>CM038670.1:841195397-841863170 GCA_021605145.1 Aegilops bicornis | reverse complement strand
GCTCTATTTTACCCCATTCCATGTTTTGAGACATTAGTAAATCATATGAAGCATGATAACAATGCTCAAGCTGATTCGGTGAATCAGTATTCCATAGATTACACCTAACTGTTTTCCCCAAATATGCAGCAGTGCAAAACAAAGAAATAGGATATAAGCTTCATTATGCATGCTAGTGTGAAAAATTACATCATATTTTTTTTCCAGAGAGCATCATGGACACAGATGTCAATGGTGCACACAAGTTCATTGACAGGGACATAGATGTAGTATACAATGAGAACTATTGTCAGTTTGCAAACATGAGCCATCAAAGGAGAGTATATCTCTATAAAGATGCATGTATGGCCAAACGAACTTGTGAACCAAAGCAATTCGTGCTGACAGCCGGAGTTTGGTAGAGGAGCGACCAAGTGGTGGGCTGGGGGCAGCCACGATTTCCTGCTCGGCGACGACGATGGACATAGCTGGAGATGTAGTGCATGATGGGACCTGCAGTTTGTTGTGACCTTGTGGCAAATAAAAATGTTTGGGAAGGAGGAAATAAAATTGGTAGGATGAGGTAATCTCGGCTGGTACAATGAAAATTTAAGATTTGTTGGATTTGCTGACATCGGCTCACGACCGCATAATGAGATTGGTATCCTTATTACTGACCTGGGCTCACAACGGCACAGCGGGATCGGCATCATTGCTGCCCCGGACTCACCAGGGCACAACGGGCTCGCCATCCTCATTTACCCCGAATGGCTGAGCATGGGAATGGGACCCCGCATCTGCGCGCACCAACCGGTGCCCACGTCTCAGGAGAGCCCCATCATCCTGACGAAACCACCGCAACAGCACCCGCAAAAAAAAAAAGAAAAGAAACCACCGCAACAGGGGCATATCGCGTCCTCCATTCGATCTTACTGAAGTACTGTGTAAGTTGTACGTGGTCATATGTGCCGTATGGTCATGTGAGTAAGTTGTACGTGGTCATATGAGTAAGTTGTATGTTACTCATCTTCTTTTCCTTTGATGTTTTCGCCTGTCATATGTGTCGTATGTTTGCTGGTCGATCTAGTGCTATAGGTCTGGATGTTTTTCCCCTTCCGTTGTCGCATCCCTACCTGCTGAAGATACATGTATTTCAATAATGTGTGCTGCTCATGCACTGGAAGACTACTTTTAAGTTGGGACATCGGGTTGTAATCAGTTCAACTGGTTGGTCATTTCTAACGCAACTATTTATGTGTGCACGGTTTGGTTTATGTATTTTGTTTGCCCAACGGCAGCCAGCATGACGTGCTGCTAGTTTCCTGAGGCTGTAGCGAGCTCTGCTGAATCGTTGGCAGTTCATCTAGTACTAGTAGGAAACACGCGCCTTGCTGCGCCATTTTTCATCCATGAAAATAATAATAATAGAAGTACTCAAACAATTTTGTCAAAAACCAACAATTTCAATGAGGCCACGAACTAAGAGGAAATTTCATTGGAACTCCCTAGCCCAGCAACACCTTCTCACTTGCCTCCCCTAATTTCAATTCCTGCATTTGGGCCTCCCTAAAACATGTCTTACTTTAAAAAATGTCTTATGTTCTCATGTAACTCATATTCACTGTTTAGAAACTTCCAAATAAGGTATTAATCAAAAGTTATTTTACCCAGACAAAAGCATATCGCATATTCCATACAACAGTCCACAAGTCATAGACATACAGTACTCATCAACTATGGTATAACTGCATAACAGAGGTGACTCCTGATAAAATTCAAATTAGCTCTTGATGGTGTTGATGATGTTATCATCGCATGTGCAATAACGGCAACTGATTTAACTTAATTTTGATTGCTTTAGAAAATGTATGTATGCCTTGATGAGCAAAAGTAATAAGGTAGCACCAAGGGCCATGCATACACAGCTCCCTTATAACATAGAGACCTGAAAAAGTTACTTAACCATCCTCTGGATTTATTTGTTACCAGTACTAAGGAGTCAACTAAGGTGCTTTATGTGCTTCCCTTCATTGCGCAGCCTGGTTCTTGTAAGCCCGAGTGGAATGCATGGTGTAGATAAAGGATTTGGCTTTATGTCTACCTGAATTTTTTAATGGTTAAGAAACTCATGAATCAGATGGATAAGTCCGGGCAATGAGTGAGCTAAGATTAAATAAGCACATACATATGAAGCACAAAACTGTCAGCACCTATGTGACATATAAAGGTTGTCTCAAGGTTGTCACTTTTTTAACCTAGAAACAGAAACACAGCATAAAATTTCCTCTGGATGTTTCCAGTTGTTCAATTTTTTTGAGGTCTTATTGTCTGTCTATGCACCAGGAAAAAAAGTCTATTAAGTGCAAATGATGCAAATTTGGAAGACTCTATTGACAATGTTTATAACATGGCTGGTATCAAATAGGAGCCAGATTCGAAAAGAAGACAACATTCAAAATGGGAGGGACAGTAGAAGCCATGAGCAAATAATTGCATGAATGTAAAAGGAAGCAGATTGTAAAAAATACCAACGACCATGAACACAGTATCTTACATAACCATTTCTAAACTATTAGAATATCAAGAATCCAAATAAGCTTTATTAGACTGCTGTATGGTCTGTATGATTTTTACTTACTGGATGTGATCCTAGCGAATGACAGGAATGAAGATAAGATACTATATTTCTTTCATATGTGAGGGCATTCTTTCTGCATAAACTTCTCCTTTTAATACGTCCCTTTAATCGTGAGTTTTGTTAGTTCAACTGAACCAAAGTATTAATAAGATTATCTTATCACTACAAAATTATTAGTCAATGAACTGTACAAAAAGAATAAAATTTAATAAACAGTGATAGGAGGTAAATACACTTTCTTACACTTACATTAATGTCGGGATTTAGTTGTACATTTTCAATTTATTTTGTATGGTCACAAACATCTTTGGTAACATAGGGGGCGACCAGTGCTTTGTTAATTTTTGAACTACATATTGCTTCCCTGGCAACATAGAACGAATGAGACTAAAATCATCTTGTCATGTGTGCATAAATAACTGCAGATATAAGAACTATGTTGTAAGTTATTGTAGAACAAGATTTGTTATTTTTCGTATTGCACATTGTTCTACCTGACCACACAGAACAAATGCGGCTAGAAGCACCACGTCCCGTGCATAAATAACCATATATAATAGGCAATACCTTATCTCGATACCCGAATGAGAACCGAACCCTAACCCACCCGAATTACCCGACAATTCTTGTAATTTGGTTCGGGTTCGGGTAGTGGGTTAGGGTACCCAAACGCCCAGGGTGGCTTACAAGTTAGTGTAAAATAATTCCACATCCATATTTCTTTAAAAAAAAACTGTAGCTAACAACTTCTCAAAGAATGGCAGTACAATTTCAGTTTCATCAATGGAAGCAACCAAATTATGTTAGTTAAACTCGTTGAACTAATTAGGAAATAACCCCGATGCTGCCATATATTAAAGAATCAAAGGTTAGGATTAATGCTATGCCGCCATATATGAAAAAATGAAGGCTACGATTAATGTCAGGTGCTAAATTTCTTAGTTAAACATCAAGTGAGAGTAGGCACGGTTCAGATGTGGGAGACACGGTCAACTATGATGCAGCAAGTTCTGAAGCTGATAGAGATCCCAAACTAAGCCATTTCTTATGCAACTCGTTTACTCTAGTTGGGCAGCAGTCGCTTCATAATGTAGGAGGCACATCAGTTCTTCAAGCTTCATATGCAGGCAGCCAAGCACATTAGCTTTCTAAGAGCCCCTTTGAATCGCAGCATTGTAAAAACGTATGAATAGAGAAAACACAGGATTGGATGGCGTGCCCATTCAAAAGCTGCAACCAACAAACCAAGCAACTCTGAATTAGAAGATTAGCACAGCTAGCCTCCTCCACAAACTCGCAATGCAGGCACATCATAAAAAAAATATTTCCCTAGTTACATGATCCTCCTCTTCAGAAAGTGCGGGCACATCGTAGAAACAAAACAATATTTACCTAGCTAAATGATCCTAATGTTTAAAATAACATACAAATTTATTCGAACTCAGAATCATTCAGTTTTTGCATGCTAACAGTTAGGATGGAAATATTTCTATAAGGATTCAGACATTTCTCTTGCAACACTTTACTCCTACACGAAGAATCCAGCATACCAGCCACAACCCAAAATTCACAGCACCCAATCGGATGATGACGGCGTGTAAGCACCACCACAACAGCATCGACCCTCTCAATCTCAAACAAAAAGAAGGAAAAGGAACACACCAATCCATACGGAGATAACCGTAGTAGCCGAAACAGGAAGAATACCGAGACAGACGGCCCGCATAGCGATGGCGGCAGCCGCCTCCACCTGCAGCAGGAAGATAATGTTGGATATTGATCTCGGCTTGTAACTAACTGAGAGAAAAGGGGGAGTCAATCTCACATACGCACTATGATCGGAGGTGCACCAACGTGTTGGTTTCGGTAACTGTTCCCTAGCACCCCACGTATAAAAGGGAGGTACTCGTTTCCTGGACGGGATGACGATAACATACAGGTAAGGCACCCAGAAAAAACCTCAACTACCGATCCTAAAAGGGGGGCTAAAGGGATCAGAAGACCGTCTCCACCGCCGGCCACCGCAGGGCTGTGCCGGCGGATTCCAACTGCCATCTACGTTACCTGCTGTTGCCCATCTTCCCCAACAATTCTCACGGGCCACATAAGGGCTGCACCAAGCAGGCAGGATGCAGGAGGTTTATAAGAAATCTCACAAACCCATCTTTGTTAATCTGTTTTAGGTGGTCTAATACTAGGCTCACGATCCTATTCATGATTAAGTCCAACAATGGTATCAGAGCATGTTTATGCCTAGATTAGATCCCTAATAATGTATAATGGCGACCTGTTTAAGTTGATGATTATGATTAAGTCCCAATTAGTACTGCATTAAGGTTACTGTTTTAAGGCTATGGTTAATTGGTTTCGGCTGAAGACTAACTTGCTACGGGTTAGTGCCAATTGTATAATTATGATGTTTAATTCTGTTAATTGAGCCAAGCTTCCGCATCAAGTTAATGATACAATTAGCACGTCACTATCCCCGGTTTAGCAATTAGAAGAAGGTGTTTTGGCAAACTAAAGAAAACCCCCAAAATCCCAAATTCACCGAAACCCTACCCTAGAAAATTCCCAATAGGCAAATCCAAATCCCTGAAAATCCAAAGACCAAAATGTTGAAATTGAAGACAAGAGGGACTGGTACTTACGTTGTTGATGCTGGCAGTCGTGCGTACTGAGTACTGACCATGGGCAGTGCCGTGCGTGCTCGCCACGGCCGGAACGACCCCGTCCTTCAGGACGACGGCCGGATGGCCGCTCTAGTAGACGTGCGCGTGGGCAGGGCTCCGCGCCTTGCACGCTGCCGTCGCGTCCAAAAGATTGAGCCGGCAGTTGCCTGTGCTCGCCTCCTCGACGTCGTCTGATCATATGTGCGCTGCGAGCGACCACGCTCGACGGAGGAGCGCGCGGGACTCCGTCCGCTGCACGCTGCTCCGTCGAGAGAAGGCACCGCGCCGCCATGGCCGGCGAGTCTCCGTTGAGTGCAGGCGCCGCTGAAGTCGCCTCTCTCTCTGCGTGAGCGTAAAAATCGGGGAGATGGGGAGAAATGAGGCTAGGGTTTCGCCCCGGGCTACCGTTTGTTCCGCCACAGCTGGATCTGGTCCGTCGATCTGATCGGACGGCTGAGAGCGACGTGTAGCAAATAATGGGCCTCGGTTGGTTAAATGAGCCGAATCTTGTGGTGGGCTCTTGCCCAGGTTAAGTTAGCCCACAGAAAATGTTTTTGCTTTTAAAGATTTTATCTGCTGGGCTAGAAAGTCAACAGGCCGCTGTTAGGCTTTGGGCTAAGTTATATAAAAAAACATTGTTTTTCTGCTATATTATGAAAATGTTTATGTTTTATGCACTGTTAAAATTAGGAACGTGGTCCCAAAATTATTTGAAAATTAAATGGTTTTAAAGTTTTCTAATGTGTTGCCGTGGGAAATCATGGGCCATATTATGTTTTATTGGCAAGACTAAAAAGGGAGTTATAGTGCTTTCTCTATGATGTCAATTTTTGACAATGTTTGTGCATTATTAATAAGTTTGATATTGCTTGAAGTTAGGTTAATAACCATGTTTAAATTTTTGAATAGAATGGAAGTAACGAGAAGTTTTTATTTAGAAAATCTTAATGTGGTGTAATGTTAATGTCTTTTTATGGCATTTCTAAAGTGATTTTTTTATTGTTTTAAGGACATGATGTTGATATTATGAAATGGTAATAATATTGAGCACCATTATCAAACACTCACTTGTTTTCTTTTAGTGTTTGATTTGGGAATTTTATTTGAGTGTGATGTTTATGTTGATGTCATTTTTATGGCATTTCTTTATGATGTGATCTACTAATGAGATGAGGCCACCTTAAAGAAAATATTGATCATCGTGTGGTTCGTTATTCTGCACGGGGCCATACACATTAGCGTTTGGCCAATATGCCAATGAAAATTTAAAGTTTTTTGTTGGTGAATTTTATAATATTTAATGCATTATAGATTAAGCATATAATTGCCAAGAATGGTTATCATCGATTCTCCAAGCAAAGTAAATTTGTTTAGAGAATTGTAGTGTGATATGTGATATCATGGTCATGGAATGACATTTGTAGATCAAAATATTCTAAAGTTGTTAATGTCATTTATTTGACAGCTGTCAATTACCAAATTTTATTATTTGGTGAATATTGATGTTTAATTATTTTTATTTGGAAAATCTTATGATATTTGGACAATGATATTAATGTGATTTTCACTGTGAATGTCGATTTTTAAAGTTTACTCTCTTGCAATGACATTTATATTTATGTATTAATTCCAATGTCATTTTCATTGTATGTTATTGAGAAGTTTAATGATAATTTTGATACTTATGCTTAGTGTTATTTTCAATGTCCATTAAGTGTCAAAATTTAAGTTCAAGATGTCTACAACATGTTATGAAATCCTTGTATCCTATGACACAATGTATTGCACTATATTGCTGCTTTATGTTAATGATGGTTATTAATTTAGTTAATGTTCTTGCTCGTCATTATGTGATTTTATGTCTCTCTAATCAAAATGGAACCAACGAGAAGTTTTGATTAGAGACTTAATGAGCAAAATTCATAATGACGTTTGATGATATTCTGACCAAAATTGATTATTTTCATGTGTCATTTATGAATCAATAATATTCTTTTCCGTTTTTTACCCGACGGTGATATGGATTAGAATAACAATTAAGCATTTGTTTTTCATTCATCACATTGCATGGTTAATTCATGCTTGATGTTTTGTTTTTGATGTTCGTAATGATGTTTTTTATTATAGAAATGAACACTAATAATGATGCCAAACTTTCATTTTGGCATAGACAAACCTTATGTAAATAACTTTCCCAGATGGAGAGTGGAGATCATTGTCTTATGTAAGGAATCTCCCAATGTTTTCTGCCACTAAGGTTGAAGGATGCTAATAATGATCATAAAGGTAGACATTGGGAGAGGTCGCAAGATGAATGTGCCATCATGCAAATTACTAATGCAATGGAGTTTAATGTCAAAACTATTGAATTTATTCCACTAGGATTTGGAGATGCTTAATTCTCCATCTTATTGATGATGTTTGTTCATGCTCCTGGTTATCGGAGAAACTTGTTTTTGTCCTTTGAACATATGACATGATTTCATATGTTATTAAGTCAACTCCAATTATGTAATGTTAGTCCTGCCCTAGGATGACACAAGTTATGTTTTCCATTGAATGAATCATTCGTAAAGATTATGTGATGTGCTACAATTAAAGATGTAAGAGAAGTGTAAAGTAATGAGACTTCATCGAAATTGTGGTTTTAGACCACATTTCGAGGTGGGAGAATGGAAATATTTTTTAATATAAGATATCACGTTCACTTCTCCTACTTAGATCAAAATATGTATGTTAATTCTCTAATTAAGATGGAACCAACGAGAAATCTTGGTCGGAGAATGTATGAAAAACACATACTAATGTCGGTTCTCTAATTAAGATGCAACAAGTTTTATTTAGAAGAATAAAAAAATACTCCTTTTATTATGTTTGTCTACTTATCCTTTATGAGCATTATGAAGCACACATGAACGCTAAACTGGCAAGCTTGCTAGTCTAATGACAATTATGATGTAACATATTGATTATATATCTGACCAACGTCGTTTATAATAATGTGTCACACTTTGCTCAAGTGGCAAGTTTGTCAGTATCATGTGGCTCGTGGTTATATTTTTTACCAACGTCGTTTATAATCATGTGTCATATATAGTTCATTAAGTTCTTTTCCATCTTCTGCCCAACGGTGTTGAGGTTTAGAACTGAGATGATTGTTATAAGATTTTGGATATATATTCCATCTCCTTAACAAAGTGATCATCGGGGAACGTGGAGCGCATGAACATGAATCTTAAGGATAGCTCCATTAGATATTTGTTCATATGCATCAGGTAAATTGAGAAGAATGTCTTAATGCAACACTTAGTGTTGAGCCTCAACAATTTCCCTGTGGTTGATAATGTGTGTGAATGGTCATCTTAGTGGCTTGCTGCCGTATAGGATGAAGATTATGAACTCTAATGATGTATGGAACTCAATATGATTTCCTAAGTGAGTTGTCGTGACGCTTGTGTTATTAGTATGACACGTGCTTGTGTTGACTTAGTTCAGAATGTATGTGTAACTTTTCGTCATGGGTGAAGTTGACATGAGGCGTGCTATCTAAAGAAATATAATTATGAAATAAGACAAGTGTTGGGACACTCGTACCATAAGATAAGGGGGAGTAAAATTACTACCTTGTGAAGATGGAATATTTTCGGCGACCAAGAAATTTCTATCTTCTAGATGACATAAATTATATTGGTGATGCCTCGTACATTACTTGTATTGAGTTTCGCCAAGATATAGGTCCAAAAAGAGTATATGTTTTATTATGATGACATACGCCGATAGAGTGAAAAAGAAATATATTACGTAACTACTCTGTCTCACCTGCTATTAAAGTTAAGGGCAATAAAAGTGGGCATCTTAGTGTCCAAGGAACCATTATGAACTGATCAGATAATGTTAGTTCCTTATGCTTCAGCTGTCAGAAGCACCTTATATTAATTATGAACGTGCCCATATTTATGACCGGAATACTTGGCAATAAAAAATGTCTAATCCAGAACTGGACCATTGGAAAGCCATTATCAAGCTTTGCATTATATGCAAGACGATGATTCCTGCATGCTCACTTATAACGAGTTTGATAGCCTCATAATTGCCGGTTAGTCAGACACTATTTTGGCGGGGTGTGTGGATATTAAGAATTCCACGTCATGCTACATCTGCACCCTCGCACCAGGAGTTTTATCGTGGAAAAGCTCCTAAAGGACAATCATGGCATCTTCAATGATGGAAACTATTTTTGGCTTGTTAGAGGCTATCAAGCAGGTTGTGTGTCGAAACAATCTTATTCCCGAAATCAATAGTGGTAGACAGCATCTTTAAACCACTCACTGCAATTATGAACATGCAGTCCTCTATCCGAATAACAACAAGTCAATTGGTGTTGCCAAAACAATTGAAATTATGTTCCATGTTGTGAAAGATAGAGTCCAGGATCAACATAAGATATTCATTTTATAAGGTTTTGCGGTTCCGCTTACTAAAGGCTTAACACCCATTTTAAGATCATGTTGCCGGCATGGGTTTACAATTGATCCTGGAAAATAGGACCGTCAAATAAACCAACTCCCATAAAGTAAAATGTTATCCATTTGAAATATAATGATATGCTATAAATATTGAGGTTTAATGGCACATCATTGGCCATTACAACACCTTATTTTGACATATTATTTTCTATTGAGAATGGAGTTACAATGATTGAGCCTTACGATCAAGGGGGAGAATGTTGGATATTGATCTCGGCTTGTAACTAACTGAGAGAAAAGGGGGAGCCATATGCACCGCGCGCACCACAAAAATCTCAGCCGCCGACCACCTCACGCACGCCCTGACCAGAGTCGCAGCGGGCGGCGCAAGGGACACGCACGCTGTAGAGAAGGCGATGCGAGGAGAACGCACATGGAGCTAATGGCGGCGTGAGGAGCCGTGGCCTGTGGGGAGAATCGGAGGCAGCGCCGGCGTTCAATCCTAGGGTTTGCGGGATAGTTGGCTCGATTGGTTCGTTGGGAAAAGATAGCCCCGAATGTTGCTAGAATTAGATCCAGATGGGGGTGGCGACAAGGTGATGCGGCGGTGGAGGAGATGGCTAGTGGCGGCTAGAGCTGGGCGAGCAGCGGGCCGAGACTCGGGCAGGAAGAAACTGTTGGAGGAGTAAGAGAGACTGGTTCATGGGGATGTGTGGGGTAGCGATGGAAAAAAAAGGCAAACCGGCTATACCTGACAACTGGGGCCACGAGACAGCTACACATTTGCTTGCCGAACGATCCCTCGCAAGCCACAATTCACAAGGACTAGCTAGCTTTGAAGTATGTTGGCCTAAGCCATTTGTTTTATGGGTTTGTATTTATATTCAATATATGAAAGTAACATTGATCGGCCTGTACGAAGGAGATACAATATGCTCAAAATTCAATTTTATAATTAAAAATTGTAAATACATTCGCAGTATTTTTCAATATATAAAACTAGACTAACGGTGGAGGAACCACAGTGGTATTTTATTAAGAGAGTGGTGAGGCTTGAACTTGGGAGGCCTAGCACACCAGCTCATGTGCTTGACAGTAAGCCCCCAAGTCTTTCTTGCATTTTTCAATATATAGATTGACAATACTAAAAAGCGAAAATCACATAGTATCGTGGTACTAGGATCCGATCCGATGATCTGATACAGCTGGCAAGAAAATGATACAACCTAAGTTCCAGCTCATGTGAATATCTTGCGCAGACGATCTACTGAATAGGCGAATGACGTCACAGTCTCCTCTAGGCAGCGGTTCTTCTCTTCCCGGGTCCAGCTCTGAGCATAGATGTGATCGGGTTAAGACACTGAGAGACACACGGGCAGAAAAAAATAAGAGCACGAAAACAAAGCTTTTGGACTTACAGAAGCAACTTGGTTAAGTTTTGTGCGGACATTCTGCAGCAGCTCGGACAGGGTACCTTCCCACTTGTAGAATTCCAGCTCTTTCTTGTTCAGAATCTTGTCAGCAATCTGACATGAATAGAAGGCATGATTACTAGGTTAAATGATACTCCCTCCGTCCCAAAATATAAGAACATTTTTGACAGTTTTGACACTAGCATAGTGTCAAAAACGTTCTTATATTTTGGGACGGAGGGAGTATTCATCAATGGAGGAACAGGTAACTCTCGCTCACACCACACTGACAGAATACAGTCTGCCATGATGCTCTGATTTGCATTGATAAGTAAATATAAGGATTCATGCTCCACAACGAAATGGCCAGCTATAGAATGATAGAAGTATTTACATAGCAGAAGAACGAGATATGAAACAGATCTGTACATAAAGTGACTCTCGACGGAGTTCATACAGTAATATCATACTGCTATCTTGGAATTTCAATCAGCAAAATAAGAAGATTGAGAAGGACCAGTGCGGCAGTGCCAACAACACATTGTTAACAACAAATATGGGAAGCCATTTCCACAAACACTATTTTACATCACATGAAAGTTTGGTATAATGTTTTGTGCTGAAATGTGGTACCTTTTTGCCGGTCAGTCGACCTCCAGCAGATTGACCAAAGTACATATTATAGAAGTGACAGAAAAATGCTTGCTGGTCCTTCTCAGACAACTCTTCCAGATAGGAAGCATATTTAGTGTCAGCAGCAGATGGTTCTGGAATTGTGTGACCCTGTTCGCTGAACCATTTCAGATCTTTCCTCAGTGCCTCTGATCTCTCTAACCCAGTATTCCGAAACTCCGCATCTGATAGGCACAGATAACTAACATGTCAATCAGCAGCATCTAGCTAGCTAACAATGATGAAAGAAATGTTCCAGCACCATCCTAGGGAACTGTAATTTCTGGCAGAAAAAGGTTAGATAATCTGTCACATAACCACTATGAGATTTCAGTAATTAAGCCATTTATTGTTCTAAGCAGAATAAGCAAAGTACATCCATTGAGGTAAAACTTTCCAGTTTCAACTACGGCTTTTCCTCCTCTTGCTCCTTCTAGTTTCGGCTTCATAAGTTTCTTGCAGCTTTTCAATCATTCATCTTATTGTCTCGTGCTTACCATCTCATGATAATTATTTCCCATGCTTGTAGGTTCACCCATCGGTTGGATCCAACAATGTGCCACTCAACCCCTGTTCGTCTCAAAATCTGCAAGAAAGCCCGGTGACGCACTGACGCCTACTACGGCTTCTCAACCTCGTCTCAGCCCCAGACTTCGAACATCAGGAGGGCACTGTGACTCCAGGTGAGTTCTCCTAGTCTTGTGTTACTCATGCTTGTCGGTCCATATAGCAATTTGGGAAAAATTGGAACTTATGAAAATTATCCATATTGCTATTGTGCAAATCATATGACTACACTTGTCAAAATTTAGAACTTGTCAAAATCATGTGAGTACACGGTAAAAATCATGTGACCATTCTCCTATGTTTAGTCTTAACTTGTAAAAATCATGTTTAGCCTTTTAATTTATACATATTTGGAACTTATGGAAATCATGTGAGCACACTTGTAGAATTCTATAACTTGTCAAAATCTATAATTGTGTAACTCATGCATTTGCTTTCATATTTGTAGGATCGCATCATGGACGCCTTCGTCATTGTGTAGTACTTGTGTTTGATGGATTTGTGATCTTCATGTTTCATGGACAAGTGACTTCAACTTGTTTGATGAATATGTACATGTTTGGGAACTTTTGAACTCGATGTCTACTTGTGCATTGGAACTTGATGGATTTGTGCCCTATATATGTTTCTGCTTCTATTCAGAATGGGAGAATATATTTATTGTGCTGAATTGCAGGGATTTAAAACAAAACAGCTAAAAACTAAAAAAAATAACTGGGGCCTTTGCCGAGTGTTACACTCGGCAAGCCATGGTGCCACGTGGCAGAATCTAGTACCATCTGGGCATCTCTCCGACCAAATGGCCATGCCAGAAATCGTTTCGCCGAGTGTATTCTGAAATACTCGATAAATGGTCCAGAACCGCTGTGTATTCTGAAAATACAGATTGCAAAGTTTTTGAATATTTGCCATGTGTTTTCTGTAATACACTCGGCAAAGTTTTTGAAACTTTGTCGTGTATTTTCGAAAATATACTCCGCAAAATGTTTGCCGTGTATCGGCTTTAAACACTCGGCAAATATGATGTCATGATGGCTCTCCATTAGCGGCCACAGGCCATCAAGGTGCTTTTTTGCCGAGAGATGAAGAAAGACACTCAGCAAAGACTTTGCCGATAGTATTTTTACCGTGTCCTATTTGCCGAGTGTAACACTCGGCGAAGTTTTTCCCCATTTGTATTTTGGCTTTACAGAGTCTTTTTGATACTCGGCAAAGGTGCCAAATCCGGTAGTGCGTGATACATGAGGGTTGCTGTTAAGTATTTTATTGAAAATGAGGATATACCCCCGGGCTCTACATCTAGACGATGCATGCAGCCATTTTATTAATTATTAATAAAGATTTTACAAAGTAATACATCATTATGTCTGAAGCCATCATCTTGGCAACACACCTATTGCTACTTCTATCCCTTTGATGAAGGGGTGCCAAATGTCCGAGCTTAATACCAAACAGACATCACATCAAAGCCTAACATCTAAAGCTGGATGCCGCAACCAAGCCACAATGCCAGGACTAGGTTACACACCGGTCTGGCGCACTCTCAGAGGCCGCCGCCACCGTCAACCACTGATCCATCTTCAACCATTGATCCATCTCCAGAGCAGTTACTGACACATCAACCTTGCCGGGCCTGCCATCGACGCCACCACGGCATCAGACAATGCCACCATCCTGCACGTGTCCATCCACACACGCCAACCGCCAAAAATTCGCAGCACCATGCCGCCGTGATCCGCCGTCGACCTTGTGGTACATGTAACACCGCTCCTCCTCTTGTCACCTCCAGCCATCACTTGCTCCAAAACGATGCCCCTAGAAGGGAAAGCGATACTGAGAACGCCACCATCATTCGATCTGGGAGGCCCAGATGTAGGATTTCCCCCGGAGCATCTAGAGCCGGATGATGCAAACTGTAACGACGATGCCTCGACAAGGAAACAGCATCAAAGACGTCGCCATCGTCCGCCATGACCGTAGTCAGCGCGATTTTCATCGGCAGTTGCGCCACCGGGGCAAACTCCAAAACTATGCCCTGAAGAGGGACTATGGCGCAAAAGCACCGCCATCGCTCGATCATAATGAGATATAGGGTTTCCCCCGGAGTTGCCCGCGTTGTCAAAGACCAGACAAGGGTGGTATCCCGCAGATCCGCCCAGCCGACGTGTCGCACCTGTCACCACGCCGACCGCGACCCAGAGACCAAGCCCACGCTTGGGTCCAGATCCCGTCGTGCCGCCACGAATCTAGTCACGCCGCCACCGTCCCTGGCGACCGCAATGCCCCGAACGTTGAAGCCGCCTACCGCGGAGGTACCGGATCGTTGGAGCACCGCTACCACTGTAACACCCCCAGTGTCGTGCTACAGTAATCTCTGTTAATGGCGCCATGTCATCACTGTTACTGTTGCCAATCTCACGTTGATTCAAAACCAATTCAAATTTAATTTTAAAATAAAGTCAAATAAATTATTCCTCCAAACAGTAAAACAAAAATGTTCGCTGGGTTGAAAATATCCACTGACTAAATGTCATGAGTGATTCAACATCATTTGAGATAGCTAATTTCCCATGGGAATTTAAAACAGTTCCAAATCAGCATTTTTAAATGCTTTTCCAATTGTAAAAAAATCCAAATTATTTCAAACTCCTCCCAAACTTTTTGTGGCAGGTGCCAAATATTGAAATGCATTTATTTGGCCAAGTCCCATATTTTTCAGAACTCCTTTTGGCAGCTCAAATATTGCATAACATTTTTTTTATAAAAAGAAAAGAGCAAAAGAAGGAAAAGGGGAGAGAGAGAGAAAAGGCCCCTGACCCCCCCTGGGCCTAACCCTCCGGGCTAAGCCCAACAGGCCATGTGGCCCACTACCCCTCCCCTGTCGTCTCCCACCTCCCACTGTTCGACCGACCGGGCGCCTCGGCGCCACCCGACCACCTCGCCGGCCTCGCCGGGAGAGGATAAGAGCGACGCCTCGGGCTCCCTCCCCACTCCCCACTCCCACTTGAGCCTCTCCTCCCCCAGATACACCCTCCCCTCTCCCTCGCGCGCTCACTCCTCCCGAGCGTCACCGTCGCCGCGTCGATCCCGCGGCCACCGTCATCGCCCCGCATCGCCGACATGCCATAGGCGTCCGCCGTCCTCCTCCACGTCGACTGGTGCCCGCCGTTGGAGCCGGAAGGCACCACAGCGCCGGATCCACCCCGTCTTCCTCCTCGGGATGCTCGAGCTCGTCGCCGTCGATTCGCTCCACCGAGCCTCCCCCGAACCCATGATTGCACATCTGCAGGCTCATTGTGAGCTACACTCCTCCCCCCTCTCTTTTGCTACCGTACGCACCCAGAGCGGCTGGACCCGCCATGGCCGAGCCGAGCTCCGCCGTTGAGCTCATTGTCGTCGCCCTCATGCTCCTCACGCCACGCTAACACCACCACCGAGCTCCTGGAGCCCCTAGCTTCTCAACGCGCCCCTCCGCCACCCTTGCCGTGCCCTGGACGCTCGAATCCATCGACGTCCGAATTCCGGCGCCGCTTCGGTCGGAGCTGCCGTGGCTCTAGGCCATCCCAGCACGTAGGACCGCCAGCGTTGGATGCGTGCGGCTCCCCTCGTTCGAACGCGCGTCACAGCGCTCGTTTTAACCGCCCCGTAGGCTTTTCCCGACACGCTCCAGAAAGCCACCGCCGCGCCACTCATCGCCGGCGCAGTTCCGGTCATCCCTGAGGCCAACCCGTAGCACCGTGCGACGCGCGATGTCGCTAGCTTTCGAACGCGTGTAGCCACGCCCGTTTTGGGCCACCGTGGCGAAATCCCGAGGCTCGCCGGCGCCCTCCGTCGCGTTTTGGTCGCCGGAGCTCTCTCCGGCGCCGACGCCGACGTGGCACAGTGGGCCCCGCCCCTGGGTCGCTGACCAGTGGGCCCTGATGGCCCAGTTGACTGGGTTGACCCAGTCAACTGCTGACTGGGCTGCCCAGTGAGACTGACGTGTGGGCCTCCCCTGTTTAAAACGTTTTAAAAATAAATAAATGTGCTAACTAAAATCTGTTAATTAATTAGTAATTTAGTTAGTCACTGACACCTGGGGCCCACCCCTCTAATTAGTCTGTTAGTTTAGTTAAATTACTGTTAGATCTAAAAGAGGCTGACATGTGGGTCCCACTGGACCCACAAGTCAGGTTTGACTGCTGACGTCATCCCACGCAATGCTGGCGTCATGATTCCATTTCTGTAATAATAATAATTCCAGAAAAGGCTTTAAACTTTGAATATTCATAGAAGATAAACCGTAGATCGGATGAAAAAGTTTTATACATGAAAGTTGCTCAGAACGACGAGACGAATCCGAGTACACTCTCCGTTCATCTGTCACGTGCCCCTATCATAGAGAACATGCAACTTTCCCCCTCCGTTTCATCTGTCCGAAAAATGCAAACTTCGGGAAAACATTCCCGGATGTTATCCCCCTTCGCCGGTAACGTGTAGCACCACGTTAGAACGCATCTAGCTCCGCCTGTTGTCCTGTTATGCTCTTGCTTGCTATGTATTTACAGTTTCTCCCCCCTCTTCTCTCCGGTAGACCCCGAGACTGCAGCTGATGCCGCTGTGTTCGACTACGTCGACGACGACCCGTCCTTGCCAGAGCAAACAGGCAAGCCCCCCCTTTCATCATCCCGATATCGCTCATTCCATTCTCTGATGCTGGCATTAGATTTTGCTACTGTTATTGATTGCTCCTATTCTGATGCATAGCCTGCTTTTGTATCTACTGTTGTACCTTACCTGCTTATCCTAAACTGCTTAGTATAGGTTGGTTAGTGATCCATCCGTGACCCCCCACTTTGTCCCGATCGCCTACCGGATTATCGAAGACCCGATCAACGGGATCGAAGACCAGGCCCCGGCACCGCACATCACTTTCCCCTTAGTTGCTCGACAATACGGGGTTACTATCGAGTACCGAGGGTGAGACCTCATCAGTACTTCTGATGTTAACCTTGTAGTGTAGCTATTCGGTCGTGGTCATCGAGGGTGATTTCCTCTTTAACCACTTCTGATACAACTCTGTCGTGCAACCCCTCAAGTGTGGACCTCGAGGGTGAATCCTCTTACGTTCACCTTGATGATTACATCGAGTGGAATTCACCGGAGGTGATTCCTCGGGCTTTCCCCTTTATGTTTAGACACACAGTTACTATGATTACTACTCCCTGCATCACAGTTTGTTGGGCGTACCTCACGTCGCTCTGGGCCCAAGGTACGGTGTGATTGGCAGGAAATAACGAGGCGCTGGAGCTGCAATATTGAAGGAGATGCGCCTAATTAATCGCATGCACACGGCCTTGCGGAGCAAACCACAAACTGATTCCCACTTGCGGCCTGTTCATACTTGCATGTGCTGCAGAAATCCATCCATGTTCCCACTTGCATGCGCTTCAGGAAGAGAAACGGAAGGAGTTTAATCAACAGCGAAAACACCCCAACTAATTCTCTAATTAATGACCTGCGCCCTATTTCCTTCCGTTTGTGAAAAATCCTGGTTTTGGAGATACGCCCAACAAACTGTGATGGAGGGAGTATGACTTTACACTGAGCCATGTCACTAAAGACGGGTCGACCCTGAGGGGTACCCGCGCGAGCTTAATTGCGAGTGATGTGGAGTCGGGTTGACCTGGAGGGTGCCCGCGAGATAATTACGAGGCGTGGCCGGGCATTCTTAGCCCTTGCCGCAAGTCCTCGAGACGGGGCGACGGGGTCACATCTTTCGTGAGTCTCTGCTTGTTACCGCGCGTTCCTAATTCACTACGATTTGGATATTTGATCCGAGGGGCCTCTGGCCTGATAGCACTAACCATCACGTGGGCATAGTATGGGCGTTCTGCGTCGTATACATCAACCGAAGCTTAATAGACGTCAGCGACTGAGCGGCGCGCGCCGGGTTGGACTGCGTAAGCACCTGCCTTGTTGAAGGAGGTAGCTAGGTCTGCTCACCGGCCGCGTACGCAACGTGCAGGAGTTTCCGGGGAGATGGCCCATGACCCCTGGGGGCATAGGTTTAGTCCGGCGTGCTGTCCTCTCTATTAAGCCTAGGTAGGGTTGCGGCGTATTGTTTGGCCGAGGCTGGGCATGACCCTGGAAAGTGTGTCCGCCGGAGTTAAGCGGCGTGGTGGGTAAGTTGGTGCACCCCTGCAGGGAAGAAAACATCTATCGATAGCCTGTCCTACGGTAATGGACACTTGGAGTTGTATCCCGATCGATACAACTAGAACTGGATACTTGTGATGAGAATTGGATGATGATGAGTAATGGATTGTGATGATAACTGGATTGTATGGCTCTGGGATTTCTTTCTCGTAGGGAGTCGAGAAAGGATCTCCGGCCGAGATTGATAACACTGCTACCAATTTACGTTATGCTACTCTACTCCCTCCTGTTTGCTGCAAGATGGTGGTTTCCAGAAGATGCTAGTCTTCGATAGGACTAGGCCTTCTCTCTATTCTGGCATTTCGCATTGATCCACATATACAGCCTTCCTTTGATAATGTTGCATATGTAGTGTAGATCCTTGCTTGCAGTACTTTGGATGAGTACTCACGGTTGCTTTGTTCTCCCTCCCCCTTTCTTCTTCTTTCCTACCGATGCAACCAGATGTCGGAGCCAGAGCCGAGATGCCACGATGCCTACTACTACGTGGAGGCGGCGACCACTGTGAGTAGTTAGGAGGCTCCCAGGCAGGAGGCCTTGCCTTTTTGATCGATGTTGCTTTTGTGCTAGCCTTCTTAAGGCAAACTTGTCTAACTTATGTCTATACTCAGATATTGTTGCTTCCGCTAACTCTTGTGTTTTCGAGCTTATGTATTCGAGCCCTCGAGGCCCCTGGCTTGTAATATAAAGCTTGTATTTTTTTTATTTGTGTCTAGAGTTGTGTTCTGATATCTTCCCGTGAGTCCTTGATCTTGATCGTACACATTTGCGTGTATCACTAGTAGAAAAAGGGTCAAACGTGAAGCACATTAGTGCCGGTTTGATTTTGGCCCGGTACTAATCGTACCATTAGTGCCGGTTCGAACGGATTTGCATCAATGCCGGTTCGTGTTGAACCTTTAGTACCGGTTCGTGACACGAACCGGTACTAAAGGGGTGGTGGCAGGCTGGCGTCAGGCCGGGGACCCGCGATCACCTTTAGTACCGGTTCGTGGCACAAACCGGTTCTAAAGGGCTAACCATTAGTACCGGTTCGTGCCACGAACCGGTACTAAAGGGGTTTGACCTATAGTACCGGTTCTTGCCACGAACCGATACTAAAGGGCAAATTTCAATTCCTACCCCCCCCCCCAGTATCTCGCCATTTCAGTTTTGAAAAATACAAAAGAAAATGATAATAAATTCAAAAATAAAATTCTTCGAGATGTAGTTATATTACTACATCTACTAGTTAGGAAAATTAAAAAACTTAAATTTGGACATGTTTTGCAAAAAGTGTAGGGAAAATGTAAAACGGCTATAACTTTTGCATATGATGTCGGAAAAAAAAACATATATATAATATATCAAAAAATTCAGCACGAAAATCCGCATCCGATGGAGACTGCTTACGGCCTGTTTGGAATTTTTGAGAATCCTCAAATTCCAAAAGGAAAAAAAGATATGGTCAAATTTCAGTTTTTTTAAAAAAATTTGGTTAAATCTGGTCAAACTACTTATTCAAGAAGTATTAATGTTACTACATAATTATTCAAGAATATTAGTGTTACTAAATAATTATTTCAATTTTTTGAAATTTGGTCAAATCTGGTCAAACTATGGTCAAAATTATTCAAGAAATATTAGCGTTACTAAATAATTACTGTTTTTTAGAATAATAGTTTCAAAAACTCAAACGGTGAAATGTGTGACTTCATGCCCAAGCTAAACTCCTGAGGGTTAATAGGATTGACATCTTACTATTGTCAAGAAAACAACAAGTGCAGACTCGGAAACGAAGGAGAATAGAACCCGAAAGTTAAGCGTGCTCGGGCTAGAGTAGTGAGAGGGATGGGTGACCGGTCGGGAAGTTAGATGATTTGGAATGAGTGATCCACACTTGAGCAGTTAAGAGAGGTGATTAGAGACTAAATCATCAAATAATTCAGAAAAATAAAAAATCGAGAAAAAATAAAAAAATTCCAAAATTTTCAAAAAAATAAATAAATAAAAACCTTTAGTACCGGTTGGTAACACCAACCGGTACTAAAGGTCCCCCTTACCAGGGCGTGAGCTCACGCCACGTGGTGGCACTTTAGCGCCGGTTCGTGCCGAACCGGTACTAAAGGGGGGGGGGCCTTTAGTGCCCACCCTTTAGTGCCGGTTATGGAACCGACACTAATGGCCCTTACGAACCGGCGCTAAAGCTCCATTTTCTACTAGTGTATGATTAGTGTACGATTGAATCGAGGGCGTCACAAGTTGTTATCAGAGGCGGCTGCCTGTAGGTAGCCCCCTTCCCAACTCCTTGGCCGAAGTTGAGTCTAGTCAATGAAAAACTTTTACTAACTTGGCTGTGTGGCTTACGGGCCCACGTCGCCATTGGGTGGTATTAGGATCATTTATTCCTTTTCCTTACTCTGAGATTCTGATCTCTTGTCTATTCGGGTTAAACATTTTACTAACTCTAACATTAGGTTCTCGTACCCACTTCCTCCCGGAGAGCCCCGACATTACCGCTGATCGCTTGCTTCGCCAGAAGTTTCTGCAGATACTCCTTAATGTTTTTCGAGACTCGTGCCACCGCCTTGCGTTCCTCGACCTGACGATAATCCCCGTGAATGACATCCTTGCCGCTTGTACCTTCATACCCAGTTGCTCCTATTATTACAAGATGTACTCTCCGGTGTTTCGAGAATCCTTTGTGCCTTCTGCCTTGCGGTTTCTTTTTGCACTATGGATAATTCGCTGAACCCGTTCATCCCCAGTCGTTCACATGATTTCCAAAATACTTGGAAATACTATGTGATCTTCCGAAAAATCCTCTGCAGCCTATTGCTCTTGATTTTCCTTGCCTGCTTGCATTAGGATTAATTCCATATGTCTAGCAATATTCTCTAAAATTCTTTGTGGCTGTCATTCTAATCCTATGGATTCAACGTGTGAGCAAATACTCGCAATCATCAATTAATCCATGGAAATTTTCTTTCCGGCTTCGACATCGCTCCGGTTATGAGCTAGTTCTTGCCCAATCAAGACTTGATCGGGGCCATATTTAAGTCTATTCAACTTACTCACCTTTTGATCAGAGCCTCTGCTTCTGATCCTTCGACTTGAAATCATAACTCCTTTGTACTCAAGCATCAAATTATTCAGATGTTTCTATAATCCAATGCCTTTGCATTCCTTCCTTCTTCTGATTGAGTACTGATACTCACATCAGATCCATTAAGGACCGCTGAATCCTTTGTTGGATTATTATCCGGCAGTTTCCTTCATATTCAAAATTTTGTGCGCTCTTCCTCTGATACATAATACATTCGGTAATTGTATCCTCTCCTTTTGTCAACCATGCTCTGCTTCCGAGCTTGAGTTAATTACGTCTAAAGTTTTTGCAAATGTTCCTAAGATGCCCCGACGGGTTGAACTAATGCTTTCCCTAATTTGTGTGAACCCGGAAATTTCTATGGGTCATACTCTACTGGTGTTACACCGGATAAAAATTTCTACACTACAACTTTGTCAAAAGCGAGAAGTAAATGAGAGGTTATGCATTGAAGAAGTGGGAGTCGACCTTGAACTTTGTGTTCATGCCCATAGACACGATGTAGATCTTATCATGGCAGCTTCTCTTATAATTAAATGTTCCCTTGGTATAAGCTCATCTTGCATCTTTAAATTGATTCTTTGCAATCGTGTTTCCGACCATATTTTCTCCTTGATTCCATTTCCCGGACAAGTTAAAATACTTGTCTTCTGCAGATCATTTCATCTCCAACCTATATTTTGATCTACCTCGAGTATTGCGCCCTGTTATCTCGAGGATATTGTGTCATTGCACTACCTCTTGTGAATTCTCATTGGAATGACACTCCATCACATCATTCCTAGCCTGATCAGCTATATCATTATCGCACTAAATTTTTTTTAACTGTGCTACCTGGTCCTTCTTCCCGGAGCACAACTTCCAACGATGAGCTAAGTTTCACGCCGATCTTCCTCATCTTATCATTTCACCTCAAGCACTAAGCTTGACTTCGAGCTTGTGTCGAATCCGTGGTTCTCATAGCCTTTCACTTCATCCTTCCTTTTCTGCTCGATGGCATCGTCATAGAGTCTCTCGACAAAATCTGTCATGATCGTCGTCAACACTTTGGCTTCTTCGGAGATGTCAATTGAATTCATGGCTAGAAATACCATCCCCGCCCCTCGATGATTTGTGATATCATCGATGACATCTTGACTTTCTGCCAACACAAACCTGGTTGTGCTTGGTTATTCCTTACGTTCTGAGATATCTTGGGATTGTTTCTCGGTATCTCTTGAGATCTTCAAACCCAATCTTTACTTGACACCATATCATTGCCGCATCAAAGCATGACTGTGGTATTCCGAATATCAACAATAACATTGGAAGCACATTGTCGAATGTTTCTTGATCTACTATCCAGACACCGTTGTATGGGTAATATCATGATTCTTCCCTCGCCCCCTTTATCTAAATGCTTTTGAACTTGCTGTCGTATCATGTATATCCTGCTCCGCTTCCCCTTGCGGAGGATATACTCCCAATTCTTGTGTTTAAACACATTTTCCTTTCCAATGTTCTGATTAATCTAATGATCACCTTTTCTTTCCATTGTTTTGTTTAAACCTTTCTGGTGGTTTATGAGATCTAAGCAGTAATAGTTCCCGGCTTATGAAAACACCCCGGTATGCAATTTGTCAGTAAGACCTTGTTATTATTGCAGTTGACATGCCGGTAACCACCGATGGACGAGAACTTTGCCTATTGGTCCGCCTCGTTCAACGAGCAGGAAAATAGTTCTCTTCGTCCCTTGCCCTTGGTACCAACGTTGTTGGCAACATAAATGACAGACTACCATCTGACATGCCTTGCTATCGGCCCCCTTTCTACTTTTTAACCCACATGGTGGGCCCATAACCCACTGTTCCACAGGATCGAAACCTGACTCCCCTGTATATCTTTGATTCTGAAATATTCTTGCATTTGGCTTCATATCATGTCACGAGCCACCTTCCGAGAGATGATCTATTCCCGATGCTTTGAACCCCTTCTCACACTGCTCGTGTATCGATCGTTTGTCCATTCGCTTGAAACTTCCTATTGTACCTTCATATTTGCTCTCGATGTTTTCTTAAGTTTCAACTCGAGAGATACTTCTGCCACATTCCCTGAATTGTTCTCCAGATAATTAACCATATAAGTGTCAGTTCTTCTGAAGTTGCTCTTTACTTCCCCACCTAAATCTCGGGAAAAGATTTCTTATAGTGGAGGAGATTTGTAACACCCCCAGTGTCGTGCTACAGTAATCTCTGTTAATGGCGCCATGTCATCACTATTACTGTTGCCAATCTCATGTTAATTCAAAACCAATTCAAATTTAATTTTAAAATAAAGTCAAATAAATTATTCCTCCAAACAGTAAAACAAAAATGTTCGCTGGGTTGAAAATATCCACTGACTAAATGTCATGAGTGATTCAACACATTTGAGATAGCTAATTTCCCCTGGGAATTTAAAACAGTTCCAAATCAGCATTTTTAAATGCTTTTCCAATTGTAAAAAAATCCAAATTATTTCAAACTCCTCCCAAACTTTTTGTGGCAGGTGCCAAATATTGTAATGCATTTATTTGGCCAAGTCCCACATTTTTCAGAACTCCTTTTGGCAGCTCAAATATTGCATAACATTTTTCTGTAAAAAGAAAAGAGCAAAAGAAGGAAAAGGTGAGAGAGAGAAAAGGCCCCTGACCCCCTGGGCCTAACCCCCGGGCTAAGCCCAACAAGCCATGTGGCCCACTTCCCCTCCACTGTCGTCTCCCACCTCCCATTGTTCGACCGACCGGGCGCCTCGGCGCCACCCGACCACCTCGCCGGCCTCGCCGGGAGAGGATAAGGGCGACGCCTCGGGCTCCCTCCCCACTCCCCACTCCCACTTGAGCCTCTCCTCCCCCAGATCCACCCTCCCCTCTCCCTCGCGCGCTCACTCCTCCCGAGCGTCACCATCGCCGCGTCGATTCCGCGGCCACCGTCATCGCCCCGCATCGCCGACATGCCATAGGCGTCCGCCATCCTCCTCCACGTCGACTGGTGCCCGCCGTTGGAGCCGGAAGGCACCACAGCGCCGGATCCACCCTGTCCCGTCGATTCGCTCCGCCGAGCCTCCCCCGAACCAACGATTGCACATCTGCAGGCTCATTGTGAGCTACACTCCTCCCCCCCTCTCTTTTGCTCCCGTACGCGCCCAGAGCGGCTGGACCCGCCATGGCCGAGCCGAGCTCCGCCATTGAGCTCATTGTCGTCGCCATGATGCTCCTTGCGCCACGCTAACACCACCACCGAGCTCCTGGAGACCCTAGCTTCTCAACGCGCCCCTCCGCCACCCTTGCCGTGCCCTGGACGCTCGAATCCATCGACGTCCGAATTCCGACGCCGCTTCGGTCGGCGCTGCCATGGCTCTAGGCCATCCCAGCACGTAGGACCGCCAGCGTTGGATGCGTGCGGCTCCCCTCGTTCGAACGCGCGTCACAGTGCTCGTTTTAACCGCCCCGTAGGCTTTTCCCGACACGCTCCAGAAAGCCACTACCGCCCCACTCATCGCCGGCGCAGTTCCGGTCATCCCTGAGGCCAACCCGTAGCACCGTGCGACGCGCGACGTCGCTAGCTTTCGAACGCGAGTAGCCACGCCCGTTTTGGGCCACCGTGGCGAAATCCCGAGGCTCGCCGGCGCCCTCCGTCGCGTTTTGGTCGCCGGAGCTCTCTCCGGCGCCGACGCCGACGTGGCACAGTGGGCCCCGCCCCTGGGTCGCTGACCAGTGGGCCCGGATGGCCTAGTTGACTGGGTTGACCCAGTCAACTGCTGACTGGGCTGCCCAGTGAGACTGACGTGTGGGCCTCCCCTGTTTAAAACGTTTTAAAAATAAATAAATCTGCTAACAAAAATCTGTTAATTAATTAGTAATTTAGTTAGTCACTGACACCTGGGGCCCACCCCTCTAATTAGTCTTTTAGTTTAGTTAAATTACTGTTAGAACTAACAGAGGCTGACATGTGGGTCCCACTGGACCCACAGGTCAGGTTTGACCCTGGTCAGTGAGTCTGTTGACTGCTGACATCATCCCACGCAATGCTGACGTCATGATTCCATTTATGTAATAATAATAATTCCAGAAAAGGCTTTAAACTTTGAATATTCGTAGAAGATAAACCGTAGATCGGATGAAAAAGTTTTATACATGAAAGTTGCTCAGAACGTCGAGACGAATCCGAGTACACTCTCCGTTCATCTGTCACGTGCCCCTATCATAGAGAACATGCAACTTTCCCCCTTCATTTCATCTGTCCGAAAAATGCAAACTTCAGGAAAACATTCCCGGATGTTATCCCCCTTCGCCGGTAACGTGTAGCACCACGTTAGAACGCATCTAGCTCCGCCTGTTGTCCTGTTATGCTCTTGCTTGCTATGTATTTACTGTTTCTCCCCCCTCTTCTCTTCGGTAGACCCCGAGACTGCCACTGATGGCGCTGTGTTCGACTACGTCGACGACGACCCCTCCTTGCCAGAGCAACCAGGCAAGCCCCCCCTTTGATCATCCCGATATCGCCCATTCCATTCTCTCATGCTTGCATTAGATTTTGCTACTGTTATTGATTGCTCCTATTCTGATGCATAGCCTGCTTTTGTATCTACTGTTGTACCTTACCTGCTTATCCTAAACTGCTTAGTATAGGTTGGTTAGTGATCCATCAGTGACCCCCACTTTGTCCCGACTGCCCCGCTGGATTATCAGAAGACCCGATCAACGAGATCGAAGACCAGGCCCCGGTATCGCACATCACTTTCCCCTTAGTTGCTCGACAATACTGGGTTACTATCGAGTACCAAGGGTGAGACCTCATCGATTCCGATGTTAACCTGTCAGAAGCTATTCGGTCGTGGTCATCGAGGGTGATTTCCTCTTTAACCACTTCGACACGACTGTCGTGCAACCCCTCAAGTGTGGACCTCGAGGGTGAATCCTCTTACGTTCACCTTGATGATTACATCGAGTGGAATTCACCGGGGGTGATTCCTCGGGCTTTCCCCTTGATGTTTAGACACACAGTTACTATGATTACTTTGACTTTACACTGAGCCATGTCACTAAAGACGGGTCGACCCTGAGGGGTACCCGCGCGAGATTAATTGCGAGTGATGTGGAGTCGGGTTGACCTGGAGGGTGCCCGCGAGATAATTACGAGGCGTGGCCGGGCATTCCTAGCCCTTGCCGCAAGTCCTCGAGATGGGGCAACGGGGTCACACCTTTCGTGAGTCTCGCTTGTTACCGCGCTTCGCTCCTAATCCACTACGATTTGGATATTTGATCCGAGGGGCCTCTGGCCTGATAGCACTAACCATCACGTGGGCATAGTATGGGCGTTCTACGTTGTATACATCAGCCGAAGCTTAATAGACGTCAGCGACTGAGCGGCGCGCGTCGGGTTGGACTACGTAAGCACCTGCCTTGTTGAAGGAGGTAGCTAGATCTGCTCACCGGCCGTGTACGCAACGTGCAGGAGTTTCCGCGGAGATGGCCCATGACCCCTGGGGGCATAGGGTTAGTCCGGCGTGCTGGCCTCTCTATTAAGCCTAGGCCGGGTTGCGGCGTATTGTTTGGCCGAGGCCGGGCATGACCCTGGAAAGTGTGTCCGGCCGGAGTTAAGCGAGCGTGGTGGGTAAGTTGGTGCACCCCTGCAGGGAAGAAAACATCTATCGATAGCCTGTCCTATGGTAACGGACACTTGGAGTTGTATCCCGATCGATACAACTAGAACTGGATACTTGTGATGAGAATTGGATGATGATGAGTAATGGATTGTGATGATAACTGAATAGTATGGCTCTGGGATTTCTTTCTCGTAGGGAGTCGAGAAAGGATCTCCGGCCGAGGTTGATAACACTACTACCACTTTACGTTATGCTTCCTGTTTGCTGCAAGATGGTGGTTTCCAGAAGATGCTAGTCTTCGATAGGACTAGGCCTTCCCTCTATTCTGGCATTTCTGCAGCCCAGTCCACATATACAGCCTTCCTTTGATAATGTTGCATATGTAGTGTAGATCCTTGCTTGCGAGTACTTTGGATGAGTACTCACGGTTGCTTTGTTCTCCCTTTTCCCCCCTTTTTCCTTATTTCCGGCTGATGCAACCAGATGTCGGAGCCCAGGAGCCAGACGCCGCCGCTGATGCCTACTACTACGTGGAGGCCGACGACGACCAGGAGTAGTTAGGATGCTCCCAGGCAGGAGGCCTTGCCTTTTTGATCGATGTTGCTTTTGTGCTAGCCTTCTTAAGGCAAACTTGTCTAACTTATGTCTGTACTCAGATATTGTTGCTTCCGCTGACTCTTGTGTTTTCGAGCTTATGTATTCGAGCCCTCGAGGCCCCTGGCTTGTAATATAAAGCTTGTATTTTTTTATTTATGTCTAGAGTTGTGTTCTGATATCTTCCCGTGAGTCCTTGATCTTGATCGTACACATTTGCGTGTATGATTAGTGTATGATTGGATCGAGGGCGTCACAACCACCCACAGTGACGCCCGGCCGCACGTCACGCTCGGGCCCAGGGGCGCCGGCCCACGCCATCCCCTCACGAGCGGGAGTGTCCCGAGTCCCTGCCGCCACCGGCGACGGCAAGGCTTCGCCTGGCCGCGCCCTCGGGCAGTGGCGAGGGAGGAGAAGGAGAGGGGGAACCGGGCCGATGTGATATGGGGGCCTCCCGGCCGCCACGCGGGGGCGACTCGGGGGAGGGGGGGAGGCTTGATCAAGGGTTGCTGCTAAGTATGTCAACACAAATAGAGAGACGGACGTTGCACTGCAAACAGTGATGTAAAAGGAGCCAGCCATCTAGCCCCGACTATGCGCCACCCTGCCGCCAGCATAGTGCCTAGCGCCATTCAGAGCGCTGGTTTTCAAAGATAGATTTGTAAAAAGGTATTGAAAGCCATCAATGAAAAAATGTCTTCATTATCATTCTAGATGGAGAGACTTCGCATGCACGAGTAAGATGGCAACTATAGCTTCCAACATGTTTGCCAAGTAGGGGAAAAACCACTAAAGCACTACGTACGGTTATATGTGAAGCAAACAAATACACCAAATCCATATCACAAGCAATATGAATAAATATGCACCAGTTCCAAATAATTTTAGTTGATAATGACTTGATATATGAACATGTCACTAGAAATGTTGATGAAATTATTCAAACTGGGAAGTGTGAAAAATTGAAGCGAAGTGTTCCTCCTGGAGCATTTTAGATACAAAATGTTGTCGAATCACCAAAGAATAGAAGATGCCTCTTCGCAACAGCTGAGAATCTACCTACGTTTTATTAAATTTGTGCGGATCCATTCTTAACTTCATCTAGATCACCTCCAGTGCAAACGATATGCCACTAGTCTTAATACTGAAGTACTCCCTCTCTCTCAGTTTACAGGGCGTGCGCGTACCCCTACGTCGTTAATTTGACCAACCTAATACAAGTCAAATATTACAAAAAGTAAATCAATATAAACTTCAGATGTTCTATTTTCAACAAATAAATTTTTTATGTTATATAGTTTATATTAGGGTGATAAAATTGGCAACCTACGTATACGCGAAGGACTTGTAAACTGAGACGGAGGGAGTACATCTCATCATAGGTTTATAATAGCAAAAAAAAAGTCACACAGCATTCTGTTGAACATTGTGTAACAACTGGTTTTACAAAAAATAGGCATGTATTATCTCGAAAGCATCTGCAATAATCATAGCTTAAAATCTTTGTACACCTTAATTATGATTAGTGAACCATGATTAATATTAGGATAACATATTTTTCGCAAACATTATCAGAAATGACAAAAATAATTGCCTGTCTCTGGATCCTGGCTCTTGATCTGTACATTCGATTTTAGTTTAGCAGAAAGAAGTACACATTAGCTAATGGGTCAGTCGATTTTGAGATTCCCGTAGAAAATTCACCGGAGGAAGGCCGGACGGGAGGGAGGAGAAGAAAGGGGCCCGCAGTCATAACCCTGTTATCTCCCTTAGGGTTCAGGGTGGGGACGGTGGTTGTGGTGGTGGTCGTGGTGGGGATTCGCCGGAGAAAAAACTCGACGCATGGGGCCTAGAGGGATGGCCGGGGCGGCAGAAGACCGACAGTGTGTGGTGGTTCAGGGGAGGGCGAGGCGGTCGCGAGAGAGCCGCCGGCCGCGCGTAGCAGGGCCGGAGGTTCAAGCGGCGGACCGTGCGGCGGTCTGCTGAGGAAGAAGAAGGGTTAGGCACCATAGGATCTTCATCTAATGGTCTGAAACCGTCGATTGACCCAAATATGAAAGTCAGGCGGCATGTAGCCATTCTCAAAGAAGTATGAATGCATTATAGTGACCAAAATAAACTGTGGCACGAAATCACTACCCGCCACAAACTAGAGGCCGCTAAAAATTGACTGGTAGAGCTAATTACACAAAACCACATGGAAGGACGGGTTAGCAGTGACTCACACCATGGGACGGCGGCGCGGTCGACGATGTTCTCGAGCGTCTGGAAGATGAGCTTGCTGTCGACGAGGAAGCGCAGGTAGGCCTCAAGGTTAGGCTCCAGCTCGTTGAGTGACGGTCCCTCGAGCTCCTTCTCCCCTTCGCTGGTCTGGTCCTTGGTGTGCATCCGCATCGCCGCAGACCTCATCTCCTCCACGAAGGTCTTACCGGCCCCTTCGTCCCCTCTCGCCTCTGCCGCCGCTGTGACAATCCTCCTCCGCTGGGAATGAATTTGCATAGAAATCCCCGGCACACGGCGCGCCCCCAACGACACGGACAGGCCGCTGCTGTTCATCCCAGCGGCCGAAACGGAGATAGATACGCGCGGAGAGGAGGCAAGGGTTGCTGCTGCGAGCGCCATGGAGTCGATGATGGCGAAAGGGAAGTGCAGGAGTTGGTGGCGAGATACTGCCGCGGGTGCCATGGGAGCGGCTTCACTTATAGCGCTTGGATATCGTGCCAGGGAAGGCGAGTCGACGTTGGAACCTGCACAAAGTTCCTTTGACTTGCAAGAGCAAAGTCAGATCAGACTTTGGCGATTCTCAGCCATTAGATTTAACATCTGCGGTTCAGATTTGGTGCTACGGGAACAAAACAGTACAACGACAGTGTTTTTCCACGGTGCTTTTGCTAGTACAATACAATTTGTATCACAATCCACCGTGCACTCCAGTTTTGATCCCCGCATCCACACGTATCGCTCCCAGCCGCGAGGATTTCTCCTTGTTCGAAGGATTGAAAGGACGATCCCTTCGCCGGTATATATCCACGCATGGCCAATACTAGACTTACGGGCGAGTTGGCACGGGAAGAAAGTTACGGATGTAGGAGGAGTAGTTCTGCAAGATGCGAATGGTGGCTTCCTGGCGAGTGCGTGTCACTTGCTCCCGCAGGTGGTCGATCCTGAAGTGGCCGAGATCATGGCCTGCAAACGTGCTCTTCGGGTAGCAGCGGATATCAACGTGCAAAAAGTACATCTTGAACTGAACAGCCAGTCACTTGTACATGTGATCAAACAAGAGTTTCATGGGTTAGGCGTTCAGCAAATGTTGCCGCGCATAAATTAGCAAAAGTAGGTGTAGGTGAGGAACTCTATAAGGTTTGGGTAGGTGCACCTCCAGAATGTATTCTGGATGTGATTGCGGACGAGATCCCAAACTTCGGTTAAGGTAATAAAGCGGCGACATTTACATTCAAAAAAAAATCCCTTGCCCCCCTGATTTCGTGCTGTGGGCCACCCTGAATCCAAACTAACCCCTAAGTTTTTTCCACATCAGTCCGTACGTTCCTGTAACAGATTGTGTCCGTAAGTGTAGCGTTGCTCATCCACGCATACTGTATTTCAGTCCATCAGCGTTCCACCGTCCAGAGAGCATTGCATTAATGGCGAGAGTAGAACAGCCTTCCAACCTATAATGGAGAACTCTTGGAGAGGTATTGGGCAGCCCTAGACGGTCCTAGAACTTGCTTGTATGCCTTGTGCGTGAATACCATTCGCGGATAGTGTTTTCATCGGTAACACGACAGTGCGAGGAGAGAGTTAAGAACCTTAGATGTCGGCTTGGACTTAAACATTGTATTGTGCATGATAGTAAAAGCAAAGGAGCTGGTATAGCTTTGTTTTGGGATTAAGGCAATGAAATAAAAAGGCTCTCATATGGTGTGAGATGCATCGATGTCACTATCCGTGATGATCCCCATGGTCCGAAGTGGCGGGAACTTTTGTGTATGGGAAGCCTAGAAGTCAAGATAGACACTTTATGTGGAGTTTGCTAAGGAGGATTAAACCCAATATTGGTGTACCTTGGCTCATGATCGGTGACTTTAACGAATGTATGTGGCAACATGAGCATTTTTCTTCAACTCAAAGATCAGAAAGTAAGATGACAAATTTTAGAGAGCTTTTGTCTTAGTGTGATCATGATTTTTGTTGTGGAATGCTACCTAGCATAATCTCGATATGGCATGAATATTAAGACAGGGGTGATTCAAGGCAATAGTCTATCAATTTTACATAAAAACATCAATACTCAGGAATACCAACAAATAATCGTGCCTTTCAAAATAACAATGCTAAAGGACACTATCCCTACAAAATCATATAGCCTTGTTGAAAGAACATGCGGCGCCCCATGTCCGGTTTTGGTAATTGATGACAATCTCTATGGACTAATGGTTGCCTTGAGTTATATTTGAAGGATCTACCCATAGGAATTTTTTGAAGTCTATGTGTTGGTTTCAAGGAGTTTATGTGTTGACCAATGTGCTTTTGAAGGAATTATATAAAGATTGGTCATGATACATGGTTGATCAAGACTAAGTCAAGAGTGAATCAAGTTGATCAACACACAAAGCGAAGAAGATGTACCGAGAGGATCAAGTGATCCCAAGGTATGGTAAGCAGGGCCTTCCCATAAAGGCAGATGTGGTTGCACTGGAAAAGCCTGGTTCAGTGGAACGTGACCAATGAAATGGCAAAATTTGTCCCCAAGATAAATCTTTGATAACTGATACTCCGATATCATCTATCAACCTGTAATCCAAGTTATAGCAATATCCAACAAATGATCCAAAGCATAATGTAGACATATCATAATACTCCGAGGATAGCATATTAACTAAGATCATGATGAATCCAAGAATAAGGATGATACTAAACCAATAGAAATATCAAGGTATTAACCTAAGATCCACCTGATGGCATCAAATCCACAATAATACTCCAAAGCATAATATCCCATGAATCATAATGAAAATAATAATAATAGCCACTAATAAGCCAATGGCAACATGTCCTCCTCAAACTGTGAAACATTAGTCCTAGAAATCCAAGCAACATCATGGCAGTAACAAGATCAAAATATTACTCCAAGAAATGCCATGAACAAGTCATAAGTAGCTAACGAAAAAAATTAAACTAGTTTAAATAGCTAAACCATGGCATTGCATTGTAGTCATGCAAATGGAGGGTGTGGCTTGCTTGAGAGGGATGGAATCACTGGGGAAAAATGCGAGGAGCTCGCGGAAGGAATCGCCGAAAACTTTCTCTATCGGAGGGGGCTGAATAAGGGCAGGGGAAAATGCTCATTTTCAGAATGTTACAACATGGTGAAAATAATACTATCGGAACAGGCTCGACGAATAGAGAACGTGGGCTTTTGAATCACCTGATTCAGAGTCACGGTTGAAGAGATACTGTCGTTCGTTCGTTGATAGAAAAACAAAGAAAAACATATTCTTTTCTGTTGCTAACGGGTGAACGTCCACAAAATAGCAGATTTGGCCAACGGCTGAAAAAGAGAAAGCGCCTTTTCAATAATACGTCTTCGCAGTAGTGAAAGCGTACTTACAATAGAACACGCACGAGAATACGCTTTCAATAAAGGAAGCCGTAGCTTAGGAAATGCGCCTTCACTCGTCCACGTCAGCGGGGCCGCCTGGTCAACGCGTAGAGGCCGATAGGCAGGGCCCACATGCAGAGGTGGGGGCCGTCTTCTTCACCTCCTCGCTCGCCCGAGTACCATAGGGGGTTGCGCGCTCCAGCGACCAGCCCGGCGACACTGGCCACCTCCGGCAAGGCTCTAGCCACCGGAGTGTTCACCGCAAAGTGGCGCATTGGGCTGGACCAGTAGTGGCCGCAGGGAAAGGCCGAGGTGCCTAGGGCGCCGACCGCGGCGGACGGCAGGGACGTGCAAGGGTGGACTCGGGGCTACGATGTGCCGGCGGTCGGGGAAAAGAGGTGGGAGGCTCCGCCGGAGTTCAGGGTCTCGCTAGGTGGTGGAATGGGGGAGGCGAGCTCGGAGTCGCCGGAATTTAGGCCGGAGGGGGCAGCGGCCGTGGCGAGCAATGGGGACAAGGAGGGCCGCTCGCGCTCGGAGGAGTGGTCGGGGGGGGGGGGGGGGCGGCCGGAGATGAGGTGAGGTCGATGGAGAAGAGAGGCGTGGCCGGGAACGCTTATATAGCCAGGGCGGGGTGCCCATGGCCGAATGCCGCCGCTTGGGAAATATGCCCTAGAGGCAATAATAAAATGGTTATTATTGTATTCCCTAAATGATGATAAAGTTTTATTATTCATGCTAGAATGGTATTGACCGAAAACTTAAATACATGTGTGGATACATAAACAAATACCATGTCCCTACTGAGCCTCTACTAGACTAGCTCGTTGATCAAAGATGGTTAAGCTTTCCAAACCATAGACATGAGTTGTCATTTGATAACGGGATCACATCATTAGGAGAATGATGTGATGGACGAGACCTATCCGTTAGCCTAGCATATTGATCGTTCAGTTTATTGCTATCTTAATGTCAAATACATGTTTCTTCGACTATGAGATTATGCAACTTCCGGATATCGGAGGAATACCTTATGTGCTATCAAACGTCACAACGTAACTGGGTGTGCTTGAATTGACAACTCAACTACTAAGACAGATAGATATTCTTTGTCTCCCTTGTGTGTCGAATCAATAAATTTGGGTGAAATACTACCCTCGAAAACTATCACAATCCCCTATACTTGTGGGTTATCAATAAGCAACAACATATAATCATCATTGACAACAATAGATTGTAATGACAACAAATACTTATAATCGACAACACATCATAAACAACAACATATTTAATAAACAACATCACTTTCTCGTAAACAGCAACACATGAAAACCACATCACATAGTCATAAACAACAACACATTCATACATTTTGAGTTCACAAATTCACGACAGAGTGTAGATTGTAGAGATAATTTTGAGTTCACATAGATTTTATATGGATACATGGGTATGTGTGTATGGGTTATACAATCCAATACCGTACCCTCTCTACCCGATGGGTTTCAGATTTTCCTATTTACATACTCATTAACTTTTTGTCCCATACCCTTACTCTAATAGGGGTTTTTACCTACATTGTACGTGGATAATGGGTACCCATTGCCAAGGATGGGGAAGCGCATCACCACCAACAGATGTATATTAAGATGATATCTAAATTTTCAAAAATACAAGAACATATTAGCTTTAATAAATACCAAATCAAATCCAAACTAAAATCATGTAAAACTTGAGGCATGCATAATTAAACGCATGGTCTAATACTAAAGGATTTATAGTAGTTGGGGGAAAAGTAAGTAAAAACATTGAAACATATCGAATCAACTAAAAAATGATTTAAAAAATCAAGTGTGCGTAACTTGTGTTTAGGGACCTATTGATGGGCTTGCTCTATTTCGAACCTTAACTTCATTATGAAGTTTGTCCATGCTTGAAATTTATTTGGAACATCAGAAAAAAATAGCGGTGGGCCCCTGCCATATGCTGCCTCACCTAGGCAGGCCCACTCGTCCATATAGCGGGATGTTGCTGGCATTATAGGAAACCACTGTCAATGTTGAGTTTGTTGTAGTCCTCCTGCACCTATTTCATTGGTAGTGGCCATGGCTGCCTTCAAGAATTTCTAAATCAACCCATCAAAAGTCCTAACATTCAATGTCATCAAGTAGAAAATGTCCTACAACATCTCATTTTGCAGGCGCACGCTAAAACAGTAGCCAAAAATGGTGACTTGTGATGGCGATGGATCATTTATTGTTAATGACAGAGCCGTGTTTAACAATGAAACCACTGGTAATGTTGATTTTGTTGTTGTCCTCTAGCACCATTTTTATTGGTAATAGCCACGGATTCCTTCAAGAATTTCTACATCAACCCATCAAAAGTCCTAATGTCTAATGTCATCTTGTAGAAAAAAAGTACTATAGCATCTGATTTTGCAGGCACACAGAAACGATGGCCAAACATGGTTACCTTGTGATGGCGATGGATCGTTTATTGTTAATAACAGAGCCCTGTTTAACAAGGAAACCACTGACAATGTTGATTTTGTTGTAGTCTTCCAGCACCTCTTTTATTGGTAGTGGCCACGCCTGCCGTCAAGAATTTATGCATCAACCCATCAAAAGTCCTAACTTCTAACATCATGTTATAAAAAAAAATGTCCGATAGCATCTGCTTATGTAGGCATGCGCAGAAACGATGGCCAAACATGGTGACCTTGTGATGATGATGGATCATTTACAATAATAACAGAGACGTGTTTAACAAGGAAACCATTGGCAATGATGATTTTTTATACTCCTCCAGCACCTCTTTGATTGGTAGTGGCCATCGCTGCCATCCAGAATTTCTACATCAACCCATCAAAATCCCTAATGTCTAATATCATCATGTCGAAAAAATGTCCTATAACCTCTGATTTTGCAGGTGCACACGAAACATAGCAAAAAATGGCGACCATGTGATGGCGATCGATCGTTTACTTTTAATAACATAGCCCTGTTTAACATGAAAACCACAGTCGATGTTTGTTTTGTTGTAGTACCCCCGGCACCTGTTTTATATATTGGTGGTGGCCACGACTGCCATCAAGAATTTGTGCATCAAACCATCAAAAGTCCTACTTAATGTCCAATATCATCATGTAGCAAAAAAAGTCCTATAGCATCTGATTTTGCAGGCGCACGCACAAACGGTGGCCAAACATGGTGACCTTGTGATGACGATGGCTCATTTATTGTTAATAACATAGTTGTGTTTAACAAGAGAAACATAATCAATGTTGGTTTTGTTTTAGTCCGCCGGCACCAGTTTTATATATTGGTAGTGGCCATGACTGCCGACAAGAAATTCAAAAAATGCCCTATAGCCTCTGATTTTGCAGGCGCACCAAGAAACTATGGCCAAAGATGGTGACCTTGTGATGGCGATGGATCATTTATTGTTAATAAGAGATATGTGTTTAATAAGAAAATCACAGTCGATATTGGTTTTGTTGTAGTCCTCCAGCACATGTTTTATATATTTGTAGTGGCCCCGGCTGCCGTCAAGAACTTGTGCATCAGCCCATCAAAATTCCTACCTAATGTCCAATGTCATCATGTAGAAAAAAATGTCATACAGCCTCTAATTTTGCAGGCACACGCAGAAAACGGTGGCCAAGCATGCTGACCTTATGATGGCGATGGATCATTTTGTTGTTAATAATAGAGCCGTGTTTAACAAGAAAACCACAATCAATGTTTGTTTTGTTGTAGTCCTTCAGCACCAGTTTTATATATTGGCAGTGCCCACAGCTGCCGACAAGAAGTTCTAAAAATGTCTTATAGCCTCTGATTTTGCAGGTGCACACAAAAACGGTGACCAAACATGGTGACTTTGTGATGACGATGGATCGTTTATTGTTAATTACAATCATGTTTAACAAGGAAACCACAATTGATTTTGGTTTTGTTGCAGTCCTCCGGCGCCAGCTTTTCTATATTGGTAGTGGCCGCGGCTGTCATCAAGAATTTGTGCATCAACCCATCAAAAGTCCTACCTAATATCCAATATCATCATGTAGAAAATGGATGTCCTGCATCCTCTGATTTTGCAGGCGCACGAAGAAACGATGGCCAAACACGGTGACCTTGTGATGGCGATGGATCGTTTATCTTCTATATCTAAATAGCTAGCCCCCACTAACTATTTCTCTCAACATGCAAGCATGCCACATCATCGCACAACATGCATGAGAAAAGCCCCACACTCACTATCATATGTCTCGCAACATGCAAGCATGCCACTTCATCATGAAACCTGCATGAAAAAAGAAATATCTCAACATGCAAATTTCTATTCTATTATTCTATTTATATTTAATAAACATTTTACAACTATATAGTGGTCAAACATAATAAACTATATGTAGTTTCAGTTTTATCCTTTTATATATGTTTCATACAATGAATCACATCGAGATATGTTACAAAATATCCCCGCAACAACGTGCGGGGTATCTTCTATATCTAAATAGCTAGCCCCCACTAACTATTTCTCTCAACATGCAAGCATGCCACATCATCGCACAACATGCACAAGAAAAGCCCACACTCACTATCATATGTCTCGCAACATGCAAGCATGCCACTTCATCATGAAACCTGCATGAAAAAAGATCTATCTCAACATGCGAATTTCTATTCTATTATTCTATTTATATTTAATAAACATTTTACAACTATATAGTGATCAAACATAATAAAGTATGTGTAGTTTCAGTTTTATCCTTTTATATATGTTTCATACAATGAATCACATTGAGATATGTTACAAGATATTCCCGCGACAACGTGCGGGGTATCATCTAGTTGTTAATAATAGAGGTGTGTTTCACAAGAAAGCCACAGTCAATGTTGGTTTTGTTGTAGTCCTCCGGCACCTGTTTTATATATTGGCAGTGGACACGGCTGCCGTCAAGAACTTCTAAAAATGTCCTACATCCTCTTATTTTGCAGCCGCACGCAGAAACGGTGGCCAAACATGGCCAAAAGAATGTCCCTTTTTTGTACATGACTACTAAACTCACGTTGAAATCGTGACTGCAAGATTAAACAATTACTCAATAAGTTAAGTTGCGTGCATGAAGCTAATCATTCAAATTAATAGTTATTCAACGTTCAATGGATGCATTGGTTTTCCATGGGCATATGCCACGTCCAGGCAGGCACGAGCGCCCCACAGGAAACCAGCCGTAGAGTGATTGTGCCTATCTTTACCTTTATCTTTATATCTATACCTACCTACTAGTGTTTGTCTACATATATGCAACATATCCTGTGAATCTGAGGTGTGTCGTCTATCCCCGTATCCCTTCGTTTTCAGCCCCACGATTTAAATCCAATGTCTCACGTGCAATCAAGCAAATATTTACATTTACTTGCCCTCTTTGTAATTATTTACCCCCCTAAAGCTTGTGATCCAAGATCCCAACCCAAGGCCTCGGCCCTCGAGTCGTGCGTCCTTCCCCAGATCGTCCTTGCCAAATCCCTCGCATCGTCTCCCGAATCAAATCCCAACCCCGGAGGGCTCCTACGATGGCAACCAGCAAACCATGGCCTGGAAGATTCCCTAGAAGTCCTACAAGTAGCAGCAACAATGGGTACCCGACGGTCGTCTTGGCGGCGAAGCCACGACGCTCTGCGGTAGTGACGAAGCGTCTCAGATGACGCGCCATCCCCCCTGGATGGCCTTTGTCGATGGCAATGATTCAGCTGTCGCCTCTTGTCTAGAGAAAGCTGTAGGTTGTAGCAGATGTACAATGTCACGACCCAAGCACAAGGACGGGATGAACAACAAGAATACTACCGATATTTGGATACAATTTGGGGATACAAGGGATCAGAGATGAGAAATCAGCAGCATGCACTAGTAGAAAACAGGGCTTTCGTCCAGGCCAGTTTAGCCCATTAGTCCCGGTTCAATCCAGAACCGGGACTAATGTGAGCATTTATCCCGGTTCGTGCGGCTAAGGCATTAGTCCCGGTTCACCTGTGCCCTTTAGTCCCGGTTTGTGCCTAAAACCGGGACTAAAGGGTGCGATGCCCATTAGTGGAGACCTTTAGTCCCGGTTCCCCTCACGAACCGGTACTAAATGTCCCATTTTCAAACTCTACCCCCCACCCCTCCGTGGATCGCCTTTTCAATTTTAAAAAAAATAAAAGAAAATGATGGAAATGTCAAAAAATAAAAGAAAATAAGTTTCCCATGTGATATGTGGTCTAGTTGTTGGGAAAATTTACAAATGTGAATTTCGACTTTATTTGCAAAATCTCTGTGGAATTTGTAAATATGGGCATAACTTTTGCATACTAACTCGGATGAAAAAGTTTTTTATATGAAAAATCATCTACTCGAAAAGTTACATCCAAATTTAACGGGGGGACCCCGTTAAACATTTTCAAAATCCTCAAAACCTAACAGAAAAAAAGTTACGGGGCTTTTACTATCTAGAGTGGAAAAAATCGATTTTTTTTTCAAACTGTGGTCAAACAATGGTCAAACCATGGTCAAACTAATTATTCTAGAATATTAGTGTTACTAAATAATTTGTTCAGTTATTTTGAATTTTGGTCAAATCTGGTCAAACTGTGGTCAAACTATGGTCAAACAATGGTCAAACTATGGTCAAACCATGGTCAAACCATGGTCAAACTAATTATTTTAGAATATTAGTGTTACTAAATAATTTGTTCAGTTATTTGGAATTTTGGTCAAATCTGGTCAAACTGTAGTCAAACTGTGGTCAAACTATGGTCAAACCATGGTCAAACTAATTATTCAAAATAACTATTGTTTTCTAAATAATATTGTTTTTTAAAAACAATAGTTTGAAACTCAAACAGTGAAATGTGTCAATTCATCCTCAAGCAAAATTCGTGAGGGTTAATAGGATTGACATCTTACTATTGTCAGGAAAACAACAAGTGCAGACTTGGAAACGAGGGAGAATAGAACCCGGAAGTTAAGCGTGCTCAGGCTGGGTGAGTGGGAGGATGGGTGACCATTCGGTAAGTTAGGTGATTTGAAATGATGAGGGTGATTAGAGAAGAGGATAAATTGAGCAGTGATGAAGGGTGCTGATTAGAGATTAGGGGTTAAAATAATTCAGAAATTTGAAAACAAAAAAAATTCAAAAAAAAATTTCAAAAAAAAAATCATAAAATTTCCATTAGTCTCGGTTGGTGTTAAAATAATTCAGAAATTTGGAAACAAAAAAAATTCAAAAAAAAATTTCAAAAAAAAAATCATAAAATTTCCATTAGTCTCGGTTGGTGTTACCAACCGGGACTAAAGGTGGAGCTCCACGTGGCCGCGGCCTTTAGTCCCGGTTCTGGATTGAACCGAGACTAAAGGGGGGAGGCATTAGTACCGACCCTTTAGTCCTGGTTCACCAACCGGGACTGTCGTGGAATTGTCACGGCAGATGTCCTCGTGAAAGGACTTAGTCGTAGGGCCATCGTACGGGTTAACTTAGAGGGGTTAAAGCGGACACAAAGACACGGGAGTTATACTAGTTCGGCCCTTCGATGAAGGTAAAGCCTACGTCTAGTTGTGATGGGATTGATGTGATTTGGCGACTAGGGAGCAATAGCTTCGCCTCAGCCTCGAATTGTTCGTGTCTAAACCGCCCGGGTCGTCCCCTTATATACACGGGTTGGCCTTGGCTGGCCTCTGAGTCCCGATCCGGCTCATACAAGTGTCCGGCTCGGTCTCTTCTTTCTTATCTTACTGACACAAGTTTACATGACTAAGGCGGTTTACACTTATGGATCCTAATCCGCCTCTGGGCTCTGGGCCTCGTGCCTTCGTGGGCCCCGATCACGGACGAGGTAACCCGGCCCCTTGAGCGGTTTATATCCGATAGTTATATCCCCAACATTAGGCCCCAGATTGACTTGAACCGGTTCATGTTAATCTTCAACATCTTCGAAACTCTGAATCTCTCTTCATATTTAAGTAAACCGCCGTGCTGCTTGAACCGCCATGACGTCATCTTCCAACCACGACAACGAGGCGCCTTGACGTCATCTTTAATAAAGAAATCCGAACAGTAAGATTCCCTTCATTTAATACTATCCCGGAAATCGAGGCGACCGCTGCGCCGTCCGCCACTTTTGGCTCCTCGATTCTCGCGCCTGTTAATTATTTCGTCTCCTTATAAATAAACCGGCAGGCCCTTTCTCTTCTTCTTCCGCACTTCTTCTTCCTTGCGACGCTCCCACTCTGAAGCTCCGCCGTCGCCTCCGACCTTCGAACGTCATGTCAGCGCCAGGCCGCTGCATCAACCTGACCGGACCAGAAACTCTTGGCGCTCCTCCGCTGTTCTGCGCATCGGGTAAGGCCCCTTTTTGAACCCTAGATCCGCATCTGAAGATCCCTGCTCATCTCGTAGTTCATAGGTGCTCATCTCAGTTTCTTCATACCTGCCCTGCCATGGCCGTATGATCCAACCGTAGTATACACCCTGTGCGGCGACTGCTCCGCCATCAGTTTAACTCCTTGTGCATCTTTCTTTTTGCTCAGACCCTCCAGTTTAGAACGCACGACCCTTCCTGCCCTTTATGAGGCTTGCATAGGTCGCTGAAATTTTCTTCTTGAATCTTGGTAGATCCAAATTTCCTCCATTCGCATGTGAAAACTGTTTACATCCATACTTAGTAGATTTTCGATTCTGTTTCTTTGGGCGGTTTGACTTTTGATAGCCAATCCGTCCTCCATTAGTCCTCGATTAAACCGGAATTGGAAAGCGGCTGCCCGAATCGCCGGTTTAACATTGTATAATGTGTGCGAACCGTTTAACGGTGAATCGCTTTTCCTTTCCTTTAAGATTTAGTCTTCCGGAATGGCCAAACAATTCTCAGCTTGCAATTGGGTCCGGTCTAAGATCACTGAGACGCAACTCAATGGATACGTCACCACCGGCGCTTTAGCTTCTAAAAACGTCCTCCACTGGCGGGTTCCGGATGACGAATGCCCTCCCAATCCGCAAGAAGGAGAAGTAATTGTGTTTGTGCAGCACTTAGACCGGGGATTCTGCCCGCCCGGATCAAAATTCTTCCGGGATGTCCTTGCAAGTTTTCTACTCCATCCACAGGATATTGGTCCGAACTCCATTATCTAATATATGCAATTTCCAAGTTTTACGTGAAGTCTATCTTCAAGAAGAACCATCGGTGGAGCTGTTCCGGGATTTCTTTCACTTGAACCGCCGTGCAGAATTTTTGGATGGCCCTAACACGTAGCTGGGCGGCGTTTCAATCCGAAAGGAAGGAAGTAGATTTTCCTCACGCCAAACACCATAGTCATCCGAAGATTGGAACCAAACCTGGTTCTCTTGCGGAATACTGCTCCCGAGAACAAGAATCCCTGCGGGCTACCGTCCTCACCGGCTTAGCAACCATCATCCGTTGCCCTTACGGCTTGACCGCCCTTGAGCGGAAGAATTTTTTCGCCTCAAATTATCAAACTTGAGCTCTAATGGCCAACGGATTAACTGGTGTGGACCTTGTGCGATGCTGGGTTTCTTGGGCGTCTTGCCATTAAGTCGCCGCCCGGATTGATGCTGCGAATACACTGGCAGCCTCCAAGACCCTCAAAGACATCACGATCTACCAATAAGCGAGCTTGAAGTCACAGAGGCGGTAAAGAGACTGCTTGATGAACCGATCTCTGCGCAGCCAAACCGGGTTGGCTCGCTTACGTGTTGCCAACAAACCGCCCGGTAGGCTCTACTCACCGCTTTTCGACATTAACGCCTTGTTGCTATATATATTAATCCTTGTTACTTCTCGGGCTAACGGCTCATACAGAGCGTACCAAACCGGCCCGGGCTCCGCGTGTAAATTCCAAGGCCACCAAGAAGGCTAGAAAGAGGAAAACCGCCGAGTCTTCTGATCCGCCGGAGGACGAAGAATCAGAAGCTGAGGTAAAACTTGATATCCTTACGAGGGAGTCGCCGTAAACCGGCTCTCCACTTTGTGTTTCTTCTTACTTGTAGTTTGTTCCTTTTACTGACAATTTTAACTCCCAGGATGATGCTGAAGCCAGTCATGCCGACCATGTTGAGGTAATCCTTCTTTCTTCCGAATCCGACCTCGTGCCGGTTAAAAGAATTCGTCGCGCTGTCCGGAAAGTGAAAAAATCTCATTCCTATGCTTATTTGAATCCAAACCTTTCCTTGAAGACACAGCAGGCTGAAGAGCGCCCGTACAACCCGGCACGATGGTCAACAGATTACCTCCTCCGGTTTACCGGATACACCAACCCGGGCGTCGTCCGAGAGGTGATTTGTTCTCCTGGCGTTATCCCTTAAAAGGTTTCCTCCGATGCCCTCTCAATCCGTCTGACCCGAATTATCAGGCCTCTTCCAACTCTTCTGGCGGTTCATCAACCACGCAACTGCCTCCGCTTAAAGTTGCTGTAGGGTAAGCACCATACCGCTGTCCCGCCAATTCGGTTTACAATTGCGTTGGTCGGTTTATCTTAATCTAATTCCGAATATTGCAGCACCAAGGCTCGCTTGAGTAAGAAAGCGAAAACCCTTGATCCTACTGCGGATGTTGATCCGGAAAAGACCCCAGAGCAAACCCACGAAAATCCTGAAGTCGCTAAAAATAGCTCTGGCGAGTTATACCGAGACGACAACACTAATCCGCCAGAAACTGAACCGGAGGTCCAAGTGGAAACCTCGCATCCTGCTCCACCGAGTCCGGCCACAGAGCGGGTCGTAGTTGTTGAACCGCCGAGCCGGAGTACGAAGACACCAAGCCCCAAGAAGACCGCCAATCTGGCCAGCCCGGTCAAAAATGATGACGTTATTGTGACGGGCACTGGCTACACCGCTCCTAGCCAACCGGTCGCTTTAGCAAAACACAGCGCCAAAGAAGAGTCTACTACTATGAGCAAAGATAAGGGGAAAACTGATCTGTCAGCTTATGACAACCTCTCTGCCCAAGAACTTCACTCCGGCTTACTGAACCGGCTCTACACAAGCCGTGACTTTGAAGCCGTACTTGTAAATCGCATGAATGACCTCTAAGAGGAAAGGATATATGCCTGTCTTCTACTAATGCTGCGTAGTAGCCCCCAAGGGTCGGTTTAACTTGTCATAGTCAAACCGGCACTTAACTTCGTATAGAAACCATACGCCTTGAACTGCAGTACTGTAGCCCCCAAGGGTCGGTTCAACTTAGCATAGTTAAACCGGGACTTACTTTCTGTATCCCCGTAGCAAACTGAGATCAATTTGCCATTAGCCCCCAAGTGCCAAGTTGAATATTTGTATTGAGCTTGGGACTTTATAATAACACAACTAACGTGCTCCCTTTGTTATCGTAATGAGATATACCCGACAAACCGTGCAACTCAAAGACCTTCGTGCCAACTGGAAACTCAACAAGCGAAACCACCAAGGCCAAGGATGAATTGAAAACCGCCTTGGCCACTATGGAACAGCTGAAGGAGTGGTATAAATCCGGTAGCGCCAAGCTGGGACACGAAGAAGGCGGTTTGAAAAAGCAGGCGGAAGATCTTGAATCAGCTCTTAAACCGGTGATCAAGAGCTTACCAGACTAAAGCGCCAAGTTCATGCCATGACCTCTGCCATCTTTGGTAAGAAAATTTTCACTGATTACCCCTGTCTTGATATTTCTGCCGGTTTAACCTGAGCTGTCAAAGCAGTGCGAGCAAGCGTATTGCTCATCTGGGCTCTGATGTGCGGAAGAAGCTCAAGGCCGCTTACACGCTGATTGAGCAGCTGTATACCGGCGCCCAGCGAGTCATATGTGCCACATCGTACGACAATACAGCTCCGTCGCTGATCAAAGATACACTGGACCGGCTGTCCATGGTTCCGGGGCAACGAAGAGTTGAAACGATCCGCGGCCGGCTGGCACTCTACTAGCTCTAACTTCGCGCCAAAGGCGTGGATAGCGGATCTTGATCCGGTGACATAGCTAAGGGTTTCCCAGCGCTCAAGAGAACGGTGAAGCCTTTGATAATGGCATACAAGCGAATAACAAAGGAGATGCGTCCGGCGGCAAGTCAAGCGGCAGCGAAGCCAACCTAGCGGTTCACCGCTCTTTCTATAATCACGAACAACAAGCGGGTAGAGTTTGTCATTCCGTAAGTGCGAGCCTTGTTCCTCCAATCCGTAAGCACACTTATGCCTGACATTGATCCGGTGAGCTTATAAGTGAAGAGGCTGTCTTTCGAGCCTTAACCTGCAGTTGATTTGGTCTACCAATGACTTCCGGCCTTTGGGTGATGAAGAGGAAGAAGTTGAACCGACGCCAAACACCCCCTCTTCCTCACGTCAACCCGGCGAGGAAGCTTAATCCGTCGAGCCGGGTGATGCATTAGAAGCTGCTAGCCATAACGCCATGCGAACCACCGGGCCTTGGAAGGCTTTGTAATAGAATAGCTAGCACTTTGTTTTTCAACATGCCTTTATGCCCTCCGTCTGTAACTTTTGCGCGGAGGTGCTGATACTTTGGTTTGAAGTATTGAAACCTTCAATGTATTTTGCCTGCAATCACAAATTCTGCCAGCGTCGGGCATGCAGTTGACTTAGCCAAACTTGAGGCGGAGGTTGTATAAATCATTACCGTCAGAAGAGAACAACTCCTGTGTTTGTAATGCCGGTTTACCGTGTAAACCGTGCCGGGTCATGACAAGCCCCCTGTTACTCCATAATGGGATGTTAACAGAAAAAATCAAACCGAAGCCAATATCTCCGGATTAAAAATCAAACAGATTGAACCCGGTTTAAAGAGGTCATCGGTTTAAAAAGCCAAAAAAATCAAATAACAGTTATGAAATCAATATGGAAGCAAAGGTAATTACAAAAGCGGTTTAAAAGAAGAGGCATCTTGAGCTTTGATCGGATGGTGTTACCATGGTCGGACAGACCAAGCTCCCCATAAGGTGTAGCGATGGTTCAAGTCAGCCGGGCCCCCAAGCGAAATCGTGGCATTATGCCGATCAAGTGGCATGGCAATGGTTTGGGTTCGACCAAGCCCCCAAGTGATTCTATGGCCTTAGGCCGACCAAGAGGCGTGACTGGTTCAGATGTGACCATGTCCCCAAGTGATCTGGTGGCTTTCGCCCATCAAAAGGTGTTGCATTGGTTCGGACACGACCAAGCCCCCAGATGACGTAAAAAACTTCTGAAAAGCAAGATCAAGGGCTAAACCGGAGGCTGTTTTGAAACGACAACTCCATGTACCCAAACCGGATTTTTACAGAACGGATACCCCGCTTTAGCCGAGGCTCCGGTTTATTGCTTTTATTCATAATATATACATTGTCTTAATATGTACATAAGTGGAGCCGATGGCTCGTGTACAATAAGGCGAAGATGAGCTATGTTCCACGGCTGTTGGTCTCCTCTTCGGCGTCGTGAGTCCTTTCGCTCTTGAACATCAATCAGATAGTATGACCCGTTGTGCAGATTCTTGCTGACCACAAAAGGCCCTTCCCAAGGTGGGGATAGCTTGTGCATATCTTTCTGGTCTTGAATGAGCCGAAGCACCAAGTCTCCTCCTGAAAGGTTCTGGTTTTAACCCGCCGGTGTGATACCGACGAAGATCCTGCTGGTAAACCGCCGAACGAGCAGCCGCCATATCTCGCTCTTCATCCAGTCGATCCAAAGCGTCCTGCCGTGCAGCCTCGCTATCTGCCTCAACATAGGCTGCCACGCGAGGCGAGTCGTGACGGATATCGCTGGGAAGGACCGCCTCCGCTCCATAGACCATAAAGAACGGTGTGTATCCAGTGGATCTGTTAGGGGTAGTGTTGATACTCCATATCACCGATGGTAGCTCTTCCACCCAACAACCCGGCGTCCTCTCTAAAGGGGCCATAAGCCGGGGTTTGATACCTTTCAAGATCTCCTGATTAGCCCGTTACCTTGACCATTGGACTGCGGGTGGGCCATGAAGAAACATCAAGCGGATGTGCTCACGCTCACAAAACTCCTTCATGGCACCTTTGGATAAATTGGTGCCATTATCCGTGATAATCTTGTGTGGAAATCCAAACCGGAAGATCACCCTTTTTATGAACTGAACCGCCGTGGCGCATCACACTTGCTAATGTGCTCGCCTCGAGCCACTTTGTAAACTTGTCAACTGCGACCAGCAAGTGTGTTTTCTTGTCTTTGGACCTTTAAAGGGCCCCACCATGTCCAGCCCCAAATGCATAAACGGCCAAGTAATTGGAATCATCCTCAATTCCTGGGCGGTATGTGGGCACGTCTAGAGAACTTCGGCAACCATCACATCGTCGACCCGGATCTTCCGCATCGGCATGGGCGGTCAACCAATAAAAACCATGGCGGAATGCTTTGGCCACCAAGGATTTTGAACCGGCGTGGTGACCACGATCCCCTTCATGGATCTCACGCAATATCTCACACCCCTCCTCGGGGACACACACGGCCTGAAACGCCCACGACCTTTGCAATGATGCAACTCGCCATTAACAATGGTCATAGATTTAGACCGCCGGATGATCTGCCGGGTCAACGTCTCATCTTCTGGTAACTCGCCCCGGTTCATGTATGCCAAATAAGGGAGCGTCCAATCCGGAATGACATGCAAGGCTGCCACCAACTGAGCCTCCGGATCAGGAATAGCCAAATCTACTTCATCAGGAAGCTTGGTAGTGATTGTGCGGCACATCAAGGAAGACATTAGGCGGGACGGTTTACGTTGAGAGCCCAGCCGGCTTAAAGCATCCGCCGCCGTTCTTCCGACGATCCACATGGTCCACGATATCCTTTAAAGTGCCTGCAACAACATCCACCTCCCGGACGGTATGCAGCCATGAGTGGATCTTTGGAATCCCAAGTACACGATACTTGCAGGGCCACCAAGTTCGAGTCACCAAAGCATTTAACCCGGTGAGATTCATTTCCTTAGCCATCCGGAGACCATGGAGCAAAGCTTCATACTCGGCTGCATTGTTAGTACAAGGGAACATTAAGTGGAGAACGTAATGAACTTGTCACCTCGCGGGGAAGTTAATACGACTCCAGCCCCGAGCCCTCAATTGCCTGGACCCATCAAAGTGGATGGTCCAATAGGTATGATCCGGCTTTTCTTGGTAGCTTGCAACTCCGTCCAATCATTAATGAAATCCACAAGTGCACGAGATTTTCTGCCGCCCGAGGCACATACCTTAAACCGTGCGGCTGACTCTATAGCCCACTTAGCAATCCGACGATCGCCTCCGGTTACATGTGATATCACCCAAAGGGAGCTGAATCGACCACCGTGATGGGGTGCCCCTGGAAATATTGCTTCAGCTTCCGGCATGCCATAAAAACTCCATATACCAGCTTCTGCCAATGTGGATATCTCTGCTTAGACTCAATGAGGACCTCGCTGATGTAATAAACCGGCTGTTGAACTGGATATTCCTTCCCTGCCTCCTTCTGCTCCACCACGATGGCCACGCTAACTGCCATGGCATTAGCAGCAACATATAACAACATCGACTCTTTGTCAATGGGAGCGGCGAGAACCGGCGGGTTGGCCAACTGCCGCTTTAAATCCTCCAATGCTTCATCAGCGGCTGAACTCCAGACAAACTGATCCGTCTTCTTCAGCATCTGGTACAAAGGAATGGCCTTCTCTCCTAGGCGGTGATAAACCGGCTTAGCGCAGCAATCCGGCCTGCCAAAGCGCTGGACATCATTGATGCACTTTGGCTTAGCCAAGGAGGTGATAGCCGTAATTTTTTCCGGATTAGCTTCAATCCCCCTGTTGGACACGAAAGCCCAATAACTTGCCTGCGGAACACCAAAGACGCACTTGGCGGGTTGAGCATCATCTTGTACACCCGCAAGTTGTCAAAAGTTTCCTTTAAATCCTCAATCAACGTTTCCTTCTGCCTTGACTTAACCACGATATCATCCACATAAGCGTACACGTTACGGCCGATCTGTTCGTGCAAGCAATTACATGCATAGCGATAAGTTGCTTGGGCGCTCTTGAGCCCAAAAGGCATAGATACATAGCAGAAGGCTCCAAAAGGAGTGATGAACGCCGTCTTCTCCTGGTCCTTAACCGCCATCTTAATCTGGTGATAACCGGAATACGCATCCAAAAAGCTCAAATGCTCACAACCCGCCGTAGCATCAATAATCTGATCAATGCGGGGAGGCGAAAGGATCTATTTGGACAAGCTTTGTTAAGATCTGTGTAATCCACACACATGCGCCAAGTGCCATTCTTCTTAAGGACCAACACCGGATTAGCAAGCCACTCTGGATGGAAAACTTCAACGATAAACCCTGCCGCTAAGAGCCTAGCAACTTCCTCTCCAATGGCCTTGCGCCTTTCCTCGTTAAACCGGCGAAGAAACTGCTTTACCGGTCTGTACTTGGGGTCAACATTAAGAGTGTGCTCAGCGAGTTCCCTCGGTACACCTGGCATGTCAGAAGGCTTCCATGCAAAAATGTTCCGATTCTCACGGATGAACTCGATGAGCGCGCTTTCCTATTTAGGATCCAAGTTAGCACTGATGGTGAACTGCTTGGACGAATCGCCGGGCACAAAATCAACAAGTTTCGTCTCAGCCGCCGATTTGAACTTCAAATCCGGATCGTGCTCTGTAGTTGGCTTCTTCAAAGGGTCATATCCGCCGGATCAACATTGTCTTTATAATACTTTAGCTCTTCAGTGGCACAAACCGACTCTGCATAAGCCGCATCACCTTCCTCGCACTCCAAAGCGATCCGGCGGCTCCCATGAACCGTTATCGTCCCTTTGTGACCCGGCATTTTCAGCTGCAAATAAACATAACAGGGCCGTGCCATAAACTTAGCATAAGCCGGCCGCCCAAAGAGGGCGTGGTAAGGGCTTTGAATTTTCACCACCTCAAACGTCAACGTTTCCGATCACGAGTCATGTTCATCCCCAAAGGCCACCTCGAGCTATCTTACCGATCGGGTATGCCGACTTGCCGGGCACCACACCGTGAAACACTGTCTTTGGGCGGCCTAAGATGCCTATCCGTTAACCCCATATGTCGGAAGGTCTCGTAGTACGTGATGTTGATGCTGCTCCCTCCGTCCATAAGCACCTTGGTAAACTTGTATCCTCCTACGAGGCGCCACCACCAGGGCTAGCTGACCCGGATTGTAAACCGGGGAGGATGGTCCTCTCTACTCCATACGATAGGCTGCTCGACCAGCACAGTGTAATGCGGCGCAGCAGTTCAACAACACCGACCGCCCGCTTACGAAGTTTTCGGTCTCGTCTGTCCAAGCTGGTGGTAAAGGCGTGGTACATCCACCGTTCAACCGCTTTGGATTACTTTGGTAACTCGACTGCTGCTGTTGTTGATTGTAACCCCTTGGTTCTGATTGTTACGATTACTCGATTGCCTTGCCCGCCCGGATTACCACCGAACCACGGGCGAATTTCCTCCACCGTAACCCGGGGCGGACCCTGAACCGCCGCCAGGCCCTTGATCATACCGGAAAGCGTTAGATTTTTTGAACTCCTGCATAATATAACAATCCTTCCAGAGGTGGTTCGCCGGTGCCTCCTTCGTCCCATGCTTCGGACAAGGTTGATTAAATAGGTAATTCAGACGATCCGGATTGTGACCTTGCGCACCGCCCCGGTTTGATTGCTTACCCTTGCGCCGCTGACCCTTGTCCTGCGCGTTGGTGTTGGCTACGAAGCCCATGTTACCGTTTGCTTTACGCTTGTTTCCCCCATTGCCTGCCGAATGATGCTGCTGGCCTCTGGAGTTGCTGTTCTGTTTTCCCTTCCCTACTTCGTCATCCTCAGACTCGGGATCCTTGGTACTATCAGAATCAGCATACTTTACCAAAACGCCCATTAGAGTGCCCATGTCATTGCAAAAACGCTTCATGCGACCCAGCTTCAACTTCAACGGTTCGAACCGGCAATTGGCTTCCAAGGTTAAGATCGCGGAATCAGGGTTGATCCGGTCTGAAGAATGTAAAACTTCCGAAACGCGGCGCACCCAATGGGTTGTGGATTCTCCCTCTGCCTGGACACAAGCCGCCAAATCCACCACAGACATGGGCTGTTTACAGGTGTCTTTGAAATTTTGAATGAACCGGGTCCATAATCGGGTCCATGAACTGATCGAGTTAGGCGGCAAGTTCTTCAACCAAGTCCGGGCCGTACCTTCCAACATCATAGTGAAATACTTCGCACGCAGCTTCATCCACATCCAGCATCTCCATGGCCATCTCATAGCTTTCTATCCATGCTTCTGGAGCCAAATCGGCAGTATAATTGGGCACCTTGCGTGGCCCTTTGAAGTCCTTGGGAAAACGCTCGTTGCGTAAAGCGGGGACGAGGCAAGGCACCCCCAAAGAGCCAGACGTGACCCCCGGTTCGAAGATGGTCGGATGAACCGGCGCGAGCTGATGATCCTCAGGTTGTGCTGCTAACTCGGCCTCCCTACGTGCCCTGGCCGGTCCACTACCACTTGGCGTCTTGAAGCCACCCGCCGGGTTGTTGCCTTGGCCAGACCGCTGCGCATTGCTTGACACCGCGGCGGTTCGTCGGCGCGTTAGCTATAGCTCCGGCTTGGGCGGGGTGGAGTGGATCCGATCGGCCTTATGAATACGCTTCTGTTGAGCGGGGCCGTCCTGAGGAGCTCCTTAACCCGGCGTGTCTCTACCGCCTGTGGTGAATCACCTTCAATTGGAATCGTCTCCAACCGTGCCGCAGCCGCAACAAGATTATCCATCGGGTTGGAGTAGTGACCCGGAGGTGTCTGCACAACCTGGGGCGCGCCGGTATGATGGCAAGGCAGATCTATCACACGGGGCTGAACCGGCGCGCCCGTCCTGGGTGCTTCCTGCCGGTTCACCACCGGCGGCGGGTTACTGGTCCCTGCCCCTGGGGGTATTAAAGAGCTCTCTTCCCTCGAAAACCGAGGGTAAACGGGATCTGTACTTCCTTTTCATGACTTCATGTGGCCTTTTCTGATCCAGATGAGCCTATAAGCACATGCATCCAAAGCGGCCCGTTCGCCGCCATCCTCACGTCGCGGCTGCGGATCCGCTTTAGCTTTAGCGATATGTTCCTTCACCTTTGCAATCTCTGCATTGTGCAGGTCCTGATCGGCGGATTAGCCTACGCCATGGCGCAGCCAATGTCGTCAAATAACTCGATAAAACTTGAGCGGTGGGCGACAGGCCTCCTTCGGCTGCCACCACCGCTGCTGAACCGGCGACGATGGGCGCCGCGGTCGAAGAGTGAAGCGTCGCTTGCGTACCGGCCATGAAAATTCCAACCCGTCTGGGTAGATCAAAGGGGTCCAGAATACTCTCACTGTCGGAACAGCCCCCGATCTGGCCATCTTGCAGCTGGTACAAAGACTCAGTTTCTCCGGCGGACGACTCGTCGCCAGAGTAGACAACGGTTTCGCCGCCCGGATGCTGATCCGCCCTCGTAGTCTCCGTGGGCGACTCCCACGAAAGCACGCGACCACCGGTTTAGCGAGCAGGACTCTTCTTCGCCCGCTGAGCCGTCTCGGCGAGGTCGGTGCAGATGTCCGGCCCGGGCCCTGGCTCGCCGATCTTGCCGATGAACACGTGTATGCCGCAAAGGGACCCGGTACCCGTACTCAATCGAGCGGCCTCGGGGCCCGATCTGCATCGTCGATGTAGAGTTTGCGCGACGACTCTTAGTCATCCGGCCCACAGCATAACCTTGAGTCGCCGAACTTGCCCTCTAAGATCATCATACCATCGTGCGATAGCCCCACGGTGGGCGCCAACTGTCGTGGAATTGTCACGGCAGATGTCCTCGTGAAAGGACTTAGTCGCGGGGCCATCGTGCGGGTTAACTTAGAGGGTTAAAGCGGACATAAAGACACGGGAGTTATACTAGTTCGCCCCTTCGATGAAGGTAAAGCCTACGTCTAGTTGTGATGGGATTGATGTGATTTGGCGACTAGGGAGCAATAGCTTCGCCTCAGCCTCGAATTATGCGTGTCTAAACCGCCGCGGGTCGTCCCCTTATATACACGGGTTGGCCTTGGCTGGCCTCTGAGTCCCGATCCGGCTCATACAAGTGTCCGGCTCGGTCTCTTCTTTCTTATCTTACAGCACAAGTTTACATGACTAAGGCGGTTTACACTTATGGATCCTAATCCGCCTCTGGGCTCTGGGCCTCGTGCCTTCGTGGGCCCTGATCACGGACGAGGGTAACCCGGCCCCTTCAGGGCGGTTTATATCCAGTAGTTATATCCCCAACAGGGACAATAGGCCCTTTTTCTACTAGTGATGGGGTGAGATACAGAGAAGGCCCATGAGAGTAAAGGGCATGACCTCTTGGGCACGACATTCTCGCCCCCTTAAAACGTGGCTTGTCCTCAAGCTGATGATGTGAACCACCAGGATCCCATGGTACTTGCAGCTCATTGAGAATGCCAATAATGTGGATGAACCGGACACCACCCTGGTTCCCCTGAGGTTGTCGCTCGGGTACTCCTCGTATGAACTTAACAACATGTTGTTGCATAAAGGGGTATGGCCAGTTAACCCAAAACATGTTATGCCAACTACAAGAGATATTAGCACGGTCACACTTTAACGGCACAGATATCACTGCCAAATCTGATGGAAAACTCTAGTTATGTTCTCTGTCCCGCAGGTCTATATTGCCCAGAATGAGTGGTCTGTTGTTGAAGAATAGCTCTGAAGCATGTACGGACACACAGGCACTTGACTGCACCAGCATGCTTACTGGGATGTGTTTACCAAAATCCTGAAATGTTGTGCTGTTAGATCCTAAATAACCCAAGTGAGCTCGGTGACCATACAAACTCTGGGCATGTAAAGTAAGACCTCCATGAACAATAATCAAACGAGGTAGGAGCAGAGTACATATGACTGCTATTAACCTCCAATGTGTATGTTTGTGCTCCACAGAAACTGCTGGAATGACATGGTTGGAATTAATCTCAACATATTCCAATCGTGCAGCAGCAAATCTTTTAACCAGGGGTTGGGCTTCACAAGCACACATAAGAGTTGCCGTGTGGAATATAGTGCCCTCAGTCGAGATGTTAATACCGGAAGGAATATGATAACCAACCACTCTGTTTACTTTGTTATCAGTTGTATCCCTCCTTGCCATATTTTCCTCCAATAAAGGCCACATTGTACTGAGAACAAACTCTCCAATAATTCCGAGAAGCCATACACCCAGATAGAAATATCCATTGTCAACTTGCCCGACTTCCATCATGAATATACAGCACCAAGGCAAATGATACGGCGAAGCTTCACTATGCTCTGATACCAAATTGTCACGACCCAAGCACAAGGACGGGATGAATAACCAGAATACTACCGATATTTGGATACAATTTGGGATACAAGGGATCAGAGATGAGAAATCAGCAGCATGGGGTGAGATACAGAGCAAGGGGATGGGAAATGGACGCAAGAGGCGAGGAGCTTGAAGACGATTCAATTCTTTCGCTGCCGTCTTCTGTGAGGTGTCTCCTTTATAGGCATTGTTACAGATCCTTGCAGCTAGGCCCAGCCCAAGCCACCGGCCCATTTTCCAGAGAAGGCCCATGAGAGTAAAGGGCATGACCTCTTGGGCATGACATACAAGTGCAAATATTGTCCTTCCGTATTCAGCCAAGAGACATGCACACTACTAGTGTGAATGCTCATATCAGCAGATTGTATCAATATTGTAGTATAATGAATGACAATGACAATGGCTTGGCATTTGGCAAGAAGTATCTGCTTTGCTATTGTCAAAAAATTCAGTTACTAATTCAGTTTATGGGTTCGAAAAAGAAGTGACTTTCTCAGTCATGTGGTCAAAACATATACTGTTCCGTAAAGCTTTTGAACTGCATAAGTGGCCTGAGACAGCTATGTCCAGTTTTGAGATCAAAGCTATAAGCAAAATTCACTATCATAAGTTTCCTGAACATCTACAAACTTCATTGTGTGCTCCTGGATGATGAAGGTCTGACAAAAAATAAAGAGGCAACAAACATGCATGCATTGCCACTACACAACAATACAAGTTATCGAGAAACCAGAAATTTAATCATGATTAAATATGTTCAGAAATTTGACATGCATCAAACTTGTCAGAAATCAAGCCAAATTTAATTTGACATAACACAAATTCTCATCCATTACATGAATTCAGTACATCAAAGTGTACATGATAACATAGATACAATCATTCTTTGCTTGGACAACTTTTTGTATCAGGAAGCCTTTATGTACTTCAGGTTTTTCTACCAACTATGGAAACATGATTAAAATTGTGATTTCTATGCAACGATGTGTAGTGGGTTAGTGGCAGTATATCAGGCATCTCAATAAACGCTTTACGACAACCTGGATGGTCAAGTGCTAAAATTCAGAAGTTTGGATGATGAGAATGCTTGCAGTTGCAATGTTTATTCTCATGCCTGAATTAGACATAACACAATGCAGTTACCAGTATCCTGTAAAGAACTGCAGTTACCATACTATCTGAACATATGAATGCATTGATGTTTCAGACTTTAAGAATCAAACGGTAAGAAACTAAGTTTTTGCACAACTGTATATATTCATACGCAAAATGAACAAGCTGGCACATTCAGAGAATTGAGGTAGAAGTGTTATAAGCTGGTATCGGTTGTCAGCTATGCGGCACAAATCTATCATGGCAATGCATGGACCTGGATTTTGTCTAACTCATTGCGCGCATAACCCAAATCTCCACCACACATCGCCATGCACATCACATCAGCTGGTACATATGGTGTCACATCGGCATGTGCACTCTCTCTTCTCTCTTCTCTCTCCCAAACAAATCCATCCCTTTTATTTCAACTTTCCTAACTTAAATCATTTATATCTTTTAAACTAATATTTTGATTTCAGAACTTTTTATATATTTGAACTCCTGACAAAAGGACCTTTAGAACAAGATCATTTTTGGATATATTTTGACTAGTTTAAAAATTTCAATAACATATTTCACTCTTTTCAATAACATATTTCACTCTTTTCAAAAGCAGATTTCACTCATTTCACTTGTTTCGATAACATTATTCACTCATTTCACTTGTTTCAATAGCATATTTAACACATTTCACTTGTTTCAATAATAGATTTCAGTCATTTCAAAAATTGATTTCATCTCATTTTAGTCATTTCACTCCTTTTCAATAACAGATTTCACTCATTTCAAAAAACGGATTCACTAATTCACTAATTTCAATAACTGATTTCACTCATTTCAATAACAAATTTCATTATTTCACTCATTTCAATGACAAATTTCATTCATTTCACTCGTTTCGATAACATATTTCACTCATTTAAAAATTCAAAGTAGTTGAAATATATTCAATATTAGTCTTATTTTAAAGGTCTTTGCGTCATGATTATACATAAATAATTTGTTTTCAAATTGGAATATTGGTTTAAAAGATATAAATGATTTAAGTTAGGAAAGGTGAAATAAAAGGGTTGGATTTGTTTGGGAGAGAGAATAGAGAAGAGAGAGAGAGAGTGTGGACATACAGATGTGACACATGTGTACTCTAATGGGATGTGCATGGCGATGTGTGGAGCAGATTTGAGTTGTGCGCGCAATCGGTTAGGCATAGCCATATTCGGGCAATGCATCCGCTACACAGAGAAAAAGAATCTTGTGGTTACCTACGAAAAAATGACAAGGGGATAGTATCAAACCATGAATACAATAAAATTCCTTAAGATTTCCAAACCATTGAGAAATAAACAGAAACAGGTGAAAGCATCACACACTCTACCATTCCATTAGCTGTAAATACAGATACAGTTTACTCATACAAGCTGACACAAATCCATCGGCTACAGCCTATAGCTTCGAGTTATGTTGTCTCCCCCTCTCCTCTCCTCCGGCCCCTCGGCCCCGGCCACCAACAACCCCGAAACTCCGGCCACCGCGGCCGCCAGCCCCACCCTCGCTCCGGCCGCCGTCGCCGCCTTCCATGACCCAATCCCATGGCACAACTCTCCCACCTCCAAGGCCCTACGTGCGGCGGTTGGAGTTGGAGACGCCATGGGAGACGACTTCCAGGCGCAGGTCTGGCGCTGCCTCTCCAAGCACATCAACCCCCGCCGCCATGAGACTCCATGCTTCCTCTCGGTGCAAGTCCACCACTCCTCGCTCGATCTCGACGAGGAGCTGGTTGCCATCCTCATGCAGGCTTGCCTGGGAGGCAACGCTCCGGCTTTCCAGGTGACTCGTCTCAATGAGGACACCTTTCGAATCTCTGTCTCGGACGTTCGCATCGTTCGAGTACTTCTCGCCGAGCCCATGCTGGTTGCAACATCTCACTCCATCAAGTTTCTTTTGACATTCCCTCTCCCCCAACAACATCACGACGCCACCATCATCCCCAAAACAACCATCTGACATTGGTGACCATTTCGGCCATGCTGCCGCTTTCTTGAGCTCTCAGCTGGGTTTCTCCCTCATGCCTGGCGTCGACTTCACACAGAACATCCTCGATCTGTTCTCCTCTCAAGTTTTCTCCCACCCAATGGACTCGACCACCCCGGTCTGGTTCATCTTCTTCGTTCACAAAGCTGACTTCACGGTCGACGAAACACTTGTTGCCATGCTTCTCTCCTTCCGGTTTGGTGGAGCACCGAACTCCATCTCCATCCACCGCCTGTCAAAGGCGGCGTTCTCTGCACCGGTCTCCTCTGCTTCAGTCGCTACGTTGATGGCCGCTTGCTCGCCGATTGTGGCCCCTCGCATGTTCGCCACCATCATCGTTGCGCCCCTAGTGCCTCCGGTCTCACCTCAACGGCGGGTGCCCTCGCCGCGCTCGCCTGCCGTGCCGTCCCCTGGCCTGGCCGGTACGTCACCCTCGTCCTCGCGCTCCGTTTCGTGCATGCCCCCCATGCATGCAGGGCCCGCAAACGCCAACGGTCGTCTGCCACCTAGGTCTCCTGTGGCTTCCACAACGCCCAGCCACCCGCGACCGCATGCAAAGGTACGACTGTTCCGTCCTGGGGTCCTGTTTAATAAGCTGATTTACTCTAAGTACCACTGCCTTGTCAGCACACCCACTACATGCCTCTCTCATAAACCCACCACCCCAATTTGGGTTGTCTTCTGCTCAAACTTGGTATGTGCTAATAAAACACTGACTAATAATGCCTTAGACCACCAGTTCTCATTTCAACGTGTTTTTCAAGCGGTCACGCTTGCCCCCAACCTGTTCTTAGTGCATGTGTTCTCGACTGAGGTCAGAAGTGAGGTTCTCTGTAGCGCGCCACTTCAGTTTTCAAATTTCAAACTCATGCTCTTTGACTCGTTTGACCATGCATCACGTACAGTGCGCAATGTACCACTCCCAATCGTATTCGAACCGGACTCCATTGACCCATTGCCCACCGTCCTGTCTATCCACTCCACGATCCTTGCTTGGACCGCACCCATCCACTAAAATAACCAGGCAAGATCTATCCCACCTGACCCCGACGATACACCACACTGTTCTAGGCAGTGATTCCCCTGCCACTGCGTCGGTTGACCGAAACCCACTCGATGGCCTGGGACACGTGGCCCTCTCGCCCGGCTTGCCCTCTCCTATCACGACTCACCGCAACACTTCAAAGGAAAGAAAACAAGCTGCTGCGGATGACTGCGCCCCCCCCCCCCCCCCTCGGCCTACACATTTCTTTATGTCATGTGGCACTTGACCGCTCGCCCCCACACTCTCCTGCAACAGCCAATGACAGCCCGGCCCCGCTTGCGTCGCCGTGGCCGCCCTCTGGTAGGCCTGGGGGTTGCTCGTCGATGCCGACCCAAAATCTTACCTAAGTGTCGCTGATTCCCGGAACCCACGCCCTACCGTTCCCTCGCCCACCCCGCGCGCAAAATTTAACGCATGCATGCCCACGCATGCGCCCATCATCACGTCTAATCTACCACCTGCCTCCCCTACCCTTGTCAGCCTACACAACGCCCGTCCACTCAGCTCCATCCTGAGATCGCCATAGACCATAGCCACGCCTCCGCTACCACTTCAAAACCTGCTGGCTCTTCGATCTCTACGCCGCTGCAGAGCCCGCGCTCCTACCGGAAGATTTTTCTCTGCTTGCTGAGGGAGTCCTGGATTAGGGGGTCCTCGGATAGCCGGACTATATACTTTGGCCGGACTACTGGACTATGAAGATACAAGATTGAGGACTTCGTCCTGTGTCCGGGTGGGACCCTCCTTTGCGTGGAAGGCAAGCTTGGCAATTCGGATATGTTGATCTCCTTCTCTGTAACCGACTCTGTATAACCCTAGCCCCCTCCAGTGTCTATATAAACCGGAGGGTTTAGTCCGTAGGACAACAACAATCATAATCATAGGCTAGCTTCTAGGGTTTAGCCTCTACGATCTCGTGGTAGATCAACTCTGGTAATACTCATATCATCAAGATCAATCAAGCAGGAAGTAGGGTTTTACCTCCATCGAGAGGGCCCTAACCTGGGTAAACATTGTGTCCCCCACCTCCTGTTACCATTAGCCTTAGGCATGCAGTTCGGGACCCCCTACCCGAGATCCGCCGGTTTTGACACCGACATTAGTGCTTTCATTGAGAGTTCCACTGTGTCGTCACGATAAGGCTTGATGGCTCCTTCAATCATCCTCAATGATGCGTTCAAGGGTGAGGTTTTCCGCCCTGGATAGATCTTCGTATTCGGCGGCTTCGTACTGCGGGCCAACTCACTTGGCCATCTGGAGCAGATCGATAGCTATGCCCCTGGCCATCAGGTCAGGTTTGGAAGCTTGAACTATACTGCCGACATCCGCGGAGACTTGATCTTCGACGGATTCGAGCCCATGTCAGGTGCGCCGAACAGTCACGACGAGCATGACGTAGATCTGCCATCGGACAGTGTTCTGGAGATCACACCTGCGGCTGCCCCTACCCTCAATCCGGAGCAGATCGTGCCATCCGAGGATGGGCGGATGGACCCCGCCACAGAGGCCGAACACTCAGCGGCGATAGAGCCGAACACTGACTTCACCTCCTATGAGGCTGGTGTCATCGGACCCTCGGACTCGTCTCCGGTCACAGGCTCCGAACCGCGTGCGTCCGTGCCTATCGAATCTGATTGGGCACCGATCATGGAGTTTACCTCCGCAGATATCTTTCAGCACTCGCCCTTGGGCGACGTGCTAAATTCATTGAGGTCTCCCTCCTTGTCAGGAGACTCTTGGCCGAACTATGTCCGGCTGGAGTGGGAAGCGGACGACGAAGAAATTCGTTCCCCAACCACCACCCACTTAATAGCCACTTTCGATGACTTAACCGATGTGCTTGACTTCAACGGCGAAGACATCGACGGTATGGACGATGATGCAGGAAAAGAACAGGAACCACCGCCCACAGGGCGCTGGACAACCACCTCATCATATGGTGGACACGCCCAAAGAAGGCGATGGCGATGAGGCAATGGAGGATATTCCCCCTGAGACGCAATCTAAGCACCGGCGTCATAGGCGCCGCTCTAAGCCCCGCTAGAGCAAAAATAGCGATACCGGCACAAGAGACGATAGCAATCCGAATGGTGCCGAAGACGAAAACGATCCCGTCCAGCCAGGCTTCGAGCAGGCCGAACGGGAGGACGGGCAAGCTAGCCCTAAGGAACAGGCAACGGATGGAGAATCAGAGGATGACAATTACATGCCCCTCTCTGAAGAAGAAGTGAGCCTTGGTGACAAAGAATTCACCGTGCCTGAGGATCCCGTTGAGCAGGAGCGCTTCAAGCGCTGGCTTATAGCCACTACAAAAAGCCTGAAGAAAAAGCAGCAGCAGCTTCAAGCTGATCAAGATCTGCTAACCGATAGATGGACTGAAGTCCTAGCAACCGAGGAATAGGGGCTCGAGCGCCCTACCAAAAGTTACCAAAGCACAGGTTGCTACCTCAACTAGAGGAGGAGGCATCAAAGCCTACACTACAGGTGCATGATGCGGCTGACCGGCACACCTCGTGGCCAAGACAAAGCGGCGTATCAGCCCGAAGTCCAGACCGCACCCCGCTGCCAAACAAGCAAAAACACGAAGGCCCGAGGCTCCATGCATGACCTGCGAGACGAATTGAAAAACAAAGCAGGACAGTCAAGATCGATCTACGGATCACGGGGACGCGCCCCAACGCGCGACGATGACCGTCATGCCGGATATATTAAAAACAAATCCGGCCGGGCCGAATACAACAGACCAGACTTATTTGAGCTGCGTCGTGATGTAGCCCGGCATAGAGGCGCCGCACACCCCCTATGCTTCACTGATGAAGTAATGGATCATGAATTTCCAGAAGGGTTTGAACCCGTGAACATTGAATCATATGATGGTACTACAGACCCCGCCGTATGGATAGAAGATTTTTTCCTCCACATTGACATGGACCGCGGGGATGATCTACACGCCATCAAGTACCTCCCACTAAAACTCAAGGGACTGGCTCGGCATTGGCTGAACAGCTTGCCGGCAAACTCCATTGGAAGTTGGGAGAACCTGGCAGACACATTCCTGGACAACGTCTAGGGTACTTATGTGCGACCTCCCTGATGCTGATGATTTAAGTCACATAACCCAACAGCCCAAAGAGTCAGCCATGAAATTTTGGACTCGATTCCTAACTAAAAAGAACCAAATTATCGACTGTCCGGATCCGAAGCCCTAGCGGCCTTTAAGCATAAAATCCGTGACGAGTGGCTTGCCGACATCTCGGCCAAGAAAAGCCAAAGTCCATGGCAGCCCTCACGACACTCATGACCCGCTTTTGTGCGGACGAGGATAGCTGGTTGGCTCGTAGCAACAACACAACAAGCAATCCTGGCACATCAAAAGCCAGAGATAGCAACGACAAGCCCCGACGCAATAAGCACAAGAGTCGCAATAACGGCGATAACGCCGAAGACACGACCGTCAGCGCCGGATTCAGTGGCTCTAAGTCCGGTCAGCGGAAAAAGCCATTCAAAAACAACAATTCGGGCCCGTCGAGTCTGGACCGCATACTCGACCGTCCATGCCAAATTCATGGCACCCCAAGAACACTAGCCAATCATACCAATAGAGAATGTTGGGTCTTCAAACAAGTCGGCAGGTCAGGTGCCAGAAATAAGGAGAAGGGGTCTCAAAGAGACGATGATGACGAGGAGCCCCGATCACCGAATACAGGAGGGCAAAAGAAATTTCCCCGCAAATCAAAATGGTGAACATGATAAACGCCACCCGCATTCCCAACCTGGAACAGATGCGCACCCTTAGGGATGTCGACTTAACGGAACTAGTCGCCCCACAATATAAACTACGGCCGATCACCTTCGACCGCACGGATTGTCCGGTTAATACCAATCAGGGCAATTTAGCCGCACTAGTCCTCGGCCCAATAATGTGGCGACCGATTCTCCGGGTACTAATTCCCAGAAAAATGGCCCTTGTGCTCATGAGCCCCAGGATAACTGTTAGCTGATGAGGCACCAACTTGATACAGAAATTCCAAGCAAATATAAAATATGTAGTACAAGACCATTCTGGTCTGTGAGTACAACAAACGGTTTCTAGTGGTTGATGGCGGAAGCGGGTTGAAAATCATCAGTGTCTATGGGACTCCATTTCCCACGGGAACAGCTGACCAGGTTAACTCCTATCTTCGCGAGACTGCTATCACCGTTGCTTAGGTCCCGGGGCTGCCAACACGGTCGCTCCTTTCCGCGCAAGAAATCTGGCCAAGAAAATAGCCAGGGACAAGGCAGTGAGTACTTTGAATGTACTCGCAAACATTATGAACACCGGGATAATATTGTACTGATGTGCTAAAAATATTTTATACTCATGACGTCAGTCACAACAATATAAATATAACTATGATGCGTGTAAGCATGTTATATATGAATATGCAATATCAAAGAAGTATTAGAAGGTATAATGAAATAAATAACAAGCATGCCACAGTCGGGCGTCTGAGCGACACCACAAAAAGGGCTTTAAAAGAAATGCCACTGTCGGGCGTCTGAGCGACACCACATAAAGGGCTTTAAAAGAAATGCCACGATCGGGCATCTGAGCGACACCACATAAAGGGCTTTAAAAGAAATGCCACAGTCGGGCGTCTGAGCGACACCACATAAAGGGCTTTAAAAAGAAATGCCACGATCGGGCGTCTGGCGATACCACATAAAGGGCTTTAAAAGAAATGCCATGGTCGAGGCGTCTGGCGACACCACATAAAGGGCTTTAAAAAGAAATGCCACGGTCGGGCGTCTGGCGACACCACATAAAGGGCTTTAAAAGAAATGCCACGGTCGAGCGTCTGGCGACACCACATAAAGGGCTTTAAAAGAAATGCCACGGTCGGGCGTCGGCGACACCACATAAAGGGCTTTAAAAGAAATGCCACGGTCGGGCGTCGGCGACACCACATAAAGGGCTTTAAAAGAAATGCCACGATCGAGGCGTCTGGCGACACCATATAAAGGGCTTTAAAAGAAATGCCACGGTCGGGCGTCTGGCGACACCACATAAAGGGCTTTAAAAGAAACAATCACGGTGAATATCCCGGAGGTAGAACCATCCCAGAGATACTCGATGATAACAATAATATTCATGGGTTAGTCAACCACAATAATAATCATAATTATCACAAGTCACAAGTAATAATTCCAATTCTGGTTTAGCAGTTTCACCTCCGAAGACTGACACTAAGACCAACACTTGACCCATCCCAGACTGTAATCCTTAACCATGGACACGCTTATTCGAATAGGTTTAATCTCTGCAGAGGGAGTACTCTTTACCCACGAGTAACGGATTTCTTTAGTCCATCGGGACTAATTTCGTCTACGATATTTTTGTTGAAAACACACCTACCTTGCACACACCAGCTTATCTCACACGTGTCTGGAATCACCCACGACACCTGTCAAGCAAACTCTAAGTGGGGAAGCTACAACCTCGCGTAGCATGGGATCAAATTTATATCGCGGCGCTCTAAGGGGTGGCCTCCCTCTCGGTCTCAAGCGGAAACACCCATGCCCCGGACGGTGGCCTGCCTACCGGCTACAACCGGTATCTTCCACCCTGGCCTCTTTATGCGGTGTGTGCTAGAAAGAGGTTGACAACTTCTTGAACCGTACTCTACTTATTGTAGAGGCAGTGGTAATCTGAAACAAGTATGGGGTTACTAGAACAAGACTCGATCTACGGTGCGACTCAGGAGGTTTAAGTATTCCCTGCATGATTAGCATAACGAATATATTTCAACCAACAGAGTCACCGCTCATATTACCTTACCATGCCATACCAGACATAACCGTCCTGACGGAGACCGGCGTCAAACTCATGCCTACCCAAGGCAGAGGTTTTTCCCGGGTTCCTTGTCGGTATGCATGCAAGGCACATGAGGATGATTATCATCACAAGTGTGTTCATTTCCAACAGCACGGAAATCACTAACATGCACCCATGCGTATGATTATATCACATGAAATAACAAGTTTCTCCAAAGTGAGGTGATGTTATAAACGTGCCATCAAACACACAAAAATATTTATGTCGGGGTTCAGAATGCTTGCCTTCAGGTTATGGGAAGGCAGGGTCGATGTCAAACTCTTGAAATACTTCTCCTCTCTTCAAAAATCCTATTTTAGAAATATAAATGAATTAACACAAAAATAAAAACAGCACAAAAGGTTGTTCTGAATTTTTTTCAAATAAATCTTAAAATAAACTAGACAATATTTGAAAGAGGTAGGAAAAAGAATCAATTCATTTGGAGTTATATTTAAAAAGATACAGCAGGTCAAAGTTTGGTCAAAATCTGTTATATAAAATAAAACAGAAAAGAAAAACGTTCCAGATAAAAACGTACACGTCGAAAGCGTACTTCGGAAGTGCGCTTCCACTTAATCCTGCGCGGACAGGCACTGGGTCACTGACGGTGGGCCCGCCTGGCCCACTGGTCAGGTTTGACCCGATCCGCAGCGTCGCCGTTCCCCTCGACCGAGCGGAGGCGGAGCTCCGGTGAAGTTTTGCCGGTGAGCAGGCGTCTCTTGGCGATCTGAGGATATGGGTGTGCTCGAGGGGTCGAGGCGAGTCTGTGGGTACCCGCCATGGTCGCCCGGCGATGGGCGGAGTTGCGGCGACGAGCTTCAAGGGCGGGCAGCGTTTGGGTGGGTAGTGGGTTTGGGGCTACGGTGGTCTCCGACCAAAATGGGCCTTGAGGTTGTACTCACGATTGGGAGGGGAGTTCTTGGTGGAGAGAATGGAGAGGGAGGGGCCTTTGGTGGCGGCAGGAATCGGCCGGGCGGCGGCGACCGAACCGGCGGACTCGGGAAGAAGGCCTTCCCTCCTCGGCTTGGCCGCCGTGGTAGCTCTAGGGGATCGAAGAGGTTGCCCGAGCACTCGATTGGTCTCGGGGCCCTTATATACGCGGTGGAGGTCGGTTCCGAGGCGCCGCGATAAGGATGGCGGTGAACCGTCATTACGTAGCAATGGCGACGCGGGCGGCGACGCGCACTAGAGGACGGCTGCGGCCGAGCTGGAGATGTAAGGGGCAGCTGGCGGCGGAGGAGGTTTGGGCGGCGCCGTCCATGGATGCTTGACATAGCGTGCCGCCAAGGAGCTTCTTGGCGCCATCATGTGAGCGAGGCGGTCGGGGCTCTTAAGCGCTGGCGAGGGGAAAGGATCGAGATGAGCTCGGGAGGTTTATCCGGTAGCGCGCATTGCTCGGGCGCGGGCTCGTGCAAAACGCGTGCTCTGCTCGCGCTCCGGGCATGCACGGCGTCTGCTCGACGAAATGCCAGGGTGGCCAAAACAGCTAGAGAACAAATGTAAATCCACAGATCTGGGTTAGAGACCACTAGCAGGCTACTGGACAACTTGGTTTGGACAGATGGGAAAGTTCACAACACAAACTTATAATCATGTCAAAACTATTCATGCCCATTGTGGTGTTTGACAAAATGCCAGATGCACTTAGGCATTTCTTGGAGTGACCAAAACTTCCAGAGTGGGGTCTCTGTGGGTGCACAAGAGGGTGGTGAGGTTAGATGGTGAAAAGCACAAACTTGCTAGTGCCAGTTTTGCGAACTTCAAATCTGGACAGGATGTGAGTGGCATTATTTCATGAACCAAAAATATGCCAATGGTTGCATGCTCCTGGACTTAGGGGTTTAGCATGGAGGACTACAAGTAGGAGAAGGAATCAAGGGCCAAAGAGCAAGCAATAATAGGGATGCTGTACAAACCATCTTGATGGACCAGAATGAAGATTAGGTTGATTTACTCAAAATCTTCAAAGAACATCCTTGGATTATTGCATATAATGGAATCATATGCTGCTACTGACATCCCATAATTTTGGTGGAAGCTATAAACAAATATTTAAAAGGGTTGTAGTGTAAAATTGCCTTTGGACCAGAGAAGAAAAACATGTGTAGCACTCAAAATATGCAATGAATGAAATATATTATTGCACAAAAGTGATTTAGAGACATCACATGACATCTCCAAATTTTGGTTGGATTTTTAGTTAAATTAATCAAATGGTTGTAGTACAAAAAGAGCTCCAAAACTAAAAAACAAGTCATTTTAATGAATATAGCTCAGGGTGGAATAATTTAATAAATAAACCTACTGATTAGGAAATTGTTTTAATGAGATGGCATAGAAGTCCAATATGTTTTGGAAGGATCCACTTGGGAGAAATTCCATAATATTAAAGGAAAATTTTTGAAATCAGCAGAGATATTCTTGCAGGCAAAAATTTTAAACTCTTGGCAAAATTTTAATAACTAAAACCTGGTTAAATTTTTGGGGTGTTACAGTTACTACCCCCCTTAAGAAAAATCTAGATCCTCGAGATTCGCTAAGAGCCGTTGAAGAAAACAAATACCCATACGGCGTTCGAGCGGTGGTGAGTCTGTTGCCGTGGTGCTGCGTGAATAAAAAAATTCATGTAGTGAGAGGATAAAAGATGCAGCAAATTCTGGAAGAAGAAAATCTAATTCCAGGATTTTTTCGGCATTACACAGGTTGCTCACGAAGAAAACCACTCACAAACGTAAGAACTAAATATTCGACTAAATCGCACAAACTCGAGGTACTAAGAATAAATTACCACATAATAGTAAATGCTGAAATAACAAATACAACAGTGACGTCTAAAATGAGAATGGTAACTGGTCTGGGTCTCGAGGAAAAGTCTCTGGTAGTGGAACGCACTCCTCTTCTATCGGAGGAAGTGGATTGATCAGTCGATGTATGAGTCTCTCCGGATCGGGCCTCGATTAGTCTGCCGATGGCAACTGGGAGTTCAGATCGGTGAGACTACGGAGATAATCCATTACTCGCTGGTTCAGATGCTCTTGAGCGATGATGTACTTGATAAGGTTGGCTAGCACTGGGTCTCTCTCAATCCGCCCACCGGGGAAAGATGTTACTCCCCCGGGCGTTGCACCGCTCGGAAAGTAATAATATCCTCGTTCGCGGGCATAGGGTACTGCGGACGAAGGCGAGCAATTGCTTCCTTCGCAGCCGCTTCTATGGCCAGGCGTGGGGTTGGCGAGATTTCCCACGAAGGAAACTTCCGTTGGATCTTGGTTGGGGTCTCTGAGGAGGGATGTGTACTGCTGCCCAATATTCCGAAGTGGAAGAGGTGATTCTCGATTTGAACAGCTCGTCTTTGGGGTGGCTGGGTAGAACCCATGGTACCGCAGGTAAAGTCCCACAATATTTTGACAAAGCTACACAGGGTTGCATCTGGGGTTCTCGAGATAAATACTAGGGCTCGACATGGTAGGTAAAAGGCTGTGAGGGTGGTGCACAAGGTGTGGGGTGCTTGGTAAGGTCACAAGGTGGCCTCCTTATATAACACACAGGCTGATTTATTTACCGTGGTGAAAGGTAATAAATATGCCAGATTACCCCCAAGAATCGGGTCAATCTCGGGATAAACAAATCTCATAGAGGCGATATTCTTGTGGGTGTCGTCGGGGTTGGTCTTGGTAGTTGTGCCTGGAAAATGTGCAACTATGTGCTGACAAACCACGCAAAGCTACTATTAAAACAGAGGCACAACGACAGGCGGCGCTTACATGATTACAAAGCGAGAATACACCGAGATTCGGCACTACTCGGGTGACTTAGTCTACCTCGTTTACATCTAAATGGGCGTGTCTGGTAGATGTCGAGGCTTCTCCACGGGTCTCACTGTCGGGATTAGCCGGAGATGGTGGAGGAACTGCAGGGTCGGGGTAGCTATGATGACCATTGCGGGGATTGTTGGCCACAATCCCGTTGGAGTGTGTTCCCAAAAGGCGACGAAGCACTTCTGGGGTCATCACAGTATCTTGGATGATGGCTGGGGCTGACCTCATGGTATCAATCGGGTGTCCGAACAGCACGACTGGGTTTTCGGTGTCGGCCTCGGTTTCTCACGCTTCTGGGCTCGGCGAGCCAGCTCTCCTCGAGCTGTGATCAGATCAATATTGATTTGATCGAACAAGGCCTCTAGTGCACTTACATAGCGCACTAGGTGCAACAATCTTGAGGATCCGTCTCATGATTTCCGTTGGCAACTTGGGGTGGTCTACCATACCCTTCACGCTGGGGTAGTAGTAGAATGAGCGACGATTAACTCTGGGCGACAAGCTGCCATGATTGAACTATAGCTTCTCGAGCGGCTAGCTGGATGGCTTGTGGCTCGAAGGAAGTTGTTCTTCCGATGAACATGTAGGGGCGTTCAGGAGATAGACCCCTACCGTAGATGTGCACAGTGGCCCAAAATTGACGGCTTTCACCGCCCATGGGTCCTTGGTACACAACATATTCTGGGGGTTCTTCTAACGCGTAGGCACGACGGGTGAGGTTTGCGAGTATAGTCACAAAGCCTCCAAGATTGGTTGCTATGGTCTCATTGTGCACTATGGGACCAGGCATTATGGCTCGGTTTGGGGTAGAGGCTGTGCCGTGCTGGTTTGAGGCTAGCGTGCCCTTTTATAGAAAAGGGAATGGAGTCTTCCTTCGCACTCTTGCGAATGAGACATTATGGGCACCGGTCACTGGCGCGTGATTGACAGGCTAGGCGGATAAGTTGGGCACCGACTGCCAAATGTGTCGGGGTCACTGTGTGGTTATCTTGTACGAGAAGCTTGGCTGGGGTTTGGTTAGGGTCTGGTGGGTTGGTTTGCCTAAGTTGAAGGACCTGGCTGGGATAGGATTAGCCAATGGTCAGCCTGGCTCTGATACCAAGTCTGTGGCGACCGATTCTCCGGGTACTAATTCCCGAAAAAATGGCCCTTGTGCTCATCAGCCCCAGGATAACTGTTAGCTGATGAGGCACCAACTTGATACAGAAATTCCAAGCAAATATAAAATATGTAGTACAAGACCATTCTGATCTGAGTACAACAAAGCGGTTTCTAGTGGTTGATGGCGGAAGCGGGTTGAAAATCATCAGTGTCTATGGGACTCCATTTCCCACGGGAACAGCTGACCAGGTTAACTCCTATCTTCGCGAGACTGCTATCACCGTTGCTTAGGTTCCAGGGCTGCCAACACAGTCGCTCCTTTCCGTGCAAGAAATCTAGCCAAGACAATAGCCAGGGACAAGCCAGTGAGTACTTTGAATGTACTCGCAAACATTATGAACACCGGGATAATATTGTACTGATGTGCTAAAAATATTTTATACTCATGACGTCAGTCACAACAATATAAATATAACTCTGATGCGTGTAAGCATGTTATATATGAATATGCAATATCAAAGAAGTGTTAAAAGGTATAATGAAATAAATAACAAGCATGCCAAAGTCGGGCGTCTGAGCGACACCACAAAAAGGGCTTTAAAAGAAATGCAACAGTCGGGCGTCGGAGCGACACCACATAAAGGGCTTTAAAAGAAATGCCACAGTCGGGCGTCTGAGCGACACCACATAAAGGGCTTTAAAAGAAATGCCACAGTCGGGCGTCTGAGCGACACCACATAAAGGGCTTTAAAAGAAATGCCACCGTCGGGCATCTGGCGACACCACATAAAGGGCTTTAAAAGAAATGCCACGGTCGGGCATCTGGCGACACCACATAAAGGGCTTTAAAAGAAATGCCACGGTCGAGGCGTCTGAGCGACACCACATAAAGGGCTTTAAAAGAAATGCCACGGTCGGCGTCTGGCGACACCACATAAAGGGCTTTAAAAGAAATGCCACGATCGGGCGTCGAGCGACACCACATAAAGGGCTTTAAAAGAAATGCCACGGTCGGGCGTCTGGCGACACCACATAAAGGGCTTTAAAAGAAATGCCACGGTCGGGCATCTGGCGACACCACATAAAGGGCTTTAAAAGAAATGCCACGGTCGGGCGTCTGAGCGACACCACATAAAGGGCTTTAAAAGAAACAATCACAGTGAATATCCTGGAGGTAGAACCATCCCAGAGATACTCGATGATAACAATAATATTCATGGGTTAGTCAACCACAATAATAATCGTAATTATCACAAGTCACAAGTAAAAATTCCAATTCTGGTTTAACAGTTTCACCTCCGAACACCGACAATAAGACCAACACTTGACCCATCCCAGACTGTAATCCTTAACCATGGACACGGCTATTCGAATAGGTTTAATCTCTGCAGAGGGTGTACTCTTTACCCACGAGTAACGGATTTCTTTAGTCCATCGGGACTAATTCCGTCTCTGATCTTTTGTTGAAAACACACCTAACTTGCACACACACCAGCTTATCTCACACGTGCAGGAATCACCCACGACACCTGTCAAGCAAACTCTAAGTGGGAGGCTACAACCTCGCGTAGCATGGGATCAAATTTATATCACGGCGCTCTAAGGGGTGGCCTCCCTCTCGATCTCAACCGAAACACCCATGCCCCGGACCAGGTGGCACGCCTACCAGCTACAACCGTATCTTCCACCTGGCCTCTCTGCTCTGTGTGTGCTAGAAAGAGGTTGACAACTTATCGAACCGTACTCTACTTATTGTAGAGGCGAGTGGTAATCTGAAACAAGTATGGGGGTTCTTGGAAACAAGACTCGATCTACGATTAGACTCAGGAGGTTTAAGTATTCCTTGCATGATTAGCATAACGAATATATTTCAACCAACAGAGTCACCGCTCATATTACCTTACCATGCCATACCAGACATAACCGTCCCGACGAAGACCGGCGTCAAATTCATGCCTACCCAAGGCAGAGGTTTTTCCCGGGTTCCTTGTCGGTATGCATGCAAGGCACATGAGGATGATTATCATCACAAGTGTGTTCATTTCCAACAGCATGGAAATCACTAACATGCAACCATGCGTATGATTATATCACATGAAATAACAAGTTTCTCCAAAGTGAGGTGATGTTATAAACGTGCCATGAAACACACAAAAATATTTATGCCGGGGTTCAGAATGCTTGCCTTCAGGTTATGGGAAGGCAGGGTGCATTTCAAACTCTTGAAATACTTCTCCTCTCTTCAAAAATCCTATTTTAGAAATATAAATGAATTAACACAAAAATAAAAACAGCACAAAAGGTTCTTCTGAATTTTTTTCAAATAAATCTTAAAGTAAACTAGACAATATTTGAAAGAGGCAGGAAAAAGAATCAATTCATTTGGAGTTATATTTAAAAAGATACATCAGGTCAAAGTTTGGTCAAAATCTGTTATATAAAATAAAACAGAAAAGAAAATCATTCCAGATAAAACGCATTACGTCGGCGTGCCGAAGCGCTTCCACTTAATCCTCTTGCGCAGACGAGCACTGGGCAGCGACGGTGGGCCCGCTGCCCATCGGGTCAGTTTGACCCGATCACGCTGCTGCCCGTTCCCGTCGACCGAATGGAGGCGGAGCTCCGGTGAGGTTTTGCCGTGACAGGCGTCTCTTGGCGATATGAGGATATGGGTGTGCTCGGGGGTCGAGGCAGTGCAGTGGCTACCAGCCATGGTCGCCGACGTGGACGGAGTTGCCAGCGACGAGCTTCGCGGCGGAGCCGGCGTTCGGGTGGGTAGTGGGTTTGGGGCTACGATGGTCTCCGACCAAAATTGAGCGCGGGGTTGTATTCACGAGAGGGAGGGGGAGTTCTTGGTGGAGAGAATGGAGAGGGAGGGCACCGTGGCGGCGGAATCGGCCGGAGCGAGGCGGCGATCGAATCTGGCGGACTCGGGAAGAAGGCCTTCCCCTCCTCGGCTGCTGGCCGTGGTAGCTCTAGGGGGATTAGAAGAGGTTGCCCGAGCACTCGATTGGTCTCCGGGGCCCTTATATACGCGGTGGAGGTCGGTTCCTAGGCGTCCGGCGATAAGGATGGCGGCGAACCGTCATTCTGTAGCAATGGCGACGTGGCGGCGACGCGCGCTAGAGGACGAAGCTGCGGCCGAGCTGGAGATGCTTAAGGGGGCAGCCGGCGGCGGAGGAGGTTTGGGCGGCGCCGTCCATGGATGCGCCGCAAGCGTGCTGCCAAGTAACTGCTGCGCGCCATCAGAAGCGAGCCAGGGGCGGTCGGGGCTCTTGGCACGACGTGGCGAGGGGGAAAGGATCAGGATGAGCTCGGGGAGGTTTATCCAGGGGCGCGCATTGCTCGGGCGCGGGCTCGTGCAAAACGCGTGCTCTGCTCGCGCTCCGGGCATGCACGGCGTCTGCTCGACGAAATGCCGGGGTGGCCAAAACTGCTAGAGAACAAATGCAAATCCACAGTGCAGGTTAGAGACCACTAGCAGACTCTTTGGACAACTTGGTTTGGACAGATGGGAAAGTTCACAACACAAACTTATAATCATGTCAAAACTGTTCATGCCCACAGGGTGTTTGACAAAATGCCAGATGCACTTAGGCATTTCTTGGAGTGACCAAAACTTCCAGAGTGGGGTCTCTGTGGGTGCACAAGAGGGTGGTGAGGTTAGATGGTGAAAAGCACAAACTTGCTAGTGCAAGTTTTGCGAGAACTTCAAATCTGGACAGGATGTGAGTGGCATTATTTCATGAACCAAACATATGCCAATGGTTGCATGCTCCTGGACTTAGGGGTTTAGCATGGAGGACTACAAGTAGGAGAAGGAATCAAGGGCCAAAGAGCAAGCAATAATAGGGATGCTGTACAAACCATCTTGATGGACCAGAATGAAGATTAGGTTGATTTACTCAAAATCTTCAAAGAACATCCTTGGATTATTGCATATAATGGAATCATATGCTGCTACTCACATCCCATAATTTTGGTGGAAGCTATAAACAAATATTTAAAAGGGTTGTAGTGTAAAGTTGCCTTTGGACCCGAGAGAAGAAAAACATGTGTAGCACTCAAAATATGCAATTAATGAAATATATTATTGCACAAAAGTGATTTAGAGACATCACATGACATCTCCAAATTTTGGTTGGATTTTAGTTAAATTAATCAAATGGTTGTAGTACAAAAGAGCTCCAAAACTAAAAACAAGCCATTTTAATGAATATAGCTCGAGGGTGGAATAATTTAATAAATAAACCTACTGATTAGGAAATTGTTTTAATGAGATGGCATAGAAGTCCAATATGTTTTGGAAGGATCCACTTGGGAGAAATTCCTTAATATTAAAGGAATTTTTTTTGAAATCAGCAGAGATATTCTTGCAGGCAAAAATTTTAAACTCTTGGCAAAATTTTAATAACTAAAACCTGGTTAAATTTTTGGGGTGTTACAGTTACTACCCCCCTTAAGAAAAATCTCGTCCTCGAGATTCGCTAAGAGCCGTTGAGGAAAACAAATACCCATACGCGTTCGAGCGGTGGTGAGTCTGTTGCCGTGGTGCTGCGTGAATAAAGAAAAATTCATGTAGTGAGAGGATAAAAGATGCAGCAAATTCTGGAAGAAGAAAATCTCATTCCAGGATTTTTCGCGGTTACACAGGTTGCTCACGAAGAAAACCACTCACAAACGTAAGAACTAAATATTCGACTCGTCGCACAAACTCGAGGTACTACGCATAAATTACCACATAATAGTAAATGCTAAAATAACAAATACAACAATGACGTCTAAAATGAGAATGGTAACTGGTCAGGGTCTCGAGGAAAAGTCTCTGGTTGTGGAACGCACTCCTCTTCTATCGGAGGAAGTGGATTGATCAGTCGATGTATGAGTCTCTCTGGATCGGGCCTCAGTGGTCTGCCGATGGCAATCTGGGAGTTTAGATCAGTGAGACTCTGGAGATAATCCATTACTCATTTGGTTCAGATGCTCTTGAGCGATGATGTACTGGATAAGGTTGGCTAGCACTGGGTCTCTCTCAATCCGCCCACCGGGGAAAGATGTTACTCCCCCGGGCGTTGCACGGCTCGGAAAGTAATAATATCCTCGTTCGCGGGCATAGGGTACTGCGGACCGAAGGCGAGCAATTGCTTCCTTCGCAGCCGCTTCTATGGCCAGGCGTGGGGTTGGCATAGATTTCCCCATGAAGGAAGCTTCCGTTGGATCTTGGTTGGGGTCTATGGGAGGGATGTGTACTGCTGCCCAATATTCCGAAGTGGAAGAGGTGATTCTCGATTTGAACAGCTCGTACTGGGGTGGATGGGTAGAACCCATGGTACTGCAGGTAAAGTCCCACAATATTTTGACAAAGCTACCTGGGGTTGCATCTGGGGTTCTCAGATAAATACTAGGGCTCGACATGGTAGGTAAAAGGCTGTGAGGTTGGTGCACAAGGTGTGGGGTGCTTGGTAAGGTCACAAGGTGGCCTCCTTATATAACACCTGGGCTGATTTATTTACCGTGGTGAAAGGTAATAAATATGCCAGATTACCCCCAAGAATCGGGTCAGTCTCGGGGATACACATATCTCATAAAGAGACGTGTTACTGTGGGTGTCGTCGGGGTTGGTCTTTGTAGTTGTGCCTGGAAAATGTGCAACTATGTGCTGACAAACCACGCAAAGCTACTATTAAAACAGAGGCACAACGACAGGCGACGCTTACTCACAAGGTTACATGATTACAAAGCGAGATTACACCGAGATTCGGCACTACTCGGGTGACTTAGTCTACCTCGTTTACATCTAAATGGGCGTGTCTGGTGGTTGTCGAGGCTTCTCCACGGGTCTCACTGTCGGGATTAGCCGGAGATGGTGGAGGAACTGCAGGGTCGGGGTAGCTATGATGACCATTGCGGGGATTGTTGGCCACAATCCCGTTGGAGTGTGTTCCCAAAAAGGCGTGAAGCACTTCGGGGTCATCACGATTATCTTGGATGATGGCTGGGGCTGACCTCGGGATATCAATCGGTGTCCGAACAGCACGACCGGGTTGTCGGTGTCGGCCTCGGTTTCTCTGCTTAGGGGCTCGGCGAGCCAGCTCTCCTCGAGCTGTGATCGGATCAATATTGATTTGATCGAACAAGGCCTCTAGTGCACTTACATAGCGCACTAGGTGCAACAATGCAGGATCCGTCTCGTGATTTCCGTTGCCAACTTGGGGTGGTCTACCATACCCTTCACGCCTGGGGTAGTAGTAGAATGAGCGACAGTTAACTCTGGGCGACAACTGCCGGAGTTGAACTATAGCTTCTCGAGCGGCTAGCTGGATGGCTTGTGGCTCGAAGGAAGTTGTTCTTCCGGTGAACCTGTAGGGGCGTTCAGGAGATAGACCCCTACCGTAGATGTGCACAGTGGCCCAAAATTGACGGCTTTCACCGCCCATGGGTCCTTGGTACACAACATATTCTGGGGGTTCTTCTAACGCGTAGGCACGATGGGTGAGGTTTGCGAGTATAGTCACAAAGCCTCTAAGATTGGTTGCTGTGGTCTCATTGTGCACTATGGGACCAGGCATTATGGCTCGGTTTGGGGTAGAGGTTGTGCCGTGCTGGTTTGAGGCTAGCGTGCCCTTTTATAGAAAAGGGAACGGAGTCTTCCTTCGCACTCTTGCGAATGAGACATTATGGGCACCGGTCCTTTGGCGCGTGATTGACAGGCTAGGCGGATAAGTTGGGCACCGACTTCCAAATGTGTCGGGGTCACTGTGTGGCTATCTTGTACGGGAAGCTTGGCTGGGGTTTGGTTAGGGTCTGGTGGGTTGGTTTGCCTAAGTTTAAGGACCTGGCTGGGATAGGATTAGCCAATGGTCAGCCTGGCTCTGATACCAAGTCTGTGGCGACCGATTCTCCGGGTACTAATTCCCAGAAAAATGGCCCTTGTGCTCATCAGCCCCAGGATAACTGTTAGCTGATGAGGCACCAACTTGATACAGAAATTCCAAGCAAATATAAAATATGTAGTACAAGACCATTCTGGTCTGTGAGTACAACAAACGGTTTCTAGTGGTCGATGGCGGAAGCGGGTTGAAAATCATCAGTGTCTATGGGACTCCATTTCCCACGGGAACAGCTGACTAGGTTAACTCCTATCTTCGCGAGACTGCTATCACTGTTGCTTAGGTTCCGGGGCTGCCAACACGGTCGCTCCTTTCCGCGCAAGAAATCTGGCCAAGACAATAGCCAGGGACAAGCCTGTGAGTACTTTGAATGTACTCGCAAACATTATGAACACCGGGAGAAAATTGTACTGATGTGCTAAAAATATTTTATACTCATGACGTCAGTCACAACAATATAAATATAACTCTGATGCGTGTAAGCATGTTATATATGAATATGCAATATCAAAGAAGTATTAAAAGGTATAATGAAATAAATAACAAGCATGCCACAGTCGGGTGTCTGAGCGACACCACAAAAAGGGCTTTAAAAGAAATGCCACAGTCGGGCATCTGAGCGACAACACATAAAGGGCTTTAAAAGAAATGCCACAGTCGGGCGTCTGAGCGACACCACATAAAGGGCTTTAAACGAAATGCCACAGTCGGGCGTCTGAGCGACACCACATAAAGGGCTTCAAAAGAAATGCCACAGTCGGGCGTCTGAGCGACACCACATAAAGGGCTTTAAAAGAAATGCCATGGTCGGGCGTCTGAGCGACACCACATAAAGGGCTTTAAAAGAAATGCCATAGTCGGGCGTCTGAGCGACACCACATAAAGAGCTTTAAAAGAAATGCCACAGTCGGGCGTCTGAGCGACACCACATAAAGGGCTTTAAAAGAAATGCCACAGTCGGGCATCTGAGCGACACCACATAAAGGGCTTTAAAAGAAATGCCACAGTCGGGCGTCTGAGCGACACCACATAAAGGGCTTTAAAAGAAATGCCACAGTCGAGGCGTCGGCGACACCACATAAAGGGCTTTAAAAGAAATGCCACGGTCGAGGCGTCTGAGCGACACCACATAAAGGGCTTTAAAAGAAACAATCACGTGAATATCCTGGAGGTAGAACCATCCCAGAGATACTCGATGATAACAATAATATTCATGGGTTAGTCAACCACAATAATAATCGTAATTATCACAAGTCACAAGTAATAATTCCAATTCTGGTTTAACAGTTTCACCTCCGAAGACCGACACTAATACCAACACTTGACCCATCCCAGACTGTAATCCTTAACCATGGACACGGCTATTCGAATAGGTTTAATCTCTGCAGATGGTGTAATCTTTACCCACGAGTAACGGATTTCTTTAGTCCATCAGGACTAATTCCGTCTATGATCTTTTTGTTGAAAACACACCTAACTTGCACACACCAGCTTATCTCACACGTGTCTGGAATCACCCACGACACCTGTCAAGCAAACTCTAAGTGGGGAGGCTACAACCTCGCGTAGCATGGGATCAAATTTATATCGCGTGCTCTAAGGGGTGGCCTCCCCTCTCGGTCTCAACCGGAAACACCCATGCCCCCGGACCAGGTGGACTGCCTACCAGCTACAACCGGTATCTTCCACCCTGGCCTCTCTCATGCGGTGTGTGCTAGAAAGAGGTTGACAACTTATCGAACCGTACTCTACTTATTGTAGAGACGAGTGGTAATCTGAAACAAGTATGGGGGTTCTTTGGAACAAGACTCGATCTGATGCGACTCAGGAGGTTTAAGTATTCCCCGCATGATTAGCATAATGAATATATTTCAACCAACAAAGTCACCGCTCATATTACCTTACCATGCCATACCAGACATAACCGTCCCGACGGAGACCAGCTTCAAACTCATGACTACCCAAGGCAGAGGTTTTTCCCGGGTTCCTTGTCGGTATGCATGCAAGGCACATGAGGATGATTATCATCACAAGTGTGTTCATTTCCAACAGCATGGAAATCACTAACATGCACCCATGCGTATGATTATATCACATGAAATAACATGTTTCTCCAAAGTGAGGTGATGTTATAAACGTGCCATCAAACACACAAAAATATTTATGCCGGGGTTCAGAATGCTTGCCTTCAGGTTATGGGAAGGCAGGGTGCATTTCAAACTCTTGAAATACTTCTCCTCTCTTCAAAAATCCTATTTTAGAAATATAAATGAATTAACACAAAAATAAAAACAGCACAAAAGGTTCTTCTGAATTTTTTCAAATAAATCTTAAAATAAACTAGACAATATTTGAAAGAGGTAGGAAAAGAATCAATTCATTTGGAGTTATATTTAAAAAGATACAGCAGGTCAAAGTTTGGTCAAAAACTGTTATATAAAATAAAACAGAAAAGAAAAACGTTCCAGATAAAAACGTACACGTCGAAAGCGTACTTCGGAAGCGCGCTTCCACTTAATCCCGCGCGGACAGGCACTGGGTCACTTGGCGAACGGGGGCGTCTCTTGGCGATCTGAGGATATGGGTGTGCTCAGGGGGTCGAGACGAGTCTGTGGGTACCCGCCATGGTCGCCGACGTGGACAGAGTTGCCGGCGACGAGCTTCGCGGCGGAGCCGGCGTTCGGGTGGGTAGTGGGTTTGGGGCTACGGTGGTCTCCGATCAAAATTGAGCGCGGGGTTGTACTCACGAGAGGGAGGGGGAGTTCTTGGTGGAGAGAATGGAGAGGGAGGGGCACTGGTGGCGACGGAATCGGCCGGAGCGAGGCGGCGACCGAACCGGCCGGACTCGGGGAAGAAGGCCTTCCCCTCCTCGGCTGCTGGCCGTGGTAGCTCTAGGGGGATCAGAAGAGGTTGCCCGAGCACTCGATTGGTCTCCGGGGCCCTTATATACGCGGTGGAGGTCGGTTCCGAGGCGGCCGGCGATAAGGATGGGGGCGAACCGTCATTCTGTAGCAATGGCGACGTGGCGGCGACGCTCTCTAGAGGACGAAGCTGCGGCCGAGCTGGAGATGCTTAAGGGGGCAGCTGGCGAGCGGAGGAGGTTTGGGCGGCGCCGTCCATGGATGCGGCCGCAAGCGTGCCGCCAAGGAGCTTGCTCGCCTGTATGTGAGCGAGGTGATCGGGGCTCTTGGCGCGACGCGGCGAGGGGGAAAGGATCAGGATGAGCTCGGGGAGGTTTATCCAGGGGCGCGCATTGCTCGGGCGCGGGCTCGTGCAAAACGCGTGCTCTGCTCGCGCTCCGGGCATGCACGGCGTCTGCTCGACGAAATGCCAGGGTGGCCAAAACTGCTAGAGAACAAATGCAAATCCACTGGTCTGGGTTAGAGACCACTAGCAGGCTACTGGACAATTTGGTTTGGACAGATGGGAAAGTTCACAACACAAACTTATAATCATGTCAAAATTGTTCATGCCCACAGGGTGTTTGACAAAATGCCAGATGCACTTAGGCATTTCTTGGAGTGACCAAAACTTCCAGAGTGGGGTCTCTGTGGGTGCACAAGAGGGTGGTGAGGTTAGATGGTGAAAAGCACAAACTTGCTAGTGCAAGTTTTGCGAACTTCAAATCTGGACAGGATGTGAGTGGCATTATTTCATGAACCAAAAATATGCCAATGGTTACATGCTCCTGGACTTAGGGGTTTAGCATGGAGGACTACAAGTAGGAGAAGGAATCAAGGGCCAAAGAGCAAGCAATAATAGGGATGTTGTACAAACCATCTTGATGGACCAGAATGAAGATTAGGTTGATTTACTCAAAATCTTCAAAGAACATCCTTGGATTATTGCATATAATGTAATCATATGCTGCTATTGACATCCCATAATTTTGGTGGAAGCTATAAACAAATATTTAAAAGGGTTGTAGTGTAAAATTGCTCACTGGACCAGAGAAGAAAAACATGTGTAGCACTCAAAATATGCAATGAATGAAATATATTATTGCACAAAAGTGATTTAGAGACATCACATGACATCTCCAAATTTTGGTTGGTTTTTAGTTAAATTATTCAAATGGTTGTAGTACAAAAAGAGCTCCAAAACTAAAAACAAGTCATTTTAATGAATATAGCTCAGGGTGGAATAATAAATAAACCTACTGATTAGGAAATTGTTTTAATGAGATGGCATAGAAGTCCAATATGTTTTGGAAGGATCCACTTGGGAGAAATTCCTTAATATTACAGGAAATTTTTTGAAATCAGCAGAGATATTCTTGCAGGCAAACATTTTAATCTCTTGGCAAAATTTTAATAACTAAAACCTGGTTAAACTTTTGGGGTGTTACAAATAATTGACGGGTTCCACCTCACACGAGTCCTTATGGACGGAGGCAGCAGTCTAAACCTGCTGTATCAAGAGACAGTGCGAAAGATGGGTATCGATCTTTCGATAATTGAGCCCACTCAAACCACCTTTAAAGGTATTATACCAGGTGTGGAGGCCCGCTGTACAGGCTCCATCGCTCTCGAGGTAGTCTTCGGATCACCGGACAATTACCGTACCGAAGATTTAATCTTTGACATCGTCCCCTTTCGCAGTGATTATCAGGCGCTGCTCAGACAAACCGTGTTCGCTCAATTCAACGCGGTGCCACACTATGCCTACCGTAAGCTCAAGATGCCCGGTACGCGCGGCGTCATCACGGTTAATGGCAAGGCCGAATTCCCCCTCGATGCCGAAGAGTATACCGCCGCTTTAACAGCAGAAGCAACGAGTGGCACCTTTCAATCGAACCTCGAGTCGACGACCAAACTCCCGGATACCTTCAAAGGAGTTTGAACTACTTCGCGGAAGGATAGCCCGGCTCGTCCGAAGCTCAATTAAACACTCCGGCAAAAGCTAGGACAGGCCACATACTGCGGCTTAACCGCTCTGTGGCACACAAACATTTCTTGAATTTTCTTTGCAGGTTCACCTTTGCACAGGCCAGGATTGGCGACATGGTAACAGCTCAAACGCGTAAGGGAACCTTTAGGTATTCCCCTCGATGACCATCCGACTACACTCTGGATCCGCAAACAGCTTCCTCCCGCCTGGTCTCAGTAGGTTCCGCAGTCATATTTCTTTTTATCACATTACCTGTACTCATACGCATCGACGTACCATTCAAATACAACATGTGGATTTATATGACGCTTATCTGCTGTTATTTCTTATTGAAACTCTTTTGGTAAATGGCATCTGTACATCGCGATATGCCTTAATATGCTAGGGGCTGCATTGCACCCATAATACGGCAATAAAGTCCGAACACCTTCACGGTCGTTCGGCACCCCGAACTTATAGCATTATATGCATCAGCTCCGAATCAGGTCTTGGGTTAATAGTTGGGTTTGCCCGGCTCCCATGTTTTGCTGCCTTACGTTCCGCTATATCGGCTAAGGCGGCACAGGGAGAACTATTGCGATTGTGTCCCTGTTCTTTCGGACGAGCACCTCAGTAGAGAAAGCCGAAAACTGACTGTCATGATACGACGAGAGCTGGTCAGATGTTCGACAGTTTGTAAAATCTTTAAGGACTTCTTCTGCATAATGCCATAACCAATGCAGCGTGCGACGGATCAGCTTTTCTTCCGATCAAGTGCTTATAGAGCCCCTCGTGCGGTCTTCCGAACACCAGGGGCTGCGCCTACCTTCCTTTTGTCAAGCTCCTATGTGTAAGTGAGAGTGATAAAGCCCTATAGTCTGATTGCCTGGTTCGTTGTGCTGAACACCTCCTTCAAGGACCCAACACTGGGATAAAGAGTGCTCATGTTTATCCCGAACACCCCATACTTCCTACGTGGGGGCAGAAGCCGACGACTGGCCAACTCTCAGGATTAATATATAAAATGTCTGCGCAGGAGGAAAAACTTTCAAATAACAGCCAATAAATAATAGAAATGACCTTGTTCAACATTACAAAGGACAACATGACAGTATTCATGGAAATATAATGTCCTTGGTGCATTGCTCCGCCGCAAGGCGGGATCCTTTCAGGACACTATCATAATATAATTCGGTCTTGCGGTGCTCCTTCCCCTCCGGCGGTCCCTCGGTCATTAGCTTTTCAGCATCCATCTTCCCCCAGTGCACCTTTGCGCGGGCGAAAGCCATTCACGCACCCTCTATACAGACGGACCGATTGATGACGTCAAGTCGAGGGCAGACACTCACCAGCCGCTTCACGAGCCCGAAGTAGCTACTTGGAATCGGCTCGGCGGGCCATAGAGGGATAATCAAATCCTTCATGGCTAGCTCGGCCGCCTTATGCAGTTCGATCAGCTGTTTCAGTTGATCGGCAAAAGGACTGGATAATTCAGTGCTAGATACTGCGACCAGAAGAGCTAATCCGCAGTGTTCCTTCCTTCGGCTCGGTAGAATTGGGTGGCATCAGATATGCTACGTGGCAGCTCCGCAAATACCCCTGGAGAAATCCAAACTCACAATTAGAAACATGATTTTCTCCCCAAATACTTGCTTTACATGGAAAAAGCCTTGGGTTTCCCCCCGGGCATCGCGTGCGGCCTGATGAGCCTTGGTGAGTTCGGATTCTTTCTCCAATAGACTCTGCTCCACGGCCTTGCATTTCATCACGACCTCTTGAAGCTCTTGCTCATCTTCGATAACCCCGGCCTCGTGCTTCTCACGAAGAGCCTGCTCTGCGGCTGCCTTTTTCTCGGCCTCGTCCACAACTTTCTTAAGAGCCTCGACTTCGGTCATCGCCCCTAGAGCAAATTATGAAACATATTTTTATCATACTAAAAATTTGTTTGCACTGAATGCGAGCAAGGTTCGTACATACCTTGTTTATCCTCCAACTGCCTCTTTAACTGGCCAAGTTCTTCTTCGGCCCGCTCCAGACTTGGTTTAGTCCGGAGAGCTCCATAGTATGAGAGGCGGCAGTCACTACAGACGCTTGCTTATAAAAGAAAAGAGATAGATGTCATCAAGTGAGTCTCCTGCGAAAATAAATTTGATCCTCTGTCCGGTTCTTTCTTTCACCGAACAGTGTATCAGGGGCTACTATCTATACCATGACACTCTTCGAAAACTCATAAAACATACCTCAAAGCCCGTTATAAGGCTGATGCAGGCTTCATTCAGTCCACTCTTAGCGGACTGAATCTTTTCAATCACCGTACCCATAAGGGCATGGTGTTCTTCAACGATGGAAGCACTCTTCAGCGCCGCCAGTAAAGCATCTGACACCTCTGGTTGGACAAAGGTTGCCAATGGAACAGGCGCACTCCCTCCAGATGAGGGATGCTGCCTGCCTGATTCCGGAACCGTACCGGTCTCCGGAATTGTGTCCGGCCGGCGGCTAAATTCAAGATAGACCCCGTCGTCGACGTCCATGGGAGCCTTTTCTCCCGTCTGTCCGGCCCCTGAAGTTAGACCTTCTGGTACCACCTTGACGATCTCCCCCCCCCCCCTTCTTGGCCTGAGTCCTTCTGGGACGAAACCTCGGTGTCATTCACACGATTGGGGGAAGGGGCCTTCGGGGGTCTCTCGCTCTCCATAGCATCCGAGCCCAGTAAATCCTCCGACGAGGATTGTTCGATGCGGGACCTCACCGGACTACGAAAAAGTATGGCTCAGATTAAAATATTATGCCATGATGAGCCTGGACGCATGACCGTGATCATATTTTATACTCACGAGTTCACCAGGGGCTGGACCCTGGGATCCCACTCCGGGCTGCTATCGGCGGCGGCGGTGGACTCCTCTGGAAGAGGAGTTTTTCCCCTCTTAGGCGACTCGGCCTCCAAGGATATGGAGGCCGTCCTTTTCTTTCTTCCCCCGCCGAGGATTCGTCTTCCTCCTCCTCCTCATCCTCTTCGGAGGAAGATTGGGCATTGGAGTCTTCGGACTTTGTGCCCGAGGTGGTGCCGCGACGGAGGCCGCCCCTGGCCTTTTTGGCCTCCTTCTCGGCCTTCTTCTTCAGCGCCTTGTAAGGCGCCGAGACCAGCATCTTCGTCAGAAGTGGGCCGACCGGTTCTCCTGGTAGTGGGGCTGGACAGTAGATCCGCCCCGCCTTCTTCGTCCAGCCCTGGGAGGGTTGTGGAAAACACATTAAGCATTTTCCTCAGGATATGCGAATAAAACATGTGAATTGCCAACATAACAGTGACGTACCGAACTTGCAGGACGGGACAGTTGGTACCCGCGGTTCTCGGCGGAGTCCGGCCAGGATTTTCCAGACTTAAAAAGCACCTTCCAGATGTCCTTGTGCGAGGAGACAAAGAGCTCCAGTAGGGTCTGGTGCTTGGCCGGATCGAATTCCCATAAATTGCAAGCCCTGTGTTGACAAGGAAGAATCCGACGAACTAACATCACCTGGACTACATTGAAAATTTTGATATTCTTGTTTTCCATATCCTTGACGAGCGTCTGGAGCATCGACAGTTCATCGGACAAAGACCAGTTCAGGCCCTTCTTGGGCCAAGATGTAAGCCGCAGGGGGGCTCCGAATCGGAATTCGAGAGCAGCGGCCCATTCCGTGCCACGTGGCTCAGTGATGTAAAACCACTGCTGCTGCCACTCTTTGACGGGATCATTGAAAGTACCTGTTGGCCATGTAACTTTCGGCATCTTGCTCACCATGGTACCTCCGCAATCGGCGTCCTCGCCGCTCACTACCTTGGGCTTCACGTTAAAGATCTTCAGCCATAAGCCAATGTTTGGCGAGATGTGGAGAAAGGCCTCACACACGACGATGAATGTCAAGATGTTAAGGAAGGAATTTGGGGATAGATCATGAAAATCGATCCTGTAATAATACACGATGCCACGAACGAATGGGTGGAGGGAAAACCCTAGCCCGCGGACAAAATGAGGGTGGAATACAACCCTCTCGTGGGGTTCCGGAGTAGGGACGATTTGTCCCGCCGTCGGAAGACGGTGACTGATTTTCTTGGCCAGATACTCGGCCTCACGAAGCTTTTTGATATCCTTCTCCCAGACGGTAGAGGCCATCTACTTGCCTCCTGCTCCGAATCCGGACATTTTCGGAAGGCCTTTGTCAGCGGAGAACATGAACGCTTGGGCGCTGGGGCTCGAGCGAGGGGGAATGGATGAGCAGAGGAAGAAGAAGGCGTGGGTGCAAAAGGGAGTCCTTATCTCCTTATAAAGACAGCAGGGATCCTGCGCCTCCCCACTTGCCCGATAAACTCGCTTATTCCCCAAGCACCGCGTTGATGGCGCGGTTGGGTTACCCACACCCGTATTGATGAGAATCGCGTGATAAGGGGACATGATCTCTGCTTCGACAAGACGTGCCAATAAAACTGCCTCGCGATATGTACGGTGGCAGGTTGAGAAAATGGTTCGAATAATGACCGAGCCGTGGCGTGATGTCACACTGTGAAAAGTTGTCAGCAGATTAGATTTTTCGAATATTGTACTCTCTACGGTGGTATGTGGAATTTGTTTTGCAGAGCCGGACATGATCCTTGTGTTCAAAATCTTCTATGGAGTATTCGGAGAAGGAACCTGCCTTGCAATGCTGAAGACAATCTGCGCGCCAGACTGATCATCATTGAAGCCTGGTTCAGGGGCTACTGAGGGAGTCCTGGATTAGGGGATCCTCGGACAGCCGGACTATATACTTTGGTCGGACTGTTGGACTATGAATATACAAGATTGAGGACTTCGTCCTGTGTCCGGGTGGGACTCTCCTTTGCGTGGAAGGCAAGCTTGGCAATTCGGATATGTAGATCTCCTTCTCTGTAACTGACTCTGTGTAACACTAGCCCCCTCTGGTGTCTATATAAACCGTAGGGTTTAGTCCGTAGGACGACAAAAATCATAATCCTCTAGCACTTCCAACCCCACCCTCTCCTGTTCCACAGCCGCCTCCTCAGCTTCCTCCCCACTCTCCTCCTGCCCCACCGGAGATCTCCCTGCCCACGGTGCCCGTGGACCAGGCTCCTGACCTGCCACCTGAGTCCACACACGAGTGCCTGGCCAGACGCATCAGCAGGCGGGCCAAGATGGCCCCTGACTCTGGTGTTAAGGCTAGGCGCAGTGCGCGCCTTGCCGAAATTGAGCCGACCAACTATTCATCCATGGCTGCCAAGGCGATGCGCTCCAAGGAGAAAAAAGCTCAACCTCTCATCAACTTCCAAGGACCTCTCCGATGCTCTGGTTCATGCCCACCTCTGCGACGATGCTGGCTTCGTGGAAGACACTGACTGTGGTCCTGCCTCTCCGGCGGATCTTGCGGCCATTGTTGTTGCTTGCGGTGCTTCGCCTGGGATGGCGGATGATATCGCATCGGGCTCTGGTGACATGGGCTCGCAATGATTTGCTCTCCTGCCTTCTGTGGCCACGTCGGTGGAGGCCCTTACTGGCCATGTATCCGATGCGTCGCACCTTATCGTAGTCTCTCTGTTAGGTTTATGTTGGATGTAATGGCGCTCACGCCAACCTCTGTCAGTCAGCTGCTCTGTAATCCACCCCTGGCCGTATGTTTTGTGGGTTGGGCTGCTTATGTAAGGTGTTTGCCTAAGTTTCCATCATGAAAAATGAATCCTACTCTATCATGTCATGGAATGTACGTGGATTAGGAGACCAGGACAAATGTGCTAATGTTTTCTATGAATTTAACCTCTTGCGCCCATCTATCGCTCTGCTCCAAGAAACTAAACTCAACAGACCAGACACCATAAAACTGCGCTCGATCTTGCCATGTTTCCTAGACTCCAATAATCACCTGGACGCAATCGGATCTGCGGGTGGATTCTCTCCGTGACTAACTCACGCTACTTTTCACTCCTAAGCTATGACCACAGGCGCTTTACCTCCACCCTCACCCTATCCTGCCTTGCTTCACAACATAATATCTTGATCACAAACGTTTATGCTCCTTCCCAAAGGGATCTAAAACTGAAGTTCTTAGAAGAACTTAAACAAATTGAACCATAGTCAGAATCACCCTGGTTACTCATCGATGACTTCAACTTAATCCATTTTCCTAATGAAAAAAACAATCACAACTTCCACCGGGCCGATGCCGATGCGTTCAACGACACCATTGATCGTCTTGCACTCCTCGAACTTCCTCTCATCGGCCGCCAATTCACATGGGAAAATAAGAGGACGTCTCCCACTCTTGAATGGCTTGATCGAGTTTTTATAAACCTAGCCTGGGATACGCTCTTCCCTAACTCGCATCTTACCTCACTCACTCGCTTCGCCTCTGATCACATACCGCTCCTAGTCACCATCTCCACAACCATTCCATCTTCCCGCCTTTTTCGGTTTGAACGTTTCTAGACCTCGTTCCAGGCCTGCAAAGGTATCGTTCAAAACAATTGGTGGCCCAATGAAGCAAATAGCCCTGGGCCGGCTGCGGACCCTGCCGCCTGCCTCGCCCAAAATAAAAAAAAACCCGATCGGCTCTCAAGACCTGGGCCAAATCACTTAGGCCCATCTACCAAAGAGAGGCAAACTGCAAACTCGTAATTTTGGCCCTAGACCTTAACGAAGAACTTGCACCTCTTTCCTTGCTTGAACATAAGCTTAGGCGCATAATTACTGATCTACTGCAGCAGGCAATCAGACAGAAAATTGCCTTCTGGAAACAACGGGGCAAGATTAGGGGAGCCGTAGACGGAGATGAAAACTCTAGATTCTTCCATGCATCTGCCACTCAACGCTCGCTATTGAATAAAATCCCGATGCTAATCGATGACAATAACAAAATCTTCCTACACGAACACAAAGCTGACCTCCTAAAAACATACTTCCAGCAACTCATCGGGGTCACCAAAAATGCTGCTTGGAACTTCAACTTGCTCCATCTATACCCATCTACGCTTCCTCAACTAAATGATCTTGCTGATCCGTTTTCCCATGAGGAGATCCACCAGTCCTTTCTAACTATGAACGCAAATGCCAGCCCAGGTCCGGACGGTTTCGGACCAATCTTCTTCCGCAAATACTGGCATGAAATCAAACACTACATCTTCCCATTCTTCTCCGCTTTCCATGACCAAAACGCGTCTCTCAAGCACTTCAATCGTGCGTTCCTGGTTCTCCTCCCAAAATCCCAAGCACCAACCTCCCCAGATGCATTTCGACCAATCTCGCTTCAAAACTGCACTCCAAAAGCAGTGGCCAAGGTTCTCACCAATCGAGTAAAACCTCTCATCCCACTCCTCATACACTACGACCAAACTGGGTTCCTCCACAGACGCAACATAGCCGAAAATTTCGTTTATGCCGCCGATATACTTAGCGCTTGCCACACTTGAAAAGCTCCAACCATGGTATTCAAACTAGATTTCAGGAAAGCTTTTGACTCGATCTGTTGGTCCTCTCTTATATCCATCCTTCAAGCAAGGGGTTTTCCTCCAATCTTCTACACCTGGGTCAACAACATTCTTCAGACTGGCAAAACGGCCATTCTCCTAAATGGCAACCCGGGATCCTTGATCCAATGTAGAAATGGCCTTCGACAAGGGGATCCATTCTCGCCCTACCTGTTCATCATTGTAGCTGATGTTCTTCAACGCTTGATCACCCAGGCGTCCCGGCCAAACGAACTGTGCCATCCCCTAAATGCTAATGCACCCCCAGTAACCCTCCAATACGCTGATGATACTCTAATCATTGCCTCTGCCAACGTAGCCGCAACCACAACACTGAAGAACACCCTGGATGATTTTGCCCTTGCAACTGGCCTAGTAATCAATTTCCAAAAAACAGCTCTTCTCACCATTGCCATGGATACCACCACTCAAATCAACATCGCGACAACCATTGGTTGCAACCTCTCCTCCTTCCCGCTAATCTATCTAGGCCTCCCTCTATCCCCTACCAACCTACCCCTCTTAGCTTTCAACCCGATCATAGACAGCTTTCGAAAATTTCTCTTCGGGTGGGTAGCACGTCTGCTCTCACGTGGAGCAAGGTTAACTTTGCTAACAGCGGTCCTTGATACCCTAACCGTTTATTTCATGTCTATTTTCCGCCTCCCTAAGTCGATCCTAGCTAAACTTGACGCCATTCGGAGAGCCTTCTTTTGGTCCAACGAGGAAACTTGCACGGGTGCGAGTTTTCTGGTTTCTTGGAAAAACGTTTGCAAACCTAAAGAACTTGGTGGTCAGGCATTAAAAATCTTGAAATCCAGAACCGCTGCCTGCTCATGAAGTTTTCTTCCAAAATACTGCAACACCCAAACATCCCTTGGAATCAGTGGTGCCATCAAAGATAGCCACTTGGCATTGCAGCAAAAACTCCAGGCCCTCCTTCCTCTGGAAAATAGTGAACAAAAACCTCCCTCTCCCTATTGAGCACTCCTTCATCATAACATACAACGGCATCTCCACCTTCTTTTGGCTTGATAAATGGATTCTACACTCCGCTCTCCACAAAGTCTTCCCCCACCTATACTCGCACTCCTTAGATGATAAGGTCTTAGTGGCTACTATTTTGCAAAATAGCTTATTATGGAACCTATGAAACCGTCTTACAAATGCTGCTGCTCGTGAGTTGGACTATGTTTTGTTGTTGCTGCAGGATTGCCAATAGGCTGATGATACGTCTCCAACGTATCTATAATTTTTGATTGTTCCATGCTATTATATTACCCCTTTTGGATGTTTATGGGCTTTATTTTACACATTTATATCATTTTTGGGACTAACCTACTAACCGGAGGCCCAACCCGTATTGCTGTTTTTTTGCCTATTTCAGTATTTCAAAGTAAAGGAATATCAAACGGACTCCAAACGGAATGAAACCTTCGGGAGCGTGATTTTTGGAACGAACGTGATCCAGAGGACTTGGAGTGCAAGTCAAGAAGTAGCCGAGGCGGCCACGAGAGGGTAGCCCCCCCCCCCTATAGGGCACGCCCCCTGTCTCGTGGGCCCCTCGGGCGGCCACCGACGTACTTCTTCCTCCTATATAAGCCTACGTACCACGAAAACATCCAGGGAGCCAACAAAACACAATTTCCACCTCTGTAACCTTCTGTGTCCGCGAGATCCCATCTTGGAGCCTTCGCCGGCGCTCTGCCGGAGGGGGAAATCGACCATGGAGGGCTTCTACATCAACACCATAGCCCCTCCGATGAGTTGTCAGTAGTTTACCACAAACCTTCGGGTCCATAGTTATTAGCTAGATGGCTTCTTCTCTCTTTTTGGATCTCAATACAATGTTCACCCCCTCTCTTGTGGAGATATATTCGATGTAAACTCTTTTTGCGGTGTGTTTGTCGAGACCGATGAATTGTGGGTTTATGACAAGTTTATCTCTGATAAATATTTGAATCTCCTCTGAATTATTTTATGTATGATTGAGTTATCTATGTAAGTCTCTTCGAATTATCAGTTTGGTTTGGCCTACTAGATTGATCTTTCTTGCCATGGGAGAAGTGCTTAGCTTTGGGTTCAATCTTGCGGTGTCCTTACCCAGTGACAGAAAGGGTTGCAAGGCACGTATTGTATTGTTGCCATCAAGGATAAAAATATGGGGTTTATATCATATTGCATGAGTTTATCCCTCTACATCATGTCATATTGCTTAATGCGTTACTCTGTTCTTTATGAACTTAATACTCTAGATGCAGGCAGGAGTCGGATCGATGTGTGGAGTAAATAGATGCAGGCAGGAGTCGGTCTACTTGTTGCGGACGTGATGCCTATATACATGATCATGCCTAGATAATCTCATAATTATTCGCTTTTCTATCAATTGCTCGACAGTAATTTGTTCATCCACCGTAATACTTATGCTATCTTGAGAGAAGCCTCTAGTGAAACCTATGGCCCCCGGGTCTATCCTTTATCATATTTGCTTCCAATCTACACTTTTTGCATCTATATTATAAAATACCAAAAATATATTTATCTTATCATACTATCTCTATCAGGTCTCACTTTCGCAAGTGGCCGTGAAGGGATTGATAACACCTTTATTGCGTTGGTTGCGAGTTCTTTGTTTGTTTGTGTAGGTGCGTGGGACTTTTGAGGAGCCTCCTACTGGATTGATACATTGGTTCTCAAAAACTGAGGGAAATACTTATGCTACTATTGCTGCATCACCCTTTCCTCTTCAAGGAAAACCAACGCAAGCTCAAGACGTAGCAGCTGACTGACCGGACGAGCGGTCCCTCACACATGGCCTTCTTTTCTCAGCTAAAAATGCCTACACATCCATTGTGGCCGAGGACTATTTCGACCCGCACCATGATTTTGTTTGGTCCTCCAAGGTCCCAATCAAAGTCAAGATCTTCGCATGGCTGCTCCTTCGTGACCGCCTGAATACAAAGGCCAACATGTTCCATAAACATGTTGCTCAATCTGCTGCCTGCCCAAGATGCCAAGATCCATGTGAAGATGCTCTACACCTCATCTCTAACTGCTCCTATGCTGCACAAGTTTGGTCTTGCCTCGGACTGCCGGCGCCGACCTCTCTCACTGCTCTCCACCATCACCCTCCAATTCTAGGCCTCAACCCCAACATCTGGCCATCGGTGGCCTTGACCATCACCTGGAAGCTATGGGACTTCAGAAATGCCTTCGTATTCAGAAACAAAGACCACCCACCCCGACTAACGATAAGGAATATTGTAGCAGATTTCTCCCTCTGGGTTTACCGTTTCAAAAAGACTGAAGATAGTTCCTCGACTAGGCTCTGGCTAAATATTTTATCCTCTGCAATCCCCTCTTAGTGAATTTGTACCCATAATACTGCTGTAATTCTCGGATCCTCCCTTTGAGTGGTAATATATTCAGGTGGGGAAGCTCTCCCCGTGACTGCTCAAAAAAACAGCCTATAGCTTCCTATGGGACAAGTCTTCGCTGTCGTGTGAGGGCGTCAGTACTTCATCCGAATATTGTAGTGGGGTTTGCCGTCGCCATCGTCAGGAGCTGTCCATCCACCTCAATCCGACGAAGGAAAAAATGGAGTTATGAGACTTTAATTACTGGAAAGTACAATTACGTGCGGGACCGATACGAAAATTAGGTGGGCCAGTCGGTGTAATATTCTATTTTTATGTTTTGAAAATGGTAGATACGTTATTTTCACCATTGTCAGAATCAACCCTTGTCTCACACTCTCCCCAAATCTTTAGCTTCTCATCTTTTCTCCTCATGTCCTACGCTGCCAGTACACACAGTAGCCATCCTCTCCACGCCCCCCCCCCCCCCCACACCTCTCCGGCGACCCTTGCCGCCATTGTCCTCGCCTGTGGTGCCTCTAGCGCGCGACCCTGGTCCTCCTTCGCTCCCTCCACATCCTCTCCCACTCATGGATCCGGCCGCTCTCCGCCGTCGCGGCCACTGCAATAGCCTTCGCGCGGGCGCTAGAAAAGGGGGCCAACCTCTTCAGAGGGCTCACTCCATTAAGTCCTTCTGCAGTTCTCCTTGCCCGCGGGGCATCTCACCCGGCGTGCCCGGGTCCTCCTCCAGTCTGTCCGCTTCTTCTCCGGCTCGTCGATCCGATATGGTTCCGGCTGTTTCCGAAGAGATTTTTCGCCGTTCCCATTTACTGCTGGTTCGTTTGTTGATTTTGTAAGCCTGCTTTGCTCGCAAACTATGGCAACAGTAGATTTATCCTAAGTTTTAGTAAATTTTAGGCTGCCAACTTTTCTGGCTATGTTAGTGTAATGATGGAGGTTAAATAATACTCCCTCCGTCCCAAAATAAGTGTCTTAAGTTTAGTACAAAGGGGTTATGATGTATCTATTCATGAGATATTCACACTTGGATGTACATCGTTGAAATGCATGTTATTTTGCTGCCTCATGTTGACCAATGACCATTTATAAGTTATAACCTATAGAATATGGGCGTGATGCCAATGTTATTATCTTTGCTTCTTTCCAACTTACTAATTCCAGCTTGCACCCAGAAATTGTTTGCCATGCTTGTACACAAACCGTTATTCCGATGTTTGAGCTGTTGAATATATCTAATTCTTACCGCAAACCTGCCTGAAAGGGGGTATTTTGTTGGTCCTCTCTGATATATATGTTGATCTGATTCTTATTTGACATGCAAACAATGTAAATAATCAAAGAGTCGGTGTTGCATAGTTCCAAAATAAGCTTTTGGTTTCAATTTAATTTCTGCGAAATTATGTTTGGTTTTTTAAACCCTTCCCAATCTTTGATAGGTACTGATGTTTAATTTTAATAGAGGATCAGCAACATTTAACTATGTCAAAATACGCGAGCTCACACTCACAACTATATCACCATACGCGAGCTCACAGCTAGGTACGATTTTCTATGTAGATGAATTTCCTTACAAAGTTTCAAAAATTGTTTCTCACTAGCTAACCGCTGTGAGCGAGTGGGGAGCTCATGTTTTAGGAAGTGTACAAACAACAGAAGTATTGCAACTGCACAAGGCAAATCAGGCGAAATTTACATAAAACATTGTTATCTACGTGCAGTATATCTGCAGTTGTACCCCGGCAGACTACTTGAAAGTAATGAGGTATGCTGGTAACTCGCACATTTTTTCCTAAATTTCTTGGCTCCTTTTTTCGTTTTATTTTTCTTAGTCAGGAAGACATGCTCTGATTTTTCCTATTTCTTGCTGCTACATTGTGTCTGAATAGCACTTCTAGCCTAATCTTGATGCAAAATTGCATACACAACACACCAGAAAAGCTTTTTCAAGCTGTGATACTTTACAAACATTGTGCAGCCTGATGTGCTGGAATTTAGTCTATTTTGGGACAGCCCAATAACTATTTCAAAAATTCCTAAATAAATCTTAGAGGCCCACTTAGCCCATTTGTGCAAGGCATAGCATAGGATACTACTAAAGTTTAGTCCCACATTGCTAGTTTAGTGGGAGTTGGACCTCCTTATAAGGGAGGTTCTATGCCCACTTGTATGAGCATGAGAACAAGAGGGACATCCACGCGCGCTCCTCCTCCGCCGCCCGCCGCGCTGCGGGTTGCGGGAATGAGCCGATGTCTAATTTTTGCCACGCACTACGGGTATACGAAAGGTCACTAGGGAGCTGAAAAGTTTTTGCATTAGTGGATAATGAATACGAACGGCGCACCCCTTCGCGTGCTGCCTGTTCACTTCGTCTCCCTCCGTTGCTTCATCTCCCGTCGCAGCCTGTTCGTGTCCCTCTCCTGTGCCTATATAAGAGAGGTCGCTCCTCTCCAGAGAGCCACATCAGAAGGTCCTCTTCCTCTCGCCACACATTTCCTGAGCACTGCGCTGCTGCTACAATCTTCCCCATCCCGACTTGCGGCGTGCACCGCAGGTCGGGACAGTAGGCCTCCGAAACCGCACCTTTTGATTCATGTATGGGAGAAGGGTGATAAGGTTTTTGGGGAGCGCCCTGCGCGACTACTGACTTCTTCGTCACGGACGTCCCGGACTCCGACAGCTACTTCCCCGATGACGACTACTTCCCCGACATCGACAACCTCCTCGACGACATGGAGGACATCGACCCCAAGTCCAATGCCTCTGCTACTGCTGCTGTGACGTACGTGTTTCTCCCATTTCTATTGGAGGTTCTGCTACAGTTCCTTGTTCTAGTATTTGCCCTAGATATGTTATACTCTATTTCATATATGCAACTTGCTATACTGTCTGCTCAAGATATGTTTAGTTACGGTTCATATATGAAGATGTTGTTTACCTTCTCTTTGTTAAATCGCATGGCTTGTTTTATCACTGCTATACTAGTCATGCTTTATCTAGTATTTCTGTTAATAAAATCACTCGGTAAATTGCTCATATTTCCAACAATCCAAAAACCTTATTATAGGCAATTTACCCCAAGTCGTTTTGTTGCTTCCATGAGACCTCCTATGTTTGAGGGTATCCACTATAAGAGGTGGCGCGTGAGAGCAGTCTTATGGTTTCAAACCATGAGTTGCTATGAGCCACTCTTGGCAGACCTGAAGGAGAACTTGATGCTCAACAGGCACAAGCTTTCCAGAAAATGGATACTCTGTTTAAGGCTGCTCTCTTGTGTTCTTGGTGAGAACATAGTTGATGCTTATGCGTCAATTGATAACGGAAAAGATATGTGGGACGCACTCGAGGCCAAGTTTGGGGTCTCGGATGCCGGCACTGAGCTGTACATCATGGAGCAATTATATGATTACAGGATGACTGAAGAGCGCTCCGTGGTTGAGAGGGCTCATGAGATACAGTCATTTTCTAGAGAACTTGAGCACTTCAATTGCATGCTACCGGACAAGTTTGTTGCGGGGGGTATCATCACTAAGCTTACTCCTTCATGGAGGAACTTTGCTACCTTACTGAAGCATAAGAGACAGGAGTTTTCTGTTCCGGATCTCATTGGTACTCTTGATGTGGAAGAAAAGGCGAGAGCAAAGGACACACGTGCTCGAGGTATTGAGGGGGGATCTATTGCCAATTTGGTACAGAAGAAAAACTTCCAGTCCCACAAGTTCAAGAACAAGGGCAAGCTTGATGGTAAAGCAAAATTTGATGGGAAGAACAAGGCTCTACAACACACGAACTTCAAGAAGAAGAGTGACAAGAAGAAAGGTGCTTGTCATGTGTGTGGAGATCCTGATCATTGGGCTCCTAGTTGTCCTAATCGCTATGGCAAGCGTCATCTTGGGAATGGCGGCAAGACCGCTAATGTTGTCATTGGAGACACTGACATGAAGGATGCTGGGTCTGGTATATTTCCCACTATCCTTTCAGTATGTCATTCTCCTGATTGGTTAATTGACACGGGTGCTAATGTGCATGTATGCGGTGATATTTCCATGTTTTCGTCTTATCGCATCAAGCAGGACTTCAACCATGCTAATGGGCAACGGTTCAAGTGCTTCTGTTCGTGGTGTTGGCACGGTCGATCTGAAGTTTACTTCGGGAAGATCGTCTTGGTGAAGAACGTTCATTATGTCCCCTCCGTTAATTAAAATCTTGTTAGCGGATCTCTCCTGTGTAGAGATGGCTATAAGCTTGTCTTTGAGTCAAATAAATTTGTAATCTCCAAGTATGGAACCTTTGTTGGTAAAGGCTATAAGTCAGGAGGCCTATTTCGTTTATCCTTATCAGACATTTGCAATAAAGTTGTTAATCATATTTGCAACAATAGTGAATCAAATGTGTGGCATTCACGTCTTTGTCATGTTAACTTTGGTTGCATGTCGCGAATAGCGAAGTTGAACTTAATCCCTAATTTCACCACTTTCAAGGGTTCTAAGTGTCAAGTGTGTGCAAGCTAAGCAACCTCGTATATCTCACGTGTCTGCGGAATCGTGAAATCTTGCACCAATAGAACTTATACATTCAGATCTATGTGAAATGAATGGTGTTTTGACAAAAGGTGGAAAGATATTTTTCATGACGTTAATTGACGACTCCACGAGATCTTTGTCAGTGTGTATCTTCTGAAATCTAAGGATGAGGCTTTGAACTTTTCAAGATCTATAAAGCTGAAGTGGAAAACCAACTTGATCGAAAAATCAAGAGGCTTAGGTCCGACCGTGGTGGAGAGTATTTTTCCAATGAATTTGATGCTTTTTATGCGGAACATGGAACAATCCATGAGAGGACGCCTCCCTACTCACCGCAGTCAAATGGGGTGGCCGAAAGAAAGAACCGTACTCTAACAGATTTGGTTAACGCCATGTTAGACTCATCGGGTCTCTCCAAGGCATGGTGGGGGGAGGCGATATTGACAGCATGTCATGTCACTACTAGGGAAAAGCCTATACACAGAATCTTAGCAGCAGCGCGGCTCAAAAAGGAGCGCTGCTGTTAATTAGTAGTAGCGCGTGTGCTGGAAACTCACTGCTGACAAGTTTTTAGCAGTAGCACGCTAAGTGTAAACCGCGCTGCTACAAATATCGACCGGCGGTGTCCACCAAAATCCATTTAGCAGCAGCGCGGTTCCGCGATCCGCGCTACTGCTATGGATGTAGTAGTAGCGCGCTTTTTCTGAGGTCGCTGCTGCTAAATTTCAAATATCCACACTTTTTGGTCCCGGTTAGCAGTAGCGTCGTTGCCCAAAGGGCGCTGCTGCTACTTCCTTAGCAGGAGCGTGTTTTAGCTCTCGCGCTACTGCTAATCCGCACCAACCCACCACCTTTTCCCCACCCGTCCCTCCCCTCCCCCTCCTCTCTTCCCTTTCCCCTACCTCCCACATGCTCCCCTCTCACTCTTCTTCTTCCTCAATACTTCTCCCCATTACTCTCCCTCTTCTATCTACCTTTATCTCTCTTCATTACTCCTACCTAACTACACCACCTCCATAAATGCATCTCCTTTCTCTTTTTCTTCCCCTCCACTAGTTGAAGTTGTCTCCTCCCAAATTAGGTAGCTAGGTAGATGTAGGATTTAGTTAAGTGACCTATTTGCCCCCTAACTAGATCTATCTTTGTCAAGAAGAGCTTTGTGCACTTTTGATCCCCCTACAACATCATCTCCACCGTGTGCTTGATCTCGAGATAGAGGTGATTAAAATTTCATGCTTTTGATTGTGGCATGTTTATGGAAATTGTGTGTGTGGCATGAGTTGACGCCAAATTGTGCTTTTGAGTTGCCTATGTTTTGCCGAAATGTCGATTTATTTCCGTTTGGTAATTCGGCAAACTCTAGATCCATATATGTCCTATTTTTAGGGAAGGTCATGCCGAATTTTCGTATGACTTTGATGCATGCATGCATTTTTATAATAAATTTGTTTTATTATTGACGTGCAGATGTTCATGATGGTCAGTGGAACGATGGTGGATAGGTGGTTGCGGTCGACGGTGCAGGACATGAAAGAAAATAACCTGACAAAGGTTTTATGTCCGTGTCGAAAACGCAAAGGAATAGTTTGGCTCGACCCCTATGACGATGGTCATGTCGAAGCGCACCTGCTCATGACTGGTTTCATGGATGGCTATACTCGGTGGATAATCAAGATGAGGATGACGATGTTGAGGATGCCGACGGGCAGGCAATGATGACACGGGCAAGACGAAGAGATGATCGATAATGGCGGCGGGAAGAGGCTGGACATGGCGGCGGAGAAGGGGCCGGACATGGCGGAGGAGAAGGGGACGGACATGGCGGCGGAAAGAATGACATGGACTCCATGCAACAGAGTTCGTCGGTACTAAGTTCAATCATGCGGGACCCTCATGTTCAAGCATTGCTTCGCAAGGAGACGAGTACTGAGAGAGCTGCTTCTAGAGAGGAGGCTAAGCTGGAGCAACTGGTGGTAGACTCGAACACTCCATTTTATGATGGTTGCAATCCGAGGTGACCTGCACGAAGTTTCACGCCTCCAACTCCTCGAAGACGGAGGCTAAAACAAATGGACCGACACTAGCCTCGATGAGCATCTCAAGTACCTAAAGGATGTTCTTCCCGCGGGTAATCTATGTCCTACTAGTGTTGATGAGGCCAAGAAGATTGTGTGCCCTCTTGATCTGCCACACGTTAGATACCATGCATGCATCAACGATAGCATAATTTATCGGAAGGAGCAGGCGGAAAAAACAAGCTGTCCGGTGTGCAATGCTTCTCGATACAAGAAGGCCGGGAAGAAATGTCCCCAGAAAGTTGTATGGTACTTACCAATCACTCCCCGTCTCCAAAGGTATTTTGTAGATCCCAAGGAAGAAAAGCTAATGCGCTGGCATGCGGAGAGGAAGAAGCCCGACGATGGAGATGATCCGAAGTTGAGACACGTGAAGGATGGAAGCCAGTGGAGAGCGTTGAACAGCTTCTATCGGTATTTTGAATGTGATCCAAGGAACATCATTATTGGTGCATCTACCGATGGCATGAATCCGTTTGGCAACCAGAACACCAACCATAACACATGGCCCGTGTTTGTATGGATGTACAACCTCCCCCCTGGTTGTGCATAAAATCGAAGTACATTCACATGAGCATGCTTATTCAAGGGCCAAAACAACCAGGAAATAATATTAATTTGTATCTGGGGCTACTTCAAGAGGAGTTAGATACGTTATGGAAAACACCGGCCAAGACATGGGACGCCAGCAAAGGCGAGTATTTCAACATGAGAGCCGCGCTGATCACGACAGTGCACGACTATCTCGGTTACGAATATGTGGCAGGTGCCATGGATATTGCGGATGCACGCGGTGCATGGATGATACGACGTCTCAGCAGCTAACGTCAAGGAAACATGGCGGGTCTGGGAAAATTGTGTACATGGGGCATCGAAGATGGCTTGAACAGGACGACCCGTGGAGAAACCGTGGAGATCTATTCAATGGTCACGCTGAGCATCGAGGACCTCCACGTAAGCGGAGCGGTGCCGAAATCGATGAGCTGTTGAAAAACTGGAATGAGTGCCCCGCGCCGGGAAAGACAATGAGAAAGGCGCCGGAGCCGCTGCTGAAGGTATGGAAGACGAGGTCTGTGTTCTGGGACTTGGAGTACTGGCACAAACTCGATACACCTCATTGCCTTGATCAAATGCATATCTGTAAGAATGCCCTTGAGAGCTTGCTCCCAACACTGATGAACATGCCGGATAAGACCAAGGATGGGCCGAAGGCAAGAAAAGACTTGCAAGATTTGAAAATCAGGAAGATCTGCACATGCTGCCCCGTAAAATGTCAGACGAGACAGAGACGGAGACAGAAGCACGGGAGAAGAAGGGCAAGAAAATAAAGAAACAGGATTATTGCCCCCCTTCTTGCTTCAATTTAAGTCAGGCTGAGATCATTCAATTCTTTAAGTGCCTTCATCGAGTCAAAGTTAGTTCCGATTCTTGTGGCAAGATAAGCAGATATCTAGACACGGACAAGAAAAGGTTCAGCAGGATGAAGTCTCATGACTGTCATGTGATGATGACGCAGATACTGCCTGTTGCCCTTAGACGGATAATGGACAAGCACGTCTGTGACACGCTTATTGGTCTCTGCAACTTTTTTGACGTCATCTCTCGAAAGTCGATCAGTGTGAAGCAGCTCCGAAGGCTACAGGAAGAGATTGTTGTGATACTGAATGAGCTTGAGATGTACTTCCCGCCCGCGTTCTTTGACGTGATGGTGCATCTGTGTGTCCATATTGTGGATGACAAAATAGACCTGGGGCTGTCATTCCAGCACAACATGATGCCGTTTGATAGGATGAATGGGATCATCAAAGGATTCGTTCGTAACATGTCCCGTCCGGATGGAAGCATCGTCGAGCGCTATTTGACACAAGAGTGCATCTCTTTCTGTGAGAATTTTCTATATGGCGCATACCAGCCGCCTGGTGTTAGTGTTGGTTTACCCGTTAACAAGCACGATGGGAGGCTCGAAGGAGATGGTCACTGCAACGGTCGCAGGGAACTGCACGTGGCATACTCAGATCGACACAACGACTTTGACAGAGCAAACTTGGTAGTGCTACAACACCTAGACGAGGTAGATCCTTTCGTGGCACTGCACAAAGAAATTATCGCAAAGAAGTATCATGACCGGGGGGTATGCAGATTTAACGCCGGTTACTAGAGAGCACAACTCCACTTTCCTGCATTGGTTCAAAGAGCATATTATTGCTAATCCCTGAGGAGGGCTCTAAGGACGGATTGCTCATATACGCCTTAGCACATGGCCCCTCGCCCAACCTCGTAACCTATCGTGCATATGATATCAACGGATACACGCTTTTACACGGAGGCCAAAGATATGGACAATGATGATCGTAACTCGGGGGTGACGATGGAATGCATGACCGGCAGCGACAACGGCGCAATCGAACAATTTTATGGAAGGGTCGAGGAGATCTGGGAGCTTGACTACTCGACTGCACAACACGATGATGTTCCGTGTCGGATGGGCTAAGAATGTCGAAGAGAAACCGGATTTTCACTACCATGACTATACCCGACGCCAAGAGCGCCATCGTGAATGCTATCGCAAAAACGAGCCATGGGTACACGCTAAGCACGTGACACAATGCTTCTTCATAACCGACCCATGCAATCCCAGTCATGTTGTCGCCAGAGAGGCAAAAGGAACATCATTGGAATGGATGGAGTCGCTAACGAGGAAGACTATGATCAAGACGGCAACCCAATGAGGGAAGATGACGATGATGATGAAGTATACGTCAAAGAAGAATCAATACTACATTACCTAGAAAAATCGTACTCCATGGAAAAGGCAAAGTCACAATGAGGGGCTCAATTATTCTTCGACGAACAAGAAGGGAAAGAAGCTGACTCAAAAACGAAAACGTCAGCGCCGAGGAACCGTATGTTATCGGTCAAATGATGTAATATATATATATATATATATATATATATATATATATATGTGTGTGTGTGTGTGTGTGTGTGTGTGTGTGTGTGTGTGTTCCTATTTTGTATACACATGACTTAGCCATGCATTATTATGCATGGGTCCAATGATGTAATATATATATGTTCCTATTTTGCATACATATTTAACCGTCAAATGATGCAATATATATCGCCTCCCTTCGCTCACTGCTCTCGGAAATAAAAGTGGGAGAAAATAAAGGAAAAGAAAAAGGAAAACTGGCAGTATGGCGGTAGTAGCAGCGCGTTTTGTCCAAACCGCTACAGCTATTGAAGGTAGTAGTAGCGCATTTCGTATAAACCGCTACAGCTACTGAAGGTAGGAGCAGCACGTTTTGTCCAAACGCGCAGCTGCTGCGTCCACTTAACCCAAAATTCTCACTATCCCTGCTTCATCCCGCCTTTCCCCCCAAATCCCCACTCTCTCTTCCCGTCGCTGCCGCCCCGACCCAGCGCCGGCGCTTCGACCCCGCGCTCGACCCGACCTCGCCCCGAATCCGGCGCCAAGCGCTCGCCCCGACCCGGCGTGCTGCGCCCGACCCGTCGGCCCTCGCCTCCTCCTCTGCTTCCTCCTCCCAACCTCGGCCGTCGTCGGGCCTGCCTCCTCGCCCTGCACCCTCAGAAACCCCCTCTCTCTGCTAGGGTTCTTGGTTAATTTACTTAGGTTTTAGTTAGGGCAGTATGTTAATTAGGTTATCTATTTAGTTATGAATTTAGCTAGGTTTCAAAATTAGCTGAATTTATATGCAAATTTGAACTGGACATGTGATATGTGGATATGTCATGTTTTGGACATGTCATGTTTGGAAAATGATCCGAGTGGCCTATATGCGCCGGAATGTTGATCCATTTCCGTTCGGTGAATTTCAAAGCGCCGATATATCCATTTTTTAGCAAAGGTCATGCCGAAATTTCCCCTGAATAAAGGCATGATTTGTGCTACATAGTTGGCATATCGAGTGCTGGCACATAGATTTCTTTTTTATGTCATTTCTCATTTATTCATACTTTTAGAAATAAATGAGGACACTTAATCATAGGAAACATGTCGAACAACGAAGAAACTGGTCCTTCTGACCAAGATGCAGACGAGATGGATTATGAGGGTGAACAAGAGTACCTCGACTTTTTGTCTGCTAAGCATGTCAGCATTTGCAGGGCGGCCTCGATGATGGTACTGACGCCGACATCGACACCGACGGCGCCGACACCAATGGCGGCGCCGAGACCGGTGGGGAAGGTACCGGCGGGGAAGGTACCGGCCCCGATGCCGCTACCAAAAAGAGGAAGCATAAGAAGCAGAGGATACGAAAACCTAACAAACTAGGGATTGGACGACTTGTGATCACAAAGATGGAACCTGGCAAGTTTGAGCCGTTAGAGCCGGAAGACCTCGCAAGTGCTATGGGAACCAAGTAGGATGCATCCTACGGGAATGCGCGAGCATCAACGACGCTGACTTAAGGAGTAAAGAACATTTGACGCAGTTGCTCCTAACGAAGTTGCACAAGAGATTCAAGTTCCAGTCCCACAAGTTCAAGAACAAGGGCAAGCTTGATGGTAAAGCAAAATTTGATGGGAAGAACAAGGCTCTACAACACATGAACTTCAAGAAGAAGAGTGACAAGAAGAAAGGTGCTTGTCATGTGTGTGGAGATCCTGATCATTGGGCTCCTAGTTGTCCTAATCGCTATGGCAAGCGTCATCTTGGGAAAGGCGGCAAGACCGCTAATGTTGTCATTGGAGACACTGACATGAAGGATGTTGGGTCTGGTATATTTCCCACTATCCTTTCAGTATGTCATTCTCCTGATTGGTTAATTGACACGGGTGCTAATGTGCATGTATGTGGTGATATTTCCATGTTTTCGTCTTATCAGACCGCAGGGACTTCAACCATGCTAATGGGCAACGGTTCAAGTGCTTCTGTTCGTGGTGTTGGCACGGTCGATCTGAAGTTTACTTCGGGGAAGATCGTGCGGCTGAAGAACGTTCATTATGTCCCCTCCGTTAATAAAAATCTTGTTAGCGGATCTCTCCTGTGTAGAGATGGCTATAAGCTTGTCTTTGAGTCAAATAAATTTGTAATCTCCAAGTATGGAACCTTTGTTGGTAAAGGCTATAAGTCAGGAGGCCTATTTCGCTTATCCTTATCGACATTTGCAATAAAGTTGTTAATCATATTTGCAACAATAGTGAATCAAATGTGTGGCATTCACGTCTTTGTCATGTTAACTTTGGTTGCATGTCGCGAATAGCGAAGTTGAACTTAATCCCTAATTTCACCACTTTCAAGGGTTCTAAGTGTCAAGTGTGTGTGCAAGCTAAGCAACCTCGTAAGTCTCACGTGGCTGCGGAGACGAGAAATCTTGCACCACTAGAACTTATACATTCAGATCTATGTGAAATGAATGGTGTTTTGACAAAAGGTGGAAAGAAATATTTCATGACGTTAATTGACGACTCCACGAGATACTGTCGCGTGTGTATCTTCTGAAATCTAAGGATGAGGCTTTGAACTTTTTCAAGATCTATAAAGCTGAAGTGGAAAACCAACTTGATCGAAAAATCAAGAGGCTTAGGTCCGACCGTGGTGGAGAGTATTTTTCCAATGAATTTGATGCTTTTTATGCGGAACATGGAACAATCCATGAGAGGACGCCTCCCTACTCACCGCAGTCAAATGGGGTGGCCGAAAGAAAGAACCGTACTCTAACAGATTTGGTTAACGCCATGTTAGACTCATCGGGTCTCTCCAAGGCATGGTGGGGGGAGGCGATATTGACGAGATGTCATGTCACTACTAGGGAAAAGCCTATACACAGAATCTTAGCAGCAGCAGCAGCTCAAAAAGGAGCTTCATCAATTAGTAGTAGCGTGTCTTTGGAAACTCACTCACGACAAGTTTTTAGCAGTAGCACGCTAAGTGTAAACCGCGCTGCTACAAATATCGACCGGCGGTGTCCACCAAAATCCATTTAGCAGCAGCGCGGTTCCGCGATCCGCGCTACTGCTATGGATGTAGTAGTAGCACGCTTTTTCTGAGGTCGCTGCTGCTAAATTTCAAATATCCACACTTTTTGGTCCCGGTTAGCAGTAGCGTCGTTGCCCAAAGGGCGCTGCTGCTACTTCCTTAGCAGGAGCGTGTTTTAGCTCTCGCTCATCGCTAATCCGCACCAACCCACCACCTTTTCCCCACCGTCCCTCCCTCCCTCCTCTCTTCCCTTTCCCCTACCTCCCACATGCTCCCCTCTCACTCTTCTTCTTCCTCAATACTTCTCCCCCATTACTCTCCCTCTTCTATCTACCTTTATCTCTCTTCATTACTCCTACCTAACTACACCACCTCCATAAATGCATCTCCTTTCTCTTTTTCCTTCCCTCCACTAGTTGAAGTTGTCTCCTCCCAAATTAGGTAGCTAGGTAGATGTAGGATTTAGTTAAGTGACCTATTTGCCCCTAACTAGATCTATCTTTGTCAAGAAGAGCTTTGTGCACTTTTGATCCCCTACAACATCATCTCCACCGTGTGCTTGATCTCGAGATAGAGGTGATTAAAATTTCATGCTTTTGATTGTGGCATGTTTTTGGATATTGTGTGTGTTGATTGAGTTGAGGCCAAAGTGTGATTTTGTGTTGCCTATGTTTTGCGAAATGTCGATTTATTTCCGCTTCGCCAATTCCGGGCAAACTCTAGATCCATATATGTCCTATTTTTAGGGAAGGTCATGCCGAATTTTCGTATGACTTTGATGCATGCATGCATTTTTATAATAAATTTGTTTTATTATTGACGTGTAGACGTTCATGATGGTCAGTGGAACGATGGTGGATAGGTGGTTGCGGTCGACGGTGCAGGACATGAAAGAAAATAACCTGACAAAGGTTTTATGTCCGTGTCGAAAACGCAAAGGAATAGTTTGGCTCGACCCCTATGACGATGGTCATGTCGAAGCGCACCTGCTCATGACTGGTTTCATGGATGGCTATACTCGGTGGATAACTGAAGATGAGGATGACGATGTTGAGGATGCCGACGGGGCAGGCAATGATGACACGGGGCAAGACGAAGAGATGATCGATAATGGCGGCGGGGAAGAGGCTGGACATGGCGGCGGAGAAGGGGCCGGACATGGCGGAGGAGAAGGGGACGGACATGGCGGCGGAAAGAATGACATGGACTCCATGCAACAGAGTTCGTCGGTACTAAGTTCAATCGTGCGGGACCCTCATGTTCAAGCATTGCTTCGCAAGGAGACGCAATCTTGAGAGAGCTGCTTCTAGAGAGGAGGCTAAGCTGGAGCAACTGGTGGTAGACTCGAACACTCCATTTTATGATGGTTGCAATCCTGAGGTGACCTGCCTGAGTTTCACGCTCCAACTCCTGAAGACGGAGGCTAAAAACAAATGGACCGACACTAGCCTCGATGAGCATCTCAAGTACCTAAAGGATGTTCTTCCCGCGGGTAATCTATGTCCTACTAGTGTTGATGAGGCCAAGACGATTGTGTGCCCTCTTGATCTGCCACACGTTAGATACCATGCATGCATCAACGATAGCATAATTTATCGGAAGGAGCAAAGGAAAAAACAAGCTGTCCGGTGTGCAATGCTTCTCGATACAAGAAGGCCGGAAGAAATGTCCCCGTAAAGTTGTATGGTACTTACCAATCACTCCCCGTCTCCAAAGGTATTTTGTAGATCCCAAGGAAGCAAAGCTAATGCGCTGGCATGCGGAGAGGAAGAAGCCCGACGATGGAGATGATCCGAAGTTGAGACACGTGAAGGATGGAAGCCAGTGCAGAGCGTTGAACAGCTTCTATCGGTATTTTGAATGTGATCCAAGGAACATCATTCTTGGCGCATCTACCGATGACATGAATCCGTTTGGCAACCAGAACACCAACCATAACACATGGCCCGTGTTTGTATGGATGTACAACCTCCCCCCTGATTGTGCATAAAATCGAAGTACATTCACATGAGCATGCTTATTCAAGGGCCAAAACAACCAGGAAATAATATTAATTTGTATCCGGGCTACTTCAAGAGGAGTTAGATACGTTATGGAAAACACCGCCAAGACATGGGACGCCAGAAAGGCGAGTATTTCAACATGAGAGTCAGCGGCGATCACGACGATTACGACTATCTCGGTTACGAATATGTGGCAGGCCAAGTGTGCCATGGATATTGCGGATGCACGCGGTGCATGGATGATAGGACGTCTCAGCAGCTAACGTCAAGGAAAGATGGCGGGTCTGGGAAAATTGTGTACATGGGGCATCGAAGATGGCTTGAACAGGACGACCCGTGGAGAAACCGTGGAGAAACCGTGGAGATCTATTCAATGGTCACGCTGAGCATCGAGGACCTCCACGTAAGCGGAGCGGTGCCGAAATCGATGAGCTGTTGAAAAACTGGAATGAGTGCCCCGCGCCGGGAAAGACAATGAGAAAGGCGCCGGAGCTGCCGCCGAAGGTATGGAAGACGAGGTCTGTGTTCGGGACTTGAGTATCGCACAAACTCGATACACCTCATTGCCTTGATCAAATGCATATCTGTAAGAATGCCCTTGAGAGCTTGCTCCCAACACTGATGAACATGCCGGATAAGACCAAGGATGGGCCGAAGGCAAGAAAAGACTTGCAAGATTTGAAAATCAGGAAGATCTGCACATGCTGCCCCGTAAAATGTCAGACGAGACAGAGACGGAGACAGAGGCATGGGAGAAGAAGGGCAAGAAAATAAAGAAAGAGGATTATTGCCCCCCTTCTTGCTTCACCTTAAGTCAGCCGAGATCAATCAATTCTTTAAGTGCCTTACCGAGTCAAAGTTAGTTCCGATTCTTGTGGCAAGATAAGCGTATATCTAGACACGGACAAGAAAAGGTTCAGCAGGATGAAGTCTCATGACTGTCATGTGATGATGACGCAGACATCGCCTGTTGCCCTTAGACGGATAATGGACAAGCACGTCCGTGACACGCTTATTGGTCTCTGCAACTTTTTTGACGTCATCTCTCGAAAGTCGATCAGTGTGAAGCAGCTCCGAAGGCTACAGGAAGAGATTGTTGTGATACTAAATGAGCTTGAGATGTACTTCCCGCCCGCGTTCTTTGACGTGATGGTGCATCTGTGTGTCCATATTGTGGATGACAAAATAGACCTGGGGCTGTCATTCCAGCACAACATGATGCCGTTTGATAGGATGAATGAGATCATCAAAGGATTCGTTCGTAACATGTCCCGTCCGGATGGAAGCATCGTCGAGGGCTATTTGACACAAGAGTGCATCTCTTTCTGTGAGAATTTTCTATATGGCGCATACCAGCCGCCTGGTGTTAGTGTTGGTTTACCCGTTAACAAGCACGATGGGAGGCTCGAAGGAGATGGTCAATTAACGGTCGCAGGAACTGCACGTGGCATACTCGGATCGACACAACGACTTTTGACAGAGCAAACTTGGTAGTGCTACAACACCTAGACGAGGTAGATCCTTTCGTGGCACCGCACAAAGAAATTATCGCAAAGAAGTATCATGACCGGGGTATGCGTGACTTAACGCCGGGTTACTAGAGAGCACAACTCCACTTTCCTGCATTGGTTCAAAGAGCATATTATTGCTAATCCCGGAGGAGGGCTCTAAGGACGTATAGCTCATATACGCCTTAGCACATGGCCCCTCGCCCAACCTCGTAACCTATCAGGCATATGATATCAACGGATACACGTTTTACACGGAGGCCAAAGATATGGACAATGATGATCAAAACTCAGGGGTGACGATGGAATGCATGACCGGCAGCGACAACGGCGCAACTGAACAATTTTATGGAAGGGTCGAGGAGATCTGGGAGCTTGACTACTCTGGACTGCACAACACGACGATGTTCCGTGTCGATGGGCTAAGAATGTCGAAGAGAAACCGGATTTTCACTACCATGACTATACCCGACGCCAAGAGCGCTACTGTGAATGCTATCGCAAAAAACGAGCCATGGGTACACGCTAAGCACGTGACACAATGCTTCTTCATAACCGACCCATGCAATCCCGGTCATGTTGTCGTCAGGAGAGGCAAAAGGAACATCATTGGAATGGATGGAGTCGCTAACGAGGAAGACTATGATCAGTACGGCAACCCAATGAGGGAAGATGACGATGATGATGAAGTATACGTCAAAAGAAGAATCAATACTACATTACCTAGAAAAATCGTACTCCATGGAAAAGGCAAAGTCACAATGAGGGGCTCAATTATTCTTCGACGAACAAGAAGGGAAAGAAGCTGACTCAAAAACGAAAACGTCAGCGCTGAGGAACCGTATGTTATCGGTCAAATGATGTAATATATATATATATATATATATATATATATATATATATATATATATATATATATGTGTGTGTGTGTGTGTGTGTGTGTGTGTGTGTGTGTGTGTGTGTGTGTGTGTGTGTGTGTGTGTGTGTGTGTGTGTGTGTGTGTGTGTGTGTGTGTGTGTGTGTTCCTATTTTGTATACACATGACTTAGCCATGCATTATTATGCATGGGCCCAATGATGTAATATATATATGTTCCTATTTTGCATACATATTTAACCGTCAAATGATGCAATATATATCGCCTCCCTTCGCTCATCGCTCTCGAAATAAAAGTGGGAGAAAATAAAGGAAAAGAAAAAGGAAAACTGGCAGATGGCGAAGGTAGTAGCAGCGCGTTTGTCCAAACCGCTACAGCTACTCAAGGTAGTAGTAGCGCATTTCAGATAAACCGCTACAGCTATCGAAGGTAGTAGCAGCGCTTTGTCCAAACGCTATTGCTGCCTACGCCCAGCTAACCCATAATTCTCACTATCCCTGCTTCATCCCGCCTTTTCCCCAAATCCCCACTCTCTCTTCCCCGTCGCTGCCCCGACCCCGGCGCCGGGCCTTCGCCCCGACCTCGGCCGCCTCGACCCGACCCTCGCCCCGAATCCGGCCGCCTTCGCCCGACCAGCGTGCTGGCCGACCCGTCGGCCTCGCCTCCCTCCTCTGCTTCCTCCTCCCAACCTCGGCCGTCGTCGGGCCTGCCTCCTCGCCCTGCACCCTCTCTAAACCCCTCTCTCTGCTAGGGTTCTTCGTTAATTTACTTAGGTTTTAGTTAGGGCGTATGTTAATTAGGTTATCTATTTAGTTATGAATTTAGCTAGGTTTCAAAATTAGCTGAATTTATATGCAAATTTGAACTGGACATGTGATATGTGGATATGTCATGTTTTGGACATGTCATGTTTGGAAAATGATCCGAGTGGCCTATGTACGCCGGAATGTTGATCCATTTCCGTTCCGGTGAATTTCAGGCGCTCGATATATCCATTTTTTAGCAAAGGTCATGCCGAAATTTCCCCTGAATAAAGGCATGATTTGTGCTACATAGTTGGCATATCGAGTCTTTGGCACATAGATTTCTTTTTATGTCATTTCTCATTTATTCATACTTTTAGAAATAAATGAGGACACTTAATCATAGGAAACATGTCGAACAACGAAGAAACCGGGTCCTTCCGACCAAGATGCATTTAGATGGATTATGAGGGTGAACAAGAGTACCTCGACTATTTGATCGCTAAGCAAGGTTTGCAGGTCGGCCTCGATGATGGTATCGACGCCGACATCGACACCGATGGCGGCGCCGAGACCGTGGGGAAGGTATCAAGGGAAGGTACCGCCCCGATGCCGCTACCAAAAAGAGGAAGCATAAGAAGCAGAGGATACGAAAACCTAACAAACTAGGGATTGGACGACTTGTGATCACAAAGATGGAACTCGGCAAGTTTGAGCCGTTAGAGCCTAAGACCTCGCAAGTGCTATGGGAACCAAGTAGGATGCATCCTACGGAATGCGCGAGCATCAACGACGCTGACTTAAGGAGTAAAGAACATTTGACGCAGCTTGCTCCTAACGAAGTTGCACAAGAGATTCAAGTTCCCCGACCGATGATAACATAGAACAACCGTGGGATGATCCGAAGATGAAAAGATTAACAATCACGCCATGGGCATGTTCAACAATGATTTGGCCTCCGGAAAGGGAGGGTGAAACGAGCTATTGAGGATGATGAACCCTTGTCCAAGATTCTCGAGGAAAATCCGACACTTACGGAAGAGGAGTTCGAAAAGTTCAAGGACACTTGCGCTTACCGAGGCAGCCAAGGCTAAAGCTGCGAAATTCAAGAGCCTTCAGCAAAGGAACACGGGGAAGCATCGCCTCGGAAGCCGTGGCTACCTCGGTAAAAGGCCCATATGGGATAAGGAGGACGCGAAACATGAAGCCGTGGGTCTCCCAGACCCCTTCGCGAAGTTCACCAACCCCTTGGAGCGTGACTTCATCAGGGCCCGCTACAAGTGGGACAAGGAGAAAAAGGTTTTTTACACGGACAAGATCACGAGGAAATTGATTAGACTACTGGAGAAGCAACACCAGCTTGCAGCCGAAAGCCCTACTTCTCCGCTGAGGCCCAAGTGGGACACCCCTCTGAACCGGGCCTTGAACGAACTTAAGGGACTCCCTTTAGGCCAGCGGCCGCAATATGGTCATGTGCACGGCGTTGGAGACGGCGCCGCATGGAAGGTGTTTTACAAAGAGGGCCCGGAGGCCAAGAAGCAGAAAAAGAAGTTTAGTCAGGCGGACATCGATGCGAATGTGAAGCTTGCGGTCGAGAAAAAAGCAGTTGAGGACGTGAAAAAAGCAGCCGAGGACAAATATGAGTTGCTACAAGAAAATAATGCAGTTGTAATCGTCACTGCGAAATGATTTTGCTATTAACTTGGTTCCAAGTATCATCACCGGTGGGCGAAGGAAAATCCGCATAAGACGGTACATGATTTCCCGTTGCCCGGTTTAAATGGGAGAAACTCCATGAATAACAAGATCATCGCACCATCACTTGCTCACGCAACCGGCCTCCTCTCGCAGCCGCCTCCCGCTCATAGCAGCCCGTCCTCGGCCTCTGGCGCTAGGTGGGCCTTCGTCTTTGGCTGAGCTCGACGCCGTCACGGTAATTACATGTCGCACCAACATATATATATATATATAATATTCCATTTTTGTTGTCTTTCGGTTGTTTTACGCCACATACATATGTGTTCGCAGGCGAAAGAAACCCCGTGCACCATACTCTACTTGATCAAAGGCCAGAAGGTGGACGTGGGAAAGGGGATGATAATGGACCCCACGCAAACCACGTTCCACAACCAGCCGATCCCTGCTGGGCACTTCAGGGTTAGCTTGACCAGTGTGAAATCGGCGCACGAGGATTTTCCTCCTCCAGTACAGCATGTGGGAGCGGACGACGAGACCCCGCCGCGGATTGGAAGCTGCAAGTGTTGGGTGCTGCTCTGGCCGAAGAATCTTATTAAATGCAGAGCCGGCCGAGAGCACACCAATAACCACACAACAAGCATGTGCGGAGACCACCACCCCGCCTATGCAATTACCAACTCCTGTAGTGCCGGCTGAGAGCGGCGGGCGACATGATGAAGGGGGTGCAATAGTACTGGCTGATGTAATTTCTCCTGTAGAATAGAGAATGGATGATGAGACGGAGGTCGACCCTATGGATTTCCTCAATACAAACGTGTATGACTGTGACATAGATATGATGAGTCAACCATATGACGAATCGGGCTATCGACTTGCTAATGAGGATATGGATGATATGCCCGGCAGGGTCGTGGCGAGGATTGCAAAAGTCTCTCTTCATGAAATCCTCACAGGCATGCTCAAGATGCCGCCTCAACATAGGCTCAACTAGCCGGGCGCGAGGGTCGTAAGATTAAGCCCGGGAACACTGGGGCAGGGGTTAAGGAAGGGTCTGGAAGGTGTGCCCAAGAAAACGGAGAGGAAGAGACCGGGGAAGATAACTGCCTCCAAACAAGCCAGAGCACATAGCAGCCAGACGATGCATTCTGAAGAGCGTGTACCCGTAAAAGGTGCGGTCATGTTCCATCTCACGGGCGAGCCGATGGTACCGCCGAAACCGCTAGAGGCACTATCAGGGGATTGTTGGAAATATGCCCTAGAGGCAATAATAAAAGGATTATTATTATATTTCCTTGTTCATGATAATTGTCTTTTATTAATGCCATAATTGTATTATCCGGAAATCGTAATACACGTATGAATACATAGACTACAACATGTCCCTAGTGAGCCTCTAGTTGACTAGCTCGTTGATCAATAGATAGTCATGGTTTCCTGACTATGGACATTGGATGTCATTGATAACGGGATCACATCATTAGGAGAATGATGTGATGGACAAGACCCAATCCTAAGCATAGCACAAGATCGTGTAGTTCGTTTGCTAGAGCTTTTCCAATGTCAAGTATCTTTTCCTTAGACCATGAGATTGGGTAACTCCTGGATACCGTAGGAGTGCTTTGGGTGTACCAAACGTCACAACGTAACTGGGTGACTATAAAGGTGCACTATAGATATCTCCGAAAGTGTCTGTTGGGTTGACACGGATCGAGACTGGGATTTGTCACTCCGTATGACGGAGAGGTATCTCTGGTCCCACTCGGTAATGGATCATCATAATGAGCTCAAAGTGACTAAGTGTTTGGTCATGGGATCATGCATTACGGTACGAGTAAAGTGACTTGCCGGTAACGAGATTGAACGAGGTATTGGATACCGACGATCGAATCTCGGGCAAGTAACGTACCGATTGACAAAGGGAATTGTATACGGGGTTCTTGAATCCTCGACATCGTGGTTCATCCGATGAGATCATCAAGGAGCATGTGGGAGCCAACATGGGTATCCAGATCCCGCTGTTGGTTATTGACCGAGAGCCGTCCCGGTCATGTCTGCATGTCTCCCGAACCCGTAGGGTCTACACACTTAAGGTTCGGTGATGCAAGGGTTGTATGAATATGAGTATGCAGCAAACCGAAAGTTGTTCCGAGTCCCGGATGAGATCCCGGACGTCACGAGGAGTTCCGGAATGGTCCGGAGGTAAAGAATTATATATGGGAAGTCGAGTTTCGGCCATCGGGAAAGTTTCGGGGTCCACCGGTATTGTACCGGGACCACCGGAAGGGTCCCGGGGGTCCACCGGATGGGGCCACCTATCCCGGAGGGCCCCATGGGCTGAAGTTGAAGGGGAACCAGCCCCTGGTGGGCTGGTGCGCCCCCCTGGCCCCCCCTCTGCACCTAGGGTTGGGAACCCTAGGGGAGGGGGCGCCTCCACTTGCCTTGGGGGGCACTCCACCCCCCTTGGTCGCCGCCCCCCTAGGAGATCCCATCTCCTAGGGCCGGCGCCCCCCCTGGGGTCCCTATATAAAGAGGGGGGTGGGAGGGCAGCCGCACCCAACACCTGGCGCCTCCTCCCCTCCCTGCTACACTTCTCCCTCCCGTAGTTGCTTGGCGAAGCCCTACCGGAGCCCTGCTGCATCCACCACCATGCCGTCGTGCTGCTGGATCTTCATCAACCTCTCCTTCCCCCTTGCTGGATCAAGAAGGAGGAGACGTCACGCTGACCGTACGTGTGTTGAACGCGGAGGTGCCGTCCGTTCGGCACTAGTATCTCTGGTGATTTGGATCACGACGAGAACGACTCCCTCAACCCCGTTCTCTTGAACGCTTCCGCACGCGATCTACAAAGGTATGTAGATGCACTCCTATCACTCGTTGCTAGATGAACTCATAGATGGATCTTGGTGAATGTAGGAAATTTTTTATTTTATGCAACGTTCCCCAACAAAGGGCATCATGAGCTAGGTCTATGCGTAGTTCTCTATTGCACGAGTAGAACACAATTTGTTGTGGGCGTAGATGTTGTCAACTTTCTTGCCGCTACTAGTCTTATTTTGCTTCAGCGGTATTGTGGGATGAAGTGGCCCGGACCGACCTTACACGTACGCTTACGTGAGACAGGTTCCACCGACTGACATGCACTAGTTGCATAAGGTGGCTAGCGGGTGTCTGTCTCTCCCACTTTAGTTGGAGCGGATTCGACTAAAAGGGTCCTTATGAAGGGTAAATAGAAGTTGAAAAATCATGTTGTGGCTTTTTCGTAGGTAAGAAAACGTTCTTGCTAGAACCCTATTGCAGCCACGTAAAAGATGCAACAACAATTAGAGGACGTCTAACTTGTTTTTGCAGCAATTGCCTTGTGATGTGATATGGCCAAAAGTTGTGATGTATGATGAATGATATATTGTGATGTATGAGATCATGTTCTTGTAATAGGAATCACGACTTGCATGTCGATGAGTATGACAACCGGCAGGAGCCATAGGAGTTGTCTTAATTATTGTATGACCTGCGTGTCATTGATTCAACGCCATGTAATTACTTTGCTTTATTGCTAAACCGTTATCTATAGCAGTAGAAGTAATAGTTGGCGAGCAACTTCATGGAGACACGATGATGGAGATCATGATGATGGAGATCATGGTGTCATGCCGGTGACAGGATGATCATGGAGCCCCAAAGATGGAGATCAAAGGAGCTATATGATATTGGCCATATCATGTCACTACTATATAATTGCATGTGATGTTTATTATGTTTATGCATCTTGTTTACTTAGAATGACGGTAGTAAATAAGATGATCCCTTATAATAATTTCAAGAAAGTGTTCTCCCTAAATGTGCGCCGTTGCTAAAGTTCGTCGTTTCGAAGCACCACGTGATGATCGGGTGTGATAGATTCCTATGTTCACATACAACGGGTATAAGACAGTTTTACACATGCAAAACACTTAGGTTAACTTGACGAGCCTAGCATGTACAGACATGGCCTCGGAACACAAGAGACCGAAAGGTCGAACATGAGTCGTATGGAAGATACGATCAACATGGAGATGTTCACCGACGATGACTAGTCTGTCTCATGTGATGATCGGACACGACCTAGTCGACTCGGATCATGTAACACTTAGATGACTAGAGGGATGCCAAATCTGAGTGGGAGTTCATTAAATAATTTGATTAGATGAACTTAATTATCATGAACATTAGTCTAAAATCTTTGCAAAATGTCTTGTAGATCAAATGGCCAGCGCTCATGTCACCATGAACTTCAACGCGTTCCTAGAGAAAACCAAGCTGAAAGATGATGGCATCAACTATTCGGACTGGGTCCTAACTCGAGGATCATCCTCATAGCTGCCAAGAAACAATATGTCCTAGAAGCACCACTAGGTGAAGCGCCCATCCCGAGAGAACCAAGACGTTATGAACGCTTGGCGATCACGCGTCGATGATTACTCCCTCGTTCAAGGCGGCATACTTTACAGCTTAGAACCGGGGCTCCAAAAGCGTTTTGAGCAACACGGAGCATATGAGATGTTCGAGGAGCTAAAAATGGTTTTCCAAGCTCATGCCCGGGTCGAGAGATATGAAGTCTCCGACAAGTTCTATAGTTGTAAGGTGGAGGAAAATAGTTCTGTCAGTGAGCACATACTCAAAATGTCTGGGTTGCACAACCGCCTGTCCCAGCTGGACATTAACCTCCCGGACGAGGCGGTCATTGACAGAATCCTGTAGTCGCTCCCACCGAGCTACAAGAGCTTTGTGATGAATTACAATATGCAGGGGATGGTGAAAACTGTTCCTGAAGTATTTTCAATGCTAAAGTCAGCAGAGGTAGAAATCAAGAAGGAACATCAAGTGTTGATGGTCAATAAAACCACTAAGTTCAAGAAGGGCAAGGGTAAGAAGAACTTCAAGAAGGACGGCAAGGATGTTGCCGCGCCCGGCAAGCCGATTGCCGTGAAGAAGTCAAAGAATGGACCCAAGCCCGAGACTGAGTGCTTTTATTGCAAAGGGAAGGGTCCTTTGGAAGCGGAACTGCCCCAAATACTTAGCGCATAAGAAGGCCGGCAACACTAAAGGTATATTTGATATACTTGTAATTTATGTGTACCTTACCAAGATCGTAGTAACTCACCGGTATTTGATACCGGTGCCGTTGCTCATATATGTAACTCACAGCAGGAGCTGCGGAATAAGCGGAGACTGGCGAAGGACGAGGTGACGATGCGCGTCGGGAATGGTTCCAAGGTCGATGTTATCGCCGTCGGCATGCTACCTCTACATTTACCTACGGGATTAGTTTTAAACCTCAATAATTGTTATTTAGTGCCAAGTTTGAGCATCAACATTGTATCGTGATCTCGTTTATCTGAGATGGCTACTCATTTAAATCCGAAGATTATGGTTGTTCTATTTATATGAGAGATATGTTTTATGGTCATGCTCTGATGGTCAATGTTTTATTCTTAATGAATATCGAACGTGATGTTACACATATTCATAGTGTGAATACCAAAAGATGTAAAGTTGATAACGATAGTCCCACATACTTGTGGCACTGCCGCCTTGGTCACATTGGTGTCAAGCGCATGAAGAAGCTCCATGTCGATGGACTTTTAGAGTCTCTCGATTATGAATCATTTGACACATGCGAACCATGCCTCATGGGCAAATGACCAAGACTCCGTTCTCCTAACAATGGAGCGAGCAACCAACTTATTGGAAATCATGCATACCGATGTGTGGGGTCCAATGAGCGTTGAGGCTCATGGAGGATATCGCTATGTTCTCACTCTCACGCATTTACTTAAGTAGATATGGGTATGTTTATTTGATGAAACACAAGTCCGAGACCTTTGAAAAGTTCAAGGAATTTCAGAATGAGGTAGAGAATCAACGTGACCGAAAAATAAAGTTCTTACGATCAGATCGCGGTGAGAATATTTAAGTCACGAATTTGGTACACACTTACGGAAATGTAGAATCGTTTCACAACTCACGCGCTGGAACACCTCAACAGAACGGTGTGTTCTGAACATCGTAATCGCACTCTATTGGATATGGTGCGATCTATGATGTCTCTTCTGATTTACCGCTATCATTTTGGGGATACGCTCTAGAGACAGCTACATTCACTTTAAATAGGGCACCGTCTAAATCCGTTGAGACGACACCGTATGAATTATGGTTTGGGAAGAAACCTAAGTCATGCGTTTCTAAAAGTTTGGGGATGCGATGCTTATGTCAAGAAACTTCAACCCGAAAAGCTCGAACCCAAGTCGAAAAATGCGTCTTCATAGGATACCCTAAGGAAACCATTGGGTATACCTTCTACCTTAGATCCGAAGGCAAGATCTTTGTTGCCAACAACGGATCCTTTACGGAAAAAGAGTTTCTCTCGAAAGGAGTAAGTGGGAGGAAAGTAGAACTCGATGAAGTACTACCTCTTGAACCGGAAAGTAGTGCAGCTCAAGAAAATGTTCTGTGGTGCCTACACCGACGGGAGAGGAAATTAATGATGATGATCAAGGTACTTGGATCAAGTTGCTCTTGAACTTCAGAGTCCACAAGGACAGGTTCCACACCAGAGTGGTATGGCAACCCTGTCCTGGAAATCATTTTGTTGGACAACGGTGAACCTTTGAACTATGAAGAAGCGATGGCGGGCCCAGATTCCAACAAATGGCTTGAAGCCATGCAATCCGAGATAGGATCCATGTATGAAAACAAAGTATGGACTTTGACAGACTTGCCGATGATCGGCGGCGATAGAAAACAAATGGATCTTTAAGAAGAAGACGGACACGGATGGTAATGTTACCATCTATAAAGCTCGACTTGTCGCTAAGGGTTATCGGCAAGTTCAAGGGGTTGACTACGATGAGACTTTCTCTCCCATAGCGAAGCTGAAGTCCGTCCGAATCATGTTAGCAATTGCCGCATACTATGATTACGAGATATGTCAAATGGACGTCAAAACAGCATTCCTTAGCGGCTATCTTAAGGAAGAACTGTATATGATGCAGCCATAAGGTTTTGTCGACCCTAAGAATGCTAACAAGGTGTGCAAGCTCCAGCGATCCATTTATGGGCCGGTGCAAGCATCTCGGAGTTGGAACATTCGCTTTGATGAGATGATCAAAGCGTTTGGGTTTATGCAGACTTATGGAGAAGCCTGCGTTTACAAGAAAGTGAGTGGGAGCTCTGTAGCATTTCTCATATTATATGTAGATGACATACTTTTGATGGGAAATGATATAGAACTTTTGGACAGCATTAAGGCCTACTTGAATAAGAGTTTTTCAATGAAGGACCTTGGAGAAGCTGCATATATATTAGGCATCAAGATCTATAGAGATAGATCAAGACGCCTCATAGGTCTTTCACAAAGCACATACCTTGATAAGATATTGAAGAAGTTCAAAATGGATCAGTCCAAGAAAGGGTTCTTGCCTGTATTGCAAGGTGTGAAGTTGAGCTTAGCTCAATGTCCGACCACGGCAGAAGATATAGACGAGATGAGTGTCATCCCCTATGCCTCAGCCATAGGGTCTATTATGTATGCCATGCTGTGTACCATACCTGATGTAAACCTTGCCGTAAGTTTGGTAGGAAGGTACCAAAGTAATCCCGACAAGGAACACTGGACAGCGGTCAAGAATATCCTCAAGTACCGAAAAGGACTAAGGACATGTTTCTCGTTTATGGAGGTGACGAAGAGCTCGGCCGTAAAGGGTTACGCCGACGCTTAGCTTCGACACGGTCTGGATGACTCTAAGTCATAAACCCGGATACGTGTATATGTTGAATGGTGGAGCGATAAGCTAGTGCAACCGCAAGCGGAAGGCGTCGTCTTTGGGTTCTACATGTGAAGCGGATTACATGGCAGCCTCGGAGGCAACGCGTGAAGCAATTTGGGTGAAGGAGTTCATCACCGACCTAGGAGTCATACCCAATGCGTCGGGGCCGATCAAACTCTTCTGTGACAACACTGGAGCTATTGCATTTGCAAGGAGCCCAGGTTTCACAAGAAGACCAGGCACATCAAGCGTCGCTTCAACTCCATTCGTGAAAATGTTCAAGATGGAGACATAGAAATTTGCAAAGTGCATACGGATCTGAATGTCGCAGATCCGTTGACTAAACCTCTTCCATGAGCAAAACATGATCAACACCGTAACTCTATGGGTGTTCGATTCATCACAATGTAACTAGATTATTGACTCTAGTGCAAGTGGGAGACTGTTGGAAATATGCCCTAGAGGCAATAATAAAAGGATTATTATTATATTTCCTTGTTCATGATAATTGTCTTTTATTCATGCCATAATTGTATTATCCGGAAATCGTAATAGACGTGTTAATACATAGACTACAACATGTCGCTAGTGAGCCTCTAGTTGACTAGCTCGTTGATCAATAGATAGTCATGGTTTCCTGACTATGGACATTGGATGTCATTGATAACGGGATCACATCATTAGGAGAATGATGTGATGGACAAGACCCAATCCTAAGCGTAGCACAAGATCGTGTAGTTCATTTGCTAGAGCTTTTCCAATGTCAAGTATCTTTTCCTTAGACCATGAGATCGTGTAACTCCCGGATACCGTAGGGGTGCTTTGGGTGTACCAAACGTCACAACGTAACTGGGTGACTATAAAGGTGCACTACAGGTATCTCCGAAAGTGTCATTGGGTTGATACGGATCGAGATCGATTTGTCACTCCGTATGACGGAGAGGTATCTCTGGGCCCACTCGGTAATGCATCATCATAATAAGCTCAAAGTGACTAAGTGTTTGGTCACGGGATCATGCATTACGGTACGAGTAAAGTGACTTGCCGGTAACGAGATTGAACGAGGTATTGGGATAACTACACCACGACACTGCATTCCCTACGGACGTGTGTTGGGAAAAGTCAGTATCGCCGACCAATAGTCGGTCGGGAAAACCTGTAACAGATAGTCGGTCGGGAAACTGTGCGTACGGTGACAGGTAATCGGTTGGGAATGCGAAAATATTTGTTGTCCAACGTTCGGCCGGGAAAGCTCTTGTGCCCATCGATTCATTGGTCGGTAAATAATGCCGACCAACCATCTGTTGCTATTGGGCTTGCGCGTGTGCAGGAATTAAAGTTAGCGCCAACATTTGGCCCAAGCCCGCCAAAGATTTTCCCCTCAGCAGCAAAGTCACCACACACACGCAAGCCAAATCCCTAGTTTCCCCTTCCTCATTCCCCACGCGAGCCGCCCTGGGCTCCCGCCGCCGGCCCCTCCGTCGCGTCCCCGCACCTTCCTGCCGCTCCCGCACCTGCTGTCCTGCCGCCCCACAGCGCCTTCCCCCACGCGCTCGAACCTTCCTCTGACCAGGTGCTCTCTCCGCTCGAACCCTCGGCGGATGCCGGGTAGATCTCGAGGAAGACGGGGCTCAACCTCCTGCAGAGGAGCACTGCCCTGTACTGGAAGACCATGCTGTGTCCGTGGCGAAGCACTTCCTGAAGGTGCTTCTGCTCGTGGTTTCCAACCCCATGTATGTTTCTAGCTACAACGCCTAGAAGCTGTCAGGGTTGGGTTCCCGGCGAGCGGCGTCATCAGCTCAAGCACCAACCAGTTTGTAATCCACATGCAACTTCTAGGTTCTGGCTTTGGGTAAGATCTCTCTCCCTCGTATGGTCTCCTTCCTCCCTTCTCTGCCTGCAGTGTGTTGATTTCCACCCCCATGGATTTAACCTTTTGGGGTTTTGGTGAGGGGATTTGATTCAATGGGCTGATCCCTATTTACTACAGGATGGAGGAACATAGCACATCGTTGCTGAATTTGGAGTTATACGCATCAACAAAGGAAGGGGAAGCATAGCACTAAGCAAGTAAGCATAACACAAATTTGCTGAATTTGGAGTTATACCACATCTGACATATATAGGTCCATCTTATTATGTACGTTCACATACATATGCATCTGGGAATCCAAGCTAACTCATAACTTCAAAGCTCGTTAGGTAAGGGATGGTCTGTAGCTAAAGGATTAGGATGTCCTTCTGTTGCAGGTCCTTCTGTTGCAGGTCCAAATTGCAAGACAGTTATGTTCGTGTAGATCATCCAAGCTCTACATACTCATGAGGTGCTCTCTGGCTAGTTAAGATAAGGACCATAACTTCACCTTGTAGAAAAAATATGTGGACCATGGATTTCTGTTCGGTGGCCAGCAAAATATTACTCCGTCCATCCCATAATATAAATGTTTTTGACACTGGTGTAGTGGCAAAAACGCTCTTATATTATGGGACGGAGGGACTAGTTGGTAGACATATAGCATTATCATTTTCTGCTGTAACTACTTTGAACAAGTGCCTTCACAATGACTGAATTAAAGGTTGCCTTAGACGTCTCTAAACCTGCCTAGGTCACATCTTTGAGATGAAAGGTTATGATTCTCAAGCTGAAAAATAAGATCATTTGTTGAGTTTTTTTTGGCAAACATTTACTAGAACTCGAGATCCTTTGGCAATGTTGTAACTTCGAAGAACGTAATTTGACTTTCAAGAGGATTTGTGTTAAGTTTTTTAATCGTTGGTAATTACAGGGAGGTATCGTGGCTTGATTATCTCACTCTTCTCCTGAGACAATTGACTAGCCCACTGAAGACAATGTCTAAGGTATGCTTTGTCATAATCATGATGTTATATATGAATGAACACCATATGGCATTTTTTTCCCATTATATTAGTTGATTTGATTAACTTGAATATCATTCCATTCTCACTCTGTTTTCTTGAAATTCAAATAATGACATGAACGAATTAAAAGCTGAGGTATAGGGCTTTCTCCAACTCAATTATCTCAAGGCTACAAAATGGATTTCTGTGTACTACTATTTTTCTCGAAATCTGTATTTTTTTATGTATGACGTTACTTCGCTTGCATTGTTTGATGTATAATGAGGCTACTAGTGATAATTTTGCTTGAAATTTGTACACTGCACCTTGGTGTCAGCATGGTGTGTGCCTGTACACCTTGAGGAAATATGACATCTTCTTGTTAAAGCATCCATGTTGTCGAAAGTGGGCATCCTAGGTGGCACTAGGATCTCATAAGTTGACTGCTATTATTCTTGTTATTTTGCATCAAAATGCAACACTTGTGAATCACTGCTATGCTGTTTTTTTAGAATATACACTTAGATTTTTAATGGAGATTAGTTAATCTCAACACACATCCCTAGGGAATGCAGTTAATTAAGATTCATTAATGGTTTGTAGTTTTCTAAAATTTATTTTCATGAACTGGTTACATATTTCCTTTCTTTTTAATCGTTCACCTGTTCGCCCCACTCCCTGTGTGTATCTGATCCACTCTTGTATATAGTTTATGAGAGGTAGGGGGAAGGGACTGCTAGTTCAGAACAATTGCATCTCTGTATTTTCAGCAAGAGAGAATGACGCAGTTAGACATTCATATTTAAGCAATAGATCAATGGAACACTTTTCTGTAGTCTAATAACGAGATATGATAATTATACTAATGGTTCAGCCTTTTAGTTGAGAATTGTAGAATTCTAACAAATATAAGAGTCTATATTTAATCTTCATGCTCTGAGAACAAGAACTTTATAGCTTATTTAACCCTGCTATGGAATACATAGCTCCAGGATTATAATTAGCCTTTTTCTTTTTCTTTATACTTTCATGGCATTTGTGCACAAGGATTCCTGCTTCCTGCTACTCACGAGCTCCCGGCGGGATTACCGGTGCATTATGCAAACATCAGATGGTCTACTGCTCCTATCGATGAGTAAGGTATTTATGCGGTATTTGTTTTTTGCGATCAGAATCTATACATTCACCAGTACATATTTTAAGATGACCCCACTTCAAATATACTAGTTTTCTGTTTTTTGGTACGTCGCCATTGCATGTAGCATTCTGAGCGTGGATACTAAAACTAGAGGAACACCTGGTCGGTTAGCTAATATTCCCTTTGACTAAGACTTGGAATTAACTCATTGTTCTTTTTAAATCTTAGAACGCTAATTTGGGCAACTGCTGATGCATACGTATCCTAGTCCATGTTATAGCTGCTCCTCTTAACTAGTTTCCCATATGACTGGATAAATACCTTATGGTTGCATGTTCTGATTGCATGCCTTCGATGATGGGCATCCACTTGCAGCCTGAGTTGCTAGTGATTGGTGCAGTGAGATCAGAGGATGGTCATCAATTTAATCTAATTTGTGGCACTGAGGTACAGATGCTTTTCTCCGATGCTTTTATGAATATAATAGTCAGATGCAGTGTAAGTTCAGATGCTTTTTGTTTGGTATTTTGCAGGTCCTCATGTGCTTAGTACTGCATTTAGAAATGATTGCTAATAGAGTCTTCTCCTTGAAATTCATTTCTAACATAGGGAAAGTATGTATAACCTCCTGATGTACGTGGGTTTTTGAGGATGCTTTTCCCAGGCAATGTTGCACTCATCATTGAAACTCCTAGCTGTATATTAGATAGTAATCATTTTTCCTAATGTATTGCCGTCTAGTGCAACAAAGTGCGGTCTTTTCTACCCCGGAGAAGAAAAAGAAAGAAAACTAGTGCAGTCTTTTCTTCAAAAATGATATTCGTGTGTCCGTTCGTGGATGTGTTGCTCCCAATAATTGAGTGTCTGGACATGCTAAATTGTTGCCTTGTGTCCAGCTGATGCATATGCTCCTTTTCCATTTAATATACTTCCTTGTCTGCGGCTTGAGGAGATTGATACAGGCTATATGGTGGGTCGGTGTGGCATTTATGCTTTATGTGTAACCCATCACAGATTCTAATTAGAACATGCCCTGTTTTTATAATACTAAAATCCCAATTTGTTTTTGCCATTGATGCTTTATACAATTATTATTTTTGCCATTATCTCTATGAATGCATGAATTCACCGGTAACCCTTTTATCCTTTGTAGGAACGACATACAAGGGGACCATGAAGGATCATGAAGATGGCGGTTTGCGTTAGCTAGACATTTTGTGTGATGGAGCAAAAACAATGTGTATTTTAGTTATCATTTTGTAATCCTATATGGTGTCTTGTCAACTGGGCATTTTGCGTAATGGAGCAAACAATGAATAGTCGGACATGCATCTATAATTTTGTAAACCAATCAGGTGTCTCCATGGTCGAAACATAAACATTTCCTCCTTTCAGTTAGTTACTTTTACCTAGGAGAATATTCTTCTTTGGTTCTGGTTTAATATTTTCAGAGTACATGCAATTTACTGTAACATGATTGATATTGTGTTGTAATGACATATGCAACTTGATTGATATTGTTTGGCAAGGCACGAGCCTTGCTCAGCTAAACAAAAGGCTATCAAACTGTTGGTCAGCGAAAGATAACAACATCCTACAGTTGGTCGGGAAAGGTTCATGGCAGGGCCGAGAGAAAGTCGGTCGGGAAATGTACTACCATCGAACAGTCGGTCGGGAAAGTTTATCATCAGATAATCGGTCGGGAAAGGTTCATAGCAAGGCCATCAGAAAGTCGGTCGGGAATGCTTTTGATAGTCGTCAAACTGTCGGTCGGCAAAGATATGTCGGTCGGGAAAAGGCTTTCCCGTCTGGACTTTCCCCAACAGAAATGGTCGGTCGGCAATAGTCTTTCCCGACCGATTGTCTGTCGGTGGACGTTGTTTTCCCTACCAACATGTCTGTTCGGGAAATAGTGTTGTGGTGTAGACGATCGAGTCTCGGGTAAGTAACGTACCGATTGACAAAGGGAATTGTATACGGGATTGATTGAATCCTCAACATCGTGGTTTATCCGATGAGATCATCGAGGAGCATGTGGGAGCCAACATGGGTATCCAGATCCCGCTGTTGGTTATTGACCGAGAGCCTAGGGTCTACACACTTAAGGTTCGGTGACGCTAGGGTTGTATGAATATGAGTATGCAGCAAACTGAAATTTGTTCGGAGTCCCGGACGTCACGAGGAGTTCCGGAATGGTCCGGAGGTAAAGAACTATATATGGGAAGTCGAGTTTCGGCCATCGGAAAAGTTTCGTGGTCCACCGGTATTGTACTGGGACCACCTAAGGGTCCCGGTCCACCGGTGGGGCCACCTATCCGGAGGGCCCCATGGGCTGAAGTGGGAGGAACCAGCCTGGTGGGTGGGCGCCCCTGGGCCCTCTGCGCCTAGGGTTGGGAACCCTAGGGAGGCGCCTCCACTGCCTTGGGGGCACTCCACCCTCCTTGGTTGCCGCCCCTAGGAGATCCCATCTCCTAGGGCCGGGCGCCTGGGTCCCTATATAAAGAGGGGTGGGAGGGCACCACCCAACACCTAGCGCCTCCCTCCCTCCCCTGCTACACCTCTTCCTCCAGTAGTTGCTTGGCGAAGCCCTAGAACCTCTTTGCATCCACCACCACGCCTGTCGTCTTGGATCTTCATCAACCTCTCCTTCCCCATTGCTGGATCAAGAAGGAGGAGACGTCACGCTGACCGTATGTGTGTTGAACGCGGAGGTGCCGTCCGTTCGGCGCTAGGATCTCCGGTGATTTGGATCACGACGAGAACGACTCCCTCAACCCCGTTCTCTTGAACGCTTCCGCACGCGATCTACAAAGGTATGTAGATGCACACCTATCACTCGTTACTAGATGAACTCATAGATGGATCTTGGTGAACATAGGAAAAATTTATTTTATTTAACGTTCCCCAACAGGGATCTCAGGAGACTGAACGACCATGTGCTGTCGACTGAGAAAAGCCTACTAGCATCAAAGGATCAAGGATATCCGACATACGCAGCTCGTGTGCCTGAGGGGAAGTGCTACGTCGGGACACGGCCTGCGGAGGTGTTCTTCCTGCGGTTTGACCATATCTTTGACATGTTTCTAACAAGGCAGCTCGATTTTACAATCGTCCGTCTTTTTGCGCTACATATGAGCTCCATCATGAAGAGTGAAGAAGTCTTGCAAATCTTTGTGGCGGATCCGTACTACATGCATGAGTCTTTCTTGAGTCTCGGCGACTTTGAGCGTGAAACTGCTAGGGAGTACCTCCAAAACTTCATGGTACAGAATAAGGACCGGGAAATTGTCTCGTGCCTTATCATCCAAAGTAAGTCAGTTCCGACAACCCTTTCGTACATTTCAATCATTCCTTCTCTCTCATATGGGGAATAATTTGAGGTGTCTTTTTCCTGCAAAGAACGGGCGCCGTCCTTATCGTTCTTTACCCGCAAGTCTCGCACACCTTGTATTTTGACCCTTCCAGAGACTACGAGAAAAAAGACTACACCCACATAATGAATATTCTAGATGATGCTCTCCAAGGCTTCAGCATTAGAGGTGGCCACGTGCAGATCAGGAAACAAACGAACAAGAAGATGGTTTTCGCGCATAAAACTAACTTCTCCTGCATCCATGTCCCGAAACCAAGCAAGAAGGATGGATTCTACATCGTCCATCTCATGATTCAGTTCAACACGGATCACCAAAAGCTTCGCATGAGAAGCAGAAATGATGATCATATCCAAAGCGACATGAACTTAGAGATGATGGAGAAGCGGATTATAAACTTAGAGATGACTTCTTTCGCATCCAAAGCGACATTGCGACGATCATCATGAAAGAAGTCGTCGATGAGAAGGGGATGTTCCACCACGGCCCTATATCGCGAGCTGATGTCCGAACTCGCATAGGCATGCAACGTCTAGGCCTCACGCCGTCAATAAGCTACGGTTCATCCTCGATGATATGGAAGGATGGAACTTCTAGTGATTTATGATGCCGATGATGATGATATGTGTCTGAACTTGTATACTTTTTGTAGCGATGAAACTTTGTGATGTCCACGGTCCCTGTCGAACTTGCGTAACACTACTTTGTTAGTTTGCGTACGATGACCTGCGTACCTCTAGTTAATTAATTTATGCATCGTATATTGCATCTAGTTGCTAACCCTTTCTTTTTCGATGTTGCTCTAGTATATTTTGTTGCATATATATGATTGTACATCCTCTTCATGAACATGCATCTCTAACAGGTACCTAGTTTCTTGATGGCGAGATGGAATTGCTATGTCGTGTACAAAGGGAAGGTTCCGGGGGTGTACAATGAGTGGCATGAGTGTCAGGCGCAAGTGAATGGGTTCACGGGCGCCAGCTAGTTACTTGAGGTCCAACACTAGCGCGAGAGAGGACTCGTAACCGCCACCTCATGTACTGCATAGTTCCGCTCTCACTCATAGTGATAGCTCTTCTTGCGTATACCTTTGTTTAGATGGATGACGTTGTTGTAGTTGCAAGTATTCGAGACTTGCATGTATCGCTATTTTCGAGATGATGACAAGATACCACTTTGTGTTGGATGATGATTATGATAAGACTATTTGTATGTATATGCTATGATTACATTTGTGGTCTCACAGGCATTTGTATGTATATCATGATGACATTTCTATGTGCTAAAGATTCTTCTATAAAGCCTGCTCAAATACAAAACAAATATGCCGAAAAAAACTACTTAAATTAGCGATGGCGAGTGTATAAAGGTTAGCAAGACGGCCATGATAGCGATAGCGCGTCCGTGCAAAGCGCCGCTAGAGCTACTAGTAGTAGCGAAGCTTCCACTAAAGCGCTATTCTTTGCTACACTTGTGTAGCAGTAGCACTGGTGAGCACGCGCTACTGCTATGTGTTAGCTGTAGCGCCTTATTAGTAGCGCCACACCCCGCACTGCTGATACACCTAAAACCCGCGTTGCTGCTAGCCTTTTCCCTAGTAGTGTGTCCTAAATCGAGTCCCCACAAAGAACAAAGAGATAACTCCATTCGAGGAATGGGAGAAGAAAAGGTTAAAACTCTCTTATCTGCGAACATGGGGTTGTTTGGCGAAAGTCAATGTTCCAATTCCAAAGAAGCGGAAGCTTGGACCAAAGACAGTGAATTGTGTTTTCCCGGGATATGCTTTTCATAGCATTGGCTATAGATTCTTGGTTGTAAAATCTGAGGTACCTGACATGCATTTCGGTATGATCATGGAGTTGAATGATGCGACTTTCTTTGAAGATATCTTTCCGATGAAGGATATGGTTACCTCATCTAATCAGGAGATGCCTAGTTCATCGAATCAGGAACCAGTTACAATTACCGAACCTGCCATTTCGATGGAACACTTTGAAAGTTCTGTGGAGGAGAACAATGAAGTTCCTACTAGGAGCAAGAGATAGAGGACAGCAAAGTCATTTGGTGATGATTTTCTTGTGTATCTCATAGATGACACTCCTAGTTCGACTTCAGAGGCCTATGCATCTGAAGATGCTGACTACTGGAAGGAAGCGGTTCGTAGCGAGATGGATTCCATCTTGGTGAATGAAACTTGGGAGATAACTGATCGTCCTTATGGGTGCAAACCTATAGGATGCAAATGGGTATTCAAGAAGAAGCTTAGGCACGATGGTACTATCAAAAGTACAAGGCTCGGCTCGTGGCTAAGGGTTATACCCAAAAGGAAGGTGAAGACTTCTTTGATACTTACTCACCTGTGGCTCGACTGACCACTATTCGAATTCTACTTTCACTAGCTGCCTCACATGGTCTTCTCGTTCATCAAATGGATGTTAAGGCTGCTTTCATAAATGGAGAGTTAGATGAGGAAATTTATATGGAACAACCAGATGGGTTTGTAATAGACGGTCAGGAAGGGAAAGTGTGCAAGTTGCTGAAGTCTTTGTATGGACTCAAGCAAGCACCCAAACAGTGGCATGAGAAGTTCGAAAGAACTTTAATAGCTGCAGGCTTTGTTGTGAACGAAGGCGACAAATGTGTGTACTATCGCCATGGTGGGGCGAGGGAGTTATGCTTTGCTTGTATGTTGATGACATAACGATTTTGAAACACATCCGAATGTTATTAAGGAGGTCAAGGATTTCCTATCTCATTGTTTTGAGATGAAGGATTTAGGAGTGGCTGATGTCATTCGAACATCAAGTTGTTGAGAGATGATGATGGTGGGATTACATTGCTTCAATCTCACTATGTGGAAAAGATCTTGAGTCGCTTTGGCTATAGTGACTGCAAGCCCTCTCCAACACCATATGATGCTAGCGTCTTTGCTTGAAAGAATCAAAGAATTGCTAGAGATCAATTGAAGTATTCTCAGATTATTGGCTCGCTTATGTACTTAGCCAGTGCTACAAGACCTGACATATCTTTTGCTGTTAGCAAGCTGAGTCGGTTTGTCTCAAAAGCAGGAGACGTGCATTGGAAAGCTCTAGAGAGAGTTTTGCGTTATTTGAAACGCACTGGGAATTATGAATTCACTACACCGGGCACCCAAAGGTGCTTGAAGGGTATAGTGACTCAAACTGGATCTCAGATGCTGATGAGATAAAGGCCACGAGCGGATATGTATTCACTCATGGAGGTGGTGCTGTTTCTTGGAAGTCTTGCAAGGAGACCATCTTAACGAGGTCAACTATGGAAGCAGAACTCACATCACTAGATACAGCTATGGTCGAAACAGATTGGCTTCGTTGGCTCTTGAATGACTTGCCGGTGGTTGAGAAACCTGTACCGGGTATCCTTATGAACTGCGACAATCAAACTGTGATCACGAAAGTGAACAACTCAAAGGATAACATGAAGTCATCAAGACACGTTCAGAGAAGGTTAAAGTCTGTCAGGAAAATGAGAAACTCCGGAGTTATTGCATTGGATTATATCCAAACGTCTAAAAATCTGCCAGATCTTTTTACTAAGGGTCTATCACGTAATGTGATAGATAATGCATCGAGGGAGATGCGTATGAGACCCACAATATGAGTTGTTCATAGTGGTAACCTATTCTTTGTGATCGGAGATCCCGTGAATTAGACGTGGAAGACAAGCTGTTAAAAATACCACTCCATGAAGATGCAATACTCTCCTAATCTGCATGGCAGGTTGATGTATATCTTAATGTGTTCTAAGTGGCTCTTTGAAGAAAAGATGTTGTCCTGCAGAACATCTTTTGAAGAACGCACCGATATGAGTCTGGTTGTTAAACATCGCAATCTATGAGAGTAGGGTTCTCTATAGTAAACTCATGAAAGGTCTCAGAGTATGACGCATAAGCTCCACCCCGCGGGGAAGACCCACGGGAGCCACGTATCGGTCAAGGCTTTATGTGAAGCTAGATTTGCAGAAAACTTGCAGTTCAAGGCCCAGTCCACTGTTCAAGTTGCTTACTAGTGTAGCATAGAGTTCTAGGTGGAAGTTCAACTTATAAGTCTCCACTGCAGTACCGGTATATAAAGTAGTGTTTTGGAACCAAAGGCAAATTTTGTGTGCCTCTGGGATCTGGTGGGGGATTGCTGGAATTTAGTCTATTTTGGGACAGCCCAATAACTATTTCAGAAATTCCTAAATAAATCCTAGAGGCCCACTTAGCCCATTTGTGCAAGGCAAGGGATACTACTAAAGTTTAGTCCTACATTGCTAGTTTAGTGGGAGTTCGACCTCCTTATAAGGGAGGTTCTTTCCCCACTTGTATGAGCATGAGAACAAGAGGGACATCCACGCGCGCTCCTCCTCCTCCGCCCGCCTCGCCACGCCACGCCACGCCATGCCTCGTCACGACGCGCCGCGGGTTGCGGGTTGCGGGTTGCGGGTTGCGGGAATGAGCCGAGCCGATGTCTAATTTTTGCCACGCACTACGGGAATACAAAAGGTCACTTGGGAGCTGAAAAGTTTTTGCGTTAGTGGATAATGAATACGAACGGCGCACCCCTTCGCGTGCTGCTTGTTCACTTCGTCTCCCTCCGTTGCTTCATCTCCCGTCCCAGCCTGTTTGTGTCCCTCTCCTGTGCCTATATAAGAGAGGTCGCTCCTCTCCAGAGAGACACATCAAAAGGTCCTCTTCCTCTCGCCACACATTTCCTAAGCTCTGCATTGCTGCTACAATCTTCCCCATCCCGACTTGCGGCGTGCACCGCAGGTCGGGACAGTAGGCCTCCGAAACCGCACCTTTTGAGTCCTGTATGGGAGAAGGGTGATAAGGTTTTTGGGGAGCGCTCTGCTGACCTCGACTTCTTCGTCACGGACGCCCCGGACTCCGACAACTACTTCCCCGACGATGACTACTTCCCCGACGTTGACAACCTCCTCGACGACATGGATTACACCGACCCCAAGTCCAGTGCCTCTGCTACTGCTGCTTTCACGTACGTGTTTCTCCCCTTGCTATTGGAGGCTCTGCTACAGTTCCTTTTTCTAGTATTTGCCCTAGATATGTAATACTCTATTACATATATGCAACTTGCTATACTGTCTGCTCAAGATATGTTTAGTTACGGTTCATATATGAAAATGTTGTTTACCTTCTCTTTGTTAAATCACATGGCTTGTTTTATCACTGCTATACTAGTCATGCTTTATCTAGTATTTCTGTTAATAAAATCACTCGGTAAATTGCTCATATTTCCAACAATCCAAAAACCTTATTATAGGCAATTTACCCCAAGTGGTTTTGCTGCTTCCATGAGACCTCCTATGTTTGAGGGTATCCACTATAAGAGGTGGCGCGTGAGAGCAGTCTTATGGTTTCAAAACATGAGTTGCTATGACCCCACTCTTGGCGGACTGAAGGAGAACTTGATGCTCAACAGCACAAGATTTTCGTAAAATGGATACCTTGTTTAAGGCTGCTCTCTTGAGTGTTCTTGGTGAGAACATAGTTGATGCTTATGCGTCAATTGATAATGGAAAAGATATGTGGGATGCACTCGAGGCCAAGTTTGGGGTCTCGGATGCCGGCACTGAGCTGTACATCATGGAGCAATTCTATGATTACAGGATGACTGAAGAACTTGAGCAGGCTCATGAGATACAGTCATTTGCTAGAGAACTTGAGCACTTCAATTGCATGCTACCAGACAAGTTTGTTGCCGGGGGTATCATCACTAAGCTTCCTCCTTCATGGAGGAACTTTGCTACCTTACTGAAGCATAAGAGACAGGAGTTTTCCGTTCCGGATCTCATTGGTACTCTTGATGTGGAAGAAAAGGCGAGAGCAAAGGACACACGTGCTCGAGGTATTGCGGGAGGATCTAGTGCCAATCTGGTACAACAAAAAACTTCCAGTCCCACAAGTTCAAAGCAAGGGCAAGCTTGATGGTAAAGCAAAGTTTGATGGTGTAACATCCCAAATTTTCAATTTGGAATGTTATACATAGATCATATTGCATATCATATTTTTGTCCATTTGTTGGCTCAATCCTAGAAATTCTACGCAACTCAAGGACCCACGGAGAGAGTTGGGGATTTCGTTATTTTCATATTTGAGTTTTCTCAAATTTTGAAAATAGGATCATTTGATTTTATTTATTTTATCTTCAATTATTTCTACTATCAAAATATGAGAGAGGGAATAAAATGACTTTCCCAAAATAAAGAAATAATGAAGATTTAATAAAAACTCAAATAAGATTTTATTTCGGAGTTTTTTCGCCTTTTTATTTGAATTTAGGAAAAATGTGCGTTTTTCAAAATTGCATTTAGGCCCCAAATAAATGTGCATCTAGTCCGGCTTGATTTTAAAAGCCGGGGAAAATATATTTCGGGATTTTTGGAGTCTGTTTAGTATTTCTTTTTATTTATTTCTTCTGCGCGGAATTATTTAAAAAAAACGCAACCGACCTTGGGCCTCGATTTCCGTGCCGCCGTTTTTTTTAAAACCGAGCGGTTTTTCTTCGGTTTTTTACGGTTTTTTTAGTTTTGGTTTTTTTAGGTTTAGGTTAAATAGCGAACGTTCGTTAGTTCGTTCGTTTTAACGAACGCGTTCGTCAGATTATTTTAGTTAACGAACGTTCGTTTGTTAACCCGTTCGTCGTTTTTCTTTTTCTAAGGTTTAATTCGTGATTTTTTCCGATCGCGATTTCTGATCCGATTTTCGTTTTAGTTTAACTTTTCGCTCGTTTATCAGAATCAGGCGATTCAAGCGCCTAGAGTTTCGTCTCGAAACCCTCTTCCCGAATAACCAACTTAAACAAGTTTTTGCTACTGTAAAATTTGACCTAGATCCAGATTAGTAAAACGAAGCTGTTTGCTTTCGCCGTTTGACTTCGCTGCTTCGCTTGATTTGTTTCTTTTGCAAACCGGAGTTCTTAAGTTGAACTATCTGGTTAGATCTTTTATTTGAGTTTTACCTGTGCATTAGATGATTACTTATTGTATGCTTGTTTGTTTGTCTGCGATAGAATACCCGAGTCGCCACCGTTAATTCGAGTCTCTAGGTTTCGTGGATCATCGACCAAGGCAAGTAACACTTTGATCATACCTTTTCTCATACCCAGTTTTTACTGCATTAAATCAATCCTCAAACATTGCATGACTAGGATCTAATTAAACTGTGGGTTATGGGAAGTAGTTGAGGTAGTACCTAATAGCTATTTATTTTCAAACCCTTGGGAGTTACTTCTACGTTTTCTTATATTGCCATGCTATGCTAGTAGACGTGGATTGGGTGAGTGTATCCATGACAGCTGTGAGATTGTTAATTAATGGTTTACTTAAGGTGGCAACTTAAACACACATCTGGGTAGATTGAGGTACCTGGTTTCCAGGATTTGCCTGTTTTTCTTTGGACCGGCACCCAGGCTCAAAGGGATCATAAGATTATTCATGCTAGAAACTTACGTAGCAGCCACAAGCCATTATGGGCTCGCATAGTTGATTAAGTCGTGCGAACTCTTACGGGTAGACTAGATGTAGGGGAAAGTAGGTGTACCGGTCTACCCTATGTAAGGTGCTAAGCGCTTCGAAAGACTATGTCTCGGTCATCCGCTTTCTCAAACATCATGTAGTCTTGGAAATCCAACGGAGGCGATCGAGTCTTGTGGGGAAAAGTGCCCAAACCTCTGCAGAGTGTATAAACTAATCATGGTTAGCCGTGTCCCCGGTTATGGACATCTTGAGTATCTAGTACTTGGATATCATGTGAATCTCAACATGTTACTCTAATTAATATTATTGGGTTTTAATGAGTACTTTTAATTGGGATTGAGAATGCTGTCAACCATTCTCAATGTTTAACAACCACCATGATAGTTAAATAATTTTATTCCTTTGCAGTAGGGAAAAATTGGCTTTACGCAAAAACTGTAACCATAGAGCTTTCCACCAGCCAAGTATGCATGTAGTATAGCTTATTCCATTATTATTCTCTATGTGTTACATTGCCAAGATATTCCATGCTGACCGCTTTCGGGCTGCAATGTTTCATGTTGCGGACTTTTCGCATTTAAGAGTAAGGTGCTTAGGTCGTGGTTCTATACTCAGTGATGCCGTTGGAGTTGATGGACTCGCTTATTCTTCCAAGCCTTCCGCTGTTATCGAATTTAGATGGCCTTAAGCCATATTTATTTTATAAGTTCTCTCTTGAGACATTCGATTGTAATAAGTGTGTGATTGCTACTCTGTTATAAATTCTCCAAGTACTGTGTGGTGTTAGCATTATCGATCCGTGGATTACACTGAGCACGTAGATCGACTGTTTGAGGTCCGGTCGCTACAAAGATGGTATCGAGCACACACGACTGTAGGACACGGCCACTAAGCTAAAGCCCTAGATCACTACTCTTTCTTCTCATTTCTGACTCCTCATCTTTTCTATTCTTTAGGATGACGGATGCAAGGAACAAGTTCACACAACCGGATGAAGACTCACCTTTTGGATATCACTTGAAGGAAGTCACTAGATACCTGAACATAGGAGTACCAAGCTTCACCCGGACCTTCAACGCCATTTTACCCAAAGAGGAGCGCTGGATGATTCAAGTCTACATTCCAGGAAGGACATTTGCACCAGTCACGGAGCCCATAGAATTTTCCTTTGATGCACCAACATGGAGCTTGGGAAAGAGCATGGCAGCTCATATCACCATGGGACGAATTGGAGAAGTTTACCATGATGATCTCAAGAATACTATCTACCAGATTTGTGGGCGCCGAGATGAGCAATGGGAGATGATCAACACCAGGAGGGACAACTCAATCGCAGCTTACATCCAAGAATTAAACCAACACATCCGACACCAGGAGAATCAGATGTGCGCAGATATGGAGGATCTGCAGAAGGCTATGACCAAGATCAAGGAGCTAGAAGAAGAACTCAAGGCCACACGTGAAGACTACATGGAAGTGATCGTCGCTCTAGTGAGACGTAACGCAGCGACCTAAAGGAGAAGCTTGGAGTATTCATGGGAGGTTCAAGACCCAAAAGAGAAGGGGGCGAATCCACTTGCCCGGATAATTATATCATCATCGACGACACTGACTCGGATCCCGACGACAGCGATGATGACTTTGTTGATGAAGCTGGAGCAAATATTATGGAATCTTCATCGAAGCAATTTTTCTAGTTGACCACCATAATAGTAGTAGTATTTCCCCCATTTTAAATTAGTTTTAGTCCAAGCACTTTGTAACGATAGTTAGACCGTTGTATATCTTTGTTGAATTGATTGGAGTGATATTGTGTGCTTTTGTCTCATGTGCATATGGGAAGTGTTTCTCACTAGACCTCATTCTATTCTTAACTCTCGTCTTTTCTATAAACCCTCAGATGCCTCCGAGACGCCGAATTCTAGATTTGTTTTCCGCCAGAGATCACTCGCTTGATTCAAGAACAGAATGCCTTGATTCAAACATTGGTACAGAACCAAGGCAACAACAACAACAACAACAACAACAACAACAACAACAACAACAACAACAACAACAACAACAACAACAACAACAACAACAACAACAACAACAACAACAACAACAACCCACCACCACCACCTGTTGACCATCTGACTCGTTTCTTAAGGCTGAATCCGCCGGTGTTTTCCAGTAGCACCGAGCCGATAGTAGCAGATGATTGGCTCCGTAAGATAGGGAGGGAGTTGACCACTGCAGCATGTACAGATGGAGAAAAGGTGAAGTTTGCCGCACATCAGCTCGAAGGACCCGCAGCAAAGATGGTGGGAGAATTTTCTGACCACTTACCTCAGAGACACCGCCACATGGGATCGGTTTCAGCAAGCTTTCGAACTGCCCATGTTTCAAATAGGAGCTATGGCCACGAAGAAGCGTGAGTATTGCAACTTACGCCAAGGAGGACGGACAAGTTGGCGGATGTGGATGATTTGATGAAGTTAGCACGTTATGCCCCAGATGACGTTGCTACGGATGCAGCTAAGCAGGAGAAGTTCCTAGAAGGACTGAATGATGAGCTGAGCAAGCAGTTGATGGTAGCCACTTTCAATAACTACCAGGAGTTAGTAGATCGTGCTCTTATGATTGAAGGGAAACATCAGCAGATTGATAATCGCAAGATGAAGTATGGACAGGGGAAGTACAATTCTGGAGCTCAGCAGAAGCTACGCTTTACCCCAAAGACAGGAGGACAATTTCGGCATACTCAAGGAGGAGGTAGCTCGCACAATCATAATGGCACCAAGAATGGAAACGGGAATGGAGGAAGCAATGGACAAAACCGCACCAACCCGTCAACACCAACCAAGGTAGACCTGAGCCATATCACTTGTTTTAAGTGCCGTAAGACTGGGCATTATGCAAATGAATGTCCAGAAGCTCAAAATGGTAACGACAATGGGAGCTCAGGAAAGAAGCCGAATCCTTTCAACAGAGGACAAGTGAACCACGTTACCGTGGAGGAGGTTGAAGCTCAGCCAGATGCAGTAATAGGTAAGTTTTTGGTTAAGTCATTTACTGCAGTTGTTCTTTTTGATACTGGTGCATCGCATTCATACATATCAAGGGGATTTGTGGATAAGTTTAGCCTGCCCACTAGGACTCTTAAGACACACATGCTAGTAAGCTCACCGGGAGCGGAGTATATGGCCAGTCAAGGATGTTTTCAAGTGCCATTAAGTATAGGGAGGCATGTTTTCCCAACGGATTTAATTATACCGAATCCCAAGGTTTGGATGTAATTCTTGGTATGGATTGGCTGTCGATGTATGGAGGAAATATCGATTGCGCCAAGAAGACAATTTTCTTACGACACCGTAGGAAGGAGAATCAAGTATGTATCACGGCATGAGCCGAGGAGAGCACATGTAAATTCCTTCGTGAGTTGTGCAGGAGGAAGTACCAGTGGTAAGGGATTCCCCTGATGTATTTCCAGAAGAGTTGCCAGGCATGCCACCTGATAGAGATATTGAGTTTTTGATTGAGCTTTTGCCAGGCACTGGGCTGATATCCAAGAGACCGTATAGGATGCCAGCCCAAGATTTGGAGGAAATCAAGAAGCAGATTAAGGAGTTACTGGATAAAGGCTTTATTCGCCCAAGTTCTTCGCCTTTGGGGATCGCTTTGTACTTATAGTGGAAAAGAAGGATGGATAATTAAGAATGGTTGTTGATTATCGTGGATTGAATGAAGTAACAATCAAGAACAAGTACCCACTACCGATGATCAATGATTTGTTTGACCAATTGCAAGGAGCTAAGGTGTTTTCCATGATCGATTTGCGATCAGGGTACCATCAGTTGAAGATTCGAGAGCAGGATATACCTAAGACGGCTTTTACCACCAGGTACGGGCTGTATGAGTATACCGTTATGTCTTTTGGTCTGACTAACGCACCTGCCTATTTTATGAACATGATGAACAAAGTGTTTATGGAGTTTTGGGATAAGTTCGTCGTGGTGTTCATTGATGATATTTTGGTTTACTCGAAGAATGAAGAAGAACATAAGGAACATTTGCGATTGGTACTCGAGAAGCTCGAGAGAACATCGCTTATATGCCAAGTTCAGCAAGTGTGAGTTTTGGTTGAAGGAAGTTGGATTTCTCGAAATGTTATATCCGGAGAAGGTATAGCAAAGGACCCCACTAAAGTTGCCACCGTGACCAATTGGGAAGCGCCAACTACAGTTGGGGAGATCCGGAGTTTCCTTGGACTCGCAGGATACTACCAGAGATTCATTGAGAATTTCTCAAGGATTGCGAAGCCTATGACAGAATTGTTGAAGAAGGATACCAAGTTCATATGGACTGAGGAGTGTGAGGCTAGTTTCCAGGAGTTGAAGAAACGTTTGGTTACCTCACCAGTGTTAATTCTGCCAGATCAGGCAAAGGATTACGAAGTGTATTGCGATGCTTCACGTCAAGGACTTGGAGCAGTGCTCATGCAGGAGGGAAGAGTTGTTTCGTATGCTTCACGACAACTGACACCTCATGAATTGAATTATGCCACGCATGATTTGGAGTTAGCAGCCATAGTGCATGCATTGAAAACATGGAGGCATTTCCTCATTGGAAATCATTGTGAGGTGTATACGGATCACAAGAGTTTGAAGTACATTTTCACGCAGAAGGAGTTAAATCTCAGGCAGAGGAGATGGTTGGAGCTTATTAAAGATTACGATATGAGATTGCATTATCACCCCGGAAAGGCTAACGTTGTAGCAGACGCGTTGAGCCGTAAGAGTCATGTCAATACACTAATGACGGGAGAAATACCAAAGGAGTTAGCCGAGGATCTTCGTGAACTATGTTTGGAAATAGTTCCGAGAGGCTATGTAGCAGCATTGGAGATTCAGTCAACCTTGATGGATAGAATCAGAGAAGCTCAGAAGACTGACAAAGAGATTGCCTCTATAAAGGAGAAAATGAGCGAAGGAAAAGCTAAGGGATTTCGTGAGGATGAGCACGATACCCTATGGTTTGAAGACCGTGTTTATGTGCCCAATGACCCGGAGATCAGGAAGTTGATTCTATAAGAGGCACATGATTCACCATATTCGATTCACCCAGGAAATACCAAGATGTATTTGGATTTGAAGAATACTTTCTGGTGGACCGGAATGAAGAGGGATATAGCAGACTATGTAGCAGTCTGTGATGTGTGTCAGAGGGTGAAGGCAGAACATCAGAAGCCAGCAGGATTGTTACAAACATTGCCTATACCCGAATGGAAGTGGGATAAACTAGGCATGGATTTCATCACGGGATTACCCAGGACCCGTTCAGGCTATGACTCAATTTGGGTCGTAGTTGATCGTTTGACGAAGGTAGCTCATTTTATTCCAGTAAAGACTACCTACAGCAGTGCCAAATTGGCTAAGATATACATGACCAGGATTGTATGCTTGCATGGAGTTCCGATGAGTATCGTGTCAGATAGAGGAACCCAATTCATCTCAAAGTTCTGGAAGCAGTTGCATGAAACTTTGGGAACCAGGTTGGAGTTTAGCACAACTTTCCATCCGCAGATAGATGGACAAACCGAGAGAGTCAATCAGATTTTGGAGGATATGCTTAGAGCTTGTGCCTTGGATTATGGATCTAGCTGGGACGATAACTTGCCATATGCGGAGTTCTCTTACAACAACAGTTAACAATCCAGTTTGAAGATGGCCCCTTTCGAAGCCTTGTACAGAAGGAGGTGCAGAACCCCGTTGTTGTGGGATGAAGTTGGAGACCGCCAGTTGTTTGGACCGGATTTGATTAAGGAGTATGAACGGAAAGTAAAGTTAATTCGCGATAGGCTCAAGGTAGCCCAGTCAAGATAGAAGAGCTATGCGGATTCAAACGCAAGGAGACACAATACGAAGTCGGAGACAGAGTTTATCTTCGAGTATCTCCACTTCGAGGAGTTAAGCGTTATGGAGTTAGAGGAAAGTTAGCGCCACGTTTTGTGAGACTATACAAAGTTTTGGAGCGCATGGGAGAAGTCGCCTACAAGTTAGAATTACCCGAGGGATTTTCAGGTGTTCATGATGTATTCCATGTTTCTCAGTTGAAGAAGTGTCACGCAGAGATGGCTGATATACCCCTAAGAGATATAGTGCCACTGGAAGCGATTCAGTTGAATGATGATTTGACCTATGAGGAGAAACCTCTTAAGATTCTTGAATATGCCAGTCGAGTCACCCGCAACAAGGTTATCAAGTTCTGCAAAGTTCAGTGGAGCCACCACACCGAGGAAGAAGCCACCTGGGAGCGAGAGGAAGATCTGCTCAAGGCCCACCCTCACCTATTTGCTAGCCAACCCGAATCTCGAGGGCGAGATTCATCTTAAGGGGGGTAGGTTTGTAACATCCCAAATTTTCAATTTGGAATGTTATACATAGATCATATTGCATATCATATTTTTGTGCATCTGTTAGCTCGATCCTAGAAATTCTACGCAACTCAAGGACCCACGGAGAGAGTTGGGGATTTCACTATTTTCATATTTGAGTTTTCTCAAATTTTGAAAATAGGATCATTTGATTTTATTTATTTTATCTTCAATTATTTCTACTCTCAAAATATGAGAGAGGGAATAAAATGACTTTCCCAAAATAAACAAATAATGAAGATTTAATAAAAATCAAATAAGATTTTATTTCGGAGTTTTTTCACCTTTTTATTTGAATTTAGGAAAAATGCGCATGTTTCAAAATTGCATTTAGGCCCCAAATAAATGTTCATCTAGTCCGGCTTGATTTTAGAAGCCGGGGAAAATTTATTTCGGGATTTTTGGAGTCTGTTTAGTATTTATTTTTATTTTTTTCTTCCGCGTGGAGTTATTTAAAAAAACGCAACCGACCTTTTGGTCAGGCCCGACAGGACTCCGCCGGGCGCTAATAAATAACCGCCACTTAAGCGCCTACCCAACCGAGCCGCCCAGCCCACCAGCACCGAGCCACCAATTACCGAAACCCTAGCTCACACGCCATCGACTCATGGGACCCCACCGAGGTTCGCCACCGCCTCGATTTCCGTGCCGCCAGTTTTTTTAAAAACCGAGCGGTTTTTCTTCGTTTTTTTCAGTTTTTTTAGTTTCAGTTTTTTTAGGTTTAGGTTAAATAGCGAACATTCGTTCGTTCGTTCGTCAGGTTAGTTTAGTTAACGAACGTTCGTTCTTTAACCCGTTCGTCATTTTTCTTTTTCTCGGATTTAATTCGTGATTTTTTCCGATCGCGATTTCTGATCCGAATTTCGTTTAACTTTTCGCTCGTTTATCGGAATCAGGCGATTCAAGCGCCTAGAGTTTCGTCTCGAAACCCTCTTTCCGAATAACCAACTTAAACAAGTTTTTGCTACTGTAAAATTTGACCTAGATCCAGATTAGTAAAACGAAGCTGTTTGCTTTCGCCGTTTGACTTCCGTTGCTTCGTTCGATTTGGTTCTTTTTGCAAACCGGAGTTCTTAAGTTGAACTATCTGGTTAGATCTTTTATTTGAGTTTTACTTGTGCATTAGATGAGTACTTATTGTATGCTTGTTTGTTTGTCTGCGATAGAATACCCGGAGTGCGCCGCCTGTTACTTCGAGTCTCTAGGTTTCGCGGATCATCGGCAAGGCAAGTAACACTTTGATCATACCTTTTCTCATACCCAGTTTTATCGCATTAGATCAATCCTCAAACATTGCATGACTAGGATCAAATTAAACATGGGTTATGGGAAGTAGTTGAGGTAGTACCTAATACCTATTTATTTTCAAACCCTTGGGAGTTACTTCTACGTTTGCTTATATTGCCATGCTATGCTAGTAGACGTGGATTGGGTGAGTGTATCCATGACAGATGTGAGATTGTTAATTAATGGTTTACTTAAGGTGGCAACTTAAATACACATCTGGGTGGATTGAGGTACCTGGCTTCCAGGATTTTCCCGTTTTTCTTCGGATACCCAGGCTCAAAGGGATCATAAGATTATTCATGCTAGAAACTTACGTGTGCAGCCACAAGCCATTATGGGCTCTGGCATAGTTGATTAAGTCATGCGAACTCCTACGGGTAGACTAGCAGATGTAGGGGAAAGTAGGTGTACCGGTCTACCCTATGTAAGGTGCTAGCGCTTCCGAAAGACTATGTCTCGTTCATCCGTTTCTCAAACATCATGTAGTGCGGGAAATCCAACGGAGGCGATCGAGTCTTGTGGGGAAAAGTACGCAAACCTCTGCAGAGTGTATAAACTAATCATGGTTAGCCATGTCCCCGGTTATGGACATCTTGAGTATCTAGTACTTGGATATCATGTGAATCTCAACATGTTACTCTAATTAATATTATTGGGTTTTTAATGAGTACATTTAATTGGGATTGAGAATGCTGTCAACCATTCTCAATGTTTAACAACCACCATGATAGTTAAATAATTTTATTACTTTGCAGTAGGGAAAAAATGGCTTTAAGCAAAAATTGTGACCATAGAGCTTTCCACCAGCCAAATATGCATGTAGTATAGCTTATTCCATTATGATTCTCCATGTGTTACATTGGGAGCATATTCCATGTGCTGACCCGTTTTCGGGCTGCAACGTTTCATGTTGCAGACTTTTCAGACGAAGAGTAAGGTGCTTAGGTTGTGGTTCCATACTCAGTGATGCCGTTGGAGTTGATGGACTCGCTTATTCTTCCAAGCCTTTCGCTGTTATCGAATTTAGATGGCCTTAAGCCATATTTATTTTAATAAGTTCTCTCTTGAGACATTCGATTGTAATAAGTGTGTGATTTCTACTCTGTTATAAATCCTCCGAGTACTGTATGGTGTCGACATTCGATCCGAGGATGACATCGAGCACGAGATCGATCGCTTGAGGTCTGGTCGCTACAGATGGGAAGAACAAGGCTGTACAACACACGAACTTCAAGAAGAAGAGTGACAAGAACAAAGGTGCTTGTCATGTGTGTGGAGATCCTGATCATTGGGCTCCTAGTTGTCCTAATCGCTATGACAAGCGTCATCCAGGGAAAGGCGGCAAGACCGCTAATGTTGCCATTGGAGACACTGACATGAAGGATGCTGGGTATGGTATATTTCCCACTGTTCTTTCAATATGTCATTCTCCTGATTGGTTAATTGACACAGGTGCTAATGTGCATGTATGCGGTGATATTTCCATGTTTTCGTCTTATCAGACCGCAGGGACTTCAACCATGCTAATGGGCAACGGTTCAAGTGCTTCTGTTCGTGGTGTTGGGACGGTCGATCTGAAGTTTACGTCGGGGAAGATCGTGCGGCTGAAGAACGTGCATTATGTCCCCTCCGTCAATAAAAATCTTGTTAGCCGATCTCTTCTGTGTAGAGATGGCTATAAGCTTGTCTTTGAGTCGAATAAATTTGTAATCTCCAAGTATGGAACCTTTGTTGGTAAAGGCTATGAATCAGGAGGCCTGTTTCGTTTATCCTTATCAGACGTTTGCAATAAAGTTGTTAATAATATTTGCAACAATAGTGAATCAAATGTGTGGCATTCACGTCTTTGTCATGTTATCTTTGGTTGCATGTCGCGACTAGCAAAGTTGAACTTAATCCCTAGTTTCACCACTGTCGAGGGATCTAAGTGTCAAGTGTGTGTGCAGGCTAAGCAACCTCGTAAGTCTCACATGACTGCGGAGACGAGAAATCTTGCGCCACTAGAACTTATACATTCAGATATATGTGAAATGAATGGTGTTTTGACAAAAGGTGGAAAGAAATATTTCATGACGTTAATCGACGACTCCACTAGATACTGTCGTGTGTATCTTCTGAAATCTAAGGACGAGGCTTTGAACTTTTTCAAGATCTATAAAGCTGAAGTGGAAAACCAACTTGATCGAAAAATCAAGAGGCTTAGGTCCGACCGTGGTGGAGAGTATTTTTCCAATGAATTTGATGCTTTTTGTGCGGAATGTGGTATAATCCATGAGAGGATGCCTCCCTTCTCACCACAGTCAAATGGGGTGGCCGAAAGAAAGAACCGTATTCTAACTGATTTGGTTAACGCCATGTTAGACACATCGGGTCTCTCCAAGGCATGGTGGGGGGGAGGCGATATTGACAGCATTTCATGTCCTAAATTGAGTCCCCACAAAGAACAAAGAGATAACTCCATTCGAGGAATGGGAGAAGAAAAGGCTAAAACTCTCTTATCTATGAACATGGGGTTGTTTGGCGAAAGTCAATGTTCCAATTCCAAAGAAGCGGAAGCTTGGACCAAAGACTGTGGATTGTGTTTTCCTGGGATATGCTTTTCATAGCATTGGCTATAGATTCTTGGTTGTAAAATGTGAGGTACCTGACATGCATGTCGGTACGATCATCGAGTCGAATGATGCGACTTTCTTTGAAGGTATCTTTCCCATGAAGGATATGGCTACCTCTTCTAATCAGGAGATGCCTAGTTCATCGAATCAGGAACCAGTTACAATTACCGAACCTGCCATTTCGATGGAACACTTTGAATGTTCTGTGGAGGAGAATAATGAAGTTCCTACTAGGAGCAAGATACAGAGGACTGCAAAGTCCTTTGGTGCTGATTGTCTTCTGTATCTCATAGATGACACTCCTAGTTTGATTTCAGAGGCCTATGCATCTGAAGATGCTGACTACTGGAAGGAAGAGGTTCGTAGCGAGATGGATTCCATCTTGGCGAATGAAACTTGGGAGATAACTGATCGTCCTTATGGGTGCAAACCTATAGGATGCAAATGGGTATTCAAGAAGAAGCTTAGGCCTGATGGTACTATCGAAAAGTACAAGGCTCGGCTCGTGGCTAAGGGTTATACCCAAAAGGAAGGTGAAGACTTCTTTGATACTTACTCACATCTGGCTCGACTGACCACTATTCGAGTTCTACTTTCACTAGCTGCCCCACATGGTCTTCTCGTTCATCAAATGGATGTTAAGACTGCTTGCCTAAATGGAGAGTTGGACGAGGAAATTTATATGGAACAACCAGATGGGTTTGTAATAGATGGTCAGGAAGGGAAAGTGTGCAAGTTGTTGAAGTCTTTGTATGGACTCAAGCAAGCACCCAAACAGTGGCATGAGAAGTTCGAAAGAACTTTAACAGCTGCAGGCTTTGTTGTGAACGAAGCTGACAAATGTGTGTACTATCGCCATGGTGGGGGGCGAGGGAGTTATGCTTTGCTTGTATGTTGATGACATACTGATTTTCGGAACAAATCTGAATGTTATTAAGGAGGTCAAGGATTTCCTATCTCGCTGTTTTGAGATGAAGGATTGAGGAGTGGCTGATGTCATTCTCGAACATCAAGTTGTTGAGAGATGATGATGGTGGGATTACATTGCTTCAATCTCACTATGTGGAAAAGATCTTGAGTCGCTTTGGCTATAGTGACTGCAAGCCCTCTCCAACACCATATGATGCTAGCGTCTTTGCTTGAAAGAATCGAAGAATTGCTAGAGATCAATTGAAGTATTCTCAAATTATTGGCTCGCTTATGTACTTAGCTAGTGCTACAAGACCTGAGATCTCTTTTGCTGTTAGCAAACTGAGTCGGTTTGTCTCAAAACCAGGAAATGTGCATTGGAAAGCTCTAGAGAGAGTTTTGCGTTATTTGAAAGGCACTGCGAATTATGGAATTCACTACACCGGGCACCCAAAGGTGCTTGAAGGGTATGGTGACTCAAACTGGATCTCAAATGCTGATGAGATAAAGGCCACGAGCGGATATGTATTCACTCATGGAGGTGGCGCTGTTTCTTGGAAGTCTTGCAAGCAGACCATCTTAACGAGGTCAACAATGGAAGCAGAACTCACAACACTAGATACAGCTACGGTCAAAACAGATTGGCTTTGTCGGCTCTTGAATGACTTGCCGGTGGTTGAGAAACCTGTACTGGGTATCCTTATGAACTGCGACAATCAAACTGTGATCACGAAAACGAACAGCTCAAAGGATAACATGAAGTCATCAAGACACATTCAGAGAAGGTTAAAGTCTGTCAGGAAAATGAGAAACTCCGGAGTTATTGCATTGGATTATATCCAAACGTCTAAAAATTTGGCAGATCTTTTTACTAAGGGTCTATCACGTAATGTGATAGATAATGCATCGAGGGAGATGGGTATGAGACCCACAATATGAGTTGTTCATAGTGGTAACCTATTCTTTGTGATCGGAGATCCCGTGAATTAGATGTGGAAGACAAGCTGTTGATCAACTGGGACGAGAGTACCCTTACTGTTAAAAATACCACTCCATGAAGATGCAATACTCTCCTAATCTGCATGGCAGGTTGATGTATATCTTAATGTGTTCTAAGTGGCTCTTTGAAGCAAAGATGTTGTCCTGCAGGACATCTTTTGAAGAACGCACCTATATGAGTCTGATTGTTAAACATCGCAATCTATAAGAGTAGGGCTCTCTCTAGTAAACTCATGAAAGGTCTCGGAGTATGACGCATAAGCTCCACCCGCGGGGAAGACCCACGGTAGCCACCTATAGGTCAAGGCTTTATGTGAAGCTAGATTCGTAGAAAACTTGCAGTTCAAGGCCCAGTCCACTGTTCAAGTTGCTTACTAGTGTAGCATAGAGTTCTAGGTGGAGGTTCAACTTAATGTCTCCACCTGCGATTGGTATATAAAACAGTGTTTTGGAACCAAAAGCAAATTTTGTGTGCCTCTGGGATCTGGTGGGGGATTGCTGGAATTTAGTCTATTTTGGGACAACCCAATAACTATTTTAGAAATTCCTAAATAAATCCTAGAGGCCCACTTAGCCCATTTGTGCAAGGCAAGGGATACTACTAAAGTTTAGTCCCACATTGCTAGTTTAGTGGGAGTTGGACCTCCTTATAAGGGAGGTTCTTTCCCCACTTGTATGAGCATGAGAACAAGAGGGACATCCACGCTCGCTCCTCCTCCGCCGCCCACCTCGCCACGCCACGCCTCGCCTCGCCACGACGTGCCGCGCCGCGCCTCTCCGCGCGAGAATGAGCCGAGCCGATGTCTAATTTTTGCCACGCACTACGGGTATACGAAAGGGCACTTGGGAGCTGAAAAGTTTTTGTGGTTGTGGATAATGAATACGAACGGCGCACCCCTTCACGTGTTCGCGTCCCTCTCCTGTGCCTATATAAGAGAGGTCGCTCCTCTCCAGAGAGACACATCAGAAGGTCCTCTTCCTCTCGCCACACAGTTCCTGAGCACTGCGCTACTGCTACAATCTTCCCCATGCCGACTTGCGGCGTGCACCGCAGGTCGGGACAGTAGGCCTCCGAAACCGCACCTTTTGAGTCCTGTATGGGAGAAGGGTGATAAGGTTTTTGGGTAGCGCTCTGTGCAACTACTGACTTCTTCGTCACGGACGCCCCAGACTCCGACAACTACTTCCCAGACGACGACTACTTCCCCGACGTCGACAACCTCCTCGACGACATGGAGGACAGCGACCCCAAGTCCAGTGCCTCTGCCATCGCCATCGCCACGTACATGTTTCTCCCCTTTCTATTAGAGGATTACACTTTCTGATTCCTTGTTCTAGTATTTGCCCTAGATATGTTATACTCTATTTCATATATGCAACTTGCTATACTTTATGCGCTCAAGATATGTTTAGTTACGGTTAATATATGAAGATGTTCTTTACCTTCTCTTTGTTAAATCGCATGGCTTGTTATATCACTGCTATACTAGTCATGCTTTATCTAGTATTTCTATTAATAAAATCACTCGGTAAATTGCTCATATTTCCAACAATCCAAAAACCTTATTATAGGCAATTTACCCCAAGTGGTTTCTTTGCTTCCATGAGACCTCCTATGTTTGAGGGTATCCACTATAAGAGGTGGCGTGAGAGCAGTCTTATGGTTTCAAACCATGAGTTGCTATGACGCCACTCTTGGCAGACCTGAAGGATAACTTGATGCTCAATGCATACAAGCTTTTCGTAAAATGGATACTCTCTTTAAGGCTGCTCTCTTGAGTGTTCTTGGTGAGAACATAGTTGATGCTTATTGTCACGACCGGTTTTCCAATAAAATATTTATTGAGAAACCAAATCTTTTAATTCCAAGCAGAGGAAAATCCTCCATACTGGTGGACAAAACCTTGATACAATAAGCCAATAGCAATTAATATATTACAGGTCGAGCTGATCTTGCTCAACAAATTATTACAAGCACGCCAATAATTATACATAGTGGCGGATATGACCTGATGGAGTGGTGGCATACTACGGACTCGAGGTAAAGTGGTGGAATAACACGAAGGAGTGGGTGACATGACTCCTACATCGGGCGGCTCATCGGCGCCGAGGTGAGGCTCGGTGAATTTATTTGGGTAGCGGAAGCGAATATATCACGATGACTAATCCAGGGTCGCACGAGACTGACCGGGATTCCTCTAGGCGTCGGACTCGCTATCGAACTCTTCATCCATGAGATAGCCTTCACAAAGATCTCGGCCAAATCAACAAGCCAGGTGAGTACTTTGAAAGTACTCGCAAGACAGTTCGGACAAAAGATATAAAAAATGCATGCGTGAGTGCGTCATGAGTAGTTTAACAATGCACAACCAAATCCGTATAACAAGGTAAGTAAAAAGGGAATCGGCGGTAGTCCGCTCGAAAACCCCAAGAAAATAAACCAAAAACCGATCGGGTGTCTGAAGCGACACCTCGAAGGGCGAACAAATAAGTAAAGCATGCCACGATTCGGGCGTCTAAGCGACACCTCATAAAGGGCTTATACTGAAAGAAAAGACATGCGTGCCGCAGTCGGACGTCGGAGCGACATCACAGAAAGGGCTTATGTCAATAATAAGTAAATAACAGTGCCACATTCGGACGTCTGAGCAACATCGCAGAAAGGGCTTATATCAAAAATAAGTAAACAACAATGCCACAGTCGGACGTCTGAGCGACATCGCAGAAAGGGCTTATATCAAAATAAGTAAACAACAATGCCACAGTCGGACGTCTGAGCGACATCAAAGAAAGGGCTTATACTTCATTATTCATAACTGACAAGAAATGGTGCTCACGGAAAAATATTCATCACAAGACAGTAACGGGTTAGTCCATCCATAGGAAAGAAACATTTAACATTCATGTTGTTCTCAGGAGTTATTGTCTCTGGGACTGACATTTGACAAGATGAGATGAACACAGCACTTGGACATGAATAGGATGATTTCAAGGAGTTTTAACTCTGCAGAGTTTGTACTAAAATATCCACAGCCAACGGATTTCCGTAGTCACGAAGGACTAGTTCCGTTTACGGTATTTCGGAGAAAACATAGCTAACCAGTACACACCCATCCAACCTCACGTTGCCAGGAATCACCCTAGACAACTCATGGCCATGCAACATGTTTCCAACGACTCATGGATTCCCGAAACTCACTTGCCTCAACTTTTACGAGATAAACTTTCATCGAGGTGTTCATGAACATGTCATGATACTAAATTAATGCAAACATGCCCAAACACTCATCATATCAAAAGTCCAAACATGCTTGCCTGGTTCGGAGTAGTCGGGGCCTAGCTCGGTGAAGTTCAAGGGTTCCGTCACCTCCTTCGGTATCTACGGTATACAAAAATATACGCACTAATGTAAATACCAAGGGGTGCTCAAAAAATATTCCAAATATTTTTCAAATAAATCTGATAAAAAACTAGACAAAAATTTGAAGAGGACAGAAAACGAATCACTCAAAAATCCTTTTCTGTTTAAAAGTTATAAGTGTTTTGGTCCAAGGACCTCTCTGTAATGAAACAGAAACTTCCCAGGGGGTTATGCAGAAAAGTCCAGAAAAACGGTTCAAACTGGAAAGCGCATTTTGCCAGAATACGCTTTCAGAAAACGGTTCGTTTAATAAGATGAGAGACTGACATGCGGGTCCCACCAGTCAGGTTTAAAAATTTAAAAGGGGGAGACGGAGCTCGTCGGTGCCCGAGGGCTGCGGTGGTCGCCGGCGGCGATCCACGGCGAGTCAAGGGGATCGGGTGGTACCTCCGTGCTTAGAGCATCATTCCGCGTCCGTGGGTGGTGGTGGTGGTCGCCGGCGGCCCTTGCTCCGGCGAATGGCGGTTCGGGAGGGGTTGGATCTCGCCGGAGAGTGCTGCGAAGAGCAAATTGAGGTGGGGGTTTGGCTACTGGGTGGTCGAGGGGAGTGCTGACGAGGTTAGGGCGCCGGGGACGGCCTCACCAGAGTGAATCGAGGTGGAGGCCGAGGCGGAACGGGCGGCCGGAGTTGGGGAGGAGACCTCCTCGAGGTCCTCCTAGTGGCTGGCGGAGTGTTGGTGAGGTGCAGGGATGGTGCGTGCTCGAGGCGCAGCTCGGGGCCCCTTTATAGGTGGTCCGAGGCAAGGCCGTGGAACGGAGTTCTCCGTGAAGGTTACGGCGCGCAGAGCTTGGTCGGGAGGTTTAGGGGCTGAGCGTCATCGTGGAGGCCCACCGTTCCATTCAGACGCTAAACGGACTTGGATTAGGAGCTATGAGCGGATTTCGACGGAACAGGGTGGCGCGGGCCCGTCGGCGGCAGAGGGCGCGCACTGTGCTTGCCGGCCACGGCGACGGTGCCGCGGGGTGTGCTGGCGTGCATGAGGCCACGTGGAAGGCAGGGGAGCTTTGGGCAGCGCTGGACGGCGTGGCGAGCTGGCTCAGGCCCTCGCTGGCCGCCATGGGTGGCTCGGCCACCACAGAAACCGCCAACGCCGGCGAGGCTCGCCGCCACCGACGCCAAAGATCCGGCCCAAGGAGGCGGCGCGCGCCTCGCCAGGGAGGAGAGGTTGCGAACGCGCTGTATGACTGTTGACAAGTGACCCGACTCTGTCGAAACTGAATTTACTGAAACTCTGAATTTCTCTGAAAGTGCAAAGTGACAGTGCAAGCTAGGTGTTCCACAGAATGATTTTGGTATGTGGGGATTTTTCCTTGAGCTGATTTTTGGTGGAGTGGCTTATCATTGCCTCTGGGAGAAGAGGAGATATGAATTTCACCAAATTTTTGGTGGATTTTTCCTTGAGCTGATTTTTGGTGGAGTGGCTTATCATTGCCTCTGGGAGAAGAGGAGATATGAATTTCACCAAATTTGACAAATCTGGTCCAAACTTGCAGAAGCTGAAACTTGAAAATTTTGAAAAGAAGAAGAGTGGATCTTGATGGTTCTAGGTTGTGGGTGCTAGGGCCTATCCAGAGAAGTTAGTTTGAGAGCAAAGTTCAAAGGCAATTAGGTACTTGCTTTGCAAATCACCTAGGCTCAACATAATGGGCAGAATTGTTTTGGGGAAAGAAATAATTGAAATAAAATCCAAGAATGAGTTGGACCTGTTGGGACAGAATATTTGGATTGCCCCAAAGTGGAAGGAGGGGTTTTGGGGAGATTTACCACATGACATGGTAAAAGTATGGATGGATTCAAAATAAGAGAAGACCCAAAACTCCAAGGGTTTTCTTCTAAAAGGAAATAAATCCCAAAAATAAAATTTGAGAAGGGGGAAATCAGAAGAAAGGTTTTTAATAACCAACACCAGAGTTGAAGAAGGTGCCAAGGTAAAATCTTTTGTCAAAGGGAAAAATTCTTAGGAGAAAGAGATTTGTGGAAGGTTTTGAATGACCTCCTCCAAAACCAACAAGGTTTTTGCTGAAAACCAAAACAAAAATTTTTGGAGTGTCACAACACCTACCCCCTTAGGAAAAATCTCGTCCCCGAGATTCCAGCTGATCCTCAAATAAATGTGGGTGCTCTGTCCGAAGAAAATCCTCTCTTTCCCAAGTGGCTTCACTCTCGGTGTGGTTGCTCCACTGAAATTTGAAGAACTTGATGGTTTTCTGTCGGTTCTCCTTTCAGACTCTTCCAAGATTTTTATTGGATGCTCTCGATATGTGAGGTCTGGCTTCACGTCAATGTTTTCATGGGATACTTGTTTCTCTAGGTTGCTCACGCACTTCCTCAATTGCGAGACGTGGAACATGTCGTGGACGACGGATAAATCTTCGGGTAAGTCTAGCTGGTAGGCTACCGTGCCTTTCCGTGCCACTATGCAGAATGGTCCGATGAATCTTGGTGCTAGCTTCCCTTTAATCTTGAATCGATGCATACCTCTCATAGGGGATACTCGTAGGTACACAAATTCACCGGGTTCAAAGTTGATCCCCCGATGTTTTTTATTGTAATAACTCTTCTGTCGACTTTGGGCTGTCTTGAGTCGATCCCTAATCACCTTGACTTTATCTTCAGCCTCCTTGAGCATATCTGGGCCGAAGGTATGGCTGTCTCCGGTTTCAACCAATTTAGCGGGTACGACATCTTCGCCGTCTGTAGCCTCAAATGGTGCCATTTGCAGGCTGGCCTGATAACTGTTGTTATATGCGAACTCTGCGTATGGTAAGCTCTCTTCCCAACTGGTCCCATAGGTGAGGACACATGCTCTCAGCATATCTTCTAGAATCTGGTTTACTCGCTCAGTTTGCCCATCTGTCTGGGGGTGGTATGCGGTACTGAATGCCAGTTGAGTTCCCAGAGCTTGTTGTAAGTGATCCCAAAATCGGGAGACGAATTGAGTGCCTCTGTCCGAGATTATTTTGTTTGGGACTCCATGTAAGCAGACGATACGGGAAAGATAGAGCCTAGCAAGCTTCTGAGTGGTGTGGGTTGTCTTCACGGGGATGAAGTGTGCTACTTTAGTCAATCTATCAGTGATGACCCAAATGACGTTATTTTCGTGCCTTGACCAAGGTAGCCCAACAATAAAATCCATCCCAATCTCGTCCAATTTCCACTCGGGTATTTTATTTGGCTGTAAAAGTCCGGCCGGTTTCTGATGCTCGGCTTTGATGCGTTGACAAGAGTCACAACATGCGATGAACGTGGCTATGTCCCTTTTTAGACCGTGCCACCAATATTTTTCCTGAATATCCTTGTACATTTTTGTCCCTCCAGGATGTATCAAATACGGGGCGGTGTGGCCTTCAGCTAAGATCTGCTGTTTAAGATCCTTGATATTTGGTACGCAAAGTCTATCCCGTACCACAATATTCCCTGCTTATCGATAATGAATTCTGGGGCCTTGCCCAAACTCACTTTCCGTTTAATGCCTTCAATGCTGGGGTGTCCATGCTGAGCCTCTTTAATTGTCTCCATTAGGGTAGGTTGTATTTCTAGATTTGATATGCTGCCTTCGGTGACTACCAGCAGGTTGAGTTTAGCAAATTCCTGCCGGAATTCAGGCCTCAGGTTTGGTAGGCCGTCGTCGTTTGGGCTAGGGTTCCGACTTAGAGCGTCTGCCACTACATTTGCTTTACCTGGGTGGTAGTGGATTCCGACGTCATAATCCTTCACTAGTTCCAACCAGCGTCGTTGCCTCAAATTCAGTTCCGGTTGTGTGAAAATATACTTGAGGCTCTTGTGGTCGGTATATATCTCACAACGATTTCCAAGTAAAAAGTGTCTCCATTCTTTGAGTGCATGAATGACTGCTGCTAATTCTAGGTCATGAGTAGGCTAATTTTCTTCATGCTTGCGAAGTTGTCTGGAGACATATGCGACTACCTTGCCTTCTTGCATCAACACGCATCCGAGGCCTTTCCGGGATGCGTCGCAATACATCTCAAAATTCTTGTGTATGTCCGGCACAGTTAATACTGGTGTTGACGTTAATTTCCTTTTAATTCTTGGAAACTTTTCTCGCAAGCTTCATCCATTCAAACTTCTTTTCTTTCTTGAGTAGCTGCGTCATTGGCTCTGCTATGGTGGAGAATTCTTCAATAAATCTTCGGTAGTACCTCGCCATTCCCAAGAAATTTCAGACGTCCGTTACCGGCTGGTGGCTTCCACCAAGCACGGCCTTGACTTTTTTCCGGTTCTACGGCAATACCTTCTTGGGTCGATGCGTGGCCCGTAAAACCAACTTGCCTTAGCCAAAATTCACACTTGCTGAATTTAGCGTATAATTGATGTTTCTGAGTTCCCCTAGTAGAATTCGGAGATGTTCAGCGTGCTCTTCTGGTGTCTTGGAGTATACCAGAATATCATCGATAAATACCACAACAAACTTGTCCATAAACTTCATAAATACTTTGTTCATGAGGTGAACAAAATATGCGGGGGCGTTTGTTACTCCGAATGGCATTACGGTGAACTCATACAATCCGTATCTGGAGGTGAAAGCTGTCTTGGGAATATCTTATGTTTGTACTATTAATTGATGGTATCCCGACCTCAAGTCAATCTTTGAGAATACCTTGGCCTGAGCGAGCTGATCAAATAAATCATTTATCTGTGGCATCGGATATTTGTTCTTGATTGTGACGATGTTAAGTGCTCGATAGTCTGTGCACAATCTCAGGGTTCCATCCTTCGTTTTGGCAAATAAAATCGATGAACCCCAGGGTGAGGAGCTGGCTCGTATATAACCTTTGTCCAGTAATTCTTTTATTTGCTTCTTCAGTTCTACCAATTCGGATGGTGCCATTCTGTATGGTTTCTTGTATATGGGGGTGGTTCCGGGTGCTAGCTCAATGCTGAATTCTATCTCTCGGTCAGTGGCATGCCCGGTAGTTCTTCGAAAATACGCCCTGAAATTCACACACCATCGAACCTTGCTCAATTCAGAAATATCCACCTTGTTCAATCTTGGTTGCCGGATATTTTTCTTTCCTTGGCTGAAACTTTATGGTCTTCCCGTGGTGGTGGGTGAGCATTACGGTCCGTTGAAGAAATCAATAAAACTTTGTTGGTGGTTAACCAATCCATCCCTAGGATGACATCCAGCCCTTTATTGTCCAACACGATAAGATTTGCGTGAAACTTCAACCCTTCAAACTCGATAACCACACCCTGGCAATAACTCTGGGTAACTTGCTTAATTCCAGGGGACTTGACGATCATAGATTTTTCCATGGGAAGCATCGAAAAATTATTTTGCAAGGCAAAACTTTTCAAACGAATGAGTGAGAAGCTCGAGAATCAAACAAAACCATGGCAGGTATTGTGTTGATGTGAAACGTGCACCGTCACGATATCCGGGGAATTTTGTGCTTCCTCTTTGGTCACGTGGTTCGGATGACCCTTCCTGTGGTTGTTATTTGGGTTGAAATTGTTGCGCTTTGGCGCCAATTATTGCCTCCGTTGTTCGGCTTTGGGGTCGAAGTTCCTTGGCTTGGGGCACTCCTTGGCATAGTGCCCTTCTTCTCCTAAGCGTAACAGGTAACGCCTGGGCGGTATGTGAACTCCTTGTCCCTTGCATGAAAATTCTTGATTGGGCATGAGACGCTTGTTGTGGGTTTGGGTGTCCAGTTTTTCTGAACATCTGTCTTGCTGCGGTGGTTGCGGGCATGATTAGTCTGGTCCCTCTTCCGCTATGGAAATCTTCTAAGCTGCGTCTCTCATTCTCCAAGGTAATGGCCTTATCCACCAGCGTCTTAAAATCTGGAAAGGTGTGCACGACCAGTTGGCATTTAAGCGCGGGTGTCAGACCGTCTAGGAATTTCTCCATCTTCTTGCTTTCAGACATACGCTCCTCATTGGCGTAGCGAGACAGCAGAGTAAACTGACTGTTGTATTCTGACACCGTCATTGTCCTTTGCTTGAGGTCATCAAATTCTCTCTTTTTGATCTTCATAAGACTCTTAGGAATATGTGCCCCACGAAAACCTTCTTTAAACTCCTCACATGTTATATTATTTTCGTTGGTGTGCATGTGTAGGAAATTTTACCACCATGATGCGGCTGCTCCGGTGAGATAGTGCGGAGCATATAGCACCTTCTCAAGATCTGAACACCGGGCAATAATTAATTTTCTTTCCATGTCTCAAGCCGATCCTCGGCTTCAAGAGGTTTGTCAAGATGAGAAAATGTTTGGGGACGCGTCTTACGTAGCTCGAGATAACTTTGATTGCTGCCGATATCGCCCACGGTGATTTCCCATATTGATGACTTGGTTCATCATTTCTGATGTTGTTGCTGACTTTGCTCATAAAGACGGCACATTTGGGAAAGTGTCGTTTCAACATCCTGTTGACTTGACTGCCCATGTGTGAAGTTGTTGCTGGGTTGTGTGTCATAATTTTGCTCTGGCGGAGTGGGCATGGAGCGCGTCCAAGAAACTCATAAGAAAAGAAATTCGAGTCACAAAAGTCAATGAATTCATGAAGACGGAAGAAGTCGCAAATGCTCCAAGATTTTTCAAGAGAATAAACGTTTGCGCACGGAGAAGGACTGCTCATTACATATCTTACACGCAAGCAGTAATTATACAATACATCACTTAGGATATGCGCATAATAACTCGACATGTTATTTAGGATAGTGCACTTCTCCGGTTCCTACATGATGCGCAAACAAGCTACTTCTCACAGCTTATAAAAACATATCGCACAAGTCGGTACATCGCATGACGGCTAAGCATACTCGATGGATATGGTAAGGATTTCCCTTGGCCTGCCAAGGGTGAGGCGCATGAGGCTGGGGACTCAACCTCCTCTTCGGTGATAGGCTCCAGACGTGAAGTGCTGCGCTGAGTTGGTGGAGCAGGTGCCCTATCTTGGGACAACTCGAACATGAGCGGGCACAAGGGGTGGTGCAGAACGAACCGGAGTAGGCGCAATGACATGGTTGAACTCCTCCGTGGTAGGCAGGCGACGAGTAGTAGGAGCAAAAGATGCTGATGATGAGACGAAAGTCAGTGGCGGTGCGGTGCACAGGAGCTCCCTCCTGTTGGCGGCACAGCCATGGACTGAGTCCATGCGGGCAGCTACAAAGTCGTCCACCAGGTTGTCGAAGGCTGCCTCCAAAGCCTAGAGATACTCGATAAGCATCTCAAAAGCTTCATCTCGTTCTCCTCTGGGGCAAGAGAACGCGTAGTGGCTGGTGTATGGCACGTGACATGGCAGGTAGCGGTAACGATGAGTCTTCATCGAAGGAAGGATATCCCTGAGACGAACTATCGCCTCACGGGCTGCCATCTGCAGTGCATGCTTCTCCGTGGGCATGGCTCTCCCCAAGAACCGGAAACGCTCAACTCGCCCTCCCTTGAATTGCACCGCTGCTTGGTGCATGGTTAGACGGTCATTGACATTGTGCTGAGAGAGTGAGAAGACTGGGCGCACAGATGGCCCCATTGCGACTTGGACGATGAAGGAGAGAATCTTGACGAACCCATCGGGCATGTTGGCGAACATCTGTGACTCGCAGTCGTTGCCAGCCATCTACAAAAGTAGGCAAAAATCCTGAGTAGTCAAATCATAAATTTATGCTGACTGTCAGAAATTGACTACATTTGTAAAAATTAAGTAATAGCTCTGGTACCAAGCTTGTCACGACCGGTTTTCCAATAAAAATATTTATTGAGAAACCAAATCTTTTAATTCCAGTGTGAGGAAAATCCTCCATACTGGTGGACAAAACCTTGATACAATAAGCCAATAGCAATTAATATATTACAGGGTCGAGCTGATCTTGCTCAACAAATTATTAAAAGCACGCCAATAATTATACATAGTGGCGGATATGACACAGTGGAGTGGTGGCATACTACTGACTCGAGGTAAAGTGGTGGAATAACACAGTGGAGTGGGTGACATGACTCCTACATCGGGCGGCTCATCGGCGCCGAGGTGAGGCTCGGTGAATTTATTTGGGTAGCGGAAGCGAATATATCACACCGACTAATCCAGGGTCGCACGAGACTGATCGGGATTCCTCTAGGCGTCGGACTCGCTATCGAACTCTTCATCCATGAGATCGCCTTCACAAGATTCCGCCAAATCAACAAGCGGTGAGTACTTTGAAAGTACTACAAGACAGTTCGGACAAAAGATATAACAAATGCATGCGTGAGTGCGTCATGAGTAGTTTAACAATGCACAATCAAATCAGTATAACAAGGTAAGTAAAAAGGGAATCGGCGGTAGTCCGCTCGAAAACCCCAAGAAAATAAACCAAAAACCGATCGTGTGTCTGAAACGACACCTCGAAGGGCGAACAAATAAGTAAAGCATGCCACAGTCGGGCATCTAAACGACACCTCATAAAGGGCTTATACTGAAAGAAAATACATGCGTGCCGCAGTTGGACGTCGGAGCGACATCACAGAAAGGGCTTATATCAATAATAAGTAAATACTTGATTACCCACGATGGACGTCCCGGCGACATCGCAGAAAGGGCTTATATCAAAAATAAGTAAACAACAATGCCACAGTCGGATGTCTGAGCGACATCGCAGAAAGGGCTTATATCAAAATAAGTAAACAACAATGCCATAGTCGGACGTCTGAGAGACATCGCAGAAAGGGCTTATACTTCATTATTCATAACTTACAAGAAATGGTGCTCATGGAAAAATATTCATCACAAGATAGTAACGGGTTAGTCCATCCACAGGAAAGAAACCTTTAACATTCATGTGGTTCTCAGGAGTTATTGTCTCCGGGACTGACATTTGACAAGATGAGATGAACACAGCACTTGGACATGAATAGGATGATTTCAAGGAGTTTTGACTCTGCAGAGTTTGTACTAAAATATCCACAGCCAACGGATTTCCGTAGTCACGAAGGACTAGTTCCGTTTACGGTATTTCGGAGAAAACACAGCTAACCAGTACACACCCATCCAACCTCACGTTGCCAGGAATCACCCTAGACAGCGTTCAAGAAAAACCTTGAGATGGGGAGATCACAATCTCGAATAGCATCGGATCAAATTTATATACGCGCGCTCTAAGGGGTGCCCCCTCTCGGTCCCAACCGGAAACACCCATGCCCCCTGACCGGATGATAGGCTTTAATCCAGGGCCATGGAACCCTCATCCGGGCCTCTCGATTTGGTGTGTACCAGAAAGTGGTTTGCAACTTACTAAGTTGTATCCCTTGCGGAAAACATGTGGTAGTACGAAAGGGGAGAAGGATGGGAATTGGACTGATTTATGTTGACACTGGGTCAACAGTCTGGCATAAGACTGGCATGCTACAACACTGCCATCTTACCCATTCTCATGCCAACTCATGGCCATGCAACATGTTTCCAACGACTCATGGATTCCCGAAACTCACTTGCCTCAACTTTTACGAGATAAACTTTTATCGAGGTGTTCATGAACATGTCATGATACTAAATTAATGCAAACATGCCCAAACACTCATCATATCAAAACTTCAAACATGCTTGCCTGGTTCGGAGTAGTCGGGGCCTAGCTCGGTGAAGTTCATGGTTCATCACCTCCTTCGGTATCTACGGTATACAAAAATATACGCACTAACGTAAATACCAAGTGGTGCTCAAAAATATTCCAAATATTTTTCAAATAAATCTGATAAAAACTAGAAAAAATTCTAAAGAGGACAGAAAAAGAATAACTCAAAAATCCTTTTCTGTTTAAAAGTTATAAGTGTTTTGGTCCAAGGACCTCTCTGTAATGAAACAGAAACTTCCTAGGGGGTTATGCAGAAAAGTCCAGAAAAATGGTTCAAACTGGAAAGCGCATTTTGCCAGAATACGCTTTCAGAAAACGGTTCGTTTAATAAAATGAGAGACTGACAGGCGGGTCCCACCCGTCAGGTTTAAAAATTTAAAAGGGGGAGACGGAGCTCGTCGGCGCTCGAGGGTTCTTGGTGTCGCCATGATCCACGGCGAGTCAAGGGGATCGGGTGGTACCTCCGATCTCAGAGCATCATTCCGCGTCGGTGGGTGGTGGTGGTGGTCACCGGCGAGTACCACGTCGATGACGACCCTTGCTCCGGCGGACGGCGATTCGGGAGGGGTTGGATCTCACGGAGAGTCCGCGAAGAGCAAATTGAGGTGGGGGTTAGGCTACTGGGTGGTCGAGGGGAGTGCTGACGAGGTTAGGGCGCCGGGTTCGGCCTCACCGGAGTGAATCGAGGTGGAGGTCGAGGCGGAACGGGGCGGCCGGAGTTAGGGGAGTAGACCTCCTAGAGGTCCTCCTAGTGGCTCGGAGTGTTGGTGAGGTGCAGGGATGGTGCGTGCTCGAGGGCGAACTTTGGGGCCCCTTTGTGTTGGTGGTCCGAGGCGGTGGCCGTGAACGGAGTTCTCCGGCGAAGGTTACAGCGGCGCAGAGCTTGGTCGGGGAGGTTTAGGGGCTGAGCGTCATCGTCGAGGCCCACTGGTTCCATTCAGACTCTAAACGGACTTGGATTAGGAGCTATGAGCGGATTTCGACGGAACGGGGTGGCGCGGGCCCATCAGCAGCAGAGGGCGCGCACTGTGCTTGCCGGCCACGGCGACGGTGCCACGGGGTGTGCTGGTGTGCATGAGGCCACGCGGAAGGCAGGGGAGCATTGGGCGGCGCTGGACGGAGTGGCGAGCTGGCTCAGGCCCTCGCTGGCCGCCACGGGTGGCTCGGCCACCACAGAAACCGCCAACGCCGGCGAGGCTTGCCGCCACCGATGCCAGCATCCGTCCAAGGAGGCATGCGGCGCTCTGGCCAGGGAGGAGAGGTTGTGCGCAACACGCCAGGGTGCACTGTTGACAAGTGACCCGACTCTTTCGAAACTGAATTTACTGAAACTCTGAATTTCTCTGAAAGTGCAAAGTGACAGTGCAAGCTAGGTGTTCGACAAAATGATTTTGGTATGTGGGCATTTTTCCTTGAGCTGATTTTTGGTGGAGTGGCTTCTCATTGCCTCTGGGGGCTGCCTGAATTTTGGTGGAATTTTTGGAGAAGAGGAGATATGAATTTCACCAAATTTGACAAATCTGGTCCAAACTTGCAGAATTTGAAACTTGAAAATTTTGAAAAGAAGAAGAGTGGATCTTGATGGTTCTAGGTTGTGGGTGCTAGGGACTATCCAGATAATTTAGTTTGAGAGCAAAGTTCAAAGGCAATTAGGTACTTGCTTTGCAAATCACCTAGGCTCAACATAATGGGCAGAATTGTTTTGGGGAAAGAAATAATTGAAATAAAATCCAAGAATGAGTTGGACCTGTTGGGACAGAATATTTGGATTGCCCCAAAGTGGAAGGAGGGGTTTTGGGGAGATTTACCACATGAGACATGGTAAAAGTATGGATGGATTCAAAATAAGAGAAGACCCAAAACTCCTAGGGTTTTCTTCTAAAAGGAAATAAATCCCAAAAATAAAAATTGAGAAGGGGGAAATCAGAAGAAAGGTTTCTAATAACCAACACCAGAGTTGAAGAAGGTGCCAAGGTAAAATCTTTTGTGAAAGGGAAAAATTCTTGAGAGAAAGAGATTTGTGGAAGGGTTTAAATGACCTCCTTCAAAACCAACAAGGTTTTTGCTGAAAACCAAAACAAAAATTTTTGGAGTGTCACACTTATGTGTCAATTGATAATGGAAAAGATATGTGGGACGCACTCGAGGCCAAGTTTGGGGTCTCGGATGCCGGCACTGAGCTGTACATCATGGAGCAATTCTATGATTACAGGATGATTGAAGAGCGCTCCGTGGTTGAGCAAGCTCATGAGATACAGTCATTTGCTAGAGAACTTGAGCACTTCAATTTCTTGCTACCGGACAAGTTTGTTGCCGGGGGTATCATCACTAAGCTTCCTCCTTCATGGAGGAACTTTGCTACCTTACTGAAGCATAAGAGACAGGAGTTTTCCGTAACGGATCTCATTAGTACTCTTGATGTGGAAGAAAAGGTGAGAGCAAAGGACACACGTGCTCGAGGTATTGAGGGAGGATCTAGTGCCAATCTGGTACAGAAGAAAAACTTCCAGTCCCACAAGTTCAAGAACAAGGGCAAGCTTGATGGTAAAGCAAAGTTTGATGGGAAGAACAAGGCTGTACAACACACGAACTTCAAGAAGAAGAGTGACAATAAGAAAGGTGCTTGTCATGTGTGTGGAGATCCTGATCATTGGGCTCCTAGTTGTCCTAAGCTCTATGACAAGCGTCATCCTGGGAAAGGCGGCAAGCACGCTAATGTTGTCATTGGAGACACTAACATGAAGGATGATGGGTATGGTATATTTCCCACTATTCTTTCAGTATGTCATTCTCCTGATTGGTTAATTGACACGGGTGCTAATGTGCATGTATGCGGTGATATTTCACTGTTTTCGTCTTATCGGACCGCAAGGACTTCAACCATGCTAATGGGCAACGGTTCAAGTGCTTTTGTTACTGGTGTTGGCACGGTCGATCTGAAGTTTACTTCAGGGAAGATCGTGCGGCTGAAGAATGTGCATTATGTCCCCTCCGTCAATAAAAATCTTGTTAGCGGATCTCTTCTCTGTAGAGATGGCTATAAGCTTGTCTTTGAGTCGAATAAATTTGTAATCTCCAAGTATGGAACCTTTGTTGGTAAAGGCTATGAGTCAGGAGGCCTGTTTCGTTTATCCTTATCAGACATTTGCAATGAAGTTGTTAATCATATTTGCAACAATAGTGAATCAAATGTGTGGGATTCACGTGTTGTCATGTTAACTTTGGTTGCGTTGTGACTAGCGAAGTTGAACTTAATCCTAGTTTCACGACTATCAAGGGATCTAAGTGTCAAGTGTGTGTGCAAGCTAAGCAACCTCGTAAGTCTCACGTGATCATGGAGACGAGAAATCTTGCACCACTAGAACTTATACATTCAGATCTATATGAAATGAATGGTGTTTTGACAAAAGGTGGAAAGAAATATTTCATGACGTTAATTGACGACTCCACTAGATGTTGTCGTGTGTATCTTCTGAAATCTGAGGATGAGGCTTTGAACTTTTTCAAGATCTATAAAGCTGAAGTGGAAAACCAACTTGATCGAAAAATCAAGAGGCTTAGGTCCGACCGTGGTGGAGAGTATTTTTCCAATAAATTTGATGCTTTTTGTGCGGAACATGGTATAATCCATGAGAGGACGCCTCCCTACTCACCACAGTCAAATGGGGTGGCCGAAAGAAAGAACCGTACTCCAACTGATTTGGTTAAGGCCATGTTAGACACATCGGGTCTCTCCAAGGCATGGTGTGGGGAGGCGATATTGACAGCATTTCATGCCCTAAATCTAGTCCCCACAAAGAACAAAGAGAAACTCCATTCGAGGAATGGGAGAAGAAAAGGTTAAAACTCTCTTATCTGCGAACATGGGGTTGTTTGGCGATAGTCAATGTTCCAATTCCAAAGAAGCGGAAGTTTGGACCAAAGACTGTGGATTGTGTTTTCCTGGGATATGCTTTCCATAGCATTGGCTATAGATTCTTGGTTGTAAAATCTGAGGTGACATGCATGTCGGTACGATCATGGAGTCGAATTATGCGACTTTCTTTGAAGATATCCTTCCCATGAAGGATATGGCTACCTCATCTAATCAGGAGATGCCTAGTTCATCGAATCAAGAACCAGTTACAATTACCGAACCTGCCATTTCGATGGAACACTTTGAAAGTTCTATGGAGGAGAACAATGAAGTTCCTACTAGAAGCAAGAGACAGAGGACTGCAAAGTTCTTTGGTGATGATTTTCTTCTGTATCTCATAGATGACACTCCTAGTTCGATTTCAGAGGCCTATACATCTCAAGATGCCGACTCTTTGGAAGGAAGCGGTTCAGAGCAAGATGGATTCCATCTTGGCGAATGAAACTTGGGAGATAACTGATCGTCCTTATGGGTGCAAACCTATAGGATGCAAATGGGTATTCAAGAAGAAGCTTAGGCCTGATGGTACTATCGAAAAGTACAAGGCTCGGCTCGTGGCTAAGGGTTATACCCAAAAGGAAGGTGAATACTTCTTTGATACTTACTCACCTGTGGCTCGACTGACCACTATTTGAATTCTACTTTCACTAGCTGCCTCACATGGTCTTCTCGTTCATCAAATGGATGTTAAGGCTGCTTTCATAAATGGAGAGTTAGATGAGGAAATTTATATGGAACAACCAGATGGGTTTGTAATAGATGGTCAGGAAGGGAAGTGTGCAAGTTGCTGAAGTCTTTGTATGGACTCAAGCAAGCACCCAAATAGTGGCATGAGAAGTTCGAAAGAACTTTAACAGCTGCAGGCTTTGTTGTGAACGAAGCTGACAAATGTGTGTACTATCGCCATGGTGGGGGCGAGGGAGTTATGTTTGCTTGTATGTTGATGACATACTGATTTTTGCAAAAAATCTGAATGTTATTAAGGAGGTCAAGGATTTCCTATCTTGCTGTTTTGAGATGAAGGATTTAGGAGTGGCTGATGTCATTCCAAACATCAAGCTGTTGAGAGATCATGATGGTTGGATTACATTGATTCAATCTCACTATGTGGAAAAAGATCTTGAGTCGCTTTGGCTATAGTGACTGCAAGCCCTCTCCAACACCATATGATGCTAGCGTCTTTGCTTCGAAGAATCAAAGAATTGCTAGAGATCAATTGAAGTATTCTCAGATTATTGGCTTGCTTATGTACTTAGCCGCTACAAGACCGACATCTCTTTTGCGCTTAGCAAACTGAGTCGGTTTGTCTCAAAACCAGGAGGTGTGCATTGGAAAGCTCTAGAGAGAGTTTTGCGTTATTTGAAAGGCATCGCGAATTATGGAATTCACTACACCGTGCACCCAAAGGTGCTTGAAGGGTATAGTGACTCAAACCGATCTCGAGATGGTGATGAGATAAAGGCCACGAGCGGATATGTATTCACTCATGGAGGTGGCGCTGTTTCTTGGAAGTCTTGCAAGCAGACCATCTTAACGAGGTCAACAATGGAAGCAGCACTCACAACACTAGATACACCCTACGGTCAAAACAGATTGGCTTCACGGCTCTTGAATGACTTGCCGGTGGCTGAGAAACTTGTACCGGTATCCTTATGAACTGCGACAATCAAACCGTGATCACGAAAGTGAACATCTCAAAGGATAACATGAAGTCATCAAGACACGTTCAGAGAAGGTTAAAGTCTGTCAGGAAAATGAGAAACTCCGGAGTTATTGCATTGGATTATATCCAAACGTCTAAAAATCTGGCAGATCTTTTTACTAAGGGTCTATCACGTAATGTGATAGATAATGCATCGAGGGAGATGGGTATGAGACCCACAATATGAGTTGTTCAAAGTGGTAACCTATTCTTTGTGATCGGAGATCCCGTGAATTAGATGTGGAAGACAAGTTGTTGGTCAACTGGGAGGAGAGTACCCTTACTGTTAAAAATGCCACTCCATGAAGATGCAATACTCTCCTAATCTGCATGGCAGGTTGATGTATATCTTAATGTGTTCTAAGTGGCTCTTTGAAGCAAAGATGTTGTCCTGCAGAACATCTTTTCAAGAACGCACCTATATGAGTCTGATTGTTAAACGTCGCAATCTATGAGAGTAGGGTTCTCTCTAGTAAACTCATGAAAGGTCTCGGAGTATGACGATAAGCTCCACCATGGGAAGACCCACGGTAGCCACGTATCAGTCAACGCTTTATGTGAGGCTAGATTCGCAGAAAACTTGCAGTTCAAGGCCCAATCCACTGTTCAAGTTGCTTACTAGTGTAGCATAGTGTTCTAGGTGGAAGTTCAACTTAACAGTCTCCACTGCAGTACCGGTATAAAAAACAGTGTTTTGGAACCAAAGGCAAACTTTGTGTGCCTCTGGGATCTGGTGGGGGATTCTGAATTTAGTCTATTTTGGGACAACCCAATAACTATTTCAGAAATTCCTAAATAAATCCTAGAGGCCCACTTAGCCCATTTGTGCAAGGCAAGGGATACTACTAATGTTTAGTCCCACATTGCTAGGTTAGTGGGAATTGGACCTTCTTATAAGGGAGGTTCTTTCCTCACTTGTATGAGCATGAGAACAAGAGGGACATCCACGCGCGCTCCTCCTCCGCCGCCCGCCTCGCCACGCCACGCCTCGCCTCGCCTTGTCACGACACGCCGCACCGCGGGTTGCGGGAATGAGCTGATGTATAATTTTTGCCACGCACTACGAGTATACGAAAGGTCACTTGGGAGCTAAAAAGTTTTTGCGGTAGTGGATAATGAATACGAGCGGCGCACCCCTTCGCGTGATGCCTGTTCACTTCGTCTCCCTCCGTTGCTTCATCTCCCGTCGCAGCCTGTTCGCGTCCCTCTCCTGTGCCTATATAAGAGAGGTCGCTCCTCTCCAGAGAGACACATCAGAAGGTCCTCTTCCTCTCGCCACACAGTTCCTGCGCTGATGCTACAATCTTCCCCATCCCTACTTGCGGCGTGCACCGCAGGTCGGGACAGTAGGCCTCCAAAACCGCACCTTTTGAGTCCTGTACGGGAGAAGGGTGATAAAGTTTTTGGGGAGCGCTCTGAGCGACTACTGACTTCTTCGTCACGGACACCCCAGACTCCGACAACTACTTCCCCGACGACGACTACTTCCCCGAAGTCGACAACCTCCTCGACGACATGGAGGACAGCGACCCCAAGTCCAGTGCCTCTGCTACTGCTACTGTCACGTACATGTTTCTCCCCTTTCTATTGGAGGTTCTGCTATAGTTCCTTGTTCTAGTATTTGCCCTAGATATGTTATACTCTATTTCATATATGCAACTTAATATACTGTCTGCTCAAGATATGTTTAGTTACGGTTAATATATGAAGATGTTCTTTACCTTATCTTTGTTAAATCGCATGGCTTGTTTTATCACTTCTATACTAGTCATGCTTTATCTAGTATTTCTATTAATAAAATCACTCGGTAAATTGCTCATATTTCCAACAATCCAAAAACCTTATTATAGGCAATTTACCCCAAGTGGTTTTGCTGCTTCCATGAGACCTCCTATGTTTGAGGGTATCCACTATAAGAGGTGGCGCGTGAGAGCAGTCTTATGGTTTCAAACCATGAGTTGCTATGACGCCACTCTTGGCAGACCTGAAGGATAACTTGATGCTCAACAGACACAAGCTTTTCAGAAAATGGATACTCTGTTTAAGGCTGCTCTCTTGAGTGTTCTTGGTGAGAACATAGTTGATGCTTATTGTCACGACCGGTTTTCCAATAAAAATATTTATTGAGAAACCAAATCTTTTAATTCCAGTGTGAGGAAAATCCTCCATACTGGTGGACAAAACCTTGATACAATAAGCCAATAGCAATTAATATATTACAGGTCGAGCTGATCTTGCTCAACAAATTATTACAAGCACGCCAATAATTATACATAGTGGCGGATATGACACAAAGGAGTGGTGGCATACTACGGACTCGAGGTAAAGTGGTGGAATAACACGGTGGAGTGGGTGACATGACTCCTACATCGGGCGGCTCATCGAAAGCGCCGATGTGAGGCTCGGTGAATTTATTTGGGTAGCGGAAGCGAATATATCACAGTGACTAATCCAGGGGTCGCACGAGACTGACTGGGATTCCTCAAGGCGTCGGACTCGCTATCGAACTCTTCATCCATGAGATAGCCTTCGTCAGCATCTGGCCAAATCAACAAGCCAGGTGAGTACTTTGAAAGTACTCGCAAGACAGTTCGGACAAAAGATATAAAAAATGCATGCGTGAGTGCGTCATGAGTAGTTTAACAATGCACAACCAAATCCGTATAACAAGGTAAGTAAAAAGGGAATCGGCGGTAGTCCGCTCGAAAACCCAAAGAAAATAAACTAAAAACCGATCGGGTGTCTGAAGCGACACCTCGAAGGGCGAACAAATAAGTAAAGCATGCCACAGTCGGGCGTCTAAGCGACACCTCATAAAGGGCTTATACTGAAAGAAAAGACATGCGTGCCGCAGTCGGACGTCGGAGCGACATCACGTAAAGGGCTTATGTCAATAATAAGTAAATAACGGTGCCACATTCGGACGTCCGAGCAACATCGCAGAAGGGCTTATATCAAAAATAAGTAAACAACAATGCCACAGTCGGACGTCTGAGCGACATCGCAGAAAGGGCTTATATCAAAATAAGTAAACAACAATGCCACAGTCGGACTTCTGAGCGACATCAAAGAAAGGGCTTATACTTCATTATTCATAACTGACAAAAAATGGTGCTCACGGAAAAATATTCATCACAAGACAGTAACGGGTTAGTCCATCCATAGGAAAGAAACCTTTAACATTCATGTTGTTCTCAGGAGTTATTGTCTCGGGACCGACATTTGACAAGATGAGATGAACACAGCACTTGGACATGAATAGGATGATTTCAAGGAGTTTTAACTCAAGAGTTTGTACTAAAATATCCACAGCCAACGGATTTCGTAGTCACGAAGGACTAGTTCCGTTCTGTATTTCGGAGAAAACACAGCTAACCAGTACACACCCATCCAACCTCACGTTGCCAGGAATCACCCTAGACAACTCATGGCCATGCAACATGTTTCCAACGACTCATGGATTCCCGAAACTCACTTGCCTCAACTTTTACGAGATAAACTTTCATCGAGGTGTTCATGAACATGTCATGATACTAAATTAATGCAAACATGCCCAAACACTCATCATATCAAAAGTCCAAACATGCTTGCCTGGTTCGGAGTAGTCGGGGCCTAGCTCGGTGAAGTTCGCGGTTCCGTCACCTCCTTCGGTATCTACGGTATACAAAAATATACGCACTAATGTAAATACCAAGGCGTGCTCAAAAAATATTCCAAATATTTTTCAAATAAATCTGATAAAAAACTAGACAAAAATTTGAAGAGGACAGAAAACGAATCACTCAAAAATCCTTTTCTGTTTAAAAGTTATAAGTGTTTTGGTCCAAGGACCTCTCTGTAATGAAACAGAAACTTCCCAGGGGGTTATGCAGAAAAGTCCGTAAAACGAGTTCAAACTGGAAAGCGCATTTTGCCAGAATACGCTTTCAGAAAACTGTTCGTTTAATAAGAGGAGAGACTGACATGCGGGTCCCACCAGTCAGGTTTAAAAATTTAAAAGGGGGAGACGGAGCTCGTCGGTGCCCGAGGGCTGCGGTGGTCGCCGGCGGCGATCCACGGCGAGTCAAGGGGATCGGGTGGTACCTCCGTGCTCAGAGCATCATTCCGCGTCCGTGGGTGGTGGTGGTGGTCGCCGGGCCTTGCTCCGGCGAATGGCGGTTCGGGAGGGTTGGATCTCACGAGAGTGCTGCGAAGAGCAAATTGAGGTGGGGGTTTGGCTCTTTGGGTGGTCGAGGGAGGCCGACGAGGTTAGGGCGCCGGGACGGCCTCACCAGAGTGAATCGAGGTGGAGGCCGAGGCGGAACGGGCGGCCGGAGTTGGGGAGGAGACCTCCTCGAGGTCCTCCTAGTGGCTGGCGGAGTGTTGGTGAGGTGCAGGATGGTGCGTGCTCGAGGGCGAGCTCGGGCCCTTTTTATAGGTGGTCCAAGGCGGTGGCCGTGGAACGGAGTTCTCCGCTGGCGTTACGGTGGCGCAGAGCTTGGTCGGGGAGGTTTAGGGGCTGAGCATCATCGTGGAGGCCCACTGGTTCCATTCAGACGCTAAACGGACTTGGATTAGGAGCTATGAGCGGATTTCAACGGAACGGGGTGGCGCGGGCCCGTCGGCGGCAGAGGGCGTGCCCTGTGCTTGCCGGCCACGGCGACGGTGTCGCGGGGTGTGCTGGCGTGCATGAGGCCACGCGGAAGGCAGGAGAGCATTGGGCGGCGCCGACGGCGTGGCGAAGCTGGCTCGAGCCCTCGGCCGTCCGCCATGGGTGGCTCGGCCACCACAGAAACCGCCAACACCGGCGAGGCTCGCCGCCACCGACGCCAGCATCCGTCCAAGGAGGCGTGCGGCGCTCTGGCCAGGGAGGAGATGCCGTGCGCAACGCGCCAGGGCGCACTGTTGACAAGTGACCCGACTCTGTCGAAACTGAATTTACTGAAACTCTGAATTTCTCTGGAAGTGCAAAATGACAGTGCAAGCTAGGTGTTCGACAGAATGATTTTGGTATGTGGGGATTTTTCCTTGAGCTGATTTTTGGTGGAGTGGCTTATCATTGCCTCTGGGAGAAGAGGAGATATGAATTTCACCAAATTTTTGGTGGATTTTTCCTTGAGCTGATTTTTGGTGGAGTGGCTTATCATTGCCTCTGGGAGAAGAGGAGATATGAATTTCACCAAATTTGATAAATCTGGTCCAAACTTCCAGAAGCTGAAACTTGAAAATTTTGAAAAGAAGAAGAGTGGATCTTGATGGTTCTAGGTTGTGGGTGCTAGGGCCTATCCAGAGAAGTTAGTTTGAGAGCAAAGTTCAAAGGCAATTAGGTACTTGCTTTGCAAATCACCTAGGCTCAACATAATGGGCAGAATTGTTTTGGGGAAAGAAATAATTGAAATAAAATCCAAGAATGAGTTGGACCTGTTGGGACAGAATATTTGGATTGCCCCAAAGTGGAAGGAGGGTTTTGGGGAGATTTACCACATGACATGGTAAAAGTATGGATGGATTCAAAATAAGAGAAGACCCAAAACTCCAAGGGTTTTCTTCTAAAAGGAAATAAATCCCAAAAATAAAATTTGAGAAGGGGGAAATCAGAAGAAAGGTTTTTAATAACCAACACCAGAGTTGAAGAAGGTGCCAAGGTAAAATCTTTTGTCAAAGGGAAAAATTCTTGAGAGAAAGAGATTTGTGGAAGGGTTTAAATGACCTCCTCCAAAACCAACAAGGTTTTTGCTGAAAACCAAAACAAAAATTTTTGGAGTGTCACAACACCTACCCCCTTAGGAAAAATCTCGTCCCCGAGATTCCAGCTGATCCTCAAATAAATGTGGGTGCTCTGTCCGAAGAAAATCCTCTCGTTCCCAGGTGGCTTCACTCTCGGTGTGGTTGCTCCAATTGAAATTTGAAGAACTTGATGGTTTTCTGTCGGTTCTCCTTTCAGACTCTTCCAAGATTTTTATTGGATGCTCTCGATATGTGAGGTCTGGCTGCACGTTAATGTTTTCATGGGATACTTGTTTCTCTGGGTTGCTCACGCACTTCCTCAATTGCGAGACGTGGAACATGTCGTGGACGACGGATAAATCTTCGGGTAAGTCTAGCTGGTAGGCTACCGTGCCTTTCCGTGCCACTATGCATAATGGTCAGATGAATCTTGGTGCTAGCTTCCCTTTAATCTCGAATCGATGCATACCTCTCATAGGGGATACTCGTAGGTACACAAATTCACCGGGTTCAAAGTTGATCCCCCGATGTTTTTTATCGTAATAACTCTTCTGTCGACTTTGGGCTGTCTTGAGTCGATCCCTAATCACCTTGACTTTATCTTCAGCCTCCTTGAGCATATCTGGGCCGAAGGTATGGCTGTCTCCGGTTTCCGACCAATTTAGCGGGGTACGACATCTTCGCCCGTACAGAGCCTCAAATGGTGCCATTTGCAGGCTGGCTTGATAACTGTTGTTATATGCGAACTCTGCGTATGGTAAGCTTTCTTCCCAACTGGTCCCATAGGTGAGGACACATGCTCTCAGCATATCTTCTAGAATCTGGTTTACTCGCTCAGTTTGCCCATCATGCAGGGGTGGTATGCGGTACTGAATGCCAGTTGAGTTCCCAGCTTGTTGTAAGTGATCCCAAAATCGGGAGACGAATTGAGTGCCTCTGTCCGAGATTATTTTGTTTGGGACTCCATGTAAGAAGACGATACGGGAAAGATAGAGCCTAGCAAGCTTCTGAGTGGTGTGGGTTGTCTTCACGGGGATGAAGTGTGCTACTTTAGTCAATCTATCAGTGATGACCCAAATGACGTTATTTCCGTGCCTTGACCGAGGTAGCCCAACAATAAAATCCATCCCAATCTCGTCCAATTTCCACTCGGGTATTTTATTTGGCTGTAAAAGTCCGGCCGGTTTCTGATGCTCGGCTTTGATGCGTTGACAAGAGTCACAACATGCGATGAACGTGGCTATGTCCCTTTTTAGACCGTGCCACCAATATTTTTCCTGAATATCCTTGTACATTTTTGTCCCTCCAGGATGTATCAAATACGGGGCGGTGTGGCCTTCAGCTAAGATCTGCTGTTTAAGATCCTTGGTATTTGGTACGCAAAGTCTATCCCCGTACCACAATATTCCCTGCTTATCGATAATGAATTCTGGGGCCTTGCCCAAACTCACTTTCCGTTGAATGCCTTCAATGCTGGGGTGTCCATGCTGAGCCTCTTTAATTTTCTCCATTAGGGTAGGATGTATTTCTAGATTTGATATGCTGCCTTCGGTGACTACCAGCAGGTTGAGTTTAGCAAACTCCTGCCGGAATTCAGGCCTCAGGTTTGGTAGGCCGTCGTCGTTTGGGCTAGGGTTCCGACTTAGAGCGTCTGCCACTACATTTGCTTTACCTGGGTGGTAGTGGATTCCGACGTCATAATCCTTCACTAGTTCCAACCAGCGTCGTTGCCTCAAATTCAGTTCGGTTGTGTGAAAATATACTTGAGGCTCTTGTGGTCGGTATATATCTCACAACGATTTCCAAGTAAAAGTGTCTCCATTCTTTGAGTGCATGAATGACTGCTGCTAATTCTAGGTCATGAGTAGGCTAATTTTCTTCATGCTTGCGAAGTTTGTCCGGAGACATATGCGACTACCTTGCCTTCTTGCATCAACACGCATCCGAGGCCTTTCCGGGATGCGTCGCAATACATCTCAAAATTCTTGTGTATGTCCGGCACAGTTAATACTGGTGTTGACGTTAATTTCCTTTTTAATTCTTGGAAACTTTTCTCGCAAGCTTCTGTCCATTCAAACTTCTTTTCTTTCTTGAGTAGCTGCGTCATTGGCTCTGCTATGGTGGAGAATTCTTCAATAAATCTTCGGTAGTACCCTGCCATTCCCAAGAAATTTCGTACGTCGAATTCTATTGGCTGGTGGCTTCCACCAAGCACGGCCTTGACTTTTTCCGGTCTACGGCAATACCTTCTTGGGTCAAGATGCGTGGCCCGTAAAACCAACTTGTTTTAGCCAAAATTCACACTTGCTGAATTTAGCGTATAATTGATGTTTCTGAGTTCCCCTAGTACAATTCGGAGATGTTCAGGGTTTCTTCCGGTGTCTTGGAGTATACCAGAATATCATCGATAAATACCACAACAAACTTGTCCATAAACTTCATAAATACTTTGTTCATGAGGTGAACAAAATATGCGGGGGCGTTTGTTACTCCGAATGGCATTACGGTGAACTCATACAATCCGTATCTGGAGGTGAAAGCTGTCTTGGGAATATCTTCTGTTTGTACTATTAATTGATGGTATCCCGACCTCAAGTCAATCTTTGAGAATACCTTGGCCTGAGCTAGCTGATCAAATAAATCATTTATCTGTGGCATCGGATATTTGTTCTTGATTGTGACGATGTTAAGTGCTCGATAGTCTGTGCACAATCTCAGGGTTCCATCCTTCTTTTTGGCAAATAAAATCGATGAACCCCAGGGTGATGAGCTGGCACGTATATAACCTTTGTCCAAAGAATTCTTTTATTTGCTTCTTCAGTTCTACCAATTCGGATGGTGCCATTCTGTATGGTTTCTTGTATATGGGGTGGTTCCGGTGCTAGCTCAATGCTGAATTCTATCTCTCGATCCGTGGCATGCCCGGTAGTTCTTCGAAATACGTCCCGAAATTCACACCATCGAACCTTGCTCAATTCAGAAATATCCACCTTGTTCAATCTTGGTTGCCGGGATATTTTTCTTTCCTTGGCTGAAACTTTTATGGTCTTCCCGTGGTGGTGGGTGAGCATTACGGTCCGGTTGAAGAAATCAATAAAACTTTGTTGGTGGTTAACCAATCCATCCCTAGGATGACATCCAGCCCTTTATTGTCCAACACGATAAGATTTGCGTGAAACTTCAACCCTTCAAACTCGATAACCACACCCTGGCAATAACTCGGGTAACTTGCTTAATTCCGTGGGACTTGACGATCATAGATTTTTCCATGGGAAGCATCGAAAAATTATTTTGCAAGGCAAAACTTTTGAACGAATGAGTGAGAAGCTCGTAATCAAACAAAACCATGGCAGGTATTGTGTTGATGTGAAACGCACTGAGTAATGATATCCGGGGAATTTTGTGCTTCCTCTTTGGTCACGTGGTTCAGATGACCCTTCCTGTGGTTGTTATTTGGGTTGAAATTGTTGCGCTTTGGCGCCAATTATTGCCTCCGTTGTTCGGCTTTGGGGTCGAAGTTCCTTGGCTTGGGGCACTCCTTGGCATAGTGCCCTTCTTCTCCACAAGCGTAACAGGTAACGCCTAGGCGGTATGTGAACTCCTTGTCCCTTGCATGAAAATTCTTGATTGGGCGTGAGACGCTTGTCGTGGGTTTGGGTGTCCAGTTTTTCTGAACATCTGTCTTGCTGCGGTGGTTGCGGGCATGATTAGTCTGGTCCCTCGTCCGCTATGGAAATCTTCTAAGCTGCGTCTCTCATTCTCCAAGGTAATGGCCTTATCCACCAGCGTCTTAAAATCTGGAAAGGTGTGCACGACCAGTTGGCATTTAAGCGCGGGTGTCGAACTGCCTAGAATTTCTCCATCTTCTTGCTTTCAGACATACGCTCCTCATTGGCGTAGCGAGACAGCAGAGTAAACTGACTGTTGTATTCTGACACCGTCATTGTCCTTTGCTTGAGGTCATCAAATTCTCTCTTTTTGATCTTCATAAGACTCTTAGGAATATGTGCCCCACGAAAACCTTCTTTAAACTCCTCACATGTTATATTATTTTCGTTGGGGTGCATGTGTAGGAAATTTTCCCACCATGATGCGGCTGCTCCAGTGAGATAGTGCGGAGCATATAGCACCTTCTCAAGATCTGAACACTGGGCAATAATTAATTTTCTTTCCATGTCTCAAGCCGATCCTCGGCTTCAAGAGGTTTGTCAAGATGAGAAAATGTTTGGGGACGCGTCTTACGTAGCTCAGATAACTTTGATTGCTGCTGATACTGTCCACGGTGATTTCCCATATTGATGACTTGGTTCATCATTTCCTGATGTTGTTGCTGACTTTGCTCATAAAGACGGCACATTTGGGAAAGTGTCGTTTCACTGTCCTGTTGACTTGACTGCCCATGTGTGAAGTTGTTGCTGGGTTGTGTGTCATAATTTTGCTCTGGCGGAGTGGGCATGGAGCGCGTCCAAGAAACTCATAAGAAAAGAAATTCGAGTCACAAAAGTCAATGAATTCATGAAGATGTAAGAAGTCGCAAATGCTCAAAGATATTTCAAGACAATAAACGTTTGAGCACTGAGAAGGACTGCTCATTACATATCTTACACGCAAGCAGTAATTATACAATACATCACTTAGGATATGCGTACATAATCCTGACATGTTATTTAGGATAGTGCACTTCTCCAGTTCCTACATGATGCGCAAACAAGCTACTTCTCACAGCTTATAAAAACATATCGCACAAGTCGGTACATCGCATGACGGCTAAGCATACTCAGTCGGATATGGTAAGGATTTCCCTTGGCCTGCCAAGGGTGAGGCGCAGTGAGGCTGGGGACTCAACCTCCTCTTCGGTGATAGGCTCCAGACGTGAAGTGCTGCGCTGAGTTGGTGGAGCAGGTGCCCTATCTTGGGACAACTCGAACATGAGCGGGCACAAGGGTGGTGCGAGCGAACCGGAGTAGGCGCAATGACATGGTTGAACTCCTCCGTGGTAGGCAGGCGACGAGTAGTAGGAGCAAAAGATGCTGATGATGAGACGAAAGTCGCGGCGGTGCGGTGCACAGAGCTCCCTCCTGTTGGCGGCACAGCCATGGATCGAGTCCATGCGGGCAGCTACAAAGTCGTCCACCAGGTTGTCGAAGGCTGCCTCCAAAGCCTAGAGATACTCGATAAGCATCTCAAAAGCTTCGTCTCGTTCTCCTCTGGGGCAAGAGAACGCGTAGTGGCAGGTGTATGGCACGTGACATGGCAGGTAGCGGTAACGATGAGTGTTCATCGAAGGAAGGATATCCCTGAGACGAACTATCGCCTCACGGGCTGCCATCTGCAGTGCATGCTTCTCCGTGGGCATGGCTCTCCCCAAGAACCGGAAACGCTCAACTCGCCCTCCCTTGAATTGCACCGCGGCTTGGTGCATGGTTAGACGGTCATTGACCTTGTGCTGAGAGAGTGAGAAGACTGGACGCATAGATGGCCCCATCGCGACTTGGACGATGAAGGAGAGAAGCTTGACGAACCCATCGGGCATGTTGGCGAACATCTGTGACTTCATGATCGTTGCGACCATCTACAAAAGTAGGCAAAAATCACGAGTAGTCAAATCATAAATTTATGCTTGTTGTCAAATTGACTACATTTGTAAAATTAAGTAATAGCTCTGGTACCAAGCTTGTCACGACCGGTTTTCCAATAAAAATATTTATTGAGAAACCAAATCTTTTAATTCCAGTGTGAGGAAAATCCTCCATACTGGTGGACAAAACCTTGATACAATAAGCCAATAGCAATTAATATATTACAGGGTCGAGCTGATCTTGCTCAACAAATTATTAAAAGCACGCCAATAATTATACATAGTGGCGGATATGACACAGTGGAGTGGTGGCATACTCTTGACTCGAGGTAAAGTGGTGGAATAACACAAGGAGTGGGTGACATGACTCCTACATCATGGCGGCTCATCGAAAGCGCCGAGGTGAGGCTCGGTGAATTTATTTGGGTAGCGGAAGCGATTATATCACACCGACTAATCCAGGGTCGACGAGACTGACTGGGATTCCTCTAGGCGTCGGACTCGCCATCGAACTCTTCATCCATGAGATCGCTTCGTCACAAGATTCCGCCAAATCAACAAGCCAGGTGAGTACTTTGAAAGTACTCGCAAGACAGTTCGGACAAAAGATATAACAAATGCATGCGTGAGTGCGTCATGAGTAGTTTAACAATGCACAATCAAATCAGTATAACAAGGTAAGTAAAAAGGGAATCGGCGGTAGTCCGCTCGAAAACCCCAAGAAAATAAACCAAAAACCGATCGTGTATGCGAAACGACACCTCAAGGGCGTAACAAATAAGTAAAGCATGCCACAGTCGGGCGTCTAAACGACACCTCATAAAGGGCTTATACTGAAAGAAAATACATGCGTGCCGCAGTTGGACGTCGGAGGGACATCACAGAAAGGGCTTATATCAATAATAAGTAAATAATGATTACCCGCGATCGGACGTCTGAGCGACATCGCAGAAAGGGCTTATATCAAAAATAAGTAAACAACAATGCCACAGTCGGACGTCTGAGCGACATCGCAGAAAGGGCTTATATCAAAATAAGTAAACAACAATGCCATAGTCGGACGTCTGAGCGACATCGCAGAAAGGGCTTATACTTCATTATTCATAACTTACAAGAAATGGTGCTCACGGAAAAATATTCATCACAAGACAAGAACGGGTTAGTCCATCCACGTGAAAGAAACCTTTAACATTCATGTGGTTCTCAGGAGTTATTGTCTCCGGGACTGACATTTGACAAGATGAGATGAACACAACACTTGGACATGAATAGGATGATTTCAAGGAGTTTTGACTCTACAGAGTTTGTACTAAAATATCCACAGCCAACGGATTTCTGTAGTCACGAAGGACTAGTTCCGTTTACGGTATTTCGGAGAAAACATAGCTAACCAGTACACACCCATCCAACCTCACGCTGCGTGAATCACCCTTGACAGCGTTCAAGAAAAACCTTGAGATGGGGAGATCACAATATCGAATAGCATCGGATCAAATTTATATACGCGCGCTCTAAGGGGTGCCCCCTCTCGGTCCCAACCGGAAACACCCATGCCCCCTGACCGGATGATAGGCTTTAATCCAGGGCCATGGAACCCTCATCCCGGCCTCTCGATTTGGTGTGTACCGTAAAGTGGTTTGCAACTTACTAAGTTGTATCCTTATGGAAAACATGTGGTAGTACGAAGGGGAGAAGGATGGGAATTGACTGATTTATGTTGACACGGGTCAATGATGCAGCATAAGACTGGCATGCTACAACACTGCCATCTTACCCATTCTCATGCCAACTCATGGCCATGCAACATGTTTCCAACGACTCATGGATTCCCGAAACTCACTTGCCTCAACTTTTACGAGATAAACTTTCATCGAGCTGTTCATGAACATGTCATGATACTAAATTAATGCAAACATGCCCAAACACTCATCATATCAAAACTTCAAACATGCTTGCCTGGTTCGGAGTAGTCGGGGCCTAGCTCGGTGAAGTTCGCGGTTCCGTCACCTCCTTCGGTATCTACGGTATACAAAAATATACGCACTAACGTAAATACCAAGTGGTGCTCAAAAAATATTCCAAATATTTTTCAAATAAATCTGATAAAAAACTAGAAAAAATTCTAAAGAGGACAGAAAAAGAATAACTCAAAAATCCTTTTCTGTTTAAAAGTTATAAGTGTTTTGGTCCAAGGACCTCTCTGTAATGAAACAGAAACTTCCTAGGGGGTTATGCAGAAAAGTCCAGAAAAATGGTTCAAAGCTGAAAGCGCATTTTGCCAGAATACGCTTTCAGAAAACGGTTCGCTTAATAAATGAGAGATCGACAGGCGGGTCCCACCCGTCAGGTTTAAAAATTTAAAAGGGGGAGACGGAGCTCGTCGGCGCTCGAGGGCTCCGGTGGTCGCCGGCGGCGATCCACGGCGAGTCAAGGGGATCGGGTGGTACCTCCGATCTCAGAGCATCATTCCGCGTCGGTGGGTGGTGGTGGTGGTCACCGGCGAGTACCACGTCGACGACGGCCCTTGCTCCGGCGGACGGCGATTCGGGAGGGGTTGGATCTCGCCGGAGAGTGCTGCGAAGAGCAAATTGAGGTGGGGGTTAGGCTACTGGGTGGTCGAGGGGAGTGCTGACGAGGTTAGGGCGCCGGGTTCGGCCTCACCGGAGTGAATCGAGGTGGAGGTCGAGGCGGAACGGGGCGGCCGGAGTTAGGGGAGTAGACCTCCTCGAGGTCCTCCTAGTGGCCTGGCGGAGTGTTGGTGAGGTGCAGGGATGGTGCGTGCTCGAGGGCGAACTTTGGGGCCCCTTTGTGTTGGTGGTCCGAGGCGGTGGCCGTGAACGGAGTTCTCCGGCGAAGGTTACGGCGGCACAGAGCTTGGTCGGGGAGGTTTAGGGGCTGAGCGTCATCGTCGAGGCCCACTGGTTCCATTCAGACTCTAAACGGACTTGGATTAGGAGCTATGAGCGGATTTCGACGGAACGGGTGGCGCGTCTGGCTGGCCAGAGGGCGCCAAGTGCTTGCCGGCCACGGCGACGGTGCCATGAGGTGTGCTGGTGTGCATGAGGCCACGCGAAGGCAGGGGAGCATTAGGCGCGGACGGAGTGGCGAGCTGGCTCAGCCCTCGCTGGCCGCCACGGTGGCTCGGCCACCACGTAAACCGCCAACGCCGGGCGAGGCTTGCCGCCACCGATGCCAGCATCCGTCCAAGGAGGCATGCGGCGCTCTGGCCAGGGAGGAGAGGTTGTGCGCAACGCGCCAGGGCGCACTGTTGACAAGTGACCCGACTCTTTCGAAACTGAATTTACTGAAACTCTGAATTTCTCTGAAAGTGCAAAGTGACAGTGCAAGCTAGGTGTTCGACAAAATGATTTTGGTATGTGGGCATTTTTCCTTGAGCTGATTTTTGGTGGAGTGGCTTCTCATTGCCTCTGGGGCTGCCTGAATTTTGGTGGAATTTTCAGAGAAGAGGAGATATGAATTTCACCAAATTTGACAAATCTGGTCCAAACTTGCAGAAGCTGAAACTTGAAAATTTTGAAAAGAAGAAGAGTGGATCTTGATGGTTCTAGGTTGTGGGTGCTAGGGACTATCCAGATAATTTAGTTTGAGAGCAAAGTTCAAAGGCAATTAGGTACTTGCTTTGCAAATCACCTAGGCTCAACATAATGGGCAGAATTGTTTTGGGGAAAGAAATAATTGAAATAAAATCCAAGAATGAGTTGGACCTGTTGGGACAGAATATTTGGATTGCCCCAAAGTGGAAGGAGGGGTTTTGGGGAGATTTACCACATGAGACATGGTAAAAGTATGGATGGATTCAAAATAAGAGAAGACCCAAAACTCCTAGGGTTTTCTTCTATAAGGAAATAAATCCCAAAAATAAAAATTTAGAAGGGGGAAATCGGAAGAAAGGTTTCTAATAACCAACACCAGAGTTGAAGAAGGTGCCAAGGTAAAATCTTTTGTCAAAGGGAAAAATTCTTGAGAGGAAGAGATTTGTGGAAGGGTTTAAATGACCTCCTTCAAAACCAACAAGGTTTTTGCTGAAAACCAAAACAAAAATTTTTGGAGTGTCACACTTATGTGTCAATTGATAATGGAAAAGATATGTGGGACTTTTCGAGGCCAAGTTTGGGGTCTCGGATGCCGCACCGAAGCTGTACATCATGGAGCAATTCTATGATTACAGGATGATTGAAGAGCGCTCCGTGGTAGAGCAAGCTCATGAGATACAATCATTTGCTAGAGAACTTGAGCACTTCAATTTCTTGCTACGGACAAGTTTGTTGTCGGGGTATCATCACTAAGCTTCCTCCTTCATGGAGGAACTTTGCTACTCTTGAAGCATAAGAGACAGGAGTTTCCGTTCCGGATCTCATTGGTAATCTTGATGTGGAAGAAAAGGTGAGAGCAAAGGACACACGTGCTCGAGGTATTGAGGGAGGATCTAGTGCCAATCTGGTACAGAAGAAAAACTTCCAGTCCCACAAGTTCAAGAACAAGGGCAAGCTTGATGGTAAAGCAAAGTTTGATGGGAAGAACAAGGCTGTACAACACACGAACTTCAAGAAGAAGAGTGACAATAAGAAAGGTGCTTGTCATGTGTGTGGAGATCCTGATCATTGGGCTCCTAGTTGTCCTAAGCTCTATGACAAGCGTCATCCTGGGAAAGGCGGCAAGCACGCTAATGTTGTCATTGGAGACACTAACATGAAGGATGATGGGTATGGTATATTTCCCACTATTCTTTCAGTATGTCATTCTCCTGATTGGTTAATTGACACGGGTGCTAATGTGCATGTATGCGGTGATATTTCACAGTTTTCGTCTTATCGGACAGCAAGGACTTCAACCATGCTAATGGGCAACGGTTCAAGTGCTTTTGTTCCTGGTGTTGGCACGGTCGATCTGAAGTTTACTTCAGGGAAGATCGTCTTGGTCAAGAATGTGCATTATGTCCCTCCGTCAATAAAAATCTTGTTAGCGGCTCTCTTATGTGTAGAGATGGCTATTAGCTTGTCTTTGAGTAGAATAAATTTGTAATCTCCAAGTATGGAACCTTTGTTGGTAAAGGCTATGAGTCAGGAGGCCTGTTTCGTTTATCCTTATCAGACATTTGCAATGAAGTTGTTAATCATATTTGCAACAATAGTGAATCAAATGTGTGGGATTCACGTATTTGTCATGTTAACTTTGGTTGCACGTTGTGACTAGCGAAGTTGAACTTAATCCCTAGTTTCACGACTATCAAGGGATCTAAGTGTCAAGTGTGTGTGCAAGCTAAGCAACCTCGTAAGTCTCACGTGACTGCGGAGACGAGAAATCTTGCACCACTAGAACTTATACATTCAGATCTATATGAAATGAATGGTGTTTTGACAAAAGGTGGAAAGAAATATTTCATGACGTTAATTGACGACTCCACTAGATGCTGTCGTGTGTATCTTCTGAAATCTGAGGACGAGGCTTTGAACTTTTTCAAGATCTATAAAGCTGAAGTGGAAAACCAACTTGATCGAAAAATCAAGAGGCTTAGGTCCGACCGTGGTGGAGAGTATTTTTCCAATAAATTTGATGCTTTTTGTGCGGAACATGGTATAATCCATGAGAGGACGCCTCCCTACTCACCACAGTCAAATGGGGTGGCCGAAAGAAAGAACCGTACTCCAACTGATTTGGTTAAGGCCATGTTAGACACATCGGGTCTCTCCAAGGCATGGTGTGGGGAGGCGATATTGACAGCATTTCATGTCCTAAATCTAGTCCCCACAAAGAACAAAGAGAAACTCCATTCGAGGAATGGGAGAAGAAAAGGTTAAAACTCTCTTATCTGCGAACATGGGGTTGTTTGGCGATAGTCATTGTTCCAATTCCAAAGAAGCGGAAGTTTGGACCAAAGACTGTGGATTGTGTTTTCTGGGATATGCTTTCCATAGCATTGGCTATAGATTCTTGGTTGTAAAATCTGAGGTGACATGCATGTCGGTACGATCATGGAGTCGAATTATGCGACTTTCTTTTGAAGATATCCTTCCCATGAAGGATATGGCTGCCTCATCTAATCAGGAGATGCCTAGTTCATCGAATCAAGAACCAGTTACAATTACCGAACCTGCCATTTCGATGGAACACTTTGAAAGTTCTATGGAGGAGAACAATGAAGTTCCTACTAGCAGCAAGAGACAGAGGACTGCAAAGTTCTTTGGTGATGATTTTCTTCTGTATCTCATAGATGACACTCCTAGTTCGATTTCAGAGGCCTATGCATCTGAAGATGCTGACTACTGGAAGGAAGCGGTTCGTAGCGAGATGGATTCCATCTTGGCGAATGAAACTTGGGAGATAACTGATCGTCCTTATGGGTGCAAACCTATAGGATGCAAATGGGTATTCAAGAAGAAGCTTAGGCCTGATGGTACTATCGAAAAGTACAAGGCTCGGCTCGTGGCTAAGGGTTATACCCAAAAGGAAGGTGAATACTTCTTTGATACTTACTCACCTGTGGGTCGACTGACCACTATTCGAATTCTACTTTCACTAGCTGCCTCACATGGTCTTCTCGTTCATCAAATGGATGTTAAGGCTGCTTTCATAAATGGAGAGTTAGATGAGGAAATTTATATGGAACAACCAGATGGGTTTGTAATAGATGGTCAGGAAGGGAAGTGTGCAAGTTCTTTGAAGTCTTTGTATGGACTCAAGCAAGCACCCAAATAGTGGCATGAGAAGTTCGAAAGAACTTTAACAGCTGCAGGCTTTGTTGTGAACGAAGCTGACAAATGTGTGTACTATCGCCATGGTGGGGGCGAGGGAGTTATGTTTGTTTGTATGTTGATGACATACTGATTTTTGCAAAAAATCTGAATGTTATTAAGGAGGTCAAGGATTTCCTATCTCGCTGTTTTGAGATGAAGGATTTAGGAGTGGCTGATGTCATTCCAAACATCAAGCTGTTGAGAGATCATGATGGTGGGATTACATTGATTCAATCTCACTATGTGGAAAAGATCTTGAGTCGCTTTGGCTATAGTGACTGCAAGCCCTCTCCAACACCATATGATGCTAGCGTCTTTGCTTCGAAGAATCAAAGAATTGCTAGAGATCAATTGAAGTATTCTCAGATTATTGGCTTGCTTATGTACTTAGCCGGTGCTACAAGACCTGACATCTCTTTTGCGCTTAGCAAACTGAGTCGGTTTGTCTCAAAACCAGGAGATGTGCATTGGAAAGCTCTAGAGAGAGTTTTGCGTTATTTGAAAAGGCATCGATTATGGAATTCACTACACCAGGCACCCAAAGGTGCTTGAAGGGTATAGTGACTCAAACTGGATCTCAGATGGTGATGAGATAAAGGCCACGAGCGGATATGTATTCACTCATGGAGGTGGCGCTGTTTCTTGGAAGTCTTGCAAGCAGACCATCTTAACGAGGTCAACAATGGAAGCAGCACTCACAACACTAGATACACCTACGGTCAAAACAGATTGGCTTCGTCGGCTCTTGAATGACTTGCCGGTGGCTGAGAAACTTGTACCGGGTATCCTTATGAACTGCGACAATCAAACTGTGATCACGAAAGTGAACATCTCAAAGGATAACATGAAGTCATCAAGACACGTTCAGAGAAGGTTAAAGTCTGTCAGGAAAATGAGAAACTCCGGAGTTATTGCATTGGATTATATCCAAACGTCTAAAAATCTGGCGATCTTTTTACTAAGGGTCTATCACGTAATGTGATAGATAATGCATCGAGGAGATGGGTATGAGACCCACAATATGAGTTGTTCAAAGTGGTAACCTATTCTTTGTGATCGGAGATCCCGTGAATTAGATGTGGAAGACAAGTTGTTGGTCAACCGGAGGAGAGTACCCTTACTGTTAAAAATGCCACTCCATGAAGATGCAATACTCTCCTAATCTGCATGGCAGGTTGATGTATATCTTAATGTGTTCTAAGTGGCTCTTTGAAGCAAAGATGTTGTCCTGCAGAACATCTTTTCAAGAACGCACCTATATGAGTCTGATTGTTAAACGTCGCAATCTATGAGAGTAGGGTTCTCTCTAGTAAACTCATGAAAGGTCTCGGAGTATGACGCATAAGCTCCACCCACGGGAAAACCCACGGTAGCCACGTATCACCAACGCTTTATGTGAGGCTAGATTCGCAGAAAACTTGCAGCTCAAGGCCCAATCCACTGCTCAAGTTGCTTACTAGTGTAGCATAGTGTTCTAGGTGGAAGTTCAACTTAACAGTCTCCACTGCAGTACCGGTATAAAAAACAGTGTTTTGGAACCAAAGGCAAACTTTGTGTGCCTCTGGGATCTGGTGGGGGATTCCTGGAATTTAGTCTATTTTGGGACAACCCAATAACTATTTCAGAAATTCCTAAATAAATCCTAGAGGCCCACTTAGCCCATTTGTGCAAGGCAAGGGATACTACTAATGTTTAGTCCCACATTGCTAGGTTAGTGGGAATTGGACCTTCTTATAAGGGAGGTTCTTTCCTCACTTGTATGAGCATGAGAACAAGAGGGACATCCACGCGCCTCCTCCTCCGCCGCCCGCCTCGCCACGCCACGCCTCGCCTCGCCTTGTCACGACCGCACGCACCCATGGTTACGGGAATGAGCTGATGTATAATTTTTGCCACGCACTACGAGTATACGAAAGGTCACTTGGGAGCTAAAAAGTTTTTGCGGTAGTGGATAATGAATACGAAGCGCGCACCTTCAGCGTGATGCCTGTTCACTTGCCTCCCTCCGTTGCTTCATCTCCCGTCGCAGCCTGTTCGCGTCCCTCTCCTGTGCCTATATAAGAGAGGTCGCTCCTCTCCAGAGAGACACATCAGAAGGTCCTCTTCCTCTCGCCACACAGTTCCTGCGCTGATGCTACAATCTTCCCCATCCCTACTTGCGGCGTGCACCGCAGGTCGGGACAAGAGGGCCTCCAAAACCGCACCTTTTGAGTCCTCAGACGGAGAAGGGTGATAAAGTTTTTGGGGAGCGCCTGAGCGACATCGACTTCTTCGTCACGGACACCCCAGACTCCGACAACTACTTCCTCGACGACGACTACTTCCCCGAAGTCGACAACCTCCTCGACGACATGGAGGACACCGACACCAAGTCCAGTGCCTCTGCTACTACTGCTATCACGTACGTGTTTCTCCCCTTTCTATTGGAGGTTCTGCTATAGTTCCTTGTTCTAGTATTTGCCCTAGATATGTTATACTCTATTTCATATATGCAACTTGCTATACTGTCTTCTCAAGATATGTTTAGTTACGGTTCATATATGAAGATGTTGTTTACCTTCTCTTTGTTAAATCGCATGGCTTGTTTTATCACTGCTATACTAGTCATGCTTTATCTAGTATTTTAGTTAATAAAATCACTCGGTAAATTGCTCATATTTACAACAATCCAAAAACCTTATTATAGGCAATGTACCCCAAGTGGTTTTGCTGCTTCCATGAGACCTCCTATGTTTGAGCGTATCCACTATAATAGGTGGCGCGTGAGAGCAGTCTTATGGTTTCAAACCATGAGTTGCTATGACACCACTCTTGGCAGACCTGAAGGAGACCTTGATGCTCAATAGGCACAAGCTTTTCAGAAAATGGATACTCTGTTTAAGGCTGCTCTCTTGAGTGTTCTTGGTGAGAACATAGTTGATGCTTATGCATCAATTGATAATGAAAAGATATGTGGGACGCACTCGAGGCCAAGTTTGGGGTCTCGGATGCCGGCACTGAGTTGTACATCATGGAGCAATTCTATGATTACAGGATGACTGAAGAGCGCTACGTGGTTGAGCAGGCTCATGAGATACAATCATTTGCTAGAGAACTTGAGCACTTCAATTGCATGCTACCGGACTAGTTTGTTGCCGGGGGTATCATCACTAAGATTCCTCCTTCATGGCGGAATTTTGCTACCTTACTGAAGCATAAGAGATAGGAGTTTTCCGTTCATGATCTCATTGGTACTCTTGATGTGGAAGAAAAGGCGAGAGCAAAGGACACACGTGCTCGAGGTATTGAGGAGGATCTAGTGCCAATCTGGTACATGTAAGAAAAACTTCCATTCCACAAGTTCAAGAACAAGGGCAAGCTTGATGGTAAAGCAAAGTTTGATGGGAAGAACAAGGTTGTGCAACACACGAACTTCAAGAAGAAGAGTGACAATAAGAAAGGTGCTTGTCATGTGTGTGGAGATCCTGATCATTGGGCTCCTAGTTGTGCTAATCGCTATGACAAGCATCATCCTGTGAAATGCGGCAAGACCGCTAATGTTGTCATTGGAGACACTGGCATGAAGGATGCTGGGTATGGTATATTTCCCACTATTCTTTCAGTATGTCATTCTCCTGATTTGTTAATTGACACGGGTGCTAATGTGCATGTATGCGGTGATATTTCCGTGTTTTCGTCTTATCAGACCGCAGGGACTTCAACCATGCTAATGGCCAACGATTCAAGTGCTTTTGTTCGTGGTGTTGGCACGGTTGATCTGAAGTTTACTTCGGGGAAGGTCGTGCGGCTGAAGAACGTGCATTATGTCCCCTCCGTCAATAAAAATCTTGTTAGCGGATCTCTTCTGTGTAGAGATGGCTATAAGCTTGTCTTTGAGTCGAATAAATTTTTAATCTCCAAGTATGGAACCTTTGTTGGTAAAGGCTATGAGTCGGGAGGCCTGTTTCGTTTATCCTTATCAGACGTTCGCAATAAAGTTGTTAATCATATTTGCAACAATAGTGAATCAAATGTGTGGCATTCACGTCTTTGTCATGTTAACTTTGGTTGCATGTCGCGACTAGCGAAGTTGATCTTAATCCCTAGTTTCACCACTGTCATGGGATCTAAGTGTCAAGTGTGTGTGCAAGCTAAGCAACCTCATAAGTCTCAAGTGACTGCGGAGACGAGAAATCTTGCACCACTAGAACTTATACATTCAGATCTATGTGAAATTAATGGTGTTTTGACAAAATGTGGAAAGAGATATTTCATGACGTTAATTGACGACTCCACTAGATACTATCGTGTGTATCTTCTGAAATCTAAGGATGAGGCTTTGAACTTTTTCAAGATCTATAAAGCTGAAGTGGAAAACCAACTTGATCAAAAAATCAAGAGGCTCAGGTCCGAGCGTGGTGGAGAGTATTTTTTCAATGAATTTGATGATTTTTCTATGGAACATGGTATAATCCATGAGAGGACGCCTCCCTACTTACCGCAGTCAAATGTGGTGGCCGAAAGAAAGAACCGTACTCTTACTGATTTGGTTAACGCCATGTTAGACACATCGGGTCTCTCCAAGGCATGGTGGGGGGAGGCAATATTGACAGCATGTCATGTCCTAAATCGAGTCCCCACAAAGAACAAAGAGATAACTCCATTCGAGGAATGGGAGAAGAAAAGGTTAAAACTCTCTTATCTGCGAACATGGGGTTGTTTGGCGAAAGTCAATGTTCCAATTCCAAAGAAGCGGAATCTTGGACCAAAGACTGTGGACTGTGTTTTCCTGGGATATGCTTTTCATAGCATTGTCTATAGTTTCTTGGTTGTCAAATCTGAGGTACCTGACATGCATGTCAGTACGATCATGGAGTCGAATGATGCGACTTTTTTTGAAGATATCTCTCCCATGAAGGATATGGCTACCTCATCTAATCAGGAGATGCCTAGTTCATCGAATCAGGAACCAGTTACAATTACCGAACCTGCCATTTCGATGGAACACTTTGAAAGTTCTGTGGAGGAGAACAATGAAATTCCTACTAGGAGCAAGAGACAGAGGACTGCAAGTCCTTTGGTGATGATTTTCTTCTGTATCTCATAGATGACACTCCTAGTTCGATTTCAGAGGCCTATGCATCCAAGATGCCTTGACCTCTTGGAAGGAAGCAGTTCGTAGAGAGATGGATTCCATCTTGGCGAATGAAACTTGGGAGATAACTGATCGTCCTTATGGGTGCAAACCTATAGGATGCAAATGGGTATTCAAGAAGAAGCTTAGGCCTGATAGTACTATCGAAAAGTACAAGGCTCGGCTCATGGCTAAAGGTTATACCCATAAGGAAGGTGAAGACTTCTTTGATACTTACTCACCTGTGGCTCGATTGACCACTATTCGAATTCTACTTTCACTAGCTGCCTCACATGGTCTTCTCGTTCATCAAATGGATGTTAAGACTGCTTTCCTAAATGGAGAGTTAGATGAGGAAATTTATATGGAACAACCAGATGGGTTTGTAATAGATGGTCAGGAAGGCAAAGTGTGCAAGTTGCTGAAGTCTTTGTATGGACTCAACCAAGCACCCAAATAGTGGCATGAGAAGTTCGAAAGAACTTTAACAGCTGCAGGCTTTGTTGTGAACGGTTTACAAATGTGTGTACTATCGCCATGGTGGGGGCGAGGGAGTTATGCTTTGCTTGTATGTTGATGACATACTGATTTTTGCAACAAATCTGAATGTTATTAAGGAGGTCAAGGATTTCCTATCTCGCTGTTTTGAGATGAAGGATTTAGGAGTGGCTGATGTCATTCCGAACATCAAGTTGTTGAGAGATGATGATGGTGGGATTACATTGATTCAATCTCACTATGTGGAAAAGATCTTGAGTCACTCTGGCTATAGTGACTGCAAGCCCTCTCCAACACCATATGATGCTAGTGTGCTGCTTCGAAAGAATCGAAGAATTGCGATCAATTGAAGTATTCTCAGATTATTGGCTCGCTTATGTACTTAGCCAGTGCTACAAGACCTGACATCTCTTTTGCTGTTAGAAAACTGAGTCGGTTTGCCTCAAAACCAGGAGATGTGCATTGGAAAGCTCTAGAGAGAGTTTTGCATTATTTGAAAGGCACTGCGAATTATGGAATTCACTACACCGGGCTCCCAAAGGTTCTTGAACGGTATAGTGACTCAAACTGGATCTCAGATGCTGATGAGATAAAGGCCACGAGCGGGTATCTATTCACTCATGGAGGTGGCGCTGTTTCTTGGAAGTCTTGCAAGCAGACCATCTTAACGAGGTCAACAATGGAAGCAGAACTCACAGCACTAGATACAGCTACGGTGGAAACAGATTGGCTTCGTCGGCTCTTGAATGACTTGTCGGTGGTTGAGAAACCTGTACCGGGTATCCTTATGAACTGCGACAATCAAACTGTGATCACGAAAGTGAACAGCTCAAAGGATAACATGAAGTCATCAAGACATGTTCAGAGAAGGTTATAGTCTGTCAGGAAAATGAGAAACTCCGGAGTTATTGCATTGGATTATATCCAAACGTCTAAAAATCTGGCAGATCTTTTTACTAAGGGTCTATCACGTAATGTGATAGATAATGCATCGTGGCAGATGGGTATGAGACCCACAACATGAGTTGTTCACAGTGGTAACCTAGTCTTTGGGATCGGAGATCCCGTGCATTAGATGTGGAAGACAAGTTGTTGGTCAACTGGGAGGAGAGTACCCTTACTGTTAAATATACGACTCCATGAAGATGCAATACTCTCCTAATCTGCATGGCAGGTTGATGTATATCTTAATGTGTTGTAAGTGGCTCTTTGAAGCAAAGATGTTGTCATGTAGAACATCTTTTGAAGAACGCACTTATATGAGTCTGATTGTTAAACGTCGCAATCTATGAGAGTAGGGTTCTCTCTAGTAAACTCTTGAAAGGTCTCTGAGTATGATGCATAAGCTCCACCCATGGGAAGACCCATGGTAGCCACGACGGTCAAGGCTTTATGTGAAGCTAGATTCGCAGAAAACTTGCATTTCAAGGCCCAGATCCTTTGTTCAAGTTGCTTTCTAGTGTAGCATAGAGTTCTAGGTGGAAGTTGAACTTAATAGTCTCCACTGCAGTACCGGTATATAAAACAGTGTTTTGGAACAAAAGGCAAATTTTGTGTGCCTCTGGGATCTGGTGGGGGATTGCTGGAATTTAGTCTATTTTGGGACAACCCAATAACTATTTCAGAAATTCCTAAATAAATCCTAGAGGCCCACTTAGCCCATTTGTGCAAGGCAAGGGATACTACTAAAGTTTAGTCCCACATTGCTAGTTTAGTGGGAGTTGGACCTCCTTATAAGGGAGGTTCTTTCCCCACTTGTATGAGCATGATAACAAGAGGGACATCCACGCACGCTCCTCCTCCGCCGCCCGCCACGCCTCGCCAGGACGCGCCGCGGGTTGCGGGAATGAGCCGAGCCGATGTCTAATTTTTGCCACGCACTACGTGTATACGAAAGGTCACTTGGGAGGTGAAAAGTTTTTGCAATAGTGGATAATGAATACAAACGGCGCACCCCTTTCCGTGTTCACGTCCCTCTCTTGTTCCTATATAAGAGAGGTCGCTCCTCTCCAGAGAGACACATCAGAAGGTCCTCTTCCTCTCGCCACATAGTTCCTCAGCACTGCGCTACTGCTACAATCTTCCCCATCCCAACTTGCGGCGTGCACCGCAGGTCGGGACAGTAAGCCTCCGAAACCACACCTTTTGAGTCCTGTAAGGGAGAAGGGTGATAAGGTTTTTGGGGAGCGCTCTGCGCAACTCCTGACTTCTTCATCACGGACGCCCCGGACTCCGACAATTGCTTCATCGACGACGACTACTTCCCCGACGTCGACAACCTCCTCGACGACATGGAGGACAATGACCCCAAGTCCAGTGCCTCTGCTACTGCTTCTGTCATGTACGTGTTTCTCCCCTTTCTATTGGAGGTTGTGCTACGGTTCCTTGTTCTAGTATTTGCCCTAGATATGTTATACTCTATTTCATATATGAAACTTGCTATACTGTCTGCTCAAAATATGTTTAGTTACGGTTCATATATGAAGATGTTGTTTACCTTCTCTTTGTTAAATCGCATGGCTTGTTTTATCACTGCTATACTAGCCATGCTTTATCTAGTATTTCTGTTAATAAAATCACTCGGTAAATTGCTCATATTTCCAACAATCCAAAAACCTTATTATAGGAAATTTACCCCAAGTGGTTTTGCTGCTTCCATCAGACCTCCTATGTTTGAGGGTATCCACTATAAGAGGTGGCGCAAGAAGCGATCTTATGGTTTCAAACCATGAGTTGCTATGACGCCACTCTTGGCAGACCTGAAGGAGAACTTGATGCTCAACAGGCACAAGCTTTTCAGAAAATGGATACTCTGTTTAAGGCTGCTCTCTTAAGTGTTCTTTGTGAGAACATAGTTGATGCTTATGCGTCAATTGATAATGGAAAAGATATGTGGGACGCACTCGAGGCCAAGTTTGGGGTCTCGGATGCCAAGACCGAAAGCTGTACATCATGGAGCAATTCTATGATTACAGGATGATCAAGAGCGCTCCGTGGTTGAGCAGGCTGATGAGATACAGTCATTTGCTAGAGAACCTGAGCACTTCAATTGCATGCTACCGGACAAGTTTGTTGCCGGGGGTATCATCACTAAGCTTCCTCCTTCATGGAAGAACTTTGCTACCTTACTGAAGCATAAGAGACAGGAGTTTTCCGTTCTGGATCTCATTAGTACTCTTGATGTGGAAGAAAAGGCGAGAGCAAAGGACACACATGCTCGAGGTATTGAGGGAGGATCTAGTGCCAATCTGCATGTAAGAAAAACTTCTAGTCCCACAAGTTCAAGAACAAGGGCAAGCTTGATGGTAAAGCAAAGTTTGATGGGAAGAACCAGGTTGTACAACACACGAACTTCAAGAATAAGAGTGACAATAAGAAAGGTGCTTGTCATGTGTGTGGAGATCCTAATTATTGTGCTCCTAGTTGTCCTAATCGCTATGACAAGCGTCATTCTGGGAAAGGCGGCAAGACCGCTAATGTTGTCATTGGAGACACTGCCATGAAGGATGCTGGGTATGGTATATTTCCCACTATTCTTTCAGTATGTCATTCTCCTGATTGGTTAATTTCCACGGGTGCTAATGTGCATGTATGCGGTGATATTTCCATGTTTTCGTCTTGTCAGACCGCAGGGACTTCATCCATGCTAATGGGCAACGGTTCAAGTGCTTCTGTTCATGGTGTTGGCACGGTCGATCTGAAGTTTACTTCAGGGAAGATCGTGCGGCTGAAGAACGTGCATTATGTCCCCTCCGTCAATAAAAATCTTATTAGCGGATCTCTTCTGTGTAGAGATGGCTATAAGCTTGACTTGGAGTCGAATAAATTTGTAATCTCCAAGTGTGGAACCTTTGTTGGTAAAGGCTATGAGTCAGGAGGCCTGTTTCATCTATCCTTATCAGACGTTTGCAATAAAGTTGTTAATCATATTTGCAACAATAGTGAATAAATGTGTGGCATTCACATCTTTGTCATGTTAACTTTGGTTGCATGTCGCGACTAGCGAAGTTGAACTTAATACCTAGTTTCACCACTGTCAAGGGATCTAAGTGTCAAGTGTGTGTGCAAGCTAAGGAACCTCGAAAGTCTCACGTGACTACGGAGACGAGAAATCTTGCACCTCTAGAACTTATACATTCAGATCTATGTGAAATGAATGGTGTTTTGACAAAAGGTGGAAAGAAATATTTCATGACGTTAATTGACGACTCCACTTGATATTGTCGTGTGTATCTTCTGAAATCTAAGGATGAGGCTTTGAACTTTTTCAAGATCTATAAAGCTGAAGTGGAAAACCAACTTGATCGAAAATCAAGAGGCTTAGGTCCAACCGTGGTGGAGAGTATTTTTCCAATGAATTTGATGCTTTTTAAAGTGAACATGGTATAATCCATGAGAGGACGCCTCCCTACTCACCGCGGTCAAATGGGGTGGCCGAAAGAAAGAACCGTACTCTAACTAATTTGGTTAACGCCATGTTAGACACATCGGGTCTCTCCAAGGCATGGTGGGGGAGGCGATATTGACAGCATGTCATGTCCTAAATCGAGTCCCCACAAAGAATAAAGAGATAACTCCATTCGAGGAATGGGAGAAGAAAAGGTTAAAACTCTCTTATCTGCGAACATGGGGTTTTTTGGTGATAGTCAATGTTCCAATTCCAAAGAAGCGGAAGCTTGCACCAAAGACTGTGGATTGTGTTTTCCTGGGATATGCTTTTCATAGCATTGGCTATAGATTCTTGGTTGCAAAAACTAAGGTACCTGACATGCATGTCGGTACGATTATGGAGTCGAATGATGCGACTTTCTTTGAAGATATCTTTCCCATGAAGGATATGGCTACCTCATCTAATCAGGAGATGACTAGTTCATCGAATCAGGAACCAGTTACAATTACCGAACCTGCCATTTTGATGGAACACTTTGAAAGTTCTGTGGAGGAGAACAATGAAGTTCCTACTAGGAGCAAGAGACAAAGGACTGCAAAGTCCTTTGGTGATGATTTTCTTCTGTATCTCATAGATTACACTCCTAGTTCGATTTCAGAGGCCTATGCATCTGAAGATGCTGACTACTGGAAGGAAGCGGTTCGTAGCGAGATGGATTCCATCTTGGCGAATGAAACTTGGGAGATAACTGATCGTCCTTTTGGGTGCAAACCTATAGGATGCAAATGGGTATTCAAGAAGAAGCTTAGGCCTGATGGTACTATCGAAAAGTACAAGGCTCGGCTCGTGGCTAAGGGTTATACACAAAAGGATGGTGAAGACTTCTTTGATACTTACTCACCTGTGGCTCGACTGACCACTTTTTGAGTTCTTCTTTCACTAGCTGCCTCACATGGTCTTCTCGTTCATCAAATGGATGTTAAGACTGCTTTCCTAAATGGAGAGTTGGATAAGGAAATTTATATGGAACAACTAGATGGGTTTGTAATAGATGGTCAGGAAGGAAAGTGTGCAAGTTGCTGAAGTCTTTGTATGGACTCAAGCAAGCACACAAATAGTGGCATGAGAAGTTCGAAAGAACTTTAACAGCTGCAGGCTTTTTTGTGAACGAAGCTGACAAATGTGTGTACTATCGCCATGGTGGGGGCGAGGGAGTTATGCTTTGCTTGTATGTTGATGACATACTGATTTTCGGAACAAATCTGAATGTTATTAAGGAGGTCAAGGATTTCCTATCTCGCTGTTTTGAGATGAAGGATTTAGGAGTGGCTGATGTCATTCTGAACATCAAGTTGTTGAGAGATGATGATGGTGGGATTACATTGCTTCAATCTCACTATGTGGAAAAGATCTTGAGTCCCTTTGGATATAGTGACGGCAAGCCCTCTCCAACACCATATGATGCTAGCGTGCTGCTTCGAAAGAATCGAAGAATTGCTAGTGATCAATTGAAGTATTCTCAGATTATTGGCTCGCTTATGTACTTAGCCCGTGCTACAAGACCTGACATCTCTTTTGTTGTTAGCAAACTGAGTCGATTTGTCTCAAAACCAGGAGATGTGCATTGGAAAGCTCTAGAGAGAGTTTTGCGTTATTTGAAAGGCACTGTGAATTATGGAATTCACTACACCGGGCACCCAAAGGTGCTTGAAGGGTATAGTGACTCAAACTGGATCTCAGATGCTGATGAGATAAAGGCCACGAGCGGATATGTATTCACTCATGGAGGTGGCGTTGTTTCTTGGAAGTCTTGCAAGCAGACCATCTTAACGAGGTCAACAATGGAAGCAGAACTCGCAGCACTAGATACAGCTACGGTCGAAACAGATTGGCTTCGTCGGCTCTTGAATGACTTACCGGTGGTTGAGAAACCTGTACCGGGTATCCTTATGAACTGCGACAATCAAACTGTGATCACGAAAGTGAACAGCTCAAAGGATAACGTGAAGTCATAAAGAAACGTTCAGAGAAGGTTAAAGTCTGTCAGGAAAATGAGTATCTCCGGAGTTATTGCATTGGATTATATCCAAATGTCTAAAAATCTGGCAGATCTTTTTACTAAGGGTCTATCACGTAATGCGATAGATAATGCATCGAGGGAGATGGGTATGAGACCCACAACATGAGTTGTTCACAGTGGTAACCTATTCGTTGTGATCGGAGATCCCGTGAATTACATGTGGAAGACAAGTTGTTGGTCAACTGGGAGGAGAGTACCCTTACTGTTAAAAATACCACTCCATGAACATGCAATACTCTCCTAATCTACATGGCAGGTTGATGTATATCTTAATGTGTTCTAAGTGGCTCTTTGAAGCAAAGATGTTGTCCTGCAAAACATGTTTTGAAGAACGCACCTATATGAGTCTGATTATTAAACGTCACAATCTATGAGAGTAGGGTTCTCTCTAGTAAACTCATGAAAGGTCTCGGAGTATGACGCATAAGCTCCACCCGCGGGGAAGACCCACGGAAGCCACGTATCGGTCAAGGCTTTATGTGAAGCTAGATTAGCATAAAACTTGCAGTTCAAGGCCCAAATCCACTGCTCAAGTTGCTTACTAGTGTAGCTTAGAGTTCTAGGTGGAAGTTCAAATTAACAGTCTCCACTGTAGTACCGGTATATAAAACAGTGTTTTGGAACCAAAGGCAAATTTTGTGTGCCTCTAGGATCTAGTGGGGGATTGCTGGAATTTAGTTTATTTTGGGACAGCCCAATAACTATTTCAGAAATACCTAAATAAATCCTAGAGGCCCACTTAGCCCATTTGTGCAAGGCAAGGGATACTACTAAAGTTTAGTCCCACATTGCTAGTTTAGTGGGAGGTGGACCTCCTTATAAGGGAGACTCTTTCGCCACTTGTATGAGCATGAGAACAAGAGGGACATCCACGCACGCTCCTCTTCCGCCGCCCGCCTCGCCACGCCACGCCACGCCTCGTAACGACGCGTCGCGGGTTGCGGGTTGCGGGTTGCTGGTTGCGGGAATGAGCCGAGCCGATGTCTAATTTTTGCCACGCACTACGGGTATACGAAAGGTCACTTGGGAGCTGAAAAGTTTTTGCGGTAGTGGATAATGAATACGAACGGCGCACCCCTTCGCGTGTTCGCGTCCCTCTCATGTGCCTATATAAGAGAGGTCGCTCCTCTCCAGAGTGACACACCAGAAGGTCCTCTTCCTCTCGCCACACAGTTCTTGAGCACTGCGCTGCTGCTACAATCTTCCCCATCCCGACTTGCGGCGTGCACCGCAGGTCGGGATAGTAGGCCTCCGAAACCGCACCTTTTGAGTCCTGTACGGGAGAAGGGTGATAAGGTTTTTGGGGAGCGCTCTGTAGCGACCATCGACTTCTTCGTCACGGACGCCTCGGACTCGATAACTACTTCCCCGGCAGCGACTACTTCCCCGGACGTCGACAACCTCCTCGACGACATGGAGGACACCGACCCCAAGTCCAAAGGCTCTCACTCTGCTGTCACAACGCACGTCGTGTTTCTCCCCTTTCTATTGGAGGTTCTGCTATAGTTCCTTGTTCTAGTATTTGCCCTAGATATGTTATACTCTATTTCATATATGCAACTTGCTATACTGTCTGCTCAAGATATGTTTAGTAACGGTTCATATATGAAGATGGTGTTTACCTTCTCTTTGTTAAATCGCATGACTTGTTTTATCACTGCTATACTAGTAATGCTTTATCTAGTATTTCTGTTAATAAAATCACTCGGTAAATTCCTCATATTTCCAACAATTCAAAAACCTTATTATAGGCTATTTACCACAAGTGGTTTTGCTACTTCCATGAGACCTCCTATGTTTGAGGGTATCCACTATAAGAGGTGGCGCGTGAGAGCAGTCTTATGGTTTCAAATCATGAGTTGCTATGGCGCCACTCTTGGCAGACCTGAAGGAGACCTTGATGCTCAACAGGCACAAGCTTTTCAGAAAAAGGATACTCTGTTTAAGGCTGCTCTCTTGAGTGTTCTTGGTGAGAACATAGTTGATGCTTATGCGTCAATTGATAATGGAAAACATATGTGGGACACACTCGAGGCCAAGTTTGGGGTCTCGGATGCCGGCACTGAGTTGTACATCATGGAGCAATTCTATGATTACAGGATGACTGAAGAGCGCTCCGTGGTTGAGCATGCTCATGAGATACAGTCATTTGCTAGAGAACTTGAGCACTTCAATTGCATGCTACCGGACAAGTTTGTAGCCGGGGGTATCATCACTAAGCTTCCTCCTTCATGGAGGAACTTTGCTACCTTACTGAAGCATACAAGACAGGAGTTTTCCGTTCCGGATCTCATTGGTACTCTTGATGTGGAAGAAAAGGCGAGAGCAAAGGACACACGTGCTCGAGGTATTGAGGGAGGATCTAGTGCCAATCTGCATGTAAGAAAAACTTCTAGTCCCACAAGTTCAAGAACAAGGGCAAGCTTGATGGTAAAGCAAAGTTTGATGGGAAGAACAAGGCTATACAACACACGAACTTCAAGAAGAAGAGTGACAATAAGAAAGGTGCTTGTCATGTGTGTGGAGATCCTGATCATTGGGCTCCTAGTTGTCCTAATCACTAAGACAAGCGTCATCCTGGGAAAGGCGGCAAGACCGCTAATGTTGTCATTGGAGACACTAACATGAAGGATGCTGGGTATGGTATATTTCCCACTATTCTTTCAATATGTCATTCTCCTGATAGGTTAATTGACACGGGTGATAATGTGCATGTATGCGGTGATATTTCCATGTTTTCGTCTTGTCAGACCGCAGGGACTTCAACCATGCTAATGGGCAACGGTTCAAGTACTTATGTTCGTGGTGTTGGCACGGTCGATCTGAAGTTTACTTCGGGGAAGATCGTGCGGCTGAAGAACGTGCATTATGTCCCCTCCGTCAATAAAAATCTTGTTAGCGGATCTCTTCTGTGTAGAGATGGCTATAAGCTTGTCTTTGAGTCGAATAAATTTGTAATCTCCAAGTATGGAACCTTTCTTGGTAAAGGCTATGAGTCAGGAGGCTTGTTTCGTTTATCCTTATCAGACATTTCCAATGAAGTTGTTAATCGTATTTGCAACAATAGTGAATCAAATATTTGGCATTCACGTCTTTGTCATGTTAACTTTGGTTGCATGTCACGACTAGCGAAGTTGAACTTAATCCCTAGTTTCACCACTGTCAAGGGATCTAAGTGTCAAGTGTGTGTGCAAGCTAATCAAACTCGTAAGTCTCAGCTGACTACGGAGACGAGAAATCTTGCACCACTAGAACTTATACATTCAGATGTATGTGAAATGAATGGTGTTTTGACAAAAGGTGGAAAGAAATATTTAATGAAGTTAATTGACGACTCCACTAGATACTGTCGTGTGTATCTTCTGAAATCTAAGGTTGAGGCTTTGAACTTTTTCAAGATCTATAAAGCTGAAGTGGAAAACCAACTTGATCGAAAATCAAGAGGCTTAGGTCCGACCGTGGTGGAGAGTATTTTTCCAATGAATTTGATGCTTTTTGTGCGGAACATGTTATAATCCATGAGAGGACGCCGCCCTACTCACTGCAGTCAAAATGGGTGGCCGAAAAAAAGAACCGTACTCTAACTGATTTGGTTAACGCCATGTTAGACACATCGGGTCTCTCCAAGGCATGGTGGGGGGAGGCGATATTGACAGCATGTCATGTCCTAAATCGAGTTCCCACGAAGAACAAAGAGATAACTCCATTCGAGGAATGGGAGAAGAAAAGTTAAAACTCTCTTATCTGCGAACATGGGGTTGTTTGGCGAAAGTCAATGTTCCACTTCCAAAGAAGCAGAAGCTTGGACCAAAGACTGTGGATTGTGTTTTCCTTGGATATGCTTTTCATAGCATTGTCTATAGATTGTTGGTTGTAAAATATGAGGTACCTGACATGCATGTCGGTACGATCATGGAGTCGAATGACGCGACTTTCTTTGAAGATATCTTTCCCATGAAGGATATGGCTACCTCATCTAATCAGGAGATGCCTAGTTCATCGAATCAGGAACCAGTTACAATTACCGAACCTGCCATTTCGATGGAACACTTTGAAAGTTCTGTGGAGGAGAACAATGAAGTTCCTACTAGGAGCAAGAGACAGAGGACTGCAAAGTCCTTTGGTGATGATTTTCTTCTGTATCTCATAGATGACACTCCTAGTTCGATTTCAGAGGCCTATGCATCTGAAGATGCTGACTACTGGAAGGAAGCGGTTCGTAGCGAGATGGATTCCATCTTGGCAAATGAAACTTGGGAGATAACTGATCGTCCTTATGGGTGCAAACCTATAGGATGCAAATGGGTATTCAAGAAGAAGCTTAGGCCTGATGGTACTATCGAAAAGTACAAGGCTCGGCTCGTGGCTAAGGGTTATACCCAAAAGGATGGTGAAGACTTCTTTGATACTAACTCAGCTGTGGATCGACTGACCACTATTCGAGTTCTAGTTTCACTAGCTGCCTCACATGGTCTTCTCGTTCATCAAATGGATGTTAAGACAGCTTTCCTATATGGAGAGTTGGATGAGGAAATTTATTTGGAACAACCAGATGGGTTTGTAATAGATGGTCAGGAAGGGAAAGTGTGCAAGTTACTGAAGTCTTTGTATGGACTCAAGCAAGCACACAAACAGTGGCATGAGAAGTGAGGGAGTCGTGGATTAAGGGGTGTCCGGATAGCCGAACTATCACCGTTGGCCGGACTCCTGGACTATGAAGGTACAAGATTGAAGACTTCATCCCGTGTCCGGATAGGACTTTCCTTGGCGTGGAAGGCAAGCTTGGTGATACGGATATGTAGATTTCCTACCATTGTAACCGACTCTGTGTAACCCTAACCCTATTCGGTGTCTATATAAACCGAAGGGTTTTAGTCCGTAGGACGAACAACAATCATACCATAGGCTAGCTTCTAGGGTTTAGCCTCTCTGATCTCGTGGTAGATCTACTCTTGTACTACCCATATCATCAATATTAATCAAGCAGGAGTAGGGTATTACCTCCATCGAGGGGGCCCAAACCTAGGTAAAAACATCGTGTCCCTTGCCTCCTGTTACCATCCGCCTAGATGCACAGTTCGGGACCCCCTACCCGAGATCCGCCGGTTTAGACACCGACATTGGTGCTTTCAATGAGAGTTCCGCTGTGTCGTCACCTATAGGCCCGATGGCTCCTTCAATCATCAGCAATGACGCAGTCCAGGTTGAGACTTTTCTCCCCGGACAGATCTTCGTATTCGGCGGCTTTGCACTGCGGGCCAATTAGCTAGGCCATCCAGAGCAGATCGAAAGCTATGCCCCTGGCCATCAGGTCAGATTTGGAAGCTTGAACTATACGGCCGATGTCCGCGGAGACTTGATCTTCGACGGATTCGAGCCACAACCGAGCGTGCCGCACTGTCTCGATGGAGTGCGATCTAGCTCTGCAGCGAGCGGTGCCAGAGGCCGCACCGATGCCCGCTCAACCCTTAATCCGGAGCCGGTTTCGCCGATCGAGGACGGTTTGTTGGACACCGCCTCGGGGGCTGAAATCTCTACGGTGATTGAGCCGAACACCATCCCTGTCCTTTGCAAAGCTCGTGACTCCTAGGTGACGGACTCCTTTCCGGACTCCGAACATCCCGCGCCCCTGCCAGTCTAATCCGACTGGGCGCCGGTTATGGAGTTCACCGCCGCGGACATCTTTCAGCACTCGCCCTTTGGTGATATCCTGAACTCATTAAAGTCTCTCTCTTTGTCAGGGGAGTTGAGGGAGTCCCGGACTAGGGGGTGTCCGGATAGCCGGACTATCGTCACGGCCGGACTCCAAGACTATGAAGATACAAGCTTGAAGACTTCGTCCCGTGTCCGGATGGGACTTTCCTTGGCGTGGAAGGCAAGCTTGGTGATACGGATATGTAGATCTCCTACCATTGTAACCGACTCTGTGTAACCCTAACCTATCCGGTGTCTATATAAACCGGAGGGTTTTAGTCCGTGGGGCGAACAACAATCATACCATAGGCTAGCTTCTAGGGTTTAGCCTCCTTGATCTCGTGGTAGATCTACTCTTGTACTACCCATATCATCAATATTAATCAAGCAGGAGTAGGGTATTGCCTCCATCGAGAAGGCCCGAACCTGGGTAAAAACATCGTGTCCCTTGTATCCTGTTACCATCCGCCTAGACGCACAGTTCGGGACCCCCTACCCGAGATCCGCCGGTTTTGACACCCACATTAGTGCTTTCATTGAGAGTTCCTCCGTATGCGTCACCGATAGGCCCGATGGCTCCTTCGATCATCAACAACGACGCGGTCCAGGGTGAGACTTTTCTCCCCGGACAAATCTTCGTGTTTGGCGGCTTTGCACTGCGGGCCAATTCGCTTGGCCATCTGGAGCAGATCGAAAGCTACGCCCCTGGCCATCAGGTCAGATTTGGAAGTTTGAACTATACGGCCGATATCCGCGGAGACTTGATCTTCAACGGATTCGAGCCGCAGCCGAGCGTGCCGCACTGTCTCCATGGGCATGATCTAGCTCTGCACCCGAACAGTCCTGGTGGCCGCACCAGTATCCGCTCCGACCCTTAATCCGGAGCCGGATTCCCCGATCGAGGACGGGTGGTTGGACACCGCCTCGGGGGCTACAATCCCACCGTCAATCGAGCCGAACTCTATCCATGTCCTTTGCGAAGACCTTGACTCTAGGGTGCCGGACTCCTCTCCGGACTCCGAACCCTCCGCACCCCTACCAATCGAATCCGATTAGGCGTCGGTCATGGAGTTCACGGCCGCGGACATCTTTCAACACTCGCCCTTTGGCGACATCCTGAATTCACTAAAGTCTCTCTCTTTATCCGGAGAGCCCTGGCCGGACTACGGCCAGGAAGGATGGGATGCGGACGACGAAGAAATTCAACGCCCACCCACCACCCACTCCGTAGCCACTGTCGAAAGCTTACACGACGTGCTCGATTTCGACTCCGAAGACATCGACGGTATGGACGACGACGTAGGAGACAACAATGAACCAGCACCTATAGGATGCTGGACAACCACCTCATCCCATGATGTATACATGGTGGATACACCTAAAGGAAATGAAGACGAGGAACAACGGGACGCTACGAAGGATAATCCCTCGAAAAGCAGTCAAAACGGCAACGTAAACGCCGAACAAAGTCCCGCCTCAACAAAGACCCAGCCATAGAGCAGGGCGAACCGGTGGAAAACGAACAAGCTATCGAGCAATCGTCCGAACAAGAGAACTTGGATAAACAATCTGTCCCCAGTGAAGACAACAGTCCGGACGATCTGATGCCGGACAAACTATTGGAGCAAAATGACCTCCAAAAAAGGCTCGTCGCCACTGCGCGTAGCCTGAAAAAGCAGAAGCGGAAGCTCAAAACAGCGGAAGATGCACTCAGGATCAGATGGAACAAGGTATTCAGCACCGCAGACAAGTACGGCGACAGTCGCCGAACAAAGAGCTACCCGAAGAGAAAGCTACTGCCCGAATTCGACGAGGAGGCCTTAGAGCCCCCACAATTAAAAAGTAAGAAGGCCACCCGGTCGGATGGATGACCCCACGGCAAAAAGAGAGCGGCGAATGGCGCCGCACACAAGCCAATATGCGATCCGCATAAGGATTCACATCAAAAGGATGGCCCAGTTAGGTCCATCTATGGGCCAAGAAAGCATGCTCGTCAAAGCAATGCAATACACCAAAATTCCGAAGATCACGGCACACCCAAATATAGGGCGCCGCACACCCCTATGTTTCACCGATGAGGTGTTGGATCATGAATTTCCAGTGATTCAAACCCGTAAACATAGAGGCATCTGACGAGAACAATGCACCACAGATGTCGGATTGAGGATTACATCCTCCACATACACATGGCTAGAGGAGATGATCTCCACGCCATAAAATACTTACCCCTTAAACTCAAAGGACCAGCTCATTGGCTTAGCCTCCCCGAAAATACCATTGGAAGTTGGGAAGAGCTCAAGGATGCATTTCGGGCAAATTTTCAGGGGACCTATGTCCGCCCTCCGGATGCAGACGATCTAAGTCACATAACTCAATAGCCCGGAGAGTCAGCCCGGAAATTCTGGAACAGGTTCCTTACTAAAAAGAACCAAATAGTCGACTGTCCGGACGCCGAAGCCTTAGCATCTTTCAAGCACAACATCCGAGACGAATGGCTCGCCAAACACCTCGGCCAAGAAAAGCCAAGAACAATGGCCGCATTAACAAGCCTCATGACCCGCTTTTGTGCGGGAGAGGATAGCTGGCTAGCAAGATGCAGCACCAGCGACCCAAGTACATCCGAAATCAGGGATGGAAATGGGAAGCCACGGCGCAACAAGGACCAGCGCCGAATTAAAAGGAACAGTCCAAAGGGCACGGCGGCCAACGCCGGATTCAAAAGCTCACGGCAGAACAACAAAAAACTGCCCCTTAAGGACAATAGCGATGAGCTATCCAACTTCAACAAAATCTTGGACAAGATATGTCAAATCCACAGTACTCACAGGAGGCCTGCTAACCATACCCACGTAAATTGTTGGGTCTTCAAACAGTCCGGCAGACCGAACGCCCGAACACAAGGGGCTCGACACACCAAGTGAAGATGACGACGAGCACCACAAGCAGAGCCCCGGAAAACAAAAGACTTTCCCACAAGAGGTTAAAATAGTAAACTCACTTCACGTGATCAAAGGGAAAAACAGAGCGGCGCCTACTAAAAGGCGCGCCGCGCACTGGTTGTCAAAACCAATCACCTTCGACCATCAGGACTATTCCGAAAATATCCGAAACGCAGGATGGACTGCCCTGATACTGGATCCTATAATCGACGGATTCCAATTTACGCGAGTCCTCATGGATGGCGGCAGTGACATAAACCTGATATATTAGGACACAATCCGTAGGATGGGGATAAACCCAACCAAAATTCGCCGTAGCAACACCTCCTTTAAAGGAGTAATGCCAGGCCCATATGCCCATTGTACAGGCTCCATACTGCTAGAAGTTGTGTTCGGTTCATCCGACAACTTCCGTCCGCGAAGGTTACTCTTCCATATCGCCCGTTTAAAAGTAGCCATCAAGCACTATTGGGACGCGAAGCTTTCGCCCGCTTTAACGCAATACCACATTATGCATCTCTAACACTTAAAATGCCCAGTCCACGCGGCATCATCTCGTTAAAAGGAAGTATTAAGTGTTACTCGAGCACGGAAGAACGGGAGACTGCCTTGACAGCCCCACAGCTATCCGGCTCTGCTAGGCAAAGAACCTGAATTGGTCATTCAAACCCCGGACATGGCTAGACGAGTCCGGCGCCTACTAGCGGCATACCCCCATACGAGGGGCTGCATGCATGTATAACAAGAGACAATAAAGCTCAATTTTATTCACTTCTTCGAACCGTACTCTGTTTATTTAATATTAATTACATCTTTCGCACGATCCTTTTTTCTTTCAAACTAAGTTCCTCTCTTTTACAGATGAACAACGTGCTACACCCGTCCAGGATACGGCACAATGGAGATACAGGCGCAGACGTGCAGTAGGGACCCGTTGCAAGGATTCTTTTCAGATTAAGACCCTGCGTAAACCTTTTTTACTGTCTCTTGTTGATATACATCCCCGGTTCCTTAATATAACCGAGGAGGAGGCTGGCGCTTTGGTATTGGCCGCACTGTAATTTTTTGCGCTGCACTGACACCAGGGCTTAGGGCATTATTCTGCCCATTTTCATAAAGACCGAATACCTTAGGGAGTATTCGGCGTCTCGAGTTAGGCCTTATATGCATCAGCTCCGAATCATGTCTTTTGTCAAATGTTGGGTTGCCCGGCTCCTGTGTTTTGCTGCCTTACGTTCCGTTTTCACGGCTAACGCGGCACCAGGAGAACTACTGCGATTGTGCCCCGGTTCGGCCGGGTGAGCACCTCAGTAGAGAAAGCCGAAAACTGATTGTCATGATATAGCGAGAGACTGGTCAACCACTCGATGACTAACTGGAATGTTTAGGATTCCTCCGCATTAACAAAGGACCGGTTTTCGGTCAGGCACATACGCACCTTTTAATTCGGGAGAGTGCGGTGCCCCCAGGGGCTATATAGTAGCCCCACCCTCGAACTCCTATGGCTAAGTGAAAGTGATAAAGGATTATTGTCCGGTTGCCTGGTTTGCTACGCTATCACCTCCTTAACAGGACCAAGATGTTGGATTAAGTGTGAAAAGGCGCTTTCTTTGCAAACACCCCCGCACTATGTGCGTGGGGGCTGAAGCCAAGGACTGCCATCTTTCAGCTTATATATACATATACATAAACGACCGCACAGGGAGTAGTTTACTACTTGAACACACAAGTATAAAAGCTCTTATATTATATTGAAACATTGTTTTCACAAATCATACATGTCATTTAAACATAATATCCTTCGAGCACTGCGTCTCTATTAAACGAGCGCCCGACAGGACTTCTTCAAAGTAGTGCTCGGCAGGTACTCTGCTTCTGTCCGAATCTTGGGATGCAACGTCGGTGGCCTTCATCTCTGCCCAGTATGTCTTGACACGGGCCAGAGCCATCCGCGCTTCCCTCAATACACGCCGATCGCTTCATTGCGTCGTCTGTGATACCGCACCAAGAAACTGCTGCACTAAACCAAAATAACTCTTCGGCTGGGGTCCGTCCGGCCACAAGTGAGTCAAGACATGCTTCATGGCAAATCCGGACAGTCGATTCAGCTCGGCCCATTCGGCCAACCGATCGGTGAGCGGCAGAGGACGCTCCGGACTATGGAATTGCGATCAATATAGCTCTTCCCGTCGGTGCCCCTTCAGGCCCCGGAAGTGCTCAACGCGTCCTTCGCTTCGCCGCCAAGTCCAGATAAGCATCCTCCGAACTCCACAACTTATCCAACTGAGCATACTTTGGATCTGTATATTTCCTCCGCAGCAGAAACGGTTTTCTAGCCGCAATTGCCCCGGCCTGACTCAGCTCCTCCTTGGCAGCTCTCAAAGCCGACTGGGCATTCTTGGATTCGGCGGCGGCCTTTTTTAGGCCCTCTTGTTCCGCTTGACGTTCGTTTTCAAGAACCTCGCAGCGATCGGTAGTATTCCTTAACCTTTTTGCCATATCGGCCATTTCCTCTTTGCTTCGGTAGTGAGCAGCCTGTTCGGCTTCTAGCTCTTCGGCCGCCTTTAAAGCGGCCGCATTACTGACCCTGGATTGTAGCTCCTCCACGGCAGCGGCACCATCTGCATTAAGCATACGAATAGTAAGACATGGGCGTCAAGCTCCCTTACCAGGTGTCCGCATAGAAGTCGCATACCTTGTGACTCGTCAAACCGTTTATTGACCAGCGCAATGTCCGCATCCGCCTCGTCATGTTGCCGCTTTAGTTCGGCATATTCATCAGTCCTGCTGGCCTCCAGACGCCCCGCCACCTATTTAGGAGCGGCGATATGTTATAACTGAGAATTTGATCCTCGGCACGTTGTCAATTTTGACAACATACCGAGTCTCAGGGGCTACTATCTATACAGGGCGCATTTTATATGCATAACTGTCGGAACGTACATAATTTTGCGTACCTCAAACCCCGTCAGTAAGCTTCTGACGGCTTCATGCAATCTGCTCTCCGCGGATGCAATTCTTTCAATCACCGTACCCATTAGAGCACGGTGATCTTCTGAAATAGCCGCTCGCCCGAGCAGATCCTTCAGCTCCTCCGACCGCACACCACTTGGCGCTGGACCTTCCGGCCCCACCGGACTTGGGGGAACCCTCCGCGACGACACCTCCGGGTCGTCCGCTTCACATGAGGGTGCGACAGGTGGAGGCGTTTCGCTCTCAATCATCTCCGGAAGAAGATCCCCCGAAGACGAGCTCTGCTGAGAAGGGCTGAGGTCCGAACTACAAGGTACAATCTCGGTTATCTTCATGAATAAATACAGGGATGTTCCTTATTTACAAGACCCCTTCTTTTACTTACGGCTCATTGGAGGGCTGATCCCTTGGGGAAATAGTGCGGCTGGGTTACTCCCAGCCGGACTCTTCGAAGATTCCCTTCCCTCTTTGAGGCCTTGACCTCCGGATCTTCAAGCGGTCCTCTTCTCTCCTCGAAGACGGACTTTTAATCCCTCCTCCCTTGATAGCCTCCTTCGTAGAGGCAGTTGCTTCCCCGCTCCCCCCTTCGCCATCTTCAAAAGGCGCGACCTTCAACATCTTGGCCAGCATGGGATCCGGCGTGGTCTCTGGGAGGGGAGCCGGACACCTTATTAACTTTTCCTTGGCTATCCACTCCTGTTCAAGAAACGGCTCCTTCAAAGGGAATATATATAAAATAAATGAATGAACAGCTTGTCCGGTTACAGGACTACTTACTTGAGTATCTGGGCGATTCCAGCTTAGTCCTGCGTCCTCGGTCAAGTCCGGACACTTCTCTTGTGATCCAAAGAACAGTTTATAAATCTCCACGAGCGTCGTGCCCATGAAGTTTTGGAGAGCTCGTGGTCCCTCCGGATTGAATTCCCACAGGCGGAGGGGGCGACGTTTGCAGGGCTGAAGGCGTCGGATCACCATAACCTGCGCCACTGCAACCAGATTGATCCCTCTTTCCTGGAGGTCTCGAATACGGCCCTGCAGCAAGGGAACGTCCTTGGACGGCCCCCAGTCGAGCCCCTTGTTGACCCATGATGCCAGCCGTTGTGGTGGACCTGAGCGGAAGGCAGGGAGCGCCGCCCATTTGGTGCCCCTGGGAGCGGTGATATAAAACCACTCCCGTTGCCACAAACCAAGCTCCTCTTGAAAAAAGCCCTCGGACCATGGAGCATCAGCACATTTGCTTATGACCGCCCCTCCACACTCTGCTTGTTGCCCCCCGATCATCCTTGGCTCTACCTTGAAGGTCTTGAGCCACAATCCAAAGTGGGGGGTAATATGGAGGAAGGCCTCACATACGACGATGAATGACGAGATATGGAGGTTGGACTCCGGATTCAAGTCATGGAAATCAAGCCCATAATAAAACATGAGTGTCGGTGTCAAAACTGGCGGATCTCGGATAGGGGGTCCCGAACTGTGCATCTAGGCGGATGGTAACAGGAGACAAGGGACACGATGTTTTACCCAGGTTCGGGCCCTCTTGATGGAGGTAAAACCCTACGTCCTGCTAGATTAATATTGATGATGTGTGTTACAAGAGTAGATCTACCACGAGATCAAAGAGGCTAAACCCTAGAAGCTAGCCTATAGTATGATTGTTGTTCGCCCTCTGAACTAAAACCCTCCGGGTTTATATAGACACCAGATAGGGTTAGGGTTACAGTAGTCGGTTACAATGGTAGGAGATCTACATATCCGTATCGCTAAGCTTGCCTTCCACGCCAAGGAAAGTCCAATCCAGACACGGGACAAAGTCTTCAATCTTGTATCTTCATAGTCTTGGAGTCCGCCAATGATGATAGTTCGCTATCCGGACACCCCCTAGTCCGGAACTCCCTCAGTAGCCCCTGAACCAGGCTTCAATGACGACTAGTCCGGCGCGCATGTTGTCTTCGGCATTGCAAGGCGGGTTCTTCCTCCGAATAATTTATAGAAGATTGTGAACACCAGGATAGTGTCCTGCTCTGCAAAACAAGTTCCACATAACACCGTAGAGAGAATAATTTTTGCATAGATCTGCTGACGTATTCCGTGGCGTGACATCACACCACGGTCAGGCCTTTATATGAATCGTTTTTTTATTGTTCCACCTCAGCGTGTTTAGCGAGGCGGTTTCCTTGGCACGTCTTATCAAATCGTAGATCGTGCCCCCTTATTCCGAGATTCTCATCAATACGGACGCGGTAACCCAACCGCGTGCCCGTTGGCCTGCCTTCTCTGAAAGGCGAGTCCTAGTCGACCACGGGTGGGCTCTTGGTATTCAACCTCTTTATAACGAGACCAAGGCCCTCTCCTTTTACACCCTCTATCGAGTTCGCCTCGCGCCGAGTTCCAACACCCAAAGCTTCAGATTCAGGCGCTTCAGACTTTTCGACGATGTCCGGCTCCGACCAGCATGGCCGATGGATGTCTTCCTCCTCACAGAAGAAGACGTGCTAAAGTTGCGAGACGCCAGGTATCTAACCGGCGAGATCTCGCATAGGCTGCCTGCTCCAGTGCAGGTCATTCCCACTCCTGAGCCCAGTGAGAACGTGGTGTTCATGTCCCACTTCCTTCGGGGTTTAGGCTTCCCGACGGATCCCTTTGTGCGGGGGCTCATGTTTTATTACGGGCTTGATTTCCATGACTTGAATCCGGAGTCCATCCTCAATATCTCTTCATTCATTGTCATATGTGAGGCCTTCCTCCATATTACCCCCCACTTTGGATTGTGGCTCAAAACCTTCAAGGTGGAGCCAAAAGGCGATCAAGGGGCAAGCAGAGTGCGGAGGGGCGGTCATAAGCAAATGTGCTGATGCTCCGTGGCGAGGGCTCTTTTCAAGAGGAGCTTGGTTTGTGGCAACGGGAGTGGTTTTATATTACCTCTCCTGTGGGCACCAAATGGGCGGCTCTCCCGCCTTCCGCCAGGTCCACCACAGCGGCCAAGGCGTCATGGGTCAACAAGGGGCTCGACTGGGGCCATCCAAGGATGTTCCCTGCTGCAGGCCGTATTCGAGATCTCCAGGAAAGAGGGATCAATCTGGTTGCAGTGACGCAGGTTATGGTGATCCGGCGCCTTCAGCCCTGCAAACTTCGCCCCCTCCGCCTGTGGGAATTCAATCCGGAGGGACCACGAGCTCTCCAAAATTTTATGGGCACAACGCCCGTGAGATGTATAAACTGTTCTTCGGATTACAAGAGAAGTGTCCGGACTTGACCGAGGACGCAGGACCAAGCTGCAATCACCCAGATACTCAAGTAAGTAGTCCTGTAACAGGACAAGCTGTTCATTCATTTATTTTATATATATGCCCTTTAAAGGAACCGTTTCTTGAACAGGAGTGGATAGCCAAGGCAAAGTTGATAAGGTGTCCGCTCCTCCCAGAGACCACGCCGGATCCCTTGTTGACCAAGATGTTGAAGGTCGCGCCTTTTGAAGAAGGCGAAGGGAGGAGCGGGCGAGCAACTGCCTCTGCAAAGGAGGCTATCAAGGAAGGAGGGATTAAGAGTCCCACCTTCCGAGGAGAGAAGAGGACCGCTTGTAAGATCCGGAGGTCAAGGCCTCAAAGAAAGGAAGGGAATCTTCGGAGAGTCCGGCTACCGGAAGTAACCCAGCCGCACTATTTCCCCAAGGGGATCAGCCCTCCAGCGAGCCGTAAGTAGAAATAAGGGGTCTTGTAAGTAAGGAGCATCCCTGGATTTATTTATGAAGATAACCGAAATTGTACCTTGTAGTTCGGACCTCAGCCCTTCTCAGCAGAGCACGTCTTCGGGGGATCTTCTTCCGGTGATGATGGAGAGTGAAACGCCTCCACCTGTCGCATCCTCATGTGAAGCGGGCGACCCGGAGGTGTCGTCGCAGAGGGTTCCCCCAAGTCCAGCGGGGCCGGAAGGTCCGGCGCCAAGTGGTGTGCGGTCGGAGGAGCTGAAGGATTTGCTCGGGCGAGCGGCTATCTCAGAAGATCACCATGCTCTAATGGGTACGGTGATTGAAAGAATTGCATCCGCAGAGAGCGGATTGTACGAAGCCGTCAGAAGCTTGCTGACGGGGTTTCAGGTACACAAAAAATAATGTACCTTTTGACAGTTGTGCATATAAAATGCGCCATGTATAGATAGTAGCCCCTGAGACTCGGTATGTTGTCAAAATTGACGACGTGCCGAGGATCAAATTCTCAGTTTTAACATATCGCCGCTCCTAAACAGGTGGCGGGACGTCCAGAGGCCAGCCGGATTGATGAATATACCGAACTAAAGCGGCAGCTTGATGAGGCAGATGCGGACATCACGCTGGTCAATAAACGGTTTGACGAGTCACAAGGTATGTGACTTCTATGCGGACACCTGGTAAGGGAGCTTGACGCCCATGTTTTACTATTCATATGCTTAATGCAGATGGTGCCGCTGTCGTGGAAGAGCTGCGGGCAGAACTCGCCCGAGCGAAAGAGCAAGCCAGAATTAGTAATGTGGCTGCTTTAAAGGCGGCCGAAGAGCTAGAAGCTGAACGGGCTGCTCACTGCCGAAGCAAAGAGGAGATGGCCGGGATGGCCAAAAATTTAAGGAATACTACCGAACGCTGCGTGGTTCTTGAAAAGGAACGTCAAGCGGAACAAGAGGACCTAAAGAAGGCCGCCGCCGAATCCAAGAAGGCCCAATCGGCTTTGAGAGCTGCCAAGGAGGAGCTGAGTCAGGCCGGGGCAATTGCGGCTGGAAAACCGCTTTCTGCGGAGGAAATATACAGATCCAAAGTATGCTCGGTCGGATAACTTGTGGAGTTCAGAGGATGCTTATCTCGACTTGTCGGCGAAGCGCCAGGACGCGGTTGAGCACTTCCGGGCTAGAAGGGGCATGAAGGGAAGAGCTATATTGGTCGCAATTCCATAGTCCGGGCGTCCTTCCGCCATCGACCGATTGGTTGGCCGAATGGGCCGAGCTGAATCGACTGTCCGGATTTGCCATGAAGCATGTCTTGACTCACTTGTGGCCGGACGGACCCCAACCGAAGAGCTATTTTGGTTTAGTGCAGCAGTTTCTTGGTGCGGTGCCGCGTATCAACGCAATAAAGCGATCGGCATGTATTGAGGGAGTGCGGATGGCTCTTGCCCGTGTCAAGACATACTGGGCAGAGATGAAGGCCACTGACGTTGCATCCCAGGATTCGGACAAAGGCCGAGTACCTGCCGAGCACTACTTTGAAGAAGTCCTGTCGGGCGCTCTTTTAATAGAGATGCAAAGGCTCAAGGATATTATGTTTAAATGACATGTATGATTTGTGAAAACAATGTTTCAATGTAATACAAGTGCTGTTTATACTTGTGCGTTCAAGTAGTAAACTACTCCTCGGCGGCCGTTTATGTATATGTGTATATAACCTGAAAGATGGCAGTCCTTGGCTTCAGCCCCCACGCACATAGTGCGGGGGTGTTTGCAAAAAAGCACTTTTTCACACTTGATCCAACGTCTTGGTCCTGTTAAGGAGGTGATAGCGTAGCAAACCAGGCAACCGGACTATAATGCTTTATCACTTTCACTTAGCCATAGGAGTTCGAGGGTGGGGCTACTATATAGCCTCGGGGCACCGCACTCTCCCGAATTCGGGGTGCGTATGTGCCTGACCGAAAACCGGTCCTTCGTTAATGCGGAGGAATTCTAAACATTCCTGTGAGTCATCGAGTGGTTGACCAGTCTCTCGCTATATCATGACAGTCAGTTTTCGGCTTTCTCTACTGAGGTGCTCGCCCGGCCGAACCGGGGCACAATCGGAGTAGTTCTCCTGGTGCCGCACAAAGGGATCCGTCGGGAAGCCTAAACCCCGACGGAAGTGAGACACGAACACCACGTTCTCGCCGGGCTCAGGAGTGGGAATGACCTACCCTGGAGCAGGTAGCCTATGCGAGATCTCGCCGGTTAGATACCTGGCGTCTCGCAGCTTTAGCACATCTTCTTCCGAGACGGAGGAAGACATCCATCGGCCGTGCTAGTCGGAGCCGGACATCGTCGAAAGTCCGGAGCGCCTGAATCTGAAGCTTTGGGTGTTGGAACTCGAAGCGCGAGGCGAACTCGATGGAGGGTGTAAAAAGAAGAGGGCCTTGGTCTCATTATAAAGAGGTTGAATACCAAGAGCCCACCCCATGGTCGATTAGGACTCACCTTTGATAGAGGAGGCAGGCCAACGGGCACAGTTGGGTTACCCACGTCCGTATTTATGAGAATCCCGGAATAAGGGGGCATGATCTATGCTTTGATAAGACGTGCCAAGGAAACCGCCTCGCTAAACGCGCTGAGGTGGAACAATAAAAATGATTCATATAAAGGCCTGGCCGTGGTGTGATGGCACGCCACGGAATACGCCGCCAGATCTGTGCAAAAATTATTCTCTACGGTGTTATGTGGAAACTTGTTTTGCGAGCGGACACTATCCTTGTGTTCAAAACCTTCTATGAAGAATTCGAGGAGGAACCGCCTTGCAATGCCGAAGACAATATGCGCGCGGACTCATCGTCATTGAAGCCTGGTTCGTGGGCTACTGAGGGAGTCCCGGACTAGGGGGTGTCCGGATAGCCGGACTATCGTCACGGCCGGACTCCAAGACTATGAAGATACAAGATTGAAAACTTCGTCCCATGTCCGGATGGGACTTTCCTCTCGTACTACCCATGTCATCAATATTAATCAAGCAGGACTAGGGTATTACCTCCATCGAGAGGGCCCGAACCTGGGTAAAAACATCGTGTCCCTTGTCTCCTGTTACCATCCGCCTAGACGCACAGTTCGGGACCCCCTACCCGAGATCCGCCGGTTTTGACACCGACAGGAGCCCTGGCCGAACTACGGTCAGGAAGGTTGGGATTCGGACGACGAAGAAATTCAATGCCCACCCACCACCCACTTGGTAGCCACTGTCGAAAGCTTAAACGACGTGCTCGATTTCGACTCCGAAGACATCGACGGTATGGACGACGATGTAGGAGACAACCATGAACCAGCACCTATAGGATCTTTGGACAACCACCTCATCCCATGATGTATACATGGTGGATACACCTAAAGGAAGTGACGACGAGGAACAACGGGACACTACGAAGGATAAATCCCTCGCAAAGCAGTCAAAACAGCAACGTAAACGCCGCACCAAGTCCCGCCTCGACAAAGAGCCAGCCATAGAGCAGGGCGAACCGGTGGACGACGAACATGCTATCGAGCAACCGTCCGAACAGGACAACTTCGATAAACAACCCATCCCCGGCAAAGATAACAGTCCGGACGATCTCACGCCGGACAAATTGTTGGAGCAGAAGAACCTCCACAAAAGGCTCGTCGCCACTGCGCGTAGCCTGAAAAAGCAGAAGCGGAAGCTCAAAACAGCGGAAGACGCACTCCGAATGAGATGGAGTAAATTACTCAACACTGCAGACAAATATGGCGACAGCCGCCAAGCAAAGAGCTACCCAAAGCGCAAACTACTGCCCGAATTCGATGAGGAGGCCGTAGAGCCCCACGATCAAAAAACAAATAGTCAGCAGTGTCGGATAGACGACCACATGGCAAACGTAGAGCGGCAAGCGGCACCGCACACAAGCCGGCACGCGATCCGCATAAGGATTCGCACCAAAAGGATGGCCCAGTTAGATCTATCTACGGGCCAAGGAAACAAGTTCTGGCGAGCAATACAACACGTCAAATATCCGAACATCACGGCACACCCAAATACAGTGGCGCCGCGCACCCTCTAGGTTTCACCGATGAGGTGCTGGGTCATGAATTTCCAGCGGGATTCAAGCCCGTAAACATAGAGGTATACGACGGAACGACAGACCCTGGAGTCTGGATTGAGGATTATATCCTCCACATACACATGGCCAGAGGAGATGATCTCCACGCCATAAAATACCTACCCCTCAAGCTCAAAGGGCCAGCCCGGCATTGGCTTAAAAGCCTCCTCGAAAACACCATTGGTAGTTGGGAAGAGCTTGAGGATGCTTTTCGGGCCAATTTCTAGGGAACCTATGTCCGACCTCCAGACGCAGACGATCAAAGTCACATAACCCAACAGCCTGGAGAGTCAGTTTGAAAATTCTGGAACAGGTTCCTCACCAAAAAGAACCAAATAGTCGACTGTCCGGACGCCGAAGCCTTAGCAGCTTTTAAACACAACGTCTGAGACGAATGGCTCGCCAGACACCTTGGCCAGGAAAAGCCAAGAACAATGGCCGCACTAACAAGCCTCATGACCCGCTTTTGCGCGGGAGAGGATAGCTGGCTAGCAAGATGCAGTACCAGCGACCCAAGTACATCCGAAGTCAGGGATGGGAATGGGAAACCACGGCGCAGCAAGGACCAGCGCCGGATTAAGGGGAACAGTCCAAAGAGTTCGGCGATCAACGCCGGATTCAAAAGCTCACGGCGGAATAATAAAAACTGCCCTTAAGGACAATAGCGATGAGCTATCCAACTTAAACAACATCTTGGACAAGATGTGCCAAATCCACAGATACTCGGGAAGCACGCAAACCATACCCACAGAGATTGTTGGGTCTTCAAGCAGTCCGGCAGACTCAACGCCGAACACAAGGGGCTCGACACACCTAGTGAGGATGATGACGAGCACCACAAGCAGAGCCCCGGAAAGCAAAAGAATTTCCCACAAGAGGTCAAAATAGTAAACTTGCTTCAAGTAACAAAAGGGGAAAACAGAGCGGCACCCATTGAATTACGCGCCGCACAATCTACCCCAGCGGAGTCCCAACACTGGTTGTCAAAACCAATTACCTTCGACCATCAGGACTACTCTGAAAGTATCCGGAACGCAGGATGGACTGCCTTGATATTAGATACTATAATCGAGGGACTCCAATTTACACAAGTACTAATGGACGGAGGTAGCGATCTCAACCTGCTATATCAGGACACAATCTGCAAAATGGGGATAGACCCAACCAAAATTCGCCATAGCAACACCTCCTTCAAAGGGGTAATGCCAGGCCTATATGCCCATTGTACGGGCTCCCTACTGCTAGAAGTTGTGTTCGGCTCATCCGACAACTTCCGCCGCAAAAAGTTAACCTTCCACATCGCCCCATTCGAAAGTAGCTATCAAGCACTACTGGGACGTGAAGCTTCATCGCTTTAACGCAATACCGCATTATGCATCTCTTACACTTAAAATGCCCAGTCCACGCGGCATCATCTCATTAAAAGGGAGTATTAAGTGTTACTCGAGCACGGAAGAATCCGAGGCTGCCTTGACAGCCCCACACCAATCCGGCTCTACTGACCAAAGCACCTGAATAAGTCATTCGAACCCCGGACACGGCTAGACGAGTCCGGCGCCTACCAGCGACATACCCCCGTACAAGGGGCTGCACGCATGAACAACAAGAGACAATAAAGCTCAATTTTTTTCACTTTTCGAACCATACTCTGTTTATTTAATATAAAGTACATTTTTCGCATGATCCTTTTTCTTTTTCAAACTAAGTTCCTCTCTTTTACAGATGAACGCTGTGCTATACCCGTCCAGGATACGGCACAACGGAGACACGGCAGCGCGCAGCGAGGGACCCGTTGCAAGGATTCTTTTCAGATTAAGACCCTGCGTAAACCTTTTTCACTGTCTCTTGTTGTTACTCATCCCCCGGTCTCTTATTATAACCGAGGAGGAGGCTGACGTTTTGGCATCGGCCGCGTCAGAATTTTGCACGTACCTAGACAACAGGGGCTTGTTACCAAGGGCATTGTTTGGCCCGCTTTATAAAACACCGAATACCTTAGGGAGTGTTCGGCGTCTCGAGTTAGGCCTTATATGCATCAGCTCCGAATCATGTCTTTGGTCAAATGTTGGGTTTGCCCGGCTCCTATGTTTTGCTGCCTTACATTCCATTCTATCGGCTAACGTGGCACCAGGAGAACTACTGCGATTGTGCCCCGGTTCGGCCAAAGCGAGCACCTCGAGAGAAAGCGTACCGACTGTCATGATATAGCGAGAGACTGGTCAACCACTCTATGACTCACCGGAATGTTTAGAATTCCTCCGCATTAACGAAGGACCATTTTTCGGTCGTGCACATACGCACTTTTGAATTTGGGAGAGTGCACGGTGCCCCGAGGCTATATAGTAACCCCACCCTCGATCCCCTATGGCTAAGTGAAAGTGATAAAGCATTATAGTCCGGTTGCCTAGTTTGCTACGCTACCACCTCCTTTATAGGACCAAGACCTTGGATTAAGTGTGAAAGCGCGACTTCTTTGCAAACACCCCCGCACTATATGTGCGTAATGTCAAGACTGCCATCTTTCAGGTTATATACATATATAGATCAACTGCCGCACAGGAGGTAGTTTACTACTTGAAGGGACAAGTATAAAAAGCTCTTACATTAAATTGAAACATTGTTTCATAAAATTATACATGTCATTCAAACATAACATCCTTCGAGCACTGCGTCTCTATTAAACGAGCGCCTAGAAGAACTTCCTCAAAATAGCGCTCGACTCGTACTCGGCTGTCGTCCAAATCTGGGGACGCAATATCGGTGGCCCTCATCTCAGCCAGTATGCCTTGACACGGGCAAGAGCCATCCGCGCCCCCTCAATACACGCCGACCGCTTCATTGCGTCGATACGCGGTACCGCACCAAGGAACTGCTGCACTAAGCCAAAACAACTCTTCGGCTGGGGTCCGCCTGGCCACAAATGAGTCATGACATCCTTCATGGCAAGTCCGGATAATCGATTCAGCTCGGCCCATTCGGCCAACCGATCGGTCAACGGAAGAGGACGCTCCGGACTTTGGAAGTGCGACCAAAATAGCTCTTCCCTTCTGTGCCCCTTCTGGCCTCGGAAGTGCTCAATCGCGTCCGCAGCGCTCGCCGCTAAGTCCAGATGAGCATCCTCCGAACTCCACAGCTTGTCCAACAGAGCATACTTCGGATCCGTATATTTCCTCTGCAGCAGAAATGGTTTTCCAGACGCAATATCCTCGGCCTGACTCAGCTCCTCCTTGGCAGCTCTCATAGCGGAACGGGCATCCTTGGATTCGGCGGTGGCCTTTTTCAGGTCCTCTTGTTCCGCTTGACGTTCTTTTTCAAGAACCTCGCAGCGGTCGGTTGTATTCTTCAGTTTCAGGGCCAAATCGGCCATTTCCTCTTTGCTTCGGCAGTGAGCGGCCCGTTCGGCTTTCAGCTCTTCGGCCGCCTTTAAAGCGGCCGCATTACTCTTTCGGCTTGCTCTTTAGCTCGGGCAAGTTCCGCCCGCAGCCTCTCCACAGCAGCGGCACCGTCTGCATCAAAGAATACAAGTAGTAAGGCATGGGCGTCAAGCTCCCTTACCAGGTGTCCGCGGAGAAGTCGCATACCTTGTGACTCGTCAAACCGTTTATTGACCGGTAGCGATGTCCGCATCCGCCTCGTCAAGTTGCCGCTTTAGTTCGGCAAATTCATCAGTCCGGCTAGCCACCGGACGCCCCGCCACCTACATAGGAACGGCGACATGTTAGTACTGAGATTATGATCCTCGGCACGCCGTCAATTGTGTCAGCATACCGAGTCTCAGGGGCTACTATCTATACAGGGCGCATTCTATATGCATAACTGTCAGAAGGTACATCAATTTTTTTCCGTACCTCAAACCCTGTCAGTAAACTTCTGGCGGCTTCATGCAATCCGCTCTCAGCGGATGCAATTCTTTAAATTACTGTAGCCATTAGCGCACGATGATCTTCTGAGATATACGCTCGCCCGAGGAGATCCTTCAGGTCCTCCGACCGCACGCCGATTGGCGCGGACCATCCGCCCCGCGGACTCGAGGAAACTCTGCGTGACGACACCTCGAGTCGCCCGCCTCGCCGAAGGCGCGATAGGTGGAGGCGTTTGCTCTCTATCATCTCCGGACGAAGATCCCCAAGACGAGCTCACGAGAAGGGCTGAGATCCGAACTAGAAGGTACAATTTCAGTTATCTTCAGAAATAAATACAGGGATGTTCTTTATTCACAGGACCCCTTCTTTTTACTTACGGCTCGCTGGAGGGCTGATCCTCTTGGGGAAATAGTGCGGCTGGGGTACTTCCCACACGGACTTTCTGACGAAGACTTCTTTCCCCGTTTTGAGGCCTTGGCTTCCGGGTCTTTGAAAGCTGTCCTCTTCTCCCCTTGGAGGGGAGGATCCCTGATCCCCTCTTCCTTGAAGGCCTCCTTCGCGGAGGCAGTTGCTTCCCTGCTCCCCCCCTTCGCCTTCTTTAAAAGGTGCGGCCTTCAACATCTTGGTCAGCATGGGATCCGGCGTGGTCTCTGGGAGGGGAGCCGGACACCTTATCAACTTTGCCTTGGCTATCCACTCCTGTTCAAGAAAACGGCTCCCTTAAAGGGCATATATATATGATAAATGAATGAACAGCCTGTCCGGTTATAGGGTTACTTACTTGAGTATCTGGGTAATTGCAGCTTAGACCTGCGTCCTCGGTCAAGTCCGGGCACTTCTCTTGTGATCCGAAGAACAGTTTGTACATCTCCTTGGGCGTCGCGCCCATAAAATGTTGGAGAGCTCGTGGTCCCTCCAGTTAAACTCCCACACGAGCCGGAGGGGCGGCGTTTGCGAGGCGAAGGCGCCGAATCAGCATAACATGCGCCGCCACGACCAGATTGATCTCTCTTTCTTGGAGGTCTCGACTACGGCCCTGCAACAGAGGAACGTCCTTGGAAAGAGCCCTCGGGCCACGGAGCATCAGCACACTTGCTTATGACCGCCCCTCCGCACTCTGCTTGTTGCCCCTCGATCATCTTCAGCTCCACCTTGAAGGTCTTAAGACACAATCCAAAGTGAGGGGTAATATGGAGGAAGGCTTCACATACGACAATGAATGACGAGATATGGAGGATGGACTCCGGATTCAAGTCATGGAAATCCAGCCCATAATAAAACATGAGCCCCCGCACAAAGGGATCCGTCGGGAAGCCTAAACCCCGAAGGAAGTGAGACACGAACACCACGCTCTCGCCGGGCTCGGGAGTGGGAATGACCTGCCCTGGAGCAGGCAGCCTATGCGAAATCTCGCCGGTTAGATACCCGCGACTCGCAGCTTTAACACATCCTCTTCGTGACGGAAGAAGACATCCATCGGCCGAGCTGGTCGGAGCGGACATCGTCGAAAGTCCGAAGCGCCTAAATCTGAAGCTTTGGGTGTTAGAACTCAAGCTTCGAGGCGAATTCGATGGAGGGTGTAAAAAAGAAGAGGGCCTTGGTCTCATTATAAAGAGGTTGAATACCAAGAGCCCTCCCCGTGGTCGATTGGGACTCGCCTTCGATAGAGGAGGCGTGCAAACGGGCACGGTTGGGTTACCATGTCCGTATTGATGAGAATCCCGGAATAAGGGGGCACGATCTACACTTTGATAAAACGTGCCAAGGAAACCGCCTCGCTAAATGCGCTAAGGTGGAACAGTAAAAAACGATTCGTATAAAGGCCTGGCCGTGGTGTGATGTCACGCCGCGGAATACGTCAGCAGATCTATGCAAAAATTATTCTCTTTACGGTAGTATGTGGAACTTGTTTTGCAGAGCTGGACACTATCCTTGTGTTCAAAATCTTCTATAAAGTATTCGGAGGAGGAACCCTCCTTGCAATGTCGAAGACAATATGCGCGCCGGACTCGTCATCATTGAAGCCTGGTTCAGGGGCTACTGAGGGAGTCCTGGATTAGGGGGTGTCCGGATAGCCGGACTATCACCGTTGGCCGGACTCCTGGACTATGAAGGTACAAGATTGAAGACTTCGTCCCGTCTTCGGATAAGACTTTCCTTGGCGTGGAAGGCAAGCTTGGCGATACGGATATGTAGATTTCCTACCATTGTAACCGACTCTGTGTAACCCTAACCCTATTCGGTGTCTATATAAACCGAAGGGTTTTAGTTAAATGAGGATCTAACAACAATCATACCATAGGCTAGCTTCTAGGGTTTAGCCTCTCTCGATCTAAATCGTAGATCTACTCTTGTACTACCCATCTCATCAATATTAATCAACAAGCAGGAGTAGGGTATTACCTCCATCGAGGGGGCCCGAACCTGGGTAAAAACATCGTGTCCCTTGCCTCCTGTTACCATCCTCCTAGACGCACAGTTCGGGACCCCCTACCCGAGATCGGCCGGTTTTGACACCGACAAGAAGTTCGAAAGAACTTTAACAGCTGCAGGCTTTGTTGTGAACGAAGCTGACAAATGTGTGTACTATCGCCATGGTGGGGGCGAGGGAGTTATCATTTGCTTGTATGTTGATGACATACTGATTTTCGAAACAAATCTGAATGTTATTAAGGAGGTCAAGGATTTCTTATCTCGCTGTTTTGAGATGAAGGATTTAGGAGTGGCTGATGTCATTCTGAACATCAAGTTGTTGAGAGACGATGATGGTGGGATTACATTGCTTCAATCTCACTATGTGGAAAAGATCTTGAGTCGGTTTGGCTATAGTGACCGCAAGCCCTCTCCAACACCATATGATGCTAGCGTCGCTTCGAAGAATCGCAGAATTGCTAGTGATCAATTGAAGTATTCTCAGATTATTGGCTCGCTTATGTACTTAGCCAGTGCTAAAGACCTGACATCTCTTTTGCTGTTAGCAAACTGAGTCGGTTTGTCTCAAAACCAGGAGATGTGAATTGGAAAGCTCTAAAGAGAGTTCTGCGCTATTTGAAAGGCACTGCGAATTATGGAATTCACTACACCAGGCACCCAAAGGTGCTTGAAGGGTATAGTGACTCAAACTGGATCTCAGATGCTGATGAGATAAAGGCCACGAGCGGATATGTATTCACTCATGGAGGTGGCGCTGTTTCTTGGAAGTCTTGCAAGCAGACCATCTTAAGGAGGTCAACAATGGAAGCAGAACTCACAGCACTAGATACAGCTACGGTCGAAACAGATTGGCTTTGTCAGCTCTTGAATGACTTGCCGGTGGTTGAGAAACCTGTACCAGGTATCCTTATGAACTGCAACAATCAAACTGTGATCACGAAAGTGAACAGCTCAAAGGATAACATGACGTCATCAAGACACGTTCAGAGAAGGTTAAAGTCTGTCAGGAAAATGAGAAACTTCGGAGTTATTGCATTGGATTAATTATATCCAAACGTCTAAAAATCTGGCAGATCTTTTTACTAAGGGTATATCACGTAATGTGATAGATAATGCATCGAGGCAGATGGGTATGAGACCCACAATATGAGTTGTTCACAGTGGTAACCTATTCTTTGTGATCGGAGATCCCGTGAATTAGATGTGGAAGACAAGTTGTTGGTCAACTGGGAGGAGAGTACCCTTACTGTTAAAAATACCACTCCATGAAGATGCAATACTCTCCTAATCTGCATGGCAGTTTTATGTATATCTTAATGTGTTCTAAGTGGCTCTTTGAAACAAAGATGTTGTCCTGCAGAACATTTTTTGGAGAACGCACCCATATGAGTCTGATTGTTAAACGTCGCAATCTATGAGAGTAGGGTTCTCTCTAGTAAACTCATGAAAGGTCTCGGAGTATGACGCATAAGCTCCACCATGGGAAGACCCACGGTAGCCACGTGTCGGTCAAGGCTTTATGTGAAGCTAAATTCGCAGAAAACTTGCAGCTCAAGGCCCAAATCCACTGTTCAAGTTGCTTACTAGTGTAGCATAGAGTTCTAGGAGGAAGTTCAACTAAACAGTCTCCACTGCAGTACCGGTATATAAAACAGTGTTTTGGAACCAAAGGAAAATTTTGTGTGCCTCTGGGATCATGTGGGGAATTGCTGGAATTTAGTCTATTTTGGGACAGCCCAATAACTATTTCAGAAATTCCTAAATAAATCCTAGAGGCCCACTTAGCCCATTTGTGCAACGCAAGGGATACTACTAAAGTTTAGTCCCACATTGCTAGTTTAGTGGGACTTGGACCTCCTTATAAGGGAGGTTCTTTTCCCACTTGTACGAGCATGAGAACAAGAGGGACATCCACGCGCGCTCCTCCTCTGCCGCCCGCCTCGGCACGCCACACCTCGCCTCGCCTCGCCTCGCCATGACGCGCCGCGCCGCTGGTTGTGGGTTGCGGGTTGCGGGAATGAGCCGAGCCGATGTCTATTTTTTGCCACGCACTACGGGTATACGAAACGTCACTTGGGAGATGAAAAGTTTTTTGCGGTAGTGGATAATGAATACGAACGGCGCACCCCTTCGCGTGTTCGCATCCCTCTCCTGTGCCTATATAAGAGAGGTTGCTCCTCTCCAGAGAGACACATCAGAAGGTCCTCTTCCTCTCGCCACACAGTTCCTGAGCACTGCGCTGCTGATACAATCTTCCCCAAACCGACTTGCGGCGTGCACCACAGGTCGGGATAGTAGGCCTCCGAAACCGCACCTTTTGAGTCTTGTACGGGAGAAGGGTGATAAGGTTTTTGGGGAGCGCTCTGCGGACTACTGACTTCTTCGTCACGGACGCCCCGGACTCCGACAACTACTTCCCCGATGATGAATACTTCCCCGACTTCGACAACCTCCTCGACGACATGGAGAACACCGACCCCAAGTCCAGTGCCTCTGCTACTGCTGCTGTCACGTACGTGTTTCTCCCCTTTCTATTGGAGGTTCTGCTACAGTTCCTTGTTCTAGTATTTGCCCGATATTATACTCTATTTCATATATGCAACTTGCTATACTGTCTGCTCAAGATATGTTTAGTTACGTTTCATATACGAAGATGTTGTTTACCTTCTCTTTGTTAAATCGCATGGCTTGTTTTATCACTGCTATACTAGTTATGCTTTATCTAGTATTTCAGTTAATAAAATCACTCAGTAAATTGCTCATATTTCCAACAATCCAAAAACCTTATTATAGGCAATTTATCCCAAGTGGTTTTGCTGCTTCCATGAGACCTCCTATGTTTGAAGGTATCCACTATAAGAGGTGGCGCGTGAGAGCAGTCTTATGGTTTCAAGCCATGAGTTGCTATGACGCCACTCTTGGCAGATCTGAAGGAGACCTTGATGCTCAACAGGCACAAGCTTTTCAGAAAATGGATACTCTGTTTAAGGCTGCTCTCTTGAGTGTTCTTGGTGAGAACATAGTTGATGCTTATGCATCAATTGGTAATGGAAAAGATATGTGGGGCCTTTTCGAGGCCAAGTTTGGGGTCTCGGATGCGGCCTTGAGCTGTACATCATGGAGCAATTCTATGATTACAGGATGACTGAAGAGCGCTCCGTGGTTGAGCAAGCTCATGAGATACAGTCATTTGCTAGAGAACTTGAGCACTTCAATTGCATGCTGCCGGACAAGTTTGTTGCCGGGGGTATCATCACTAAGCTTCCTCCTTCATGGCGGAACTTTGCTACCTTACTGAAGCATAAGAGACAGGATTTTTCTGTTCCAGATCTCATTGGTACTCTTGATGTGGAAGAAAAGGTGAGAGCAAAGGACACACGTGCTTGAGGTATTGAGGGAGGATCTAGTGCCAATCTGGTACAGAAGAAAAACTTCCAGTCCCACAAGTTCAAGAACAAGGGAAAGCTTGATGGTAAAGCAAAGTTTGATGGGAAGAACAAGGCTGTACAACACACGAACTTCAAGAAGAAGAGTGACAATAAGAAAGGTGCTTGTCATGTGTGTGGGGATCCTGATCATTGGGCTCCTAGTTGTCCTAATCGCTATGACAAGCGTCATCCTGGGAAAGGCGGCAAGACCGCTAATGTTGTCATTGGAGTCACTGACATGAAGGATGCTGGGTATGGTATATTTCCCACTATTCTTTCAGTAGGTCATTCTCCTGATTGGTTAATTGACACGGGTGCTAATGTGCATGTATGCGGTGATATTTCCATGTTTTCGTCTTATCATACCGCAGGGACTTCAACCATGCTAATGGCCAATGGTTCAACTGCTTCTGTTGGTGGTGTTGGCAGGGTTGATCTGAAGTTTACTTCGGGGAAGATCGTGCGGCTGAAGAACGTGCATTATGTCCCCTCCGTCAATAAAAATCTTGTTAGCGGATCTCTTCTGTGTAGAGATGGCTATAAGCTTGTCTTTGAGTCGAATAAATCTGTAATCTCCAAGTATGGAACCTTTTTTGGTAAAGGCTATGAGTCAGGAAGTCTGTTTCGTTTATCCTTCTCAGACGTTTGCAATAAAGTTGTTAATCATATTTGCAACAATAGTGAATCAAATGTGTGGCATTCACGTCTTTGTCATGTTAACTTTGGTTGCATGTCGCGACTAGCGAAGTTGAAGTTAATCCCTAGTTTAACCACTGTCAAGGGATCTAAGTGTCAAGTGTGTGTGCAAGCTAAGCAACCTCGTAAGTCTCACGTGATCATGGAGACGAGAAATCTTGCACCACTAGAACTTATACATTCAGATCTATGTGAAATGAATGGTGTTTTGACAAAAGGTGGAAAGAAATATTTCATGACATTAATTGATGACTCCACTGAATCTTTGTCGTGTGTATCTTCTGAAATCTAAGGATGAGGCTTTGAACTTTTCAAGATCTATAAAGCTGAAGTGGAAAACCAACTTGATCAAAAAATCAAGAGGCTTAGGTCCGACCGTGGTGGAAGTATTTTTCTAATGAATTTGATGCTTTTTGTGCGGAACATGGTATAATCCATGAGAGGACGCCTCCTACACACCGCATGATCAAATGGGGTGGCCGAAAGAAAGAACCGTACTCTAACTGATTTGGTTAACGCCATGTTAGACACATCGGGTCTCTCCAAGGCATGGTGGGGGAGGCGATATTGACAGCATGTCATGTCCTAAATCGAGTCCCCACAAAGAACAAAGAGATAACTCCATTCGAGGAATGGGAGAAGAAAAGGTTAAAACTCTCTTATCTGCGAACATTGGGTTGTTTGGCGAAAGTCAATGTTCCAATTTCAAAGAAGCTAGCGGAAGCTTGGACCAAAGACTATGGATTGTGTTTTCCTAGGATATGCTTTTCATAGCATTGGCTATAGATTCTTGGTTGTAAAATCTGAGGTACCTGACATGCATGTCGGTACCATCATGGAGTCGAATGATGCGACTTTCTTTGAAGATATCTTTCCCATGAAGGATATGGCTACCTCATCTAATCGAGGAGATGCCTAGTTCATCGAATCAGGAACCGATTACAATTACCGAACCTGCCATTTCGATGGAACACTTTGAAAGTTTTGTGGAGGAGAACAATGAAGTTCCTACTAGGAGCAAGAGACAGAGGACTGCAAAGTCCTTTGGTGATGATTTTCTTCTGTATCTCATAGATGACACTCCTAGTTCGATTTCAAAGGCCTATGCATCTGAAGATGCTGACTACTAGAAGGAAGCGGTTCGTAGCAAGATGGATTCCATCTTGGTGAATGAAACTTGGGAGATAACTGATCGTCCTTATGGGTGCAAACCTATAGGATGCAAATGGGTATTCAAGAAGAAGCTTAGGCACGATGGTAATGCATCCAAAAAGTACAAGGCTCGGCTCATGGCTAAGGGTTATACCCAAAAGGAAGGTGAAGACTTCTTTGATACTTACTCACACGTGGCTCATTGACCACTATTCGAGTTCTACTTTCACTAGCTGCCTCACATGGTCTTCTCTTTCATCAAATGGATGTTAAGACAGCTTTCCTAAATGGAGAGTTGGATGAGGAAATTTATATGGAACAACCAGATGGGTTTGTAATAGATGGTCAGGAAGGGAAAGTGTGCAAGTTCTTTGAAGTCTTTGTATGGACTCAAGCAAGCACCCAAATAGTGGCATGAGAAGTTCGAAAGAACTTTAACAACTGCAGGCTTTGTTGTGAATGAAGCTGACAAATGTGTGTCCTATCGCCATGGTGGGGGCGAGGGAGTTGTGCTTTGCTTGTACGTTGACGACATACTGATTTTCGAAACAAATCTGAATGTTATTAAGGAGGTCAAGGATTTCCTATCTCGCTGTTTTGAGATGAAGGATTTAGGAGTGGCTGATGTCATTCTGAACATCAAGCTGTTGAGAGATGATGATGGTGGGATTACATTGCTTCAATCTCACTATGTGGAAAAGATCTTGAGTCGCTTTGTCAATAGTGACTGCAAGCCCTCTCCAACACCATATGATACTAGCGTGCTGCTTCGAAAGAATCGAAGAATTGCTAGAGATCAATTGAAGTATTCTCAGATTATTGGCTCGCTTATGTACTTAGCCAGTGCTACAAGACCTCACATCTCTTTTGTTGTTAGCAAACTGAGTTGGTTTGTCTCAAAACCAGGAGAAGTGCACTGGAAAGCTCTAGAGAGAGTTTTGCGTTATTTGAAAGGCACTGCGAATTATGGAATTCACTACACCGGGCACCCAACCACTACTGGAATCAGCTACTTTGCCATCTGCCAGATCTTTGCCGTCCGTTAGCGGACGGCAAAGAAGCTCTTTGCCATCAGCCACCGAAAAGCCGACGGCAAAGAAACGGCAGACGGCAAAGAACCTCTTTGCCATGCGTCATTTTCGTTGCCGTCAGCCAGCTGACGACAAAGAGGGAGGTGGCCCCCACCCACCCGCCCGTTTAAAAAAAACTTAAAGCCCCACCTCTTTGCCGTCCGCAAGCGGACGGCAAAGAGCAAAAAAGAGGACAGCAAAGGGGGGTGGACGGCATAGATTTAACTCATCTAACGGCGGCCGCGCCCCACCCCGCCCCTCTCTCTCTGTTTCTCTCCCTCTTCACACGCGTGCCGCCGCCCCCACCAGTCTGCGCCGCCCCGTCCCCCACCACCCCGTCGCCCGACCGGCCCCCGCCACGGTGCCACCGCGCCCCGTCGCCCCGCCACCTGCCGTCTTGGCGCCACCGCCCTCCCCAGCCCCCGCCGGCCCGGCCTCCATTGCCCACCGCCCGGCCCGCCTCCCCCACCCGCGCCCAACCACTGGCGCCCCACTGCCCCGCCCGTCGCCACCGCCGCCACCGTCTCGGCCCTTGACCCTCATGCCCACCGCCCGGCCCGACCCGTCGCCGCCATCGCCGCCGCCCCAGCCGCCCCCTCCTCCACCGGCCACCTCCTCATTGGCCCTGCCCAGGTGAGCTCTACCTCCTCCTTTTTTCTGTTTTTTCTGTTTTTTAGTTTTCGTGTTTATGTTTAGTTTAGATTTAGTTTTAGTTTTAGGTTTAGTTTTAGGTTTAGTTTTAGTTTAGTTTTAGGTTTAGATTTAGTTTTTTTCCTTTTTTCTGTTTTTTTAGTTTTAGGTTTATGTTTAGTTTAGATTTAGTTTTAGTTTTAGTTTTAGTTTTAGATTTAGGTTTAGTTTTAGGTTTTGGTTTAGGTTTAGGAAAGAAGAAGAAAAAAGAGGAGAGGAGGAGAAGAAGAAGAGGAAAAAGAAAAGGAGGAAGAAAAAGAAGAAGAAAAAGAAGAAGAAGAAGAAGGGAAAAAGGAAGAAAAGGAAGAAAAGGAAGAAGAGGAAGAAGAAGAAAAGGAAAAAAGAGGGGGAAAAACCCCGACCCCGACCCGGCACCCCGACACGACACCCCGACCCTGAGACCCCGACCCCGACCCCGACACCACGACCCCGACCCCGACCCCGACCACAGGCACGACCCGACGACACCCGATCATGACACCGACACGGAACCCGACCCGACACGGCACCCCGACCTGACACCCCGACCCCCAGACCGACTGACCCGACACCCCGACCCGAGCCCGACCACACCCCGACCCCGAGCCTGACCGACCCGACACCCCGACCCACAACCCGACCTGACCCGACACCCGACACGACACCCGACCCGACACCCCGACCCCGACCCGACACCCCGACCGACACCCCGACCAGCTGACCGATCGACACCCGACGCGACACCGACACGGCACCCGACCCGACCCGGCACCCGACTGACACCCGGCCCGAGACCGACCCGACCCGACACCCCGACCCGGGCCTGACCCGACACCCCGACCCAGCCTGACCTGACCCGACACCCGACCCGACAACCGACCCCTGACCCCGACACCCCGACCCGACCGACACCCCGACCCGAGACCTCGACCCGACACCCGACCCGACCCGACCCGGACCCGACCGGCACTCCTACGACACCCGACCCGAGAGCGACCCAGGCCCGACACCCCTACCCGAGCGACCCGACACCCCGACCCCCGAGCCCGACTGACCGACACCCGACCCGACAACCGACCCCCTGACCCCGACACCCCGACCCCGACACGACACCCCAACCCCCCTACCTCGAAACAGCACCCCGACCCCGACACCGACACGACACCCCGAACCCCCGACCACGAAACAACACCCGATCCGACGCATATGCTTTGCTCCAGATCTGACGCATAAATTTCGTGGTGAATTATATATAATTGTTGTGTGTCCAGTGATGATGATGATGATTATAGTGATGATAGTGATGATGATGATTATAGTGAGCCCATCATTGATTATAGTGATGATGATGATTATGCATTTATTGATGATACTGATCGAGATCATTAGTAGTGTCAGGTATTCAATTTATTTATGTTGTACTTGATGATGATACACTTAAGTGATATACATATTATTATTCATGTCGGTACTTTTTTTTATGTAGTACTAATTTCGTTTATTCTTTGTCATGGCAGGTGTTGAAAGATGGTGGGCGCTGGTCGGGAGCGCCGAGGCCCCTTCTTCGTCGGGCGCGTGTTGCGAGGTCTTCCATTGCACACGCACCTCTCCGCCGGCGTTCTTTGGACGATATGTCAACACCACGGGCCCTTCTTAAATCATTGCGGTGCCCAGCAGGGACGAGGTAAGAAGAAGAGAGGAGGTGGAGCACGTGGTCATGAGGAGAGGAGGTAAAGGTGACTCTTACGGCTCCTTCCTCGCCGCCACCCCATTGTTTCACCCGAGCACGTGACTGCTAGGGTGGACTCGTCCGAGGAGGAGGCTGCACGGACTCCAGTCCACGAGCCTCCGGTCCACGGGGCTTCGGCCCACGAGCCTCGGGTCGACGGGCCTTCGGCCAACGAGAGTTGGGCCCACGAGACCCCGGAGGAGCACACGTCTGGATGGGGTACCTGGTCGGGTCAGCCTGAGGAGCCGAGTGGCCATGCTGATGATGGCGGGGAGCCGAGTGGCCATGCTGTTGATGACGGGGAGCCGACTGATATTGAGGAGGAGGGGGCAATGTCTACCAGCGTGGTGCTACACGGCTCCCGTCCATGCCGGCGACCCGCGAGCAGAGGTGGTTAATTTTCCCTGATGGGGAGAGGTAAGTGCATTTAATCTTTTTGTATTTTCTGCATTCACGTGTCTTCAAATAACTAATGTGCTGGCCTTGTCATGCTGCAGGGGTTGGGACCACCATGAAAGTGTCCGCCGGCCCAACTCCGTCCTTGGAGTTCTGATTCGGCAAAACTTCCCGGGGTTTGTCACGTTGCCTGGTGAGGGTCGGCTTCCAGAGGTTGGATTGAGTTGGGAGCACTACTTGGCTGCCCCGGCCCCGCCGGGTGAGATTATCGACGGTGTCTTGTGCAAGACGAGGGCAGACGTGGTGATCAGAAAGTTCTAGGTAATTTCTCCTTTACACAATTAAAAATCTTGAACTAGCTAGTTATTAATTGTACTAATCAATATTGTATCATTTGATTGCGGGCATTCTACAGGTGTTTGGAGGGATACGAGGAGGAGGCGGCAGATGTTATCGACAAGGAGTGCAAGCGCCTACTTCAGAACTTAAGGCATGAGGTTCGGGTGCAGGCTGTTCGAGACTACAACACCGGGCGTGGTATCAAGAAGCCCAAGCAGGAGTGTCGCGATAAGTTCTTGAGTAAGGAGCAGTACATGAAGGTAATTCTTAAGGCCTTGTACTTACTTCCTTCATTTAGTAATTCATAGCCGTAGCGCTAAAGTTTCTATTTGCTAACTTAGGCCCCTCCGAGATGGTGTGCGGATCGGATGGATTGTTGGGAGGTGTTGGTCAATGCGTGGTGCTCAAAACAATGGCGGGCCTCCCACGACGAGGCCAAGGACAAACGTACCCAATTGGAAGGTGTGCCACACCACCAAGGCAGCTCCAACTTATTTCAGTACGGGTGGAACTGGGTATGTGGTTTGCTTCATGATTCATGCAATTCATTCATCATGCTAGCTTTAGCCCTTTAATTACTAATTTATTTTGTTTCTCTCTTTCGAATGCGCTACAATAAGGCGGATAAGGTGCCAGAGGTGTACGACCTATATGCCATGGCCCACACTGGCTCTTACAAGAAAGTCAAGGCATTCTCTGCGTCTGACCTCGATGATCCAAAGAACTTCACCAACATCTCCGCCCATGACAAGCTCATGCAATATAGAGATCGGGGAAGGCGAGGAAAGGGAGGACTTTAACCCGAGCGTGGTCCCATTGATCTGAGCTCTGATGATATCTGGTGGCGGGAGGTCCCATGGCTCCATAGCCATGGGAGATGGACTTATCCGTTGTCCTAGCACTCTCCCGAGAGATCAAAGGCGCGTCGATCGAGCTCCGCTCCTGAGATAAGGCCTCGTGAACGGCCAGTCCAACTTGCCTTCAAGGTTAGTTATAAGTACTCAGCTATCTTTCTCCATTACATTGTGTGCGCTTCCATCAATGATTACAAATGGTCATGTGAGTGGTGTTGCAGGCTGCTATACAGAGTGAGAGAGATAGAACGGAGAAACTTCTGGCGGAGGCAACGGAGAGGCAGCGGGAGTTGGAGGAGAGGACGACAAAGATGTTGGAGGAGGAGAGGGCACGGAATGACATGCAGGCAAGGCCATGTATGAGCTCCTTGTGGTAAGTTTCTTCTGCAGATTACTTGCTAGTCTTAACATTTGAGTCTCATTACTAACTAGTATGACTCTGTTGTGAAAACCAAATGTGCAGTCTGTGTGCGAGAAGTCCGGTCAGACCGCTCACTTGATGCAGTGATTGCTCCTGGGAGCATGGTGAGTTTAATTAGAATGGACATTACTTGCTAGTCTTAACATTTGAGTGTCATAATGCTAACGAGACATTGGAAATGATCTTTGGTGCAGCTTAACTCCAGAAACGATCCTTCTCCAGCTACCGGCGCGAGCCAGCCCGCTCGTACACCTCCCTGATCACGGTAAGTTTCTCTAGTGTTTTGCTTAAAAAATTCATAAAGACCTAGACTTAGCTTTATTTCCTCCAATATGCTTACCATAATGACCTAGAGTTAGCTTTTTTTCCTCCAAAATGACTTAATATGCTTACTGACCTCATAAACCATCCATTCTACCTAAGTTAGCTCTAAAACGATATGTACTTAGGTTACTTATGTCAAAAATTGCATAATTAGCTTAGTTAGCTCATAAACGATCCATTTTACCTAAAGTTAGCTCTAAAATGACTCATTTTACCTTAGTTAGCTTACAAGTGATCCAATTTATCCAAGTTAGCTCTAAAATGACCCATTTTACGTAGATTAGCTCCTAAATGATCCATTTTACCTACGTTAGCTTTAACATGACCCATTTCACCTAGGTTAGCTCCAGAATGACCCATTTCACCTAGGTTAGCTCCAAAATGACCCATTTCACCTAGATTTGCTCCTAAACGATCCATTTCACCTAAGTTAGCTAAAAACGATCCATTTCACCTAAATTAGCTCCTAAATGATCCATTTCACCTAAGTTAGCTAAAAAACGATCCATTTCACCTTAGTTAGGTCAAAAATGACTCATTTCACCTTAGTTAGGTCATAAACGACCCATTTCAACTAAGTTAGCTCATAAAAGCTCTTAAATGATCCATTTCACCTAAGTTAGCTAAAAAACGTTACTTAGCTGAAAAACGATGCCCTTCACCTTAGTTAGCTCATAAACGACCCATTTCAACTAAGTTAGCTCATAAATGATCCATTTCAACTAAGTTAGCTCATAAACAACCCATTTCAACTTTGTTAGCTCATATATGATCCATTTCACCTAAGTTAGCTCATAAATGACATATACTTCTTGTTCTAGTCTTCTTCTTGTTCTAGTCACCTATTTCTAACTTTCTTATTTACCATTTTGCAGATTTCATTCACTTCATGGAAGCTAGCTTGCTATGATGGAGTGCTTGCTTTTCCTTTGATGAAACTTTGCATTGTATCTAGCTTGCTATGATGGAACTTGATATGTTGATGAAACTTTGCATTGTAATATGTATATGGATGGAACAATGTGTATGGATGGAACTTGATGGAACTTGCTTATGTATGAATGGATGAAACTTATGTGCTGGATATGTGATATGATTGTTGTTAAATAGCCCTGTGAAATATATTTATATATGTCATATATATTTGCTGTGAAAATTGTTGAATTAAAAAAACAGAAAAAAAAGAGACAATATGCAGCCTCTTTGCCGTCTGCCACCGACGGCAAAGGGCTCTTTGCCATCAGCAGCGGACGACAAAGAGGCCACGTGGCGACAAGCGTGCTTCTGGGAGGCTGACCAATTTGGTCGGTTTGCCCTGATGGTCGACGGCAACGAGCTTTGCCGTCGCGGCCAGACGACAAAGGCCTGCCGTTAACCACCTAACGGAGTAACATCGCATTTATTTCCGTCCGCCTTCTTTGCCGTCCGCTGCTGATGGCAAAGGCCCCTTTGCTGTCAGCTGCCCGAAGCGGACGGCAACACAGCTCTTAGCCATCCCCTACTTTGCCGTCCCCTTTTGCCGTCTGTGGCTGACGGCAAAGGTCTTTGTGGTCCGCCATCCATGCCTTTGCCGTCCGCCGTGGCAGATGGCAAAGTAGCTGATTCTTGTAGTGAATGGTGCTTGAAGGGTATAGTGACTCAAACGGGATCTCAGATGCTGATGAGTTAAAGGCCACGAGCGGATATGTATTCACTCATGGAGGTGGCGCTGTTTCTTGAAAGTCTTGCAAGCAGACCATCTTAACGAGGTCAACAATGGAAGCAGAACTCACAGCACTAGATACAACTACGGTCGAAACAGATTTGCTTCGTCGGCTCTTGAATGACTTGCCGTGGTTGAGAAACCTATACTGGGTATCCTTATGAACTGCGACAATCAAACTGTGATCACGAAAGTGAACAGCTCAAAGGATAACATGAAGTCATCAAGACACGTTCAGAGAAGGTTAAAGTCTGTCAGGAAAATGAGAAACTCCGGAGTTATTGCATTGGATTATATCCAAACGTCTAAAAATCTGGCAGATCTTTTTACTAAGGGTCTATCAGGTAATTTCATAGATAATGCATCGAGGGAGATGGGTATGAGACCCACAATATGGGTTGTTCACAGTGGTAACCTATTCTTTGTGATCGGAGATCCCGTGAATTACATGTGGAAGACAAGCTGTTGGTCAACTGGGAGGAGAGTACCCTTACTGTTAAAAATACCACTCCATGAAGATGCAATACTCTCCTAATCTGCATGGCAGGTTGATGTATATCTTAATGTGTTCTAAGTGGCACTTTGAAACAAAGATGCTGTCCTGCAGAACATTTTTTGAAGAACGCACCTATATGAGTATGATTGTTAAACGTCGCAATCTATGAGAGTAGGGTTCTCTCTAGTAAACTCATGAAAGGTCTCGGAGTATGACGCATAAGCTCCACCCGTGGGGAAGACCCACGGTAGCCACGTATCGGTTAAGGCTTTATGTGAAGCTAGATTCGCAGAAAACTTGCAGTTCAAGGCCCAGTCCAATGTTCAAGTTGCTTACTAGTGTAGCATAGAGTTCTAGGTGGAAGTTCAACTTAACAGTCTCCACTGTAGTACCGGTATATAAAACAGTGTTTTGGAACCAAAGGCAAATTTTGCGTGCCTCTGGTATCTGGTGGGGGATTGCTGGAATTTAGTCTATTTTGGGACAGCCCAATAACTATTTCAGAATTTCCTAAATAAATCCTAGAGGGACACTACTAAAGTTTAGTCCCACATTGCTAGTTTAGTGGGAGTTGAACCTCCTTATAAGGGACGTTCTTTCCCCACTTGTATGAGCATGAGAACAAGAGGGACATCCACACGCGCTCCTCCTCCGCCGCCCGCCTCGCCTCGCCTCGGCACGACGTGCCGGGCCGCGCCGTGCCGCGCCGCGGCGCGGCTTGCGGCTTGCGGCTTGCGGGAATGAGCCGAGCCGATGTCTAATTTTTGCCGCAGGTCGGGACAGTAGGCCTCCGAAACCGCACCTTTTTAGTCCTGTACGGGAGAAGGGTTATAAGGTTTTTGGGGAGCGCTCTGCGCGACTACTGACTTCTTCTTCACGGACGCCCCGGACTCCGACGACTACTTCCCCGACGTCGACAACCTCCTCGACGACATGGAGGACACCGACCCCAAGTCCAGTGCCTCTGCTACTATTATTGTCACGTACGTGTTTCTCCCCTTTCTATTGAAGGTTCTGCTACAGTTCCTTGTTCTAGTATTTGCCTTATATATGTTATATATTATTTCATATATGCAACTTGCTATACTGTCTGCTCAAGATATGTTTAGTTATGGTTCATATATGAAGATGTTGTTTACCTTTTCTTTGTTAAATCGCATGGCTTGTTTTATCACTGCTATACTAGTCATGCTTTATCTAGTATTTCTGTTACTAAAATCACTCGGTAAATTGCTAATATTTCCAACATGATGGACAAGATAGATGTATATTTTAATTAAAGAACAAATGGTTTCTCGTACAAATTTACAGAGTAGCATAATGATTGACTCTTTTATAGCACTGTTGGCATGGACACTTCTCCGTAGTGACTATCTGCTAGGGCTATGCCATTCTAATTCTGATGGACAAAATGATACTATGTTACCAACATTTTGTAATCAACAATAGGCAATTCAGAGGCCAGTGTTTGCCCAATCCTAACTGCTAACTGAATCTTTATTTCAAGGTGCTGCAATGAGCAGTTGCTGTTAGCTTAATCCAAACAAGGTTAAAGTTTAGAGTGCAAGGTGGTCTAGTCATATCTTTGCATGTGGTGATGTTAAGCAAAGAGTCCGGCTAGGAGTAGTAAATAGCCGTGTATTCAAGTAGTAGTACCGAGTCATGTTAGGTTTGTGATCAAGCTTGCCGGAGATTAGATTAGGAGAGTCCGGTTAGGACTTGAGTCAATATATATATGCACGTATACGTAGCTTTGTAATACAGCACAGAAAATCAGAAAATATAGAAACACAGAGAAAAAGGAGAAAAGCAATAAAGAGAGGAATTAGAGGGTGCGAGATGCACCCTTGGCTATCAGTTTTTGTGTGCGTGTGTTCGTGCAACTTTGATGTGATCGATCCTGTAGAGAATTTCCAACAATTGGTATCCAGAGCAAGGTCGAGGCAAAGCTGCGCTTGCCCCGGGGTGACAACCCGACTAGCGCCTCGGGGCGGGCGATACAGTCGCTGGTGTAGCGACAAGAAGGAACGGGCAATACAGTCGCTGGTGTAGGGACGAGGAGGAGCAGGCTATCTAGTCGCTAAATGGTGCAGCGACGTGGAGGGTCAAGCAGTTGTCGTCCGGGGGAGCGACGACGAGAAGGTGGTGAGGACACTGTCGTAAGCGAGGCGACATGTGATTGTCGTTCTGCAGAACGACCTGGAGGAGGACGACAGGGCTGTCGTCGGTAAGGCGTTGGTGAGCAATTATGGTTATGGAGGTGCCGAAGTTGCGACACCGAGGAAATCATCGAGATCATCATTGGTGGGAGCGACGAAGAGGCGATAAAGTTGCGAGCTGTCGTCAAGGTGTGCACATGAGTTCTTATAAGGTGCGTCCAAGAGTTTAGGTGTGTGTGTCTTCTACTGCAGTTGAGATGCGTCACTGCAGGAGGAGAATTGCAAGTGAGGGCGGGCCGAGAAAGAAATTCGTGCCTTGCATTTCCGTTCGTGGTCGTGGAGTTCTGGCAAGTTCATATGCGGTGAAGATGAGTTGCACGTATATGGCGAGTTGTGTTGCCGCTGGATAGGAGGTGTCGTTCGATAAGATGTGGCATCGGCGACAATAAGAGATATTGAAGATATAGCGGGTGAAGAGATGTGTCTCCCCGTGTGCGAGCGGCCGATGGAAGACGAAGATCAACGTGGAGATGGATGTGCACCAGTTAAGTCAAGTTCCTACATAAGGCTATGTGTTTAGTCTACATGTTGCATGCTAAGATGTTGCAGCGTGGCTGCTAGTCCGGATAATCGTTGGTTCCAGTCTAGAAGTTGGAATGAAAAAGATTGCGATCAAGTGGTGGCCATCGTTGCAAAAAGAGTTGCAGTGTGGTAAGTTGGGTCACATCAGCATGACAAAATGAACTTGTGATCTTCTGCGTGTTAGGTCGAGTAAAGATTCGGATGTTTGGATTAGAGGTGAATGTTAGCCTAATCCAAACAAGGTTAAAGTTTAGATTACAATGTGGTCTAGTCATATCTTTGCCTGTGGTGATGTTAAGCAAAGAGTCCGGCTAGGAGTAGTAAATAGCCGTGTATCCAAGTAATAGTACCGAGTCATGTTAGGCTTGTGATCAAGCTTGCCGGTGATTAGATTAGGAGAGTCCGGTTATGACTTGAGTCAATGTCCTTGTTGGATTAGGAGTTAGGCTCAGGTCGGTTTTTCTTTTTTCGCGGGGAACAAGTCGGTTTGCTATACGTGCTATAAGTAGGGTAGCTCCTATATATATATATGCACGTATACCTAGCTCTGTAATACAGCAGAGAAAATCAAAAAATAGAAACACAGAGAAAAAGGAGAAAAGCAATAAAGAGAGGAATTAGAGGGTGCGAGACGCATCCTTGGCTTTCAGTTTTTGTATGCCTGTGCTCGTGCAACTTTGATGTGATCGATTCTGTAGAGAATTTCTAACAGTTGCTCCACCGCGGGCAGAAGGTGCAAGGAGGGAGAGACGGAAGGAAGAGATAAAGGCAGAGGAGAGATACCTTGCACCCCTGGTCCACCACTACGACCAAACGCAGCCGGAAGCCGGAGCCTGGAGGACCCCATGGCGGCGGCGGCGGGGCCGTGGGGAGTGGCGACTACGACTAAGCCCAGTCTGGGCTTCGCGTCCTAGACCTCGCGTTGGCGTCGTCACTTCCATGTCCTCACGCCGGCGTTGTTGCCAAGGTCCTCACGCTGGCGCCTCACTCTCGGGAGATGGGTTAAAGCATCTCCACTCGCAACCCCAACTGACCTCCCAGGGTGATTTTTTTAGTGCTGGCGCTGAAAAAATCACCCAGTCGTGTCTCTAGGACGCCCGAATCCGTCGGCTTGGTCCATTTTGGGCTCCGTGATCCCACGCCAAACCCAGCACACTGGGGCGCGCATGGGGACTCTGGCGGAAGGGGAAAATGAGTCTGGGCCACCACTATTAGGCGAAAACGCATCTTGCACGTCCAGATTCCTCACCCCCCCCCCCGGTGCACGCCCTCCCACCGCCTTGCCGATCCCGGCGCCGCCCACCCCCCACCACCGCTAGATAGGCCATTCCCACGCCGGAAAAGAGAGAGGGTTCCGCCACGGCATCCTCCACCCCGTTCCTGGGTGAGCTTTCCGGCGCTCCGGCTGCGCATGGCGGGATACCGGCGGCTGCGCGCCTACCACGCCTGCCAGGTGTTCGGCGATTTGTCTGCTCGGTAATGGACTCGGACGGCGAGGAGGCGCTCGCGGCGCTGCTGGAGGAGGGCCGGATGAAGGCAAAGAACTGGCATTAACTAGAAGGCTATTGCTTGATCTACTCCGACTATTTCGCCGATGCTCCACTGCATGGCGACGAAGTATTTCGGCGCCGTTATCGGATGAGCCGAAAGCTCTTCCTCAGGATTGTGAATTCCATCAGGGAGTTCGACAGCTACTTCAAGTGCAAAAAGGATTGCAACGGCACACTTTGATTCATCTCACTCCATAAATGCACGACAACTATGAGGAAGACTATGGGTGCACGGCCGAGATACATGACCATTGAGTGTTCCTACAAGTTCTGCAAGGCAGTGGTGTGCTATCTCTTGAGCATGCGTTGGTTTTTCCCTTGAAGAGGAAAAGGTGATGCAGCAAAGTAGCGTAAGTATTTTCCTCAGTTTTTGAGAACCAAGGTATCAATCCAGTAGGATGCTCCTCAAAAGTCCCACGCACCTACACAAAGAAACAAGAACCTCGCAACCAACGCGATAAAGGGGTTGTCAATCCCTTCACGGCAACTTGCGAAAGTGAGATCTGATAGAGACAATAAGATAAGATAAATATTTTTGGTATTTTTATGATATTGATTGGAAAATAAAAGATGCAAATAAAAGTAGATGGAAAACTTATATGATAAAAGATAGACCCGGGGGCCATAAGTTTCACTAGTGGCTTCTCTCAAGATAGCATAAGTATTAGGGTGGGTGAACAAATTACTGTCGAGCAATTGATAGAAAAGCGCTTAGTTATGAGACTACCTAGGCGTGAGTATGTATATAGGCATCACGTCCGTGACAAGTAGACCGAAATGATTCTGCATCTACTACTATTACTCCACACATCGACCGAGTCCTGCCTGCATCTAGAGTATTAAGTTCATGAAGAACAGAGTAACGCATTAAGAAAGATGACACACTACTAGGGAAAAGCCTATACACAGAATCTTACCAGCAGCGCGCTTTGAAATCAGGCGCTGCTGCTAAGTAGCGATGGCAGCGGACAAAACTCGTTGCTGACACAAGTTTATCAGTAGCACGCACACTCAAAGACGCGCTACTGCTAAAATTCCCCTGACGCCGCTGCGAGGCCAGTTATAGCGGCAGCGTTAATCTGAGCGCTACTGCTACGGGTCGTAGCGATGGCGCATTTACGCAATAACCGCTGCTGCTAAGTTAACTCGTCATAATCCAGATCCACAGATCCACACACTCACTCGATCTCTCCCAGCGCCGTCGGTCCTCCCCCGTCGCCCCTCCTCCGATCTACGCCGCCGTCACCTCATCCTCCTCGCTGGACTCGGTACCGGCCTCCTCCTCCGTCCTCCCTCCACTCGCCGCTGGCCGGCCCCTCCTCGCTCCGCCTTCCTCCTCCGTCCTCCCTCCACTCGCCGCCAGCCGGCCCCTCCTCGTTCCGCCTTCCTCCTCCGTCATACTCTCTACTCCCTCCTCGAGTCGCCCCTCCTTCTCCCTCCTCCCTGCTACATTTTGATTTAGTAGGCTAGTTTATATGCAACATTTTGATTTAGTTGATATGATTCAGTTGATTTAGTAGGCTAGTTGATTTAGTTGATTTAGAACATTTTCATTTAGTTGATTTAGTAGGCTAGTTGATTTAGTTGATTTAGAACATTGTGTCATTTAGTTGATTTAGTATGCTAGTGGATTTAGTATGCTAGTTGATTTAGTATGCACCATTTTATTGTTATTTTTCTGTACATGGATAGGTAGACGTTTTTTTTTGTAATAAGTTATTTTTTGGCAAAATGTAGGTGCCAATTTAGATAAATTTGCCACTTGTTTTTTTAATCAATTATCTTAGGCAATAGGTGCCATCGAAATGCTTTGGTAGTTGGTACCTTGTCATCTAATCATTAATCCTTTGCTCATATTTCTTTAGGAAAATGGCGCCACCACCACCACCACTATGTCAACTGTGTAAGTCAAGGTGCGCCAGCAGCCTTGCAACTGGCAAGCTGTTCGGCATCTACTTCCAGCCGAGTTTTCGTCATGCGGCGGTAAGAAATTAGATGAAATGTAACAACTATTTCATTTTTAGTGTTGGCATTACTGCATTGTGTCCTTTTGCTTTTCTTACACAGATCGTCCCATGCAATGTGAGGTTGAAATTCAACAAGCTAACAGGAGACACTGTGACATTTGAGGCTCCTGGGGGGCCGTACACTATGGAGGTCGAGAAAGGACGCAATATGTCACAGATTGCGACAGATTGCGTCTTACTGGTGGTGAGTTTATCAGCTTATCCTTCAGAGCAGAAATACCCAAGTTGGCTGTCATTTATCTCAACCTGGTGGAAGATGATGAAGATGACGAAGATGATGAAGATGACGAAGATGACGAAGATGATGAAGATGATGCAGATGACGAAGATGATGAAGATAATGAGGACCCACTTCATGAAGCCATCGTAGCTTAAAGAATGAGGCTGAGCGAGGACGAGGTGTGCAACCTATGGGACATAATTCCGCCACGTGATGACTTTGTCAGGGTGCCATTCGTGACCCGCCTGACAAGTACCATGGTCGATCGGCATGAAATGGTATGTTATATGTACTGACTGTAGTAATTTGATGATATATATATATATATATATATATTATATATATATATATATATATATATATATATATATATATTTGTGTGTGTGTGTGTGTGTGTGTGTGTGTGTTTTATTGTTATACTTACAAATGCAAATTATCCGATGATATGCTTAGTTAATCCGATGAAATGCTTAGTGTAGAGTCCAATGATATTCTTAGTAGAATTCATGATTAATTAGTACAAATGCGTAGTACTGTGTCTTTTGATAGTGTAGAAATCTAGACTTAATAGAAATATATTTGCAAGAGTATGTGTGCGGCTATTTATTAATTGATATGTTTTTCTTATTCAGAAATTGCCAAAGAACCTATCTGTGAGTTGTGGTATCGAGCCTGATGAAGAAGGCTCAGCTGGACTACGCCTTACCGCAAGGGGCTCCGTCACCACCTGTACTTACCGCATGGACGCAGATGGTCGCACACACTTAAACTCGGTTGGGTGGAAGAGATTCCTCGTTGGCAAGAATCTTCGTGTTGGACTGGCCATCCTAATTACTATCAGGAACACCCACCGCTCAGGCTTGAGGATGATGATCGTCGTCGATATCATCTAGAACTACATATGATGATCGTCGTTGATATCATGTAGAACTACATATGATGATCGTCGTCAATATCATCAAGAACTAAATATGATGATCGTAGTCGATGTCACCTTGTACTACTTGAGGATGCATGTTGAGTATATATGAAATTGTAATCTAGTACTTCCTCGGTTCCAAATTACTCATCGTGGTTTTAGTTCAAATTTGAACTAAAACCACGACGGGTAATTTGGAACCGAGGGAGTACTACCTAGTACCTATAATGCTTTATGAAATTGATATCTAGTAGAACTAGTATCTGAAAATTGCAGTTTACTGAAGCCGGAATGGGGAAATGGTGGAAGATATAACAGTAGCGCGGGAGCAGGAAATCGCTACAGCTAACTAATAGTAGCGCGTTCGGGAAATGCGCTGCTGATATAGTCAATAGTAGTAGCGCGGGTACAGACAGCGCTACTACTAACGGTTAGCTGTAGCGCCTTATTCGTAGCGCGGGTGCCCGCGCTGCTGATAGCCTCAAAACCGCGCTGCTACTAGGGTTTTCCCTAGTAGTGACATGATGTAGAGGAATAAACTCATGCATTATGACATAAACCCCATCTTTTTATCCTCGATGGCAACAATACAATACGTGCCTTGCTGCCCCTGCTGTCACTGGGAAAGGACACCGCAAGATTGAACCCAGAGCTAAGCACTTCTTCCATTGCAAGAAAGATCGATCTAGTAGGCCAAACCAAACTGATAATTTCAAGAGACTTGCAAAGATAACAAATCATACATAAAAGAATTCAGAGGAGATTCAAATATTTCTCATAGATAAACTTGATCGTAAACCCACAATTCATCGGATCTCAACAAACACACCGCAAAAAGAGTTACATAGAATAGATCTCCAAGAAGATCGAGGAGAACTTTGTATTGAGATTCCGAGAGAGAGAAGAAGTCATCTAGCTAATACTATGGACCCGAAGGTCTGTGGTAAACTCACTGTTCAAGAAATCTTCCGCTTCAGCGATTTATCGTCCGATTTATCGCTACTCTTGGGGTGACCGATAAGATTATGCCTTATCTTCACCATTTATCCTTTGGGCCAATTTATCGCTATGAGAAGCCATTTATCGGGAATCTACCGATAAATCGGGCCTATTCGTAGCACTAAGTTTGCAAAACTATGTTTATTTGTGTTTTCTAGACCTTGTTATGCTATATATATTGTTGTCCTATTTTGTTTGTCATTATACGAGGCTTCAAAGGCTAGGAATCAAGGTAACACTTCTGTCTAATATTATTTTGATGTTGAATATAACATTTTTAGTGTTGGGAACCTGAGATTTGCAAAAAATGGCCGATTACTAGCCGACCGACAAAATCGATTAATCGGCCGATTTTCGATAAATCTCTAATCCCCAGCTGACCGAGACATTAACGATAAGCGATATCCTCAACATTGGGTAAACTACTCACAACTCATCGGAGAGGCCTTGGAGATGATGTAGAGACCCTCCGTGGTCGATTCCCCCTCCGGCGGAGCGCCGGCGAAGGCTCCAAGATGGGATCTCGCGGATACAGAAGGTTGCGGCGGTGGAAATAGTTTTTCGTGGTGCTTCTGGATGTTTTCGGGGTACGTGGATATATGTAGGAGGAAGAAGTAGGTCGGTTGACGCTCGAGGGGCCCACGAGGGTGGGGGGCGCGCCCACCCCCAGGGGGCACGCTGGGCACCCTCGTGGCCGCCTCATTTGTTGCTTGACGTCCACTCCAAGTCCCCTGGATTGCGTTTGTTCCAAAAAGATCACTCCCGAAGGTTTCATTCCGTTTGGACTCCGTTTGATATTCCTTTTTCTTCGAAACACTGAAATAGGCAAAAAAAACTGCAATTCGGGCTAGGCCTCCGTTTAGTAGGTTAGTCCCAAAAATGGTATAAAAGTGTAAAGTAAAGCCCATAAACATCCAAAACAAGTAATATAATAGCATGGAACAATCAAAAATTATAGATACGTTAGAGACGTATCATGGTGGCAGTGTTTGGACCGCAATAATTGCGATCACCCAATGTTGAAGTCACTGATCGGATCCTAGAACAGGATGCAGCTAGAGGATTTCCAGGGATGCTTGGAAGCATCGACTGCATACATTCAAAGTGGAAAAATTGTCCATTTGCTCGGCAGGGAATGTACAAAGGCGCCAAAGCCGGTTGTAGTGTGGTACTTGAGGCAATGGCCACACACGACCTATGGATTTGGCACTCCTTCTTTGATATGCCAGGAACTCACAATGACATCAACGTACTGCAGTGCTCCCCTGTCTTTGCCAAGCTTGTTGAAGGTCATTCTCCTTCGGTTAACTTCGAGGTCAATGGGCAGCACTACAACAAGGGATACTACCTAGCATATGGCATCTATCCGAGATGGTCCACATTTGTGAAGACTATCTCAAACCCTGTGCCAGGAGGCAATAACTCCCACTTTGTGAAGGTTCAGCAGGCTTGCAGGAAGGATGTCGAGCGGGCATTTGGTGTGCTCCAATCTCCATTTGCTATTGTGCGGTACCCCGCTCAGACCTGGTCGAAAGATCAAATGTGGGAGATCATGACTTGTTGTGTCATCTTGCACAACATGATCATTGAGAGCGAGCAGGAAGAGCCAGTTTTTGACAATGAACCATATTACAGGCAGGGTCCTCTAGCCCAAGTTGATCACCACCTATCGGCAACCTGGACTATCTTCCTCAATATGCGCCAGGAGATCCGATACCAACTGGTGCATCAACAACTGCAGCAGGATCTGGTGAAGCACCTATGAAGGCTCAAGGGCAACGCCTAGCTCGACGTGTGATGAAATATGAGTTTTTATTTGTTGAACTATATAATTTGTATTGAATTATTTGATTTCTATTGATTTTCTGTAATGAACTATGTGATAAAAAATAGCTTTATGTTGAATTTGTGCCAAAGTACGCCTAATACGGGTCGAAATTGGTCAATTCGGCCGATAGTGGGCCAATTTGCGCCAAAAATTAGCTCAAAAGTGGGCCAATTTACGCTGAAAGTGGGCCGAAATCGGCGCTCGGAGGCGGCCGCTGGAAACCAGATCGCCCCAAGCGGGGGATTATTGACAGATTTTCTTTTTGTGGGGCAGATTATCGACAGAGTTAGGAGTACTAAAACAACAATCACACATGACCATAATACCCTTGTTGATTAAACTTAATTTTTAAATTACCAGGTTAAAATTAACGGTAGAAAATAATCAAAAAAGGAGTTACGAGAAAGTACATGTCGTAACTCTCCAATCACCATAATGAAAACAGTTTCATCTAATTTGCCTTAACTACCCCATTACAGATGATCGTGCACACTGATTTTAAGCTCATCTCCTGATTTTTTTTGAAATAGCAGAATTACTGTATTCCCAAAGAGTCTGGTTAATTTCCATATCCTGCTGGTAATCAAACAATTTGATTAATTTCAAACACATACATCCATCTGGTAAGCAGATATTTTTCATCAGTATGGAACTAACGAAAGAGAATGCACGATCGCCATGTCAATGTAAATCTCTAGGACTGGTTAATCATCAATCCGATAAGAACAAACTCCATCACATCACGCTGCCAATGGGCTATAGGTATCATTCTATTCCCTCAGTTTCAAGATAGATGACCTAACTTTCTACTAAGTACTCAACTTTGTACTCCCTCCGTTTCTTTTTACTTCGCGTATAAAATTTGGTCAAAGTCAATTTACACAAAATTTGACCAAATGTATATTGAAAAATATGAATATCTATAATACTAAAACTATATAGTATGAAAATACATTAAATGATGCATCTGATAATATTGATTTCATATTGTGAATGATGATATTTTTTAATATAAAGTTAGTCAAACTTTACAAAGCTTGACTTTGACCAAACTTTATATGCAGACTAAAAAAACGGAGGAAGTACTAACTTTAATATAAGGTTAGTATAAAGTTTGGTCATCTATTTTGGAACGGAGAAAATAATATTTAAAAAGAAGAGATGTTTAGATACATACAATAATAAAAAGCATCTTTGGATATTCTGGCCGTAGCTTTCCCTCGCGGATATTGACGCTGGCAAGAAAAGGGCTTTCCTTTGCTTGCCGTAATGTATATCCTACCATTCTTTTCTTCCTTGATTGATGGATGGGTACCCTAGTGAAATGTCCACTAGGCAGGTCATTAGGTCTAGTTATTCTACAGCACTTTTCCTGTGATTAGTCATGCATGGTGATATTTTTTGCATCCGGACGTGCCATGCCACATTAATGTGTCTTCCTTGCATTTTACATGTGGTTGTCCTCGCCATAGTGTAGATAGACATAGACGCTTAGATACATACTCTAACCCTATGCACACATGCACACACATCACATTTCTATAAGCAACTTTGAGAGACAGGCCGCCAGATACATCTTAAATGGTATATATCTAGCACTGAACTAGTATCATCCAATTTTCTTTGACATATCATATTAAATGATGTTATATTTGTCGGTGAAACGGATGTATCTAGACATATTTTAGTTTAGATACATGTATTTTTATTCATTTCGTTCATAAACATTTTTGGACGGAGGGAGTATCATGCATGCCAATAATGATACCAATCTATAATATTATGCCTTATGAAGATAATATCATACATTAGTATTATATGTATGATACTAGTATAGTGCTAGATATATACAATTGAGCGACAAGTTTTTTGGGGACGGAGGGAGTATATGGTAAGTCCGTTGTGAGCAGCCAACACCCTACACACATCCGGTTCCCCTCTCTATCCATAACACATACTAGTACGTGGCAGCTGGCGCCCGAATTGTCTTTCAGTTGAGATTTCATGAAACAAGCGACTCCATTAATTAGATCAAAGAGATACAAAAGCTTATTCTCTTCTGGAGTGAATGGTCGCTACATCACTGAAGAACGTTTTAGAACGATCAGCCTGACGCACATGCAAGCGTAGGTGTAGGGGCATGTGTGCATGACACGACGGTCGACCGAGCAAGCAGCATTATACGGGAAAACACCGCTCGCTCGTTCACTGGATGAGGCCGGTGATGGCTGTGCAGACGATGGCCATCTGCACCGCGTCCGCGCTCTGCCTCGCCAGCGGCGACGGGACGACGCCAGCCCGGGCAAACGCCTCGCCGCACCGGTGCATGAGAGGCGCGGCCTCGCGCGCCTTGTCTTTTCCCGCCGCGTAGTCGCGCCTGTCGATGCCGTCGTAGGCCTCTGCGAACGCGGACCCCATCCTGCCATAGAGCGCCTCGCACCGCTCCAGCGGCGCACGTACCTTGCTCCCAGCCGCTTTCTTGGCGAGCATGTGTTTAATGTCGTAGACGCCGTTGCCGGCGAGGAGGACGCCTACGTCGGCGGCCACCTTGGCCAGGCCCCACGTGTCGGCGTCGGGGCTGTCGTGGTGCTGGCTCAGCCTGGACACGCAGAAGTGGTAGTCCACGCGCCTGTCGGCGCCCGCCGCCGCGCTGCACGTCGTCTCCGGGGTTGCGCCCACGCCGCCGAGCAAGAGGACGGCGGCCGTGAGAATGTGAGCAGCGGTAGATGGCCTCATCGCTGTTGCTGCTTAGCTTTGTTTCACAAAATCGAAGTGAACGGGCTACTGCCGGTGGTATAGGCCCCTGTTTGGTGATACTTTTGGGAAAGGGTACGATTCAGCCGACTGATTTGTAGTGCGCTTGTCGGCCGCCTGCGGCATCTTGTTTATCGGTGCACAGCGTGCCCAGCCGCTCAGGCTTGCCTGCTTTGTTACGTGTGGTCCCCTACAGTTGATCTGTTTCTATGGCTGCTGTCATCATGGCAAAAATAATCTGATGTAACAAGATAAATAAGAAGAAAACGATGAGTTTGATGACCTCAATATAAAACAATAATCGTATATATGAGCGCTTGCATCCGTGTTGTGTTTAAAAAGACTGTGTTGAAAGAAATAAGAAACAATACTAAGCACATGAACCTAGCTAAAACACTTAACTGAGGAAAACTCACCAATACATGAAAGATTTAGTTACTACTCCCTCTATCCCATAATATAAGAATATTTTTTAAACTATGTTAGCTTAAAAAACGTTCTTATATTATGGGACGGAGAGAGTAAATCATTATATGAAGGAAGCTTAGCGAGGCAAAAATAGATGTATACCTGGATGACTCTCGCAGACGCGCTCGCCGCGGGCGAACTCGCGATGGCGCCACCGTGATCTCTCTCCTCTGGTCATCCCTTTGTCAAGCTCGACCAGATCCGGGATCCTCGTCGAGCCCTTTTTCTGCCGTGTGCTTCTCCCGCGAAGCTCCCTCGTGCTCCTCCGCCTCCCACTCCGTGAACTCCGTCTGCCCCGACCCGACATGATGGCTCCATCTCTGCGCCACCGGCCTGTGTCCCGTCGGCGGCGGCTGCAGCTGCCACTCTGGCCGTGCTGCGCGTCGGTACTGTGTCGACGTCCGTATCTGCCATTCCAGTCGTGCTGAGCACTGGCGGCCGCTGCGGCCTTGCTGGGCGTCGCCTCGGCGCCCGTGCCGCCCCTATTCGTCGGCCACGCATCAAAGACGACCTCCATGCTGCTGTCGGTTGCCTTGCCCGGCGACTCCTCTGGTCCGGGTGATGTGGTGATGCCCGTCCCTATGCAGGGAGCTCCCAATGCTCTGGTAGCGGCCTCCCGATGTGGTCTGCAGCTCATCCCAAGCGCTCCACTCGCACCGCTTCAAACGTCGACTGCATCGCCCGCGACACCGCCCACCACCGCCGCTCTAGCGGCGGATGCCCTTGCTCTACGCACGCCTGACCCAGCCATTAGTGGGCAGATGGCCAACGCTCATCCCCATCGCGACGGGCGCCTTCGCAAGCACAGGACATTGACACCACTGACCCCGGAGGCCACAACCCTGCTCCTCTTGCCACCGGCCAGCTGCCACCGTCCCCGGCATCGACGCCTACATCCTTGTCGGGACCATGTCAGGTGGATCCACCATCAACGGCTGCCCTGGTTATAGAGAACGCTGCTCTGCAAATGTCGCTGTCGTCGCTGCTGGTATCCAACCCTGTAGGCCTGTCATGCACCGTTCAGGTGGCCTCTCCAATGCGTCCTGGTTGTGGGGATTGGCTTGGATTCTTCAAAAGAAAGAAGACACCCGATGATCCCATGTGCTGTGCGCCAACAGCTCAGGAGAAAACATTTGGAGACTGGCACATTGTCATCGGGCGTCGCCGTTCACCATCTTCAATGGCCTTCCGTCAGCCCGCTTCCGATTCCCGACAGGCTCCTCCGGCATTGCATGTAGTAAGAACTTCTTTCCATCACAATAGACAAGAAAATTTTACAAATTGGAGCCGCGTCGACGGTCATGGGTCGGAGGAGGCGTCTATGGGGTTCGGCGGTGGCAGGTAGACGGCATGCGGCTGGAGGCGGGAAGGCGGGCGTGCGACTACTACGTCTCCAATGTATCTATAATTTTTTTTTATTTCATGCTATTGTATTAACAATCTTGGATGCTTTATATGCATTTATATAATTTTTTGAGACTAAGCTATTAACCAAGTGCCCAGTGTCAGTTTTTGTTTCTTGCTTGATTTTGGATTTTTATAAAAAATCAATACCAAATGAAGTACAAACGTGATGAAACTTTATAGTGATTTTTTATGGACCAGAAGGGACCCTAAAAGGTTCGGAAGGAGGCCAGAAGAGCTATCGGTGAGCCATGAGCTCACAGGGCGCACCCCCTGAGCTCGTGGGCCACCGTAGCACCCCATGACCTAATTTCACCTCTATAAGTACCCAAATATTGTCAAACCAACAAGGAGCCACCCGAAACACTTTTTCCTCCGCCACAAACTTCTGTTCTTCCGTGATCCCATCTGTAGGCCTTTTTCGGTAGTATGGCGGAAGGGGAATCGGTCACGTAGAGCTTCTACATCACCCTTGCTGCCTTTCGATGATGTGTGAGTAGTTTACTACACACATACATGTCCATAGCTAGTAGATAGATAGCTTCTTATTTCTCTTTAATCTTCAATACCATGTGGTCCTCGATCTTCTTAGAGTTCTATCCAATATAATCTTCTTTTGTGGTGTGTTTGTTGGGATCCGATGAATCGTGGGTTAATTATCAGATTATTCATTGAAAGTAATTGAGTCTTTTTTGAACTTTATTATGCACGATTGTTATAGCTTTGTATTTCTATCTGATCTATCTGTTTGGTTTGGCCAACTAGATTGATTTATCTTCACTGGAAGAGCACTAGTAGAAAAAGAGCCATTTGTCCCAATTACCGGGACTAAAGTGTCGTTACTAATGTCCTAGGCCTTTAGTCCCGGTTCTTATACGAACCGGGACAATTGGGCCTCAACGTGGCTGCTCCAGCGAGCCCAGGCAGGAGGGCCTTTGGTCCCGGTTAGTAGCACTAACCGGGACCAATAAGCTTCCACGCGTCAGCATTTCAGGGGCTGGTTTTTTTAAAGGAGGTGGTTTAGGGGTTTTGAGGGTTAATTTAGGTTGTTATAGGTAGCTAATAGAGATATGTGTCCTCTCTGATCTCCGTGCTACTGCTACTGCTATGTCTAAACATGACTTAGATTGAAGTGAGGCAACATGTGGTGCATGTCGAAATTAATACTAATCCAAACTTTATCAAGTTTGGATTGTACTACTTTCGACATGCACCACATGTATATTGGCTTCACTTCAATGGAGTCCATGTTCATTTCACCCACAGATATATAATAATTCTTCACGCTCGCATCATGCATCATCATAATAACAAGTCCTACTAATCATCATCATACAACTTCTACTCGTTATTAATAACAAGTCATATGATCATCATCCTGATAGCCACCGAACCAATCCTACTTAATTATTCTTAGCACATGATCATCAGTATTAGGCAGGACCTAAATACCCTATTTAAGGTAAAATAGCATAAAACAATATAGACCCTGACTCTCCATTATGGAGAATGGAGATCATCATGTCTCCAATTCTTGCGCGGCGCTTCCTTTTGCTTCCAAGAACCTCCTTACGACTGTCCATACATTTTTTTTCCATTCACTAATTAGCATGTCTCCACTTCTTTTAGAAATCTGGTATGGACAGTTGAGATTTGTAGGATGACCTGGTTGTATGTTTAAAACATGAAGGCTACCACACTCATACATCAAATGAGGCACACAATCCGTCGAGATTCTATGTTGAAAAACATAGTAATAACTTCATAGTAAGCAATGATGTACTAGTGTTAGAAGTATGCAAAAGATGCATGAATGTCGTAATAGTAGAAAATCTTACCAGGGTATCTCCATAGTAGTTACCGTAGTTCAACACGTGCACTAGTGGCACGTATTGACCATAATGTTGAGGAGTTTTACAATAGATATTGTAATTCTCAAGATCTGTACAAAATCGGACCAGATGATTTTTCTAGTTATAAGTTAACTCAGACCCATCGGTGTAGTAGGTTCTGTCTACCATCTTCCGCATATTCTTTGAACAATCAAAATAAACTGTCAATGGAAATAAGCTGTCAACTATTTTGAAATTAACAATATAAATTAGTTAATAATTAACTATGTTTGAGAAACTCACATAGCGGTAGAACCGGAGGCGTATCAATAAGGACCCAAATGTCCATATTGTCTTGGTCGATGTCAGGATCACCAAGATCCATGGTGACAAGCATACCCTCATCAAAACCATGCATCTTGCAAAATGCTTCCTAATTTTTGCAACCAAAAAGGGTTACGCTCTCAGCATTATACAGATTACTTCAAAATCCACATCATGATGGGTCCTTAGGTGAATTTTCTTCGTTTCAAAATTTTTATGGTCTTCAAAATCCATCCTCTCCAAGACATAGCGTCTTGCATGGCATGGGATAAGCTATACTCGAATTGTAAAAGATAAAAATTACACGTTGAAATTGTTGAAGTCATGCTTAATTACGAAAAAAACACTTGTTTTCCATACCGTTTCAACATCGAAGGTCCCCTCGAGCTTAATGCTGAAGCGCCGATCATCGTCCAGGTGAGGCCTGTCGCACAGTCCTCGATCGCCGTGGCACCGGCCGCACTCCCCCGGGAGACTTTTGTCGTCCGATGACGACATTTCCTACGTTCATAATTCTAAGATTAAACTTGTACAATTAAATATATGTACTACAAAAACTAAATTAGATCATTATTATTCATCACGGGTTGACTATCGGTTTGTCGAGTCTTTTCTTGAAAACTCTCACTCACGTGGTGTATACATTCAACCTTTGGTGATGGTCGCTCCTCCATTCGTCCCCGAGTGCATTACACCAAAATGTCTAGCACACGGGAATGAAGGAGAAGCGACCCCCACGACAACAGTCGGGATTCTTCGTCCTCTCATATATGATGGAGACTCGACAAACTTAAAGTCAACCCGCAATATCGTTTAATTATCTTTCTAAAAAAGTATTTGGCTGGTCTCACCTCGAGGTCGGAGGGGGTCGGTGACGGGGACGACGGCGAGGATGATGGAAGGGGGCTCCTAGATTTCTGCGACAACAAAAACCCTATAAGCTATCAACTAATCATATGCATATGCCTTGCATAGTGCTCTCCAATTTTAGCATTCAAAGTAGGAGTAGTTTTTTTTTTTCAATTTGAGCATTCAACAAGCAAAATCAAATCGCAAAATAAATTTGTATTCAGATTAGGATGCATTAAGCAAAACTACATCATCTCTTGCGTCCGTACATCGTCGAATATTATCACTAATACACCTCGAATACTATCATACATATAGCATCGCTAGTACAGCTAGAACCGTAGCGCCCGACGGGTATCGGCGCGGGCGGTGGACACCCAAAGAGAAGGAACCATCACAGGATCATAGCTCTAGTGAGACCCTGAAGAAGCTGCCAGGTATTATCGAACCTGCCCTCCAACTCAACCACGTAGCGATGGACGTGCTTGTCCTCCTCGCTGACACGGTGACGTACCACCTCCGCGGTGTCCGGAAGCCTCGGCACCGTCACAGGCCCACGCGACCGCCACCAAACAAGGATCGGGTCAACGACGGGCTGGCTCCTCACCAACCTACGCCCCCCGAAATATAGCACCTCCCAATACCAGCCCGGCGGAGGCCAGTCCCGGACATGGCCCCTCTGGTCAAGCTGGCCTCCTCCGCCGAGTCGACGACGAGGATGCGGGATAGTCATCGTCGACGTCGATGCGGGAATAATTGCTTGAACTAAAAAAATAAACTAGTTCTATTAATTTTCTTGCTAAAAATAAACTACTTCTATATATAGTAAAATAAAGTAGTTTTCTTAAATCAACTAGTTCAACTACTACTAAGCACTTAATTACTATAAATAAAATAAAGTAGCACTTACTAAAAATAAACTACTTCTACATATAATAAAATAAAGTAGTTTTATTAAATCAACTAGTTCAACTACTAAGCACTTACTATAAATAAAATAAAGAGTTAAATACACTACAGGTGCCCTAACTTGCCCGGCGCGGTTAGTTTGGTGCCTAAACTTAAAAAATACACAAAAGTGGTGCCATAACTTGTCTAGGCGTTCAAATACAGTGCATCTCGACGTATGCCGCCGTATTAAGTGCCCATGTGGCATGTCAGTGTGTCGCTAGGCCACATGTCAGTGGCCGCGGGCGCGTTGTGAGCTGTGCTTGTAGTTTTTTTTACAGAAATGCCCCAGGACTTTAGTTAATTATTGAAAAACATCGTTACTCATGCCAGACGCAAGCTGTTTTTTTTACGGAAACGCGTTTGTGCTTTAATTAATTCTCACAGAAATATAAACACAAGCTGGCATGAAGGGAATTCAAACCACACACATCCTGGTTGCCTAACAAACAAGTGGGCCATGAGGTCACACTTTGGTTTACATTTAACTGCTAGCTAGCATCTTATATGGACGATTCCGCGTATCGCTTTGCACATATTTTTCGAGTGAAGTTTCTGTTTAATTTTCATGATACATAAATTTTCCCATATGAAAAAATAAAATAATTATCAATACGCAATTTTTGTTTATTTTATATCTTTACTCTATTTTCATTATTGTGTACATTGAAGAGATAAACATTAACTTTTTCTAAAATTTATGTGGACATAAAAAATTGAATGTATATTAAAAATTATTGTGTAAATATATGCATCTTCATTGAGGACCACAAGGACAAACAATTATTGTGTATCTTCATTCTATTTCTAAAATACACAATTATTGAAAAATTGACAATATTGCATTTTAAAAACTGTTCAACGTGTATTAAATATAATTGTGTGACAATAATAAATTCCAAAAATGTACTAACATGAGCGTGTTTGTAGAAATTTAAGAGTAATATTACACAATATTTTTAATACGCATTCACCATTTTCAAAAAGCACGGTGAACATTTTCTAAAATAATATGAAAATGAAAAATGAACGTGAACGTGTCTTTAAAAAAATGCTCACCATGTTTTTAATATACGTTCAACTCTTTAATTCCACATCAATTTTAGAAAAAGTTCATGTTTATCTCTTGAAAGTACACTATAATGGAAATAGAATAGAGATACAAATAAACACAAATATATATTGATAATTATTTTATTTTTTCACATGGAAAGATTTATGTATCATGAAAACTAAACATAAACATCACTCGAAAGACAAGATACTAACGTGGAATAAATAAATAAAAAATACTCCAGTAAAAGCATATGCAGAGCGATACGTGCAATCATCTATATAAACTACTTGCTGATAATTAAGCGCAAACCAGACCGTGGCCGCCTGGTCCGCTTGATTGTCAGGCAACAAGGATGTCCCATGTTTGAATTCCCAGTACGCTGGTTTCCTGGTATTTTTTGCGAGTATTAACTAAAATCAAGGGGTATTTTTTTACGAGAATTAATTAAAATCCAGGTGCATTCCTATAAAAAAAACATGCATATCTCACAACGCGCGTAGGCAACCACTGACATGTGGCCCATTGACAGACTGGAATGAAGGAAATATGCCCTAGAGGCAATAATAAAGTTATTATTTATTTCCTCATATCATGATAAATGTTTATTATTCATGCTAGAATTGTATTAACAGGAAACATAATACATGTGTGAATACATAAACCTACAGAGTGTCACTAGTATGCCTCTACTTGACTAGCTCGTTAATCAAAGATGGTTGTGTTTCCTAACCATGAACAAGGAGTTGTTATTTGATTAACGGGATCACATCATTGGTTGAATGATCTGATTGACATGACCCATTCCATTAGCATAGCACCTGATCGTATAGTTTGTTGCTAGTGCTTTTTTTCATGACTTATACATGTTCCTATGACTATGAGATTATGCAACTCCCGTTTGCCTGAGGAACACTTTGGGTGCTACCAAACGTCACAACGTAACTGGGTGATTATAAAGGTACATTACAGGTGTCTCCGAAGGTACATGTTGAGTTGGCATATTTCGAGATTAGGATTTGTCACTCCGATTGTCGGAGAGGTATCTCTGGGCCCTCTCGGTAATGCACATCACATAAGCCTTGCAAGCATTGCAACTAATGTGTTAGTTGTGAGATGATGTATTACGAATCGAGTAAAGAGACTTGCCGGTAAAGAGATTGAACTAGGTATTGGATACCGACGATCGAATCTCTGGCAAGTAACATACCGATGACAAAGGGAACAACGTATGTTGTTATGCGGTCCGACCGATAAAGATCTTCGTAGAATATGTAGGAGCCAATATGGGCATCCAGGTCCCGCTATTGGTTATTGACCGGAGAGGTGTCTCGGTCATGTCTACATAGTTCTCGAACCCGTAGGGTCCGCACGCTTAACGCTTCGATGGCAGTTACTATGAGTTTTTATGATGTTTCTGTACCGAAGGTTGTTCGAGTCCCGGATGAGATCACGGACGTGACGAGGAGTCTCGAAATGGTCGAGACATAAAGATTCATATATTGAAGTCTATGTTTGGACATCGGAAGTGTTCCGGGTGAAATTGGGAATTTTACCAATGTAGGGAGGTTACCGGAACCCCGGAATGCTAATGGGCCAACATGGGCCTTAGTGGAAAGGAGAAAGGGGGCCCAAGTGCTGGTCAGCACCTTACCCCCTTCCCTAGTCATATTATGACTAGGAGAAGGGGGCGCCCCCCCTCGCTCTCCCTTCCCACTTGGGGAAACCTAGTTGGACTAGGAGTGTGGGGGAAACCTACTCCAAGTAGGAGTAGGAAACCACTGGTGCGCCTCCTCTCCTTGGCGGCCAGCCTCCCTTCCCTCCTTTATATACAGGGCAGGGGGCACCCCATGACACACAAGTTGATCATTGAGATCGTTCCTTAGCCGTGTGCGGTGCCCCTTCCACCATATTACACCTCGAGAATACCGTGGCGGAGCTTAGGCGAAGCCTGCGCCGGTGGAACATCATCATCGTCACCACGCCGTCGTCGATTTAAACTCTCCCTCAACACTCGGCTGGATCGGAGTTCGAGGGGCGTCATCGAGCTGAACGTGTGCAGAACTCGGAGGTGCCGTCGTTCGGTACTTGGATCGGTTGGATCGTGAAGAAGTACGACTACTTCCTCTATGTTGCGTCAACGCTTCCGTTCTTTGGTCTCACGAGGGTACGTGAGACAACACTCTCATCTCGTTGCTATGCATCACCATGATCTTGCGTGATCGTAGGAAAATTTTTGAAATTACTACGTTACCCAACAGTGGCATCCGAGCCTAGGTTTTTATGGTTTGATGATATGCACGAGTAGAACACAAGTGAGTTGTGGACGATACAAGTCATACTGCCTACCAGCATGTCATACTTTGGTTCAGCGGTATTGTTGGATGACGATCCAGACCAACCTTACGCGTGCATTTCACGCGAGACCGGTTCCTCGACGTGCTTTGCACATAGATGGCTTGTGGAAGACTGTCTCTCCAACTTTAGTTGAACTGAGTGGCTACGCCCGGTCCTTGAGAAGGTTAAAACGGAGTCTATTTGACGAAGTATCGTTGTGGTTTTGATGCGTAGGTGAGATTGGTTCTTGCTTAAGCCCGTAGCAGCCACGTAAAATTTGCAACAACAAAGTAGAGGACGTCTAACTTGTTTTTGCAGGGCATGTTGTGATGTGATATGGTCTAGACATGATGCTGAATTTTATTGTATGAGATGATCATGTTTTGTAACCGAAGTTATCGGCAACTGGCAGGAGCCATATGGTTGTCGCTTTATTGTATGCAATGCAATCGCCCTGTAATGCTTTACTTTATCACTAAACGGTAGCGATAGTCGTAGAAGCATAAGTTTGGCGAGACGACAACGATGCTACGATGGAGATCAAGGTGTCGCGCCCGGTGGCGATGGTGATCATGACGGTGCTTGGAGATGGAGATCACAAGCACAAGATGATGATGGCCATATCATATCACTTATATTGATTGCATGTGATGTTAATCCTTTATGCATCTTATCTTGCTTTGATTGACGGTAGCATTATAAGATGATCCCTTACTAAATTATCAAGAAGTGTTCTCCTGAGTATGCACCGTTATGCGAAAGTTCTTCGTCTTTGAGACACCACGTGATGATCGGGTGTGATAGGCTCTACGTTCAAATACAACGGGTGCAAAACAGTTGCACACGCAGAATACTCAGGTTATACTTGACGAGCTATGCATATAAGATATGACCTCGGAACACGAGACCGAAAGGTCGGCGTGAATCATATAGTAGATATGATCAACATATTGATGTTCACCATTGAAACTACTCCATCACACGTGATGATCGGTCATGGTGTAGTTGATATGGATCACGCAATCACTTAGAGAATTGGAGGGATATTTTTCTAAGTGGGAGTTCTTAAGTAATATGATTAATTGAACTTAAATTTATCATGAACTTAGTACCTGATAGTATCTTGCTTGTCTATGATGTGTAGATAGATGGCTCGTCTTTGTTGTTCCGTTGAATTTTAATGCGTTCCTTGAGAAAGCAAAGTTGAAAGATGATGGCAGCAATTACACGGACTGGGTCCGTAATTTGAGGATTATCCTTATTGCTGCACGGAAGAATTACGTCCTGGAAGCACCGTTAGGTGCCAGGCCTGGTGCAAGGGCTGCGCCGAGAAGTTGTGAACGTCACGGCAAAGCAAAGCTGATGACTACTCTATAGTTCAGAGTGCCATGCTTTACGGCTTAGAACCGGGACTTCAACGTCGTTTTGAACACCATGGAGCATATGAGATGTTCCAGGAGTTGAAGTTAATATTCCAAGCGAATGCCCGGATTGAGAGATATGAAGTCTCCAATAAGTTCTATAGCTGTAAGATGGAGGAGAACGGTTATGTCAGTGAGCATATACTCAGAATGTCTGGATATAACAATCACTTGATTCAACTGGGAGTTAATCTTCCGGATGATTGCGTCATTGACAGAATTCTCCAATCACTGCCACCAAGCTACAAGAGCTTCGTGATGAACTATAATATGCAAGGGATGACCAAAACAATGCCCGAGCTCTTCGCGATCTTTGAAAGCAGCGGAGGTAGAAATCAAAAAGGAGCATCAAGTGTTGATGGTTAACAAAACCACTAGTTTCAAGAAAAAGGGCAAAGGAAAGAAAAGGAAACTTCAAAAGAACGGCAAGCAAGTTGCTGATCAAGAGAAGAAACCCAAGTCTGGTCCTAAACCTGAAATCGAGTGCTTCTATTGCAAGCGTGACTGGTCCTTTGGAAGCGGAACTGCCCCAAGTATTTGGCGGATAAGAAGGATGGCAAGGTTAACAAAGGTATATGTGATATACATGTTATTGATGTGTACCTTACTAATACTCGCAGTAGCACCTGGTATTTGATACTGGTTACATTGCTAATATTTGCAACTCGAAGCAGGGCTACGGATTAGCGAAGATTGGCTAAGGGCGAGGTGACGATCTTGGCGTGGGAAATGGTTCCAAAGTCGATGTGATCGCAATCGGCACGCTACCTCTACATCTACCTTCGGGATTAGTATTAGACCTAAATAATTGTTATTTAGTACCAGCGTTGAGCATGAACATTATATCTGGATCTTGTTTGATGCGAGACGGTTATTCATTTAAATCAGAGAATAATGGTTGTTCTATTTATATGAATAATATCTTTTATGGTCATGCACCATTGAAGAATGGTTTGTTTTACTTAATCTTGATAGTAGTGATACACATATTCATAATGTTGAAACCAAAAGATGCAGAGTTGATAATGATGGTGCAACTTATTTGTGGCACTTGCCGTTTAGGTCATATCGGTGTAAAGCGCATGAAGAAACTCCATCTTGATGGACTTTTGGAGTCACTTGATTATGAATCACTTGGCACTTGAACCGTGCCTTATGGGCAAGATGACTAAAACACCGTTCTCCGGAACTATGGAGAGAGCAACAGATTTATTGGAAATCATACATCTTGATGTATGTGGTCCAATGAATGTTGAGGCTCGTGGCGGATATCGTTATTTTCTCACCTTCACAGATGATTTGAGCAGATATGGGTATATCTACTTAATGAAACACAAATCTGAAACATTTGAAAAGTTCAAAGAATTTCAGAGTGAAGTGGAAAATCATCGTAACAAGAAAATAAAGTTTCTACGATCTGATCGTGGAGGAGAATATTTGAGTTACGAGTTTGGCCTACATTTGAAACAATGCGGAATAGTTTCGCAACTTACGCCACTGGAACACCACAACGTAATGGTGTGTCCGAACGTCAGAATCGTACTTTATTAGATATGGTGCGATCTATGATGTCTCTTACTGATTTACCGCTATCGTTACGGGGTTATGCTTTAGAGACGGCTACATTCACTTTAAATAGGGCACCATCTAAATCCGTTGAGACGACGCCTTATGAACTGTGGTTTGGCAAGAAACCAAAGTTGTCGTTTCTGAAAGTTTGGGGCTGCGATGCTTATGTGAAAAAGCTTCAACCTGATAAGCTCGAACCCAAATCGGAGAAATGTGTCTTCATAGGATACCCAAAGGAGACTGTTGGGTACACCTTCTATCACAGATCCGAAGGCAAGATTTTTGTTGCTAAATTCGGAAACTTTTTGGAGAAGGAGTTTCTCTCGAAAGAAGTGAGTGGGAGGAAAGTAGAACTTGATGAGATAACTGTATCTACTCCCTTATTGAGAAGTAGTACATCACGTAAAACAGTTTACGTGACACCTACACCAAATAGGGAAGAAGCTAATGATGATGATCATGAAACTTCAGATCAAGTTTCTACAGAACTTAGAGATCAACTGAACAAGATCCGCACCGGTGGTACGGTAATCCTATTCTGGAAGTCATTCTTTGGAACATGATGAACCTACGAACTATGAAGAAGCGATGGTGAGCCCAGATTCCACAAAATGGCTGGAGGCCATGAAATCTGAGATGGGATCCATGTATGAGAACAAAGTGTGGACTTTGGTTGACTTGCCCAATGATCGGCAAGCAATTGAGAATAAATGGATCTTCAAGAAGAAGACGACTGATGGTAATGTTCATCTATAAAGCTCGACTTGTTGCAAAAGGTTTTCGACAAGTTCAAGGGATTGACTACGATGAGACCTTCTCACCCGTGGCGATGCTTAAGTCCGTCCGAATCATGTTAGCAATTGCCGCATTTTATGATTATGAAATTTGGCAAATGGATGTTAAAACTGCATTCCTGAATGGATTTACGGAAGAAGAGTTGTATATGATGCAACCAGTAAGGTTTTGTCGATCCAAAGGAGCTAACAAAGTGTGCAAGCTCCAGCGGTCCATTTATGGACTGGTGCAAGCCTCTCGGAGTTGGAATAAACGTTTTGATAGTGTGATCAAAGCATTTGGTTTTATACTGAGACTTTTGGAGAAGCCTGTATTTACAAGAAAGTGAGTGGGAGCTCTGTAGCATTTCGATATTATATGTGGATGACATATTACTGATCGGAAATGATATAGAATTTCTGGATAGCATAAAGGGATACTTGAATAAAAGTTTTTCGATGAAAGACCTCGGTGAAGCTGCTTACATATTGGGCATTAAGATCTATAGAGATAGATCAAAGACGCTTAATAGGACTTTCACAAAGCACATACCTTGATAAAGTTTTGAAAAAGTTCAAAATGGATCAAGCAAAGAAAGGGTTCTTGCCTGTGTTACAAGGTGTGAAGTTGAGTAAGACTCAATGCCCGACCACTGCGGAAGATAGAGAGAAAATGAAAGATGTTCCCTATCCTTCAGCCATAGGCTCTATCATGTATGCAATGCTGTGTACCAGACCTGATGTGTGCCTTCTTTGTAAGTTTGGCGGCAGATACCAAAGTAATCCAGGAGTGGATCACTGGACAGCGGTCAAGAACATCCTTAAGTACTTGAGAAGGACTAAGGATATGTTTCTCATTTATGGCGGTGACAAAGAACTCGTCGTAAACGGTTACGTCGACGCAAGCTTTGACACTGATCCGGACGATTCTAAATCGCAAACCGGATACGTATTTACATTAAACGGTGGAGCTGTCAGTTGGTGCAGTTCCAAACAAAGCGTCGTGGCGGGATCTACATGTGAAGCTGAGTACATAGCTGCTTCTGAAGCAGCTAATGAAGGAGTCTGGATGAAGGAGTTCATAACCGATCTAGGTGTTGTACCTAGTGTATCGGGTCCAATGAAAATCTTTTGTGACAATCTTGGTGCAATTGCCTTGGCAAAGGAATCCAGATTTCACAAGAGAACCAAGCACATCAAAAGACGCTTCAACTCCATCCGGGATTTGGTCCAGTGGGAGACATAGAGATATGCAAGATACATACGGATCTGAATGTTGCAGACCGTTGACTAAGCCTCTTCCACGAGCAAAACATGATCAGCACCAAGACTCCATGGGTGTTAGAATCATTCTTGTGTAATCTAGATTATTGACTCTAGTGCAAGTGGGAGACTGAAGGAAATATGCCCTAGAGGCAATAATAAAGTTATTATTTATTTCCTCATATCATGATAAATGTTTATTATTCATGCTAGAATTGTATTAACAGGAAACATAATACATGTGTGAATACATAAACCTACTGAGTGTCACTAGTATGCCTCTACTTGACTAGCTCGTTAATCAAAGATGGTTGTGTTTCCTAACCATGAACAAGGAGTTGTTATTTGATTAACGGGATCACATCATTGGTTGAATGATCTGATTGACATGACCCATTCCATTAGCATAGCACCTGATCGTATAGTTTGTTGCTAGTGCTTTTTTTCATGACTTATACATGTTCCTATGACTATGAGATTATGCAACTCCCGTTTGCACGAGGAACACTTTGGGTGCTACCAAACGTCACTGGCAATCGGGTGATTATAAAGGTACATTACAGGTGTCTCCGAAGGTACATGTTGAGTTGGCATATTTCGAGATTAGGATTTGTCACTCCGATTGTCGGAGAGGTATCTCTGGGCCCTCTCGGTAATGCACATCACATAAGCCTTGCAAGCATTGCAACTAATGTGTTAGTTGTGAGATGATGTATTACGAAGCGAGTAAAGAGACTTGCAGTAACGAGATTGAACTAGGTATTGGATACCGACGATCGAATCTCGGGCAAGTAACATACCGATGACAAAGGGAACAACGTATGTTGTTATGCGGTCCGACCGATAAAGATCTTCAGAGAATATGTAGGAGCCAATATGGGCATCCAGGTCCCGCTTATTGGTTATTGACCGGAGAGGTGTCTCGGTCATGTCTACATAGTTCTCGAACCCGTAGGGTCCGCACGCTTAACGTTTGATGGCAGTTACTATGAGTTTTTATGATGTTTCTGTACCGAAGGTTGTTCGAGTCCCGGATGAGATCACGGACGTGACGAGGAGTCTCGAAATGGTCGAGACATAAAGATTCATATATTGGAAGTCTATGTTTGGACATCGGAAGTGTTCCGGTGAAATTGGGAATTTTACCAGTACCGGAGGTTACCGGAACCCCGGAATGCTAATGGGCCAACATGGGCCTTAGTGGAAAGGAGAAAAGGGGCCCAAGTGCTGGCGCACCTTTCCCCTTCCCTAGTCCTATTAGGACTAGGAGAAGGCGCCCTCTCTCTCCCTTCCCACTTGGGGAAACCTAGTTGGACTAGGATTGGGGGGGGGGGAATCCTACTCCTAGTAGGAGTAGGAAACCCTGGTGCGCCTCCTCTCCTTGGCCGGCCAGCCCCTCCCCTTCCCTCCTTTATATACAGGGGCAGGGCACCCCATGACACACAAGTTGATCATTGAGATCGTTCCTTAGCCGTGTGCGGTGCCCCTTCCACCATATTACACCTCGAGAATACCGTGGCGGAGCTTAGGCGAAGCCCTGCGCCCGGTGGAACATCATCATCGTCACCACGCCGTCGTGATTTAAACTCTCCCTCAACACTCGGCTGGATCGGAGTTCGAGGGGCGTCATCGAGCTGAACGTGTGCAGAACTTCGGAGGTGCCGTGCGTTCGGTACTTGGATCGGTTGGATCGTGAAGAAGTACGACTACTTCCTCTACGTTGCGTCAACGCTTCCGTTGCTGGTCTACGAGGGTACGTAGACAACACTCTCATCTCGTTGCTATGCATCACCATGATCTTTTGTGATCGTAGGAAATTTTTTGAAATTACTACGTTACCCAACATGGAATGCCACGCGGGCACTCGATACGGCGGCATACGTCCAGAGGCACCGTATTTGAATGCCCAGCCAAGTTACGACACCACTTTTGTGTATTTTTCAAGTTTAGGCACCAAACTGACCGTGACGGACAGGTTAGGACACCTGTAGTGTATTACTAAAAATAAACTATTTCTATATATAGTAAAATAAAGTTGTTTTTATTAAATCAACTAGTTCAACTACTAATTAAGCACTTACTATAAATATAATAAAGTAGTACTTACTAAAAATAAGAAGAGGAAGAAGAAGGAAAAGAAGAAAGAAAGAAAAAAAGGAGAAAAAAAAGAAGAGAAGCAGAAGGAATACAGACCTATTCTATTTTTTTCTTCTTCTCCTTTATTCCTTCTTCTTCTCCTCTTTTTTTTCCTTCTTTGTCCTCTTCATTTTATTCTTCTTTTTCCTCTTCTTTTTCTTCTAAATATGAACATATACATAAAAGACTTTGATCATACACAATTTTAATAAGTATGAGTTTTAACTTAGTAAATTCTATGAACAAAAAAAATTTCACAAATATCTCATCTCGTCTCCACAAAAACACATCTCATCTCATCTCATTTCATTCAAAAATAATTCTTTGCATATGAACATACATACATTTACTTTTTTTCGTAAATGTAACATATGGACATTTTCTTAAATGTAACATATGGACATTTTCTTAAATGAGCATATGAACATACATATCACCAAAAAATAGACCTTTTTCTTTGCATATGTACATAAAAAAATCTATACACATCAATCCATCCATCCATCCATATATATAAATACATCAATCCATCCATCTATATATATGAAAAAAATTAAAGAAAAAATTCTATGAACCTAAAAAATTCTATGAAGCAGGGGGAGGGGCGGCGGCGGCAACGCGTCGGGGCAGGGGCGGTGGCGGCGGCAACTCAGGCAAGGCGGCAGCGGTGGCAGCGCAGGCAGGGGCGGCGGCGTGGCAGCAGGGCGGCAAGATGGCGGGCGTTAGGGGAAGGGGAGCGAGCTCATTAGGGGCGGCAAGGCGGCTGCAGGGCAGGGGCAGCGATGGCGGCGGCCCGCAGGGCAGGGTAGGGGCGGCGGCGGCGCAGGGTAGGGACGGCGGCGTAGGGCAAGGGAAGAGGGGGCAGAGCTCACTGGGGGGGGCGGAGCTCACTGGGGGAGGGTGCAGGCTCGGGGAAGGGCGGCGCAGCAGTAGCCTGGTGGCGTCGGCGTCGGCGTCGATCGACATCGGGGTAGGGCCTCGGCGTCGAGAGGAGAATGGGAGTTGGGTAAAATTTTCCTAAGTGATGTATATATACACAGAGCATTGGTCCCGGTTCGTGGCACCAACAGGGACCAATGTCCCCCTTTAGTCCCGGTTGGTGCCACCAACCGGGACCAAAGGTCTGTTTTCAGCAGCCCAAAGGGCAGGAAGCAGAGGCCTTTGGTCTCGGTTGGTGGCACCAACCAGGACTAAAGAGGGGGCATTTGTCCCGGTTGTTACCAAGAACCGGTTTTAATACACCCTTTAGTCCCGGTTGGTGGCACCAACCGGGACTAAATGCCCTTGCACAGCGGCAATGTGGTGGGAGTTTAGTCCTACCTCGCTAGTTGAGAGGGGCGCGCAGTGGTTTATAAGCCCCACTGCCGCACCCCTCTCAACCTCCTCTCCATTGCAGGCTTACGGGCCTACGTGTTACTGCTATGCCTGATGGGCCTGCTGGCTCTGCTGCGGGCCTGAATCCTGGCCCATGTATTGGTTTCTAGTCGTATTAAGGCCGTGGTGGCCCAGTAGGTGGCAAATTTTTATTTTTTCCTAGTTTTTTTGTTTTCTTTTTTGCTTTATTTATTTTGTTTTGTTCTGTTTCTACTTACAACAAAATACCTATTTATTGTATTTTATTTTGATTCTAATTACTTATTTATTTTATTTTATGATAATTCTTTTTGCTACTAAAGTTTCTACAAAAAAAATTGTTTATGAAAATTCTTTTTGCTTTTAATGATTTTGAACAGAAAATATTTTGATAATTTTAGTTGCATCAATTTTATCTAATTTTATTTTCAATAATACTAGAGGTTGCTTATAACGTTTTGAATAGAAAACACGTTGATAATTTTAGTTTCATAAATTTTGTTTATGTTATTAAAGTTTATTTTATTTTATTTTATTTTATTTTATTTCTACTTATATATTTTATTAAAGTTTATTTTATTCTGTTTCTAATTACTTATTTATTTTATTTTATGATAATTATTATTTTCCATGCATTTACTGATTATTTTGAACTATAAGACCCTGAAATTGAAAAGCATTACAAATGAACTCTAAAAAGATTGAAAGTTGGCATGGTATCATTGTTTCACTCACATAGCATGTGCAAGAAAGTTGACAGGGTTACGGAAAAAACTGGATGCACTTCGTGTACAAAACGGACAATCTGTTTTGAAGTATCAGGATCTCATACAGAAACTCGTCTGTTACAACAGGCATTTCAAATGAACTACGAAAAGGTTGAAAGTTGGCATGGTATCATCATAATAGTTGTGGAGAGAAAGTCTTCACTTTTTTTCGCTTGTGTGCTTTGCTTATTGCGCCGTAACCATGGATAATCTTCATCGTTTATCAGGATGCTTGGGTCAACCTTGATTTTGAAAGGAGGAATTTCATGAAACTTTTCGTAATCTTCAGACATGTCTGTCTTGCCTTCCACTCCCACGATGTCCCTTTTTCCTGAAAGAACTATGTGGCGCTTTGGCTCATCGTATGATGTATTCGCTTCCTTATCCTTTCTTTTTTTCGGTTTGGTAGACATGTCCTTCACATAGTTAACCTGTGCCACATCATTAGCTAGGACGGACGGTTCGTCAGTGTACCCAAGATTGTTCAGATCAACTGTTATCATTCCGTACCGTGGGTCTACCTGTACCCCGCCTCCTGACAGATTGACCCATTTGCACTTAAACAAAAGGACCTTAAAATCATGTACGTAGTCAAGTTCCCGTATGTCCACTATGTAAACATAATATGTGTCCTTTCCCCTCTCGGTTGCTGCATCAAAGCGGACACCGCTATTTTGGTTGTTGCTCTTTTGATCTTGGGCGATCGTGTAAAATGTATTCTCATTTATCTCGTATCCTTTGTAAGTCAATACAGTCGAAAATGGTCCCCTGGACAACGAGTACAACTCATCACAAATAGTGTTATCACCTCTGAGACGTGTTTCCAACCAACTGCTGAAAGTCCTGATGTGTTCACATGTAATCCAGTCATCACACTACTCTGGGTGTTTGGAGCGCAGACTGTTCTTGTGTTCATTGACATACGGGGTCACCAAAGTAGAGTTCTGTAGAACTGTGTAGTGTGCTTGAGACCAAGAATGCCCGTACTTGCATATTATTGAGTCCACTCCTAGCGTGCCTTTTCCAGTCAGTCTCCCGTCATACCGCGATTTAGGGAGACCTATCTTCTTAAGGCCAGGAATGAAGTCAGCACAAAACCCAATGACATCCTCTGTTTGATGGCCCGTGGAGATGCTTCCTTCTGGCCTAGCACGGTTGCGGACATATTTCTTTAGGACTCCCATGAATCTCTCAAAGGGGAACATATTGTGTAGAAATACGGGGCGCAGAATAACAATCTCGTCGACTAGATGAACTAGAACGTGCGTCATGATATTGAAGAAGGATGGTGGGAACACCAGCTCGAAACTGACAAGACATTGCACCACATCACTTCTTAGCCTTGGTATGATTTCTGGATCGATCACCTTCTGAGAGATTGCATTGATGAATGCACATAGCTTCACAATGGCTAATCGGACGTTTTCCGGTAGATGCTCCCTCAATGCAACCGGAAGCAGTTGCGTCATAATCACGTGGCAATCATGAGACTTTAGGTTCTAGAACTTTTTCTCTGGAATATTTATTATTCCCTTTATATTTGACGAGGTGCCAGTCGGGACCTTCATACTGAGCAGGCATTCAAAAAAGATTTCCTTCTCTTCTTTGGTAAGAGCGTAGCTGGCAGGACCTTCATACTGCTTTGGAGGCATGCGGTCTTTTTCGTGCAAACGTTGCAGGTCCTCCCATGCCTCAGGTGTATCTTTTGTCTTCCCATAGACGCCCAAGAATCCTAACAGGTTCACGCAAAGGTTCTTCGTCACGTGCATCATGTCGATTGAAGAGCGTACCTCTAGCTCTTTCCAGTAGGGTAGGTCCCAAAATATAGATTTCTTCTTCCACATTGGTGCGCATCCCTCAGCGTCATTCGGAACAGCTAGTCCGCCGGGATCCTTTCCAAAGATTACGTGTAAATCAAAGACCATAGCAAGTACGTGATCACCGGTACGCATGGCGGGCTTCTTCCGGTGATCTGCCTCGCCTTTGAAATGCTTGCCTTTCTTTCGACATTGATGGTTGGTCGGGAGCAATCGACGATGGCCCAGGTACACATTCTTCCTGCATCTGTCCAAGTATATACTTTCAGTGTCAGCTAAACAGTGCGTGCATGCGTGATATCCCTTGTTTGTCTGTCCTGAAAGGTTACTAAGAGCGGGCCAATCATTGATGGTTACAAACAGCAATGCATGCAGGTTAAATTCCTCCTATTTGTGCTTATCCCACGCACGTACACCGTTGCCATTCCACATCTATAAAAGTTCTTCAACTAATGGCCTTAGGTACACATCAATGTCGTTGCCGGGTTGCTTAGGGCCTTGGATGAGAATTGACATCATAATGAACTTCCGCTTCATGCACATCCAAGGAGGAAGGTTATACATACATAGAATCACGGGCCAGGTGCTGTGATTGCTGCTATGCTCCCCGAAAGGATTAATGCCATCCGCGCTTAAAGCAAACTGTACATTCCTTGGGTCACGTGCAAACTGAGCCTAGTACTTTCTCTCGATCTTTCTTCACTACGACCCGTCAGCGGGTGCTCTCAACTTCCCGTCTTTCTTACGGTCCTCACTGTGCCATCGCATCAATTTGGCATGCTCTTTGTTTCTGAACAGTCGTTTCGACCGTGGTATTATAGGAATATACCACATCACCTTCGCAGGAACACTCTTCCTGCGGGGCTCGCCCTCAACATCACCAGGGTCATTTCGTCTGATCTTATACCGCAATGCACCGCATACCGGGCATGCGTTCAAATCCTTGTACGCACCGCGGTAGAGGATGCAGTCATTAGGGCATGCATGTATCTTCTCCACCTCCAATCCTAGAGGGCATACGACCTTCTTTGCCGCGTACGTACTGTCGGGCAATTCGTTATCCTTCGGAAGCTTTTTCTTCAATATTTTCAGTAGCTTCTCAAATCCTTTATCGAGCACAAGATTCTCTTCCTTCCACTCGCAGCAATTCCGATGACGGTACCGAGCTTTGTGTTGCCATCTTCGCAATTGGGGTACAACCCATTTTTGTGATCCTCTAACATGCGATCGAACTTCAGCTTCTCCTTTTCACTTTCGCACTTTTCTCTTGCATCAACAATGACTCGGCGGAGATCATCATCGGCCACATCGTCTGGTTCCTCTTGATCTTCAGCAGCTTCCACCGTTGCAGCATCACCGTATTCAGGGGGCACATAGTTGTCATCGTCCTCTTCTTCTTCGCCGTCTTCCATCATAACCCCTGTTTCTCCGTGCTTGGTCCAAACATTATAGTGTGGCATGACTTATAAAGTAGGTGGGTGTGAAGGGTTTTCAAGTCAGATTAAGACCTCGTATTCCCACAGCTAGGGCATGGAAAGCACATAAAACCATTCTGCTTGTTTGCCTCTGCCACTTCGAGAAAATTATGCACGCCCTTAATGTACTCGGAGGTGTGTCTGTCACCGTACATCCATTGCCGGCTCATCTGCGTGCATTATATATAATTATGTGTGTCAAAAGTAAGAAAATTCGACAAGTATCTATGTAAAGTAAGAATTTTTTCCAGAAAGAAGATAAGAACAAGATGCTCACCACAGTGGTCCCGGCGACGAGATCGGCGCGGACGATCGACGGCGGTGAAGACGGGGACGGGGCGTGACGGACCGCGCATATAAACCTAGACAAATCTCGGAAAAAATGGAGCTCGGAGTCGAGCTTCGAGAGGAGAAAGCTTAACTAGTGTAGCTCGGGCATTTCATCGAACACCTCATGTGCATAGGAGGTGAGCTAGAGCACCCAATGCCCTCCCCCTCGCCGGCTAGCAAAAAACAGAGCACTGTGGAGTGCTCTGCTCGCCGGCGATGAGGTATATATAGGCAACTCATTTGTCCCGGTTCGTGGGTGGAACCGAGACTAAAGGCCTTCCTTCTGTCCCGGTTCCTGCCAAGAACCGGGACCAATGGTTGTGGGCCGGGAGCGAGGCCCATTGGTCCCGGTTCGTGCCAAGAACCGGGACAAATGAGCCCAGACGAACTAGGACCAATGCCCACGAGGCCCCGGCCGACCCCCTGGGCTCTCGAACCGGGACTAATGGGCTGGCCAGGCCCGAACGAAAGCCCCTTTTTTCTACTAGTGGAGGTACTTTGTAGTGGGTTCAATCTTGCGGTGCTCTATATCCCAGTGACAAAGTAGGGGACAGGACACGTACTTGTATTGTTTCCATTAAGGGTAAAACAAGAGGGTTTATTCATATTAATTGGGTTACTTTGCGACATCATGTCATCTTGCTTAAGGTGTTACTCCGTTTGTCATGAACTTAATACCATAGATGCATGCTGGATAACGGTCGATTGGAGGAGTAATAGTAGTAGATGCAGGCAGCAGTCGGTTTACTTGTCTTGGACGTGATGCCTATATACATGATCATTGCCGTGAATATGTCATAAATATGCACTTTTCTATCAATTGCCCAACGGTAAATTTTCCCAATCGTATGATATGTGTTCGAGAGAGAAACCTTTAGTGAAAATTAGAGGTTTCACTAAGATATACCCCTTCGTGGGGGTCAACTTCTTAAGAATGTAAGATGTAAGATATGTCCGATACATTAGTAAAGGTGTTAAGCATCAACCTTCGTACTACTAAATAATGTACCCACACGAACCACTTATCATTTATCAAAGGTTTTTTGGAACTAGATATTCAACAAATTTGACCCTCAAAACAGTGAAGTGTAATCTTCTTTACACTCAATAATATTATAAAAAGAAGGGTACTGAAAAACTAGAGGCGTGTCCCCAAGCCATGTATCGTCCCAAAAACAAGTTGCTCGACCATCCTCAATATGACGAGGCCGCAAGGGACGAGCTTTCGTCCTAGTCCTAAGACAAGCATGGAGAGTCTACAAGCACTCATTAGTAGGCCTCGGGCCCGCCAGCGAGCGATCTGCTACTATATGTTGCTTTATTGACGGAAATGCTAAATCTCGCTTATTATGAGATCGTAGCAACTCTTGTCTGCATAGTTCGTACGGCGGGCCAGCCCAATAAGCTGTGTGCGAGCGGTTTTACTTATGGTAGGGATTGGTTAACCATCCGCCCAGTTTTGGGGCATTTCCTATTTGGCCCTCTGCAAACGGGAGCACATCCCCACTTTGCGTCGGGTCGACCGATCTACCTTTTATTTATTTATTTTCTGTTTTTAACTCGGAAAAAGTGTGCTCGTGGAGTGAATTGAACCAGCTACCTCATGCATCGGGAACGCTGCAATAACCACCCCGCCACCTAACCTGAAGTGATCACTTACATATTTTTTCATCTTTTCTTCTATCTTAATTTTTTTCCCTTTTTTATTTTTCCTTCTTCCTAGTTCTCAATTTTTTTGGACTTTTTCTTAAAATCAATGAACTTTTTCTGCAATTTTGATAATTTTGTATTCAAATTCAATGAAAATTTCAAATTCATGGACCATTTTTTTGGAAAATACATGAAATTTTTTCAATTTTGATTTTTTCAAAATTGATGAACTTTTCTTTAATCTGATGTTTTTTTCAAATTCTATGAACTTTTTCCAAATCAATGAATTTTTTTTCAAATCTGTGCCTTTTTCAAAATCTATTTTGAAAAAAGGTGCATGTGGAGAGAATTGGTACTAGTGGAGGATCAACTTCTTAAGAATGTAAGATGTAAGATGTGTCCGGTACATTGGTAAGGGTGTTCCGCATCAATCTTGGTACATACTACTTATCATTTATCAAAGTTTTTCTAAACCGGATATTCAACGGATTTGGTCCCTAAAGCAGTGCAATGTAATCTTCTTTGCACTGAATAATATTATAAAGAGAAAGATACTAAAAAGCTAGAGACGTGTCCCAAGCCATGTATCCTCCCAAGAACAAGTTGCTCGACCATCCCCAATATGACGAGGCCACAAGGACGAGCTTTCGTCCTAGTCCTAACCCAAGCATGGAGAGTACACAAGCACCCAGCGAGCGATCTGCTACTCTATGTTGCTTTATCGCCGCAAATGCTAAATCTCGCTCATTATAAGATCGTAGCAACTCTTGTCTACATAGTTCGTACGGTGGGCCAGCCCAATAAGTTGTGTGCGAGCGATTTTACTTATGGTGGGGATTGGTTAACCATACGCCCGGTTTTGGGGCATTTCCTATTTGGCGCTCCGGCGTCTATTACTGTGCATTTTGCAAACAGGAGCACATCCCCCTGGCTCCGGGCATTTCCTATTTTTCTGTGTTTTTTCTTTATCGGTTTTCTTTCGGGTTTTTTTCTATTCGTTCTTAATGTTTTCTATTTTCAGCCCAATATAAATTAGTTAAGAACTTTAACCCAATAAGAAACGGTCCAAACAGCGGCTGATTCCGGCCCAAGTTTACTCACACTCGGATCTGGCTTAGTGAGCCCAGCTCGATATCAGTAGAGCCCTCGCGAGCGTGAGAGAGGGGTCGACCGAATCCCAAATCCCCAACCTCGAATGCCGGCGTCGTCACCGTCAATGGATGAGCTGCGTCGGCCGCCCGAGTTCGACCACATGTTCACGGACGAGGCGTGGGCCAGCCTGACCCAGGACACGCGGCGCCGGATCGTCGACATCTCGTGCCGGGAGGTACCAGAGCCCACCCAAGAGGAACGCCGCATGCATCAACTCATCGCCGGCGACGGCGGGCCTTGCAGCGTCTTCACAGATGCCATTGCCGTCGCTGAGGTACTGGATTTCGCGGACAGACATCACCAGGAGGCGGAGCAAGAGGACTGGGAGGCGGTGCTGCAAGGGCGGCATTACGCCGACGAATGCGCAGATGATGATGAGGACGGAAAGACGACGACGGCGCAGACCGTTGACACTGTTGGAAATATGAGCAAATTACTATGAGATTTAATCTGAATAAATAGGAAATAGATCATGACAGCAATAGCAGAGATTAAACTAATCATGCGAACTAGCATATCAGATGAAAAGATCACATCTAGGGCACATACTAGAAACATGAATTCTACCACGATCTCGTACAGGAAGGATAGAATCACATACAGTGCAGCGGGAGCAGCACCGCCGGCGTTGACGTTGTCGCCCATGTCGTCGAGGATGAGGTTGCCGAGGTCGGGGAAGAAGTTGTCGTTCGCGAAGTCGTCGCTGCCAGCAGTCGCGCGAGTGCGCTCCCCAAAAACCTGATCGCCCCTCTCCCGTACAGGATCACGAGAGGCGGGGTTCCGGAGGCCTGATGTCCATTCTCCCGGTGCACGCAGAAAGGAGGGATGGAGAAGACTTGCTTGGCGGCGCAATGATCTAGAGCGCTGGTGAGAAACCATACGAAGCGGCGGCGGCTAGGGTAGACATCTGCCTGACTATATAGTGCAGGCCGGGTAGGTCGTGGGAGTAAACCCCACGTCCGAGTCGTCACGATCCAAAAGAATCGGAAACGGTTTAGTAATTAACGCGTCTGTTAATTATTAATTAATGACTCATTAATTTTTCCCGAGCAGCAAAAATATAGACAACGTGCATAGCTCTGTCCTCGGCTCAGCTCAATCCCGCAACCCGCGGCGCGTCATGACGAGGCGTGGCGAGGCGAGCGAGGAGGAGGAGTGCACGTGTAGGTCTCCTCTTCTCATGCTCATACAAGTGGTAGGAGAACTCACCTTATAAAGAGGTGCAACTCTCTCTCAACTTATGAGGTGGGACTAAACTTTAGCCTCACTCACTCCACTCACATGTGTGCATGAATGGGCCAAGAGAATTTCAGAATTTTAGTTGGGCTTTGGGCCAAAAGCCCACTAGCAAATTCCAACAATCCCCCACAAAGTCTCATTGGCACATTTCACCATTTATTTTCAAAACATTGTTTATATACCGGTGCTTAGTGGAGACTGTGAAGTTGAACTTCCACTTAGAGATTTATGCTACACTAGATCACAACTTGAATAGTGGACTATGCCTTGAACTACAAGTTTTCTGTGACTAGTTTCACACAAACTCTTGACCGATACTGGGCTGCCGCAAGGCTTCCCCGCGGGTGGAGCGTATACGTCATACTCCCGGGCCTTTCATGAATTTATTAGAGAACACCCAATTCTCACAGACTGCAACGTTAACAGTCAAATTCATATAGGTGTGTTTCTCTGAAGATGTTCTGCAGGACAACATCTCTGCTTACCCGAATAAGCCATTTGGAACACATTAAGATAAGTATCAACCTGCCATGCAGATCAGGAGAGTATTGCATCTTCACGGAGTGGGATAGTTAATATAGGGATACTCTCCTCCCAGCTGACCAACAACTTGTCTCTCACTTCTACTTCACGGGATCTCCGATCACATAGAGTGGGTTACCACTATGGACAACTCACGCGGTGGGTCTTAGACCCATCTCCATCGATGCATTATCTATCACATTACGTGATAGACCCTTTGTGAAGGGATCTGCCAAGTTTTTCGACGTTTGGATATAATCCAATGTAATAACTCCGGAGTTTCTCAGTTTCCTGACAGATTTTAATCTCCTCTTCACATGCCTTGAGGACTTCATATTGTCCTTAGAACTGTTTATCTTGACGATCACAGTTTGATTATCACAGTTCATCAGGATAGGGGGTATTGGTTTTTCAACCATAGGTAAGTCCATCAAGAGCTCATGAGGCCACTCTCCTTCAACAGTGGCGGTGTCTAATGCTGTGAGTTCTGCTTCCATAGTTGACCTCGTTAAGATGGTATGCTTCCAAGACTTTCAGGAAACAGCGCCACCACCAAGTGTAAAAACATAACCACTTGTGGCCTTAATCTCATCGATCGGATATCCAGTTCGAGTCACTATAACCCTCCAGTACCCTTGGATACCCGGTGTAGTGAATCCCATAGCTCGCAGTGCCCTTCAAGTAGCGCATAACTCCCTCAAGCACACGCCAATGATCATCTTCCGGTTTTGACACAAACCGACTCAGCTTGCTCACAGCAAAGGAGATGTCAGGCCTCGTGGCACTCGCCAAATACATAAGCGAGCCAATAATCTGAGAATACCTCAGTTGATCTCTAGCAATCCGTCGATTCTTTTGAAGCAACACACTAGCATCATATGGAGTTCGAGAAGGCGTGCAGTCGCTATACCCAAAACGACTCAAGACCTTTTCCACATAGTGAGACTGAAGCAGTGTGATCCCACCATTCTCATCTCTCAACAGCTTGATGTTTAAGATAACATCAGCTACTCCTAGATCCTTCATCTCAAAACAGCGAGATAGGAAATCCTTAACCTCCTTGATTAATTCAAGTTTGGTTCCAAAGATCAATATGTCGTCGACATACAGACAAAGAATAACTCCTTCGCCCCCACCATGGCGATAGTACACACACTTGTCACCATCATTTACTACAAAGCCAGCAGCAGTTAATGTTCTTTCGAACTTCTCATGCCACTCCTTAGGAGCTTGTTTAAGGCCATATAAAGACTTTAATAACTTGCACACCTTTCCTTCTTGACCAGGTACTACAAAGCCATCCGGCTGATCCATGTAAATTTCCTCCTTCAACTTTCCATTGAGGAAAGCCGTTTTTCTAACGTCCATTTGATGAACGAGAAGACCATGTGAGGCAGCCAGTGATAGTAGCACCCGAATTGTGGTCAGTCTAGCCACGGGTGAGTAAGTATCAAAGAAGTCTTCACCTTCTTTCTGGGTATAACCCTTAGCCACAAGCCGTGTCTTGTACTTTTCAATCGTACCATCAGGTTTAAGCTTCTTCTTGAACACCCACTTACATCCTACAGGTTTGCACCCATAAGGACGGTCAGTGATCTCCCAGGTTTCGTTAGCTAAGATGGAATCCATCTCGCTACAAACAGCTTCCTTCCAGTAGTCAGCATCAGGAGATGCATAGGCTTCTGAAATAGTCCTGGGTGTGTCATCCACAAGGTACACAATGAAATCATCACCAAAGGACTTTGCAGTCCTCTGTCTCTTACTCCTTATAGGAGTTTCATTGTCACCCTCAACTAGATTCTCAACGTGTTCCATCGCAATGGTGGGTTCAGGAATTACAGTGAGTTCCTCACTAGATGGAATAGGTATCTCCTGATTTGATGAACTTGACATATCCTTCATAGGAAATATGTCCTCAAAGAAAGTTGCATCATTAGACTCCATAATCGCATTACCAACATGCATGTCGGATACCTCAGATTTTATTATCAAAAATCTATAGCCAATGCTATGAAAAGCATAGCCCAGAAGAACACAATCCACGATTTTTGGTCCAAGCTTGCGCTTCTTGGGAATTGGTATATTGACTTTCGCCAAACAACCCCAAGAACGTAGGTAAGAGAGTTTCAACCTTTTCCTTTCCCATTCCTCAAATGGAGTCATGGTCTTATGCTTTGTGGGAACTCGGTTTAGGACATGACACGGTCATTAGCGCCTCCCCCCACCATTCCTTGGAAAGACCCGATGTGTCCAACATGGCGTTAACCAAATCAGTTAGAGTTTGGTTCTTTCTTTCGGCCACCCCATTAGACTGAGGTGAGTAGGGAGGCGTCCTCTCATGGATTATACCATGTTCCGCACAAAACAGATCAAATTCATTGGAAAAATACTCTCCACCACGATCGGACCTAAGACGTTTAATTTTCCGATCAAGTTGGTTCTCTGCCTCAGCTTTATAGTTCTTGAAGAAAGTTAAAGCCTCATCTTTTGATTTCAGAAGATACACGTAACAATATCTAGTGGAGTCATCAATCAACGTCATGAAATATCTCTTTCCACCTTTTGTCAACACGCCATTTATCTCACAAAGATCAGAATGTATAAGCTCTAGTGGTGCCAAGTCTCTTGCCTCTGCAGTCTTATGGGACTTGCGAGGTTGCTTAGCTTGCACACATATTTGGCACTTAGAGCCTTTGACAGCAGAGATTTTCGGAATTAAATTCAGATTAGCTAGCCGCGTCATGCAACCAAAGTTAATGTGACAAAGTCGTGAATGCCAAATATCGGACTCATTATTGTGGCAAACATTATTAATAACTTTAGTGCAAATATCTGACAAAGATAGGTGGAACAAGCCTCCGCACTCATAGCCTTTTCCAACAAATTGTCCACACTTAGAAATTACAACTTTATTGGACTCAAAAACCAACTTAAAACCATCTCGACATAAATGGGAACCGCTAACGAGATTTTTATTGATGGACGGCACATGATGAACGTTCTTCAGACGCACGGTCTTCCCAAGTAAACTTCAGATCGACCGTACCAACACCTTGAACGATGGCATGTGACCCGTTCCCCATCAAGACGGGAGAAGTCCCTGTGGCCTGGTAAGAAGAAAACATGGAGGCGGCCAAGACAAACATGTACATTGGCACTAGTGTCAATTAACCAATCAGGGGATTGAAATACTGAAAGGATGGTAGGAAAAATACCGTACCCTGATTCCTTCATATCAGTATCACCGATGACAACATTAGCGGACTTGCCGCTCTTCTCATGTTCGTGCTCCTCAAAGCGGTTAGGACACTTCGGAGCCCAGTGATTAGGAGCACCGTAGACATGGCAAAGTCCCTTCCCCTTCTTATGAGAATTCTTCTTGAAGTTGGTAGAATATGATGGCTTGTTCTTTGTATCAAACTTGCCTTTGCCCCGAGTTTTGTTCTTGTTGTTTTTGAACTTGTTGGGCTGGAAGTTCTTCTTCTGTATCATGTGGGCACTAGAAGCTCCCTCAGCAACTCGAGCACGTGTGTCTTTTGCTCTCGCCTTCTCTTCAACATCAAGTACCAATGAGATCCGAAACGGAAAACTCCTGTCTCTTGTGTTTCAGGGAAGTAGCAAAATTGTTCCACGAAGGTGGAAGCTTGGCAATAATGCCTCCGGCAACACACACTTGAAGTGCTCAAGTTCTTTTGCGAGCGACTGTATCTCATGAGCCTGCTGTACAACAGAGCGCTCATCAGTCATCTTGTAGTCATAGAATTGCTCCATGACGTACAACTCGCTACCGGCCCCGAGGCACCAAACTTGGCCTCGAGCGCAGCCCACATGTCCTTGCCGTTGTCAAACGACATATACGAATTCACAATGGAATCATCAAGAACACCCAGAAGAGCGCCTTTAAAGAGAGTATCGATCTTCTCAAAAGCTTCCAGTTGTGCTGGATTAAGATCGCCCTCAGGCTTGCCCTTAATGGCGTCATAGCAGCCCATGGTCTGAAACACTACAACAAAAACCCACCTATAGCAACGAATATCTAGCAACGAAGACAACATATATGTTGTTGAGTAAAAAAACTCCCACCTCCCTCGTCCCTAAAAGAACTCCCACCTCCACGAAGGGGTGCCCACCTCCACCGTATTATCAGGCAGCCAAGCGTGAAAAAATCCAAACCTTTTCTCTCCAAACCTTTTCTCTCTCCCCTTGATTCAGATCTCTCAAGGTTTCACCTCAGATCCATCACAACAAGAGCCACCGCCGCCATCGATTTCAGGGAGCTCCGATGCCCCCCTGCACCACCCCCTCACCGGCCCATCCCCACTCACCATTCTCCTCTGAGTGCCCACCGTCGTGGCGTCCACGTCTCTGCACGCGCCACCGCAGAAACCCTAGGCGCTACGGGTCACTGGCGCTCCTCCTGCGCCTCTACTTTGTCGGCCTAATAACCTCCGCGCCTCCGCACGGGCGGGTGCCGGCTAGGGCTCCACGCTGCTGCTCCACCTCCGCTACCTCGACCCGGACGTGACGGTTCAGCACTCCTCCCTCTGCTCTTACCCTCTCTGGCGCTTTGTGTGGCATGGCCATCGTGCCATGCCTAACTCTTTGCTGGCCAATGCAACGGCTGGACAACAACCCATCATGGTGAGTGACCATGATGGAGGCCCAACAATCCCACTTCAGTCAGCTTTCAATTTCAGTTCCGGGCTTGCATCTTTGAATTTGTGATTTAGTTGTGCGCATGAAAATTGTCTCTATTCGGGATGATCTATTTGCTTGTATGATTGAATGATTCACCACCTGAATGTATGTGTTAATTCAGGAAAGAATGATTGCTTCCTCTTCTTATCAATAGTTCCATCCCGTGATGCATTAGGTTTTAATTTTTCTTGCTGCTAGCACGTGGATAATTAGTCAATATATTTTTTGTGAATATCATCCTTGTAAATCAGTTAACTAAATAAGCTGATAGTATCTTCGGATATGCTAGCTTCGAGATTTTGTCAGTTAAAAGGTTTGCACTATATATCTATGACATCATGACCATCTCTGGGAGAGAATATGAATATCTTTTTATCAGTACTGTCAGTGGCAGAGCCAGATCACAAGTATAGCCTAGGCATGAGCAATAAGGCCCCTGGTTGACAACCATTTGCCCATAAAAATTCTGACCACTTTCTAGTTTATTTGTGCAAGTGCAACGGTGGTTGCTAGGCAGAGCCCCGGCACTTGCCCAGGGTGGTGGCCCCGCCACTGAGTACTGTGTCAAATCCTTATAGTTTCCTTTTCACATGCTCTGTAAAACTATATGAATAAGCCCCATATGTATCTCTTTCTCCTAATATTTCTCTTTATTGTATAATACTTAATGCAGGCAACATTTGTGCGTTTGTTCTTCCTCTTAACATGTAACCCTTAAGGTTCTGAATGATAATACTAGCTAGTGCTTTTGTCTTATCATCCTCTGATTTAGATTTGTGAAACTTAAATGTGCTTGCACGTGCTTACGAAAAGAGTTCATAATTCTTTGCAGTACCAGAATTTCCTACATAAAAGATCAGGGTATATATCATGGCTACTTCTGCAGAGAGAGGTACGACTTTTTGATACCCATAGGCTTGAAAGTCGTTGTAAGTGATTTACGTGACATAATCTGAAATATTGTTTTAAAATTTTGTTGAAAAAGTTTTATGTATTTATTATTCAGATTATTATTATTGGCAATCATCTGTATAAATCAGAGTCAGGAGAAAACACACTTGTTAACATTTAATACAGTTACATCTAAATTTAGCTTAGTGCAAGTTATTTTCTCTCAATTTCAAGTACTTCTGGTTATTCTCAAATCTCTGCATTTATATGTATTTTTTAGACTGCAGATATACATTTGCAACGAAGGATGCTCTTATATTTTAGGTGTTTAACTCAATTAACATATGGCTAATATGTTCGTAAGAAGGAAATATCAAAGGTGGTTGAACAGTGTAAGTCAGTGCTCTTTTTCTGTCTAATAAAGAGTTTAGTGCTATGTTGTGACTGTAAAAGGTGTTTCGGACAAATTATGATACATATGTGATGACATATTTAGGCTGATGGAACGATTGTTCTGTTACGGTGCTTGCTTTCTCAACTAATGTGTTCAGAGAAGTGATACTTAAACTAATGTGTTCAGGGAAGCAACGTTTGTATCTGAAGTGAAGCTTTCTCTATTATATGGACACACAAGCATCAAACAAACGTCCAACTACATATAAGGTATGCTCATTTCTATATTGTCTGGTTGAGCAGCAATTTAATATTGCTCATTCTTTTTGCAATATGAATGTTTATTAAAGTTCTTGCTTAGCTTGGGATATTCAAGAATATTGCTCCTGCTACACTCCAAAGTACTGCTGTTGAATATAAAACAAAAAATGAGTGTTAAACTTGGTAATGTGAGTTAATGCTAGATGAGCAAATTCTGAAAAGTTGATACGACCACCAAAAAAGGTGAAAACTATTGTTCATATAGCAAGAATAGTTATCACATGGCCTTTGTATGTTGCTCTTTGTTTAAATTATATTGTCCTAATAGCCTGATTTACTTGGAGGGTACTTACTGCTCTCACTTCTTTGTTGTTGTAGATTACCAAGATAAATTGATGATTCATTGCTCAGACGCTGACCGCAAGATCGAGAAGGCAGCTGCTACTAGATAGTTTCAGATTAGGTCTTACAATGTAATTTTCAGGGTTGATGTTTCAAACAAGATATTTTAGAATGGCTGAGATGTTGATTGCAAGGTCAAGAAGCATACTACTACTAGATAGCTTAATACTCCATATCTTGTAATCTTTTGTATCATGTTCTTTGTAAATCAACCGATCTATTTAATATATGAGACATTTATGATTATTATGTTGTCTCTTATGCACTATCAACATTGGCAAAAATACTGGGTGGGGATATACGAAATACCATTGAATTTTCAAGCAATGCGACAATATTTTCAGTTGTTATAATGCCATTTTGTGGGGTCGCCACCAACGCATATGAAATGTTGTTAGGCTCTACCTCTATACGTTGGTACCTTACAACACTTATTCGTGGTGTTTACCAACGCATGGATATACGTTGTCATAGACCTTTGCAACGCCACCAACGACAACGCATCTAAATCCGTTGGTGTAGACCTTAGCAACGCTTGTATGGACATACGACAACACATCGATGCGTTGCTGAAGGGGGGTTCCTGTTGTAGTGAAACCAGTAGACTGCTCTCGTGCGCCACCTCTTATATTGCGCCCCCTTAAAGGCAGGCGGCTTCAGATGCGTAGCAAAACCACTCGGAGTAAATTGCCTATAATCAGGTTTTTGGATTGTTGGAAATATGAGCAAATTACTACGAGATTTAATATGAATAAATAGGAAATAGATCATGACAGCAATAGCAGAGATTAAACTAATCATGCAAACTAGCATAGCAGATGAACAGATCACATACTAGAAACATGAATTCTACCACGATCTCGAACAGGAAGGATAGAATCACATACGGTGCAGCGGGAGCAGCACCGCCGGCGTTGACGTTGTCGCCCATGTCGTCGAGGTCGGGGAAGAAGTCGTCGTTCGCGAAGTCGTCGCTGCCAGCAGTCGCGCGAGTGCGCTCCCCAAAAACCTGATCGCCCCTCTCCCGTACAGGATCACGAGAGGCGGGGATGGAGAAGACTTGCTTGGCGGCGCAATGATCTGGGCTCTGTCCTCGGCTCAATCCCGCAACCCGCGGCGCGGCGTGGCGTGGCGAGCGAGGAGGAGGAGCGCGCGTGTAGGTCTCCTCTTCTCATGCTCATACAAGTGGTAGGAGAGCTCACCTTATAAAGAGGTGCAACTCTCTCTCAACTTATGAGGTGGGACTAAACTTTAGCCTCACTCACTCCACTCACATGTGTGCATGAATGGACCAAGAGAATTTTAGAATTTTAGTTGGGCTTTAGGCCAAAAGCCCACTAGCAAATTCCAACAGACACCCGGCGGCCGAACCACCATATCTCCGAACAAACATTGTCCAGGGATATACAGAAATCAAAGGCTTTTCTGTGGACTCGATACCACCAGCTACACCTCCTGCACCGACCCTCACCACGTAAGCTAATTTTATGTTTCACAACCAAATATTTTTACCAGTCAATACTAGTGTTCTTCTTTCTTTTCCATTCTGATGATGATGATACAAGTGGTAGTATGACCCAAACTACTTGATTTATTCAGCTCGGCCGGGTCCGATGAGATACGCTTCGTGTGAATTTGGTGGTGATGACAGATGCCCACACAACCCTGTCCCTATGCTACAGTTCCTTGATGTTATGGTTGAGGTGTATACGAAATCATACTGTTTCGTCAAGTTTATGCGTGACAATATGGTACAATCAAATAATATCAAGGTCTATGGCGTGATCGCAGTAAGGGATCACCTGGATTTCTCGCGCAACTACATTTTCCATTGCTCTAGAGAGAATGCACAAGCAATTGACCCAGTATGTAATCCTTCCTTCTTTCCTATACATCGTTGATGTTATTTATGGAGAATATTCAACATTAAGTCTCTTCCCTACATTTTAGAAAGGTGGCTATTTATGCCTGAGGAATCCTGCAAGAGGAATACTCGCAACATGCTGCTTGATCGAAATTGATATAAAGGCGAAGGCCAAGGTTGTTGATGAAGACTTGAGTATTGTCTCCTGTTGCCTGAAAGCATGTGAACAGTTTGACCCGTGGAGGCTGCACCATGTGGATGATATCAACGGCAAGATTACACTGGAAACATGTGTTGTTCCTAGAGGCATGGAGGGTACTATAGACCTGGATTTTGTGGAGGTGCCTGCAGATGGCTTTCTTGTGCGCATGCGTGGCAACACTGTCCTTTCCCAAGGCTCCTACTCCTTCATTGATGAACACTGCCGTGACACAGTTGGTTTTATACCATCCAGCGGGAAGCACGTTCAAAAGTTCGTTGCAGCCGTGAATCTAGGGGACACGCTGCGGATAGACTTCATGGAGGAGGGCCAAGACGCGCTTCCGTTTATGGCATCCAAGCATGGCGAAGAGGAGCAAATGTATCGATTTAGCAATGGAGCGTTGGTCTCGGTGCGAGTTGTGTGGTCAACCATATTAAGTGTAGACGACTATGAAGAATGATGAGCGGCGCCCAGTTTTCAAAGTCAGCTCCTTTGTCGGTGTTGGAGTAGCCTGAGTTATCTTTTTCTTAGATGGAAGGCGGGAGAGAATGATATCCTATTTGTTATTTTAGCCTTGGTGTAAGTGTGCACAAGTAGATGCTGATTAGTGCTGTAATAATGTTTAAAACCGGTTGATCCTGACTTTTTTGGTGATGGTGTAACGCTGACGCATGGTTGATCATTTAGTAGATTCTTATTTGAAGTTATGTATATGAATGGTCAATGTCACTTATTCGTGTATTTGAAGGAGCACTTATTTTTGGCCTGCTGATCATATAGTGCTAAGGCCAGTTCTGACAAACTTTGTGAAACTTGCCCAAAACAGTCTGCCTATGAATTTCTGAAATTATAAAAAAAAACTTAAGCCAGACATATAATTGAAATGTTTTTCATAAACGAATTATGTTTTGTGCTCTTATGAAATCAGCAAAGAAGTTTATTTTTTAAACCAGTCGCAATTCAAATTCAGTGTAACTCATGTGTTTTATCTCTGTAAGTAGAAATGAAAGAGAAGGAAAACTTGTGTTGGACACTTATGAAATGAAATCAGAGAAGCCAATCAAATACAGGAACTGAGACGCTGTTACACTTATTCCTCATATAGTGCTTAATTAAACTGTGTTCCAAATATCTCCCTTAGCCATATTGAGAGCTTGTCCTAGCTCTTTACTTTGAGAAAAAGTTTCTCGGATAACCAAGGTAATCATAGGAAGATATCGTTAGGTAGAAAACCCTAAGCTAGGGAAAATTCTAGAGCAAAATACTTTTGGTGTTCACCATGCGCTGCCGCTTTCTTGCTTTTGTTTCAGATAAGATAGGAGCTCGGACTGGGCTCTGAAATTGGATAAGGGGGACTAGAGTTTCCTCCCTTACAGAAGAAAAGGGCTTTTGCAGAATTGAGCTCACTCCTGTTTTCAGTACACATAGGAAATTTTTTGATGCATTACTAGCAAGTAGACTTGCTGGGCCACTATAAAGCATCTGCAACCAATTCAGTAGACAATGGCAGAACAAATGGCTTCTCCTGGCGATTGACTTGAGCGCTGTATTCACCCAACCACGCTATATGATGTGGGAATTACGTGTTGTATTTCTCAGGTGCAAACGCACGTATATATGATGTACAAGAGGTGGACCAAGACCTCAACTATACAAGGAACTAGGAGGTGAGCCAATACACAAATATGCACAACACATATACTCAACACCCCCCGCAGTCGAAGCGGCACCGCTGCTGACGCAAAGACTCGACCGAAACTCCTCAAATGACTCGTAGGCAAGCCCTTGGTCATGATATCTGCAAATTGTTGGGAAGTAGGGACGTGTAAAACACGAATATGGCCAAGGGCCACCTGTTCCTGAACAAAATGAATATCCAACTCAATATGCTTGGTCCGTCGATGATGCACCGGATTAGCAGAGAGGTAGACCGTCGAGACGTTGTCGCAATAGACCACCATGGCACGGTCAATAGGGCAGGAGAGCTCCTGAAGCAGCTGGCGAAGCAACGAACACTCGGCGGCGTTGGCCACCGCATAATACTCAGCTTCAGCACTGGAACGAGAGACCGTAGGCTGCCACTTAGGCGACCACGAGATGAGTGAGGGTCCAAGGTAGACACAATAGCCCGAGGTGGAGCGACGAGTGTCAGGGAAGCCCGCCCAGTCTGCATTGGAGTAGGCGGTGAGGGCAGTGTCGGCGGAGGCGTGAAGCGTGACACCAAGATCCATAGTGCCACAGACATAGCGGAGAATCCGCTTGACAACGGCCCAGTGAACGTCCCGAGGAGCATGCGTATGAAGACACACCTGCTGCATGGCATACTGGATCTCTGGTCGAGTCAGAGTGAGGTACTGGAGAGCACCAACGATAGACCGGTAGAAAGCAGCATCCGAAGCAGGAGAACCATCCGTGGCAGAAAGCTTGGCCTTCGTATCAACAGGCGTGGCGGCGGGCTTGCAGTTAAGCATGCCAGCGCGCTCTAGGAGCTCATGAGCGTACTTTCGCTGATGAAGAAAGAAGCCATCCGGATGACGCACCACCTCAACACCGAGGAAGTAGTGCAAAGGACCCAAGTCCTTGATGGCAAACTCAGCGCGAAGACGAGCGGTGAGCTGGCTGAGCAGACCAGTCGTACATGCCGACAGGATGATGTCGTCGACATGGAGCAGCAAGTAGGCCATGTCGGAGCCCTGGTGATAGACGAAGAGCAATGCGTCCAGGTGGAGCGGAACCCAAGCTGGTGTAGAAACGCCGCGATGCGCTGGTACCAAGCGCGTGAAGCCTGCTTGAGTCCGTACAAGGACCGCGAAAGCAGGCACACGTGGTCGGGAAGTGTCGGATCAACAAACCCAGTGGGCTGTTGGCAGAAGACCTGCTCCTCGAGGTGACCATGGAGGAAGGCGTTGGAGACGTCCATCTGGTGCACCGCCCAAGCACGGGAGACCGCAAGGTGGAGAACCGTGTGTATCGTGCCGGGCTTGACGACCGGAGCGAAGGTGTCGGTGAAGTCGATGCCAGCATGCTGTCGGAAGCCACAAACAACCCAGCGCGCTTTATAGCGATCAAGGGTACCATCAGGACGGAGCTTATGTTTGAAGACCCACTTCCTGGTAATCATGTTGGCGTGCCAGGGACGGGGAACAAGCTGCCACGTCCGGTTGCGCAGCAGGGCATCAAACTCCTCTTGCATCACAGCCATCTAGAGCGGGTCACGAAGAGCGGCTCGAATGGAGGACGGCAATCGTGATGGCGTAGAGGTGGACGCCACGTGGACGTAGTCATCCGAGGCGTAGCGCGAGCTCGGGCGAAAGACGCCCGTACGGGCGCGGGTGACCGGACTGGTCACAGGCACCGGTGATGAGAGTGCCGAGTCCGCGGGCGCCAAGGGCCGGCGGGGCCACGTGAGGAGGGGGCGCCGGGGGCGCCGCATGCCGGGGGGCGCGCCTCAAAGCTAGGGGGCGGGCCAAGAGAGGCACGCGAGCGCCCTGGGAGAGGCGTCGAGGAACCCGCGTCGTCGGTGGCGGGAGGAACAACCAGGGGTACCTGCTGAAACGGAAACACATGCTCATCAAAGTAAACGTGCCGGGAAGTGAACACACAGTGGGAGACGGGATCGTAGCACCGATATTCCTTGGAGTTAGAGGGGTAGCCGATGAAGATGCAAGCGATAGAACGGGTGCAAGTTCGTGGGGAGCGGTGTCGGCAGTGCTAGGATAGAAAAGGCACCCGAAAATACGCAAGCCATCATAGGATGGGGGCATACCGAAGAGAAGATGGTGAGGTGCATAGTTCCACCGTGGGCGGTGATACGTCTCCAATGTATTTATAATTTTTGATTGTTCCATGCTATTATATTACCTGTTTTGGATGTTTATGGGCTTTATTTTACACATTTATATCATTTTTGGGACTAACCTACTAACCGGAGGCCCAGCGCGTATTGCTGTTTTTTTGCCTATTTCAGTATTTCGAAGAAAAGGAATATCAAACGGAGTCGAAACGGAATGAAACCTCCGGGAGCGTGATTTTTGGAACGAACGTGATCCAGAGGACTTGTAGTGCAAGCCAAGAAGCAACCGAGGAGGCCACGAGGGTGGAGGGCGCGCCCACCCCTGTAGGGCGTGCCCCCTATCTTGTGGGCCCCTCGGGCGGCCACCGACCTACTTTTTCCTGCTATATATACCCACGTACCCTGAAAACATCCAGGGAGCCAATGAAAACAATTTCCACCGTCGTAATCTTCTGTATCCGCGAGATCCCATCTTGGAGCCTTCACCGGCGCTCCGCCGAAGGGGGAATCAACCACGGAGGGCTTCTACATCAACACCATAGCCCCTCCGATGAGTTGTGAGTAGTTTACCACACACCTTCGGGTCCATAGTTATTAGTTAGATGGCTTCTTCTCTCTTTTTGGATCTCAATACCATGTTCTCCTCGATCTTCTTGGAGATCTATTCGATGTAACTCTTTTTGCGGTGTGTTTGTCGAGATCCGATGAATTTTTGGTTTATGATCAAGTTTATCTATGAGAAATATTTGAATCTCCTCTGAATTCTTTTATGTATGATTGAGTTATCTTTGCAAGTCTCTTTGAATTATCAGTTTGGTTTGGCCTACTAGATTGATCTTTCTTGCAATGGGAGAAGTGCTTAGCTTTGGGTTCAATCTTGCGGTGTCCTTACCCAGTGACAATAAGGGTAGCAAGGCACGTATTGTATTGTTGCCATCGAGGAAAAAAAGATGGGGTTTATATCATATTGGATGAGTTTATCCCTCTACATCATGTCATCTTTCTTAATGCGTTACTCTGTTCTTATGAACTTAATACTCTAGATGCATGCTGGATAGCAGTTGATGTGTGGAGTAATAGTAGTAGATACAGGCAGGAGTCGGTCTACTTGTCACGGACGTGATGCCTATATACATGATCATGCCTAGATAATCTCATAATTATTCTCTTTTCTATCAATTGCTCGACAGTAATTTGTTCACCCACCGTAGTACTTATGCTATCTTGAGAGAAGCCACTAGTGAAACCTATGGCCCCGGGTCTATCTTTTATCATATAAGCTTTCAATCTACTTTTATTTTCATCTTTACTTTTCCATGCTATATTATAAAATATCAAAAATATATTTATCTTATCATACTATCTCTATCAGATCTCACTTTCGCAAGTGGCCGTGAAGGGATTGACAATCCCTTTATTGCGTTGGTTGCGAGTTCTTTGTTTGTTTGTGTAGGTGCGGGGGACTTCTGAGGAGCCTCCTATTGGATTGATACCTTGGTTCTCAAAAACTGGGGGAAATACTTACGCTACTATTGCTGCATCGCCCTTTCCTCTTCAAGAAAAACCAAGGCAAGCTCAAGACGTTGCCGGGGAGGTCTTCGCTCAAGTCAAGACATACCAAGTTCCCATCACAAACTCATCTGCCTCGCATTTACATTATTTGCCATTTGCCTCTCGTTTTCCTCTCCCCCACTTCACCCTTGCCATTTTATTTACCCTCTCTTTCCCAATCTCCTCTCTCTTTCGCTTGTCTTTTGTTTGATCGTCGTTATGTCTAGTTCCTTATCCGCTCCTATGTCTCCTGAGTTTGAAGTTCTTCACTTCAAGCAAAGGCAAGGAGAAAACTTAAAAGATGCTTGGTATAGGATGATGGAATCTTATCGCAATTGCACCCTAGAGGTGAATTTTAGAATTTTACTTTCGCAATTTTTATGTTGGGCTAAATATGTCGCATAGAGAACTCTTGGATTGCATTGCTAAGGGAAATTTTATTGAAATTGATCCTAGTATTGCGCATGAAATTATAGAGGGAATAATGGGAACACTACCTCAAAAAAGGGGACCACATCCTACCCAAGAAGAAACACGAGTGTTTGGAAAGATTTGCGAAGTAACAAAAATATTACAAAAGTCTCTTGAGCCTCTTAAAAGTGTTAGCGGAAATCTTCACCGCATGAATACGTTGATTACTCTTTGCAATAAGCGGTTGGATTCCTTAGATTTAAAAATTTCCGAGTTTGAAGGGAAACGTAATGAACCTCCCGGATTCGAACATGACTCCGCTAAAAAACTAAAGATTAAAGATGACACTACTTAGATCTATCTTCGCTTTTATGCCTAGCTAGGGGCGTTAAACGATAGCGCTAGTTGGGAGGCAACCCAATTTTATTTGTGTCTTTTGTTTTTGTTCCTGTTTAGGTATAAATTTTGCATCTACCTTCTGTTTAGATGTGTTTTTATGTTTTAGTTAGTGTTTTTGCCAAGTAGAACCTATAGGATAACCTACGGTGATAGTTAATTTGATTCTGCTGAAAAACAGAAACTTTACGCACACGAAAATAGTTTTGTTAAATCACAGAAACGTGCTTTTGCGTTGATTATTTTGGCTGTAGATCAATAGAGAAACTTTCCAGGACTTCTTATTTGGGTAGGATTTTTAGAGTTCCAGAAGTTTGCGCTAGTTACAGATTACTATAGACTATTCTGTTTTTGACAGAGTCTATTTTTCGTGTGTTGTTTGCTTATTTTAATGCATCTATGGCTAGTATTAGGTGGTATGAACCATAGAGAACTTGAAATACAGTAGGTTTAACACCAACATAAATAAAGAATGAGTTCATTACAGTACCTTATGTGGTGGTTTTGCTTTCTTTCACTAATGAAGCTTATGAGATTTCCTGTTGAGTTTTGTGTTGTGAAGTTTTCAAGTTTTGGGTAAAGATTTGATGGACTATGGAATAAGGAGTGGCAAAATCCTAAGCTTGGGGATGCCCATGGCACCCCAAGATATTCGAGAATAGCCAAAAGCCTAAGCTTGGGGATGCCCCCGGAAGGCATCCCCTCTTTCGTCTTCGTTTATCGGTAACTTTACTTGGAGCTATATTTTTATTCGCCACATGATATGTGTTTTGCTTGGAGCGTCGTGTATGATATTAGTATTTGCTTTTTAGTTTACCACAATCAACCTTGCTTTACACACCTTTTGGGAGAAGCCCACTTGATTGGAATTTATTAGAGTACTCTATGTGTTTCACTTATATCTTTTGAGCTAGATAGTTTTTGCTCTAGTGCTTCACTTATATCTTTTAGAGAACGGCAGTGGCTTAATTTTGTGGAAACTGCTAGTCTCTCATGCTTCACTTATATTATTTTGACAGTCTCTTAGAACAGCATGGTATTTGTTATGTTTATAAAATTTGTCCTAGAATGGTAGGCATCCAAGTTGGGTATAATAAAAACTATCATAGGAAGTGAATTGGATGCTATGATCAATTTGATACTTGATAATTGTTTTGAGATATGGAGGTAGTGATATTAAAGTCATGCTAGTTGGGTGATTATGAATTTAAAGAATGCTTGTGTTGAAGTTAGCAAGTCCCGTAGCATGCATGTATGGTTAAAGTTGTGTAACAAATTTGAAACATGAGGTGTTCTTAGATTGTGCATCCTTATGAGTGGCGGTCGGGGACGAGCGATGGTCTTTTCGTATCAATCTATCCCTCTAGGAGCATGCGCGTAGTGCTTGGTTTTTGATGACTTCTAAATTTTTGCAATAAGTATATGAGTTCTTTTGACTAATGTTGAGTCCATGGATTATACGCACTTTCACCTTTCCACCATTGCCAGCCTCTTCGGTACCGTGCATTGCCCTTTCTCACCTTGAGAGTTGGTGCAAACTTTTCCGGTGCATCCAAACCCCGTGATATGATACGCTCTATCACACATAAATCTCCTTATATCTTCCTCAAAACAGCCACCATACCTACCTATTATGGCATTTCCATAGCCATTCCGAGATATAATGCCGTGCAACTTTCCACCGTTCCGTTTATCATCATGACACGCATTACTTTTGTCATATTGCCAATGCATGATCATGTAGTTGACATCGTATTTGTGGCAAAGCCACCATGCATAATTTTTTCATACATGTCACTCTTGATTCATTGCACCATCCTGGTACATCACGGAGGCATTCATATAGAGTCATATCTTGTTCTAGTTTCGAGTTGTAATTCATGAGTTGTAAATCAATAAAAGTGTGATGAACATCATTATTAGAGCATTATCTCCAAAAAGAAAAGAAAAAATAAAGGCCAAAAATAAGGCCAAAGAAAAAAAGAAAAAAAGAAGAAAGGCCAAAAGAAAAAAAGAATGGCCCAAAAAAAAGGGGGGAAATAAATAAAAAAGGGGGCAATGTTACTATCTCTTTTTCCACACTTGTGCTTCAAAGTAGCACCATGTTCTTCATATAGAGAGTCTCATATGTTGTCACTTTCATATACTAGTGGGAATTTTTCATTATAGAACTTGCTTGTATATTCCTACGATGGGCTTCCTCAAAATGCCCTAGCTCTTCGTGAGCAAGCAAGTTGGATGCACACCCACTTAGTTTTATTTTGTTGAGATTTCATACATTTATAGCTCTAGTGCATCCGTTGCATGGCAATCCCTACTCCTCATGTTGACATCAATTGATGGGCATCTCCATAGCCCATTGATTATCCTCGTCAATGTGAGACTTCCTCCTTTTTTGTCTTCTCCACACAATCCCCATCATCATATTCCATTCCATCCATAGTGCTATATCCATGGCTCACGCTCATGTATTGCGTGAAAGTTGAAATTTTTTGAGATTATTTAAGTACGAAACAATTGCTTGGCTTGTCATCGGGGGTGTAGAATTTGGGAGCATTTTTGTGTGACAAAAATGAAGCATAGCCTAACTATATGATTTTGTAGGGATGAACTTTCTTTAGCCATGTTATTTTGAGAAGACATGATTGCTTTGATTAGTATGCTTGAAGTATTACTATTTCCTATGTCAATATGAACTTTTATTTTGAATCATTTGGATCTGAACATTCATGCCACAATAAATAAAATTACATTGAGAATTATGCTAGGTAGCATTCCACATCAAAAATTCTGTTTTTATCATTTATCTACTCGAGGACGAGCAGGAATTAAGCTTGGGGATGCTTGATACTTCTCCAACGTATCTATAATTTTTTATTGTTCCATGCTATTATATTACCCGTTTTGGATGTTTATGGGCTTTATTTTACACATTTATATCATTTTTGGGACTAACCTACTAACCGGAGGCCCAGCCCGTATTGCTGTTTTTTTGCCTATTTCAGTATTTCGAAGAAAAGGAATATCAAACGGAGTACAAACGGAATGAAACCTTCGGGAGCGTGATTTTTGGAACGAACGTGATCCAGAGGACTTGGAATGCAAGCCAAGAAGTAGCCGAGGCGGCCACGAGGGTGGAGGGCGCGCCCACCCCTGTAGGGCACGCCCACCTATCTCGTGGGCCCCTCGGGCGGCCACCGACCTACTTTTTCCTCCTATATATACCAACGTACCCCGAAAACATCAAGGGAGCCAACGAAAAACAATTTCCACCGCCATAACCTTCTGTATCCGCGAGATCCCATCTTGGAGCATTCGTCGGCGCTCCGCCGGAGGGGGAATCGACCATGGAGGGCTTCTACATCAACACCATAGGCCCTCCGATGAGTTGTGAGTAGTTTACCACAGACCTTCGGGTCCATAGCTATTAGCTAGATGGCTTCTTCTCTCTTTTTGAATATCAATACCATGTTCTCCTCGATCTTCTTGGAGATCTATTTGATGTAACTTTTTTTGCGGTGTGTTTGTCGAGATCCGATGAATTGTGGGTTTATGATCAAGTTTATCTATGAGAAATATTTGAATCTCCTCTGAATTCTTTTATGTATGATTAAGTTATCTTTGCAAGTCTCTTTGAATTATCAGTTTGGTTTGGCCTACTAGATTGATCTTTCTTGCAATGGGAGCAGTGAAATAAGGGTAGCAAGGCACGTATTGTATTGTTGTCATCGAGGAAAAAAAGATGGGGTTTATATCATATTGCATGAGTTTATCCCTCTACATCATGTCATCTTTCTTAATGCGTTACTCTGTTCTTATGAACTTAATACTCTAGATGCATGCTGGACAGCGGTCGATGTGTGGAGTAATAGTAGTAGATGCAGGCAGGAGTCGGTCTACTTGTCACGGACGTGATGCCTATATACATGATCATGCCTAGATAATCTCATAATTATTAGCTTTTCTATCAATTGCTCGATAGTAATTTGTTCACCCATCGTAATACTTATGCTATCTTGAGAGAAGCCACTAGTGAAATCTATGGCCCCCGGGTATATCCTTTATCATATAAGCTTTCAATCTATTTTTATTTGCATCTTTACTTTTCCAATCTATATTATAAAATACCAAAAATATAGTTATCTTATCATACTATCTCTATCAGATCTCACTTTCGCTAGTGGCCTTGAAGGGATTGACAACCCCTTTATTGCGTTGGTTGCGAGTTCTTTGTTTGTTTGTGTAGGTGCGTGGGACTTCTAAGGAGCCTCCAATTGGATTGATACCTTGGTTTTCCAAAACTGAGGGAAATACTTACGCTACTATTGCTCCATCACCCTTTCCTCTTCAAGGAAAACCAACGCAAGCTCAAGACGTAGCAGGCGACAGGGTCGAAGGTTAAGGAGAAGTGAAGCAGTAGCAAGTGCATCCGACCAGAAACGAGGCGGCACATTAGCATGGAATAGGAGCGTGCGAACACAGTTGTTTAGAGTGCAAAGGATTCGTTTGGCTCAACCGTTCTGCTATGAAGTATACGGGCATGTGAGATGAAAAATTGTGCCGTGGTGCGACATAGAAGTGCAGAAAGCAAGGTTGTCGAACTCTTTTCCATTGTCAGTCTGAAGAGAAAGAATGGGACGCCCAAACTGCGTGCTGACATAGGAGTAAAAAGCCGTCAAAGTGGAGAGTGCATCCGACTTTCGTCGCAAAGGAAAAGTCCACACATAGTGAGAATAATCATCAAAAATAACCAGATAATATAAATAGCCCGAATTACTAGGAACTGGAGAGGTCCACACATTGTTATGAATCAACTAAAAAAGAAGCTATGGTGATGGAGTTATTAAACGGGAGGCGAACATGTTTGCCGACACGACAGGCATGACAGATGTGATCCTCTATCTTATTACAATTAAAACTGAAACTCCTAAGAATATGACGAAGTGTGACAGGTTGGGATGACCCAAATGAGTGTGCCAGAGATTGACGCCAGTGGAGAGAGCAACCGGTGCGGTGGTGGAGGTGGACGGCGGATGCACCGGATAGAGCTCGTCGGGGCTGTCACATCGGTGAAGTACCATCCTGGTTCGAGTGTCCTTGACACAAAAACCAAGCTCGTCAAATTCAACATGTACAGGATTTTCACGAGTTAAACAATGAATGGAAACAAGGTTTTTAATAAGATGAGGTGACACAAGTATGTTAGACAAAGTTAAAGGCAATGAATTGGAAGGAAAAGAAGTGTGCCCGACATGTGTGATAGGGAGTGTGGAACCGTCGCCGACAATGATGCGGCGGTCGGTGGTGACGGGAGTGAAGGAGGCAAGATTACCAGGATGAGCAAACATGTGAGTCGTAGCCCCGGTGTCCATGTACCAATCATCGCCTCTAGTGTAGTTGTTCGGCGTAGGCGCGGTGTGCAGCGCGGCCAGAAGCGCCGGATCCCAAGGCGCCGGCGGCAGGGCCGGCAAGGGCGGCGACGGGGCTGCAGGGAGACCATAGACGCCGCTCAGCTGCGGCGGTGGGTATCCTCCATACGACTGCGGAGCCGCGTAGTACGCCTGGTGTGCCGGTGGGCGCGGCACGGGAAGGTTCGGTGCAGGGGCCCGTGGAACCAGCATGGTGTAGGGATGAACAACACCAATCCACGGGTTGTAGCCCGAGGCCCACGGATGGGGCACCTGGAACTGCTGCTGCTGACGGGCGGGCGGTGCCTCGCGGGTTGCTGCTGCTATCGCCACGGCGGTTTCACCGTGCCGCCCCACGGCGCCGTTCGGCGGGAGAGGCGGCCGGACCATAGGGCAGCGGAAGCAGCCCCGGCTGCTGGGGCGCCGGGTACGGCGGCGCCGCCGGGTGGCGCTGTGGCGGGGCGCGCCGGGCAGCGGGAGGCGCCGAGGACCTGCCACGGGTGGTGCCGGCGGCGAGTGCAGTGTGGATGGCCCACGCCTTCACCTGCTTCATCCGCCGCTCCTCCAAGCGGACGAACGCAACGAACTTGGCGAAGGACGGGTTGGGGATGAGGCTGAGGTTTGTCGCGGCGTTGCTGAAGTCCGCATTGAGCCCGATGGTGAGCGTGTTGAGGAGGACGTCATCATCGATCCTCGTGCCAATATCGTGGAGCTCATCAGCGAGAGTCTTCAGGCGGCGACAGTAGTCGTCGACGGAGGTGTTGTCCTGGTGGCACCCAAAAAACTCTTCCTGCAAAAAAACACGATGCTGGAGCTGGTCGCCTGTTCAGCTTGGTCCACATGGCGCAGGCATCATCACCGTTCTGCACGACCGTCTGGAAGAGGTCCGGCGAGATGGTGAGGAAGAATCGGCGGATGATCGTGGTGTCGATGGTGGACCGGTCATGGAACTCGGGGACGAGGCTGGAGTCGACGGTGCCGTCCACGTGGTCGATGAGATGATACTCCCGGAACAAAAGGGAAAAGTAGGTCTTCCACGTGCAGTAGGAGGAGTCCACCTGAGAGAGACGAACCAGCACCCGCTCGAAGATGTTGAGGTTGCGGATGTCGTTCACGTTGGGAGGGTTGGCGTCGGCGAACGGGTTGGAGTTGGTGGACGCGGAGGAGGTGGCGGATGACATGACGAGGCGGCTCGGCGGCTCGGGTGATGCGGGGTGGAAAAACCGGCGGGCGTCGGGTGAGTTGGCGATGCAGGCAAGCGGCGTCAGGCGAGGCAGCAACAGGCGAGCGAAGCGATCAGTGCGGCTAGCGAGGCGAGCGACTGGCTAGCGGGCGAAGCTAGCGCGATGTGATCAGGCGGGGCTGGTGATGCGGATTCGGCAGCGGCTGGCGAGGCGATCAGGCGGGATCGGGCGACGCGAGGCTAGCGGGCGGCTGGGGAAGCGCGTGCGCAGGGAGAGGAAGGAGCGGTGGCCGGCGCGGGAGGCGCACAGATGGCGGCGGCGGCGGCGGCGACGGAAGACGAGGGTTAGAACCCGGAAACTGATACCATGTATGATGTGGGAATTACATGATGTATTCCTCAAGTGTAAACGCACGTATATATGGTGTACAAGAGGTGGACCGCGACCTCAACTATAAAAGGAACTAGGAGATGGGTCCAATACACAGATATGCACAACACATATACTCAACACACGCCCTTCTCTGTAGCACTCTACCTGACAAGTTTATCCAACATATAGGTTCCAACTGTTAGTTAGTCAAAATTATAAGAATAAGAACAGACAAGTTCATACATCAAAATACATTACATGCAATGCAACCACCAAGTTTACTACTCCCTCCGTTCCTAAATGTAGGTCTTTCTAGAGATTCCACTATGAATCACATATGGATGTATATAGATGCATATTAAGTGTAGATTCATTCATTTTCCTCCGTATGTAGTCCATCTAGTGGAATCTCTACAAAGACTTATATTTAGGAATGGAGGGATTAGTATGTTCTACAACTAAATTTTCAAAAAGGGGCGCTTTATTACTTAAAAGGTTTAAGCATTACACTCGGCCTCTGCATAACTAAGACGCACACAGCCAACAAAGTTCTCACACCAAGTCAAAATAAAAGAATAAGGCGATATCCAAGGACAATGAAATCTGTATAATGCCTAAATTGAAGGTGGCCCAATCCTAAGATCATGCTGCCACCCACGTTGGATAAAAATATCCCTCGTCGTAGCCTCCAATCGTGTACACACCTCCATAAACAGGTCGCGATTCTCCACTCGTTGTAGAGAGGACCATAAACGAAGAGTCCCGGTACATCTGTAGATAACCTGCATAAGAGAAGTACTTTTATCACTAAAAACCTTATCATTTCTACATACCCAAAGCGACCAAATCACGGCAAGCGCTCCCACCCTGATAAGAATTCTAAACTTGTGATCAATCCCATGTAGCCAGTTGCCAAATATATTAGCAACACTACAAGGAGGATACAAGCCAAACGCTATTTGGATGACTGACCATATAGAACGAGCCAATTTACATTGGAAGAATAAATGTTTTATTGTCTCATCATGCGGACAAAAGATACATTGTGTACTTCCATGCCAATTCCTTTTAATAAGGTTATCTTTAGTAAGAATGACTCCGCGACGAAGATACCATGCGAAGATACCATACAACTAAATACGATTTGGATGTTAGCAATCTGATGCTTGATAGATTTACTTATGCAAGCATAGATCTTGGTGTAGCTACCTACCACGTCCAAGATGTTCTGTTCTGGATCTTCCAGGCCACCGAATGTGAATATCAAAGATGTTCTGGATCTTCATTGGTTCGACTGCCACCCATGATGGCATCCTTGGGTCGTACAGCTCAACAGTGGCCACCCCTGCTCTAGCCTCAGGATTGTAACCACCAATCGAGTATCTGAAATCAACAAATGGAAAGGCAAGGTAGGTATCTGCAAGTCATGACTACACCATCAACGATGCTTGGAGGCAAGTTTTGGTGGATCCTCCTGAGTGGTAAGAAAGAGCTAGCTCCATACTTACATCTTCTCATCAAGAACTACCAGCGTATGGAAGCATCTTTGTGTACTCATCCTTGGGAGGATTTTCCAGTGAGGTTCCCTAGGATCAAGTCTCTCAGCGCAGCTGGCAACCAACACCATAATGGCTCTTGGTGAAGCTCCTGTTCTACATGTTTGCGGATATCTTCACCAAAGGATTACCAACAACAGTCTTTCTCGATTTCAGATCCAGCTTGAACGTCTTGCAAGGCGACATTCCATCTGAGGGGGTGTTGAGTTGTACATATTCTGTTGTATAGTCACGTGTGTGTTGTACTTATCCCATCCTTCTCTCCTGGTTTATACACTACCACCGTCCTGATTTATTAGTCCCCCTCGTATTCAGTGTCACACTTTGACCATACTAATAAAATATAAGTTATACTTACATAACAAAAATAACATCATCGGAAACTATGTTCAAATACAAACCAAACTATATAATTTTTGATGACATGCATTCGTCTTTTCTTAGTTAAATCTATGGTCAAACATTGACAAAAATGCGAACGGGACCAATAAAGCAGGACGGGGTAGTAGGATCCTAGCATGTGCGTGTCACTCCATATATATAAACATGTGATCAATGCTAATCAATACAAGATATTTACTTCTTAACTGCTGCGAGAGGCAGCCCCAAGACCCCAACAGTGGTGGGCTGTGGGCTGCCACAATTTCCTGCTAGGCGACGACGATAGACATATGTGGGGAGGAGGTCACAAAGATTGTTATGAGGATTGTCAGAGGTGAGGAGAGCCCAGAATGTATTAATGACACAATCCTAGTTCTGATCCCCAAGGTAACTAATCCCATAACTACATCCCAGTTCAGACCTATCAGTTTGTGCAACGTCCTTTATAAGATTGCTTCAAAGGTGATAGCTAATAGGCCGAAGATTATTTTACCAGAGATCATATCTGCAGAACAGTCCGCTTTTGTTCCGGGAAGATTAATCATAGACAACATTATCTGTGCCTACGAGTGTTTGCATTTCATGAAGCGGACGAAATCAAAAACAAACAGCTTTTGTGCATTAAAACTTGATATGATGAAGGTCTATGACAGATTGGAGTGGTCATATCTGAGAGCAATTATCGCCAAGATGGGTTTTGCAGGACAATGGATTGAGGTTGTTATTAGTATGGTCTGCTCACTTTCTTTTTTTGTGATGTTTAATGGAGAGAAGCTCCAGGGCTTTAGGCCGTCAAGAGGAATCCGACAGGGCGACACAATTTCCCCTTACTTGTTTTTGATTGCAGTAGAGGGCCTTTCGTGCCTCCTGAAATCCAGTTCTCAGTCATTAGATTTAGCAGGTATTAAGGTGGCACCCACGGCGCCCACCATTAACCACCTTTTATTTGCAGATGACAGCCTGTTGCTTTTCAAGGCGAGTGTAGCGGGATCAGTTGCAGTGTCAAACCTGTTGGAGACTTATTGCTTAGCCTCAGGCCAGAGGGTAAATCATGAGAAATCATCGATCTTATTCAGTAAAGGATGTCCGGGACCGGTAAGAGAAGAGGTAAAAAGTTCCTTGAATGTTCATAATGAATCCCTCAGTGATCGCTATCTTGGTATGCCGACTGATGTTGGTCACTCCAAGAATGGGACCTTCAAGTATTTGTGATACCGAGTATGGGAGAAGATAAAGGGGTGGATGGAAAAGCTCCTGTCTGCTGCAGGAAAGGAAGTGTTGATCAAATCAGTTGTGCAAGCCATCCCGGTCTTCTCTATGTCTTGCTTTAGGTTACCGCGAGGCCTTTGTGACAATAACACTTCAATTATCAGGCAGTTCTGGTGGGGTTCAAAGAAAGGAAAAAGGAAACCAAGTTGGGTGGCATGCGATGTAATGACGAGACCAAAACATCTTGGAGGCCTGGGCTTCCGAGATTTGGACATTTTCAACTTGGCACTTCTTGCGAGACAAGCGTGGTGGATAATCACTGATGAAACTACACTGAGTTACCGGGTGCTAAAAGCTATATATTTTCCCGCATGCGAGTTGTTAGATGCAGAGCTTGGGTCCCATCCTTCTCAGATATGGCGAGCGATCCTGGATGGGCGCGACATTCTGGCATAGGGTTTAATTCGCAGAACTGGTGACGGCGAGAGCACGGGCATATGGACACGCAACTGGATACCAAGGGACAGTTTCAAACGGCCTATTACGTCCCTGATTCCACACCCGCCGGCCAGAGTTTCTCAGCTCATCGACGCAACATTAGTGAGCTGGAAAGCGGACTTGGTCAGATCAGTGTTTACACATTTTGATGCAGAGGAGATACTTAAGATACCACTGTGCACGAGGAGAGTGGCTGACTTTTGGGCGTGACACGAGGAGAGCAAGGGTATTTTTACAGTATGTTCTGATTACCGTATGATAATGCGTACCAAACTTAGCAGGGAAAATTGGCTAGATGAAGAAGCTGGCACTTCAGTTGCACAAGCCGAGCACAACCATTGGTCGTCCATTTGGCACATTCAGGTTCCATCAAAACTACGTGTATTTGTCTGGAGATTAGCAAGACAATCTATTCCATGTGGTGTTTTATTACATCATCGGAACATGGCAACGACTGACACTTGCATGATATGTGGGGCGAGGGATACGTGGAGGCATGCCCTTCTCTCCTGTCCAATGGCTGGGAGCGTGTGGGCTCTCGCTCCAGAACATATTGTCGAGCTGATGAGTCTTTAGCAAGCAGTGATTTTATCCGAGTTGTGGTAACCCTATGGGCGATCTGGGGGCGAGGAGAAAGGCCATTCACGAAGGAATTTTCCAATCACCATATACAGTGCACGGGTTCATCAACTCATTTTTGTCGGAGCTGCAGGTGATCAAGTCGATCCGAACAGAAACGCCCATTAAGCCGGTGTCTTCAAACACAGCTCGCTGGATCCCTCCAGTGGTGGATTACTGCATGAATGCGGATGCAGCAGTGTCTCGTCGTGGCTATGGAGCAATAGGAGTAATCTGTAGGGATCATGGAGGATCTTTCTTAGGAGCATCAGCAATGGTGTTCAGACACATTACAGACCCAACAACACTTGAGGCGTTTGCCGTCAGGGAGGCATTGGCTCTAGCGGACGACTTGTATCTCTATTCCTAATGGACGAATTGGTTGAATAGTCCCCTCACTTTCAACCGGTTTAATTTCAACCGGTTTATTTTTAACCGGTTTTTTTCATCTGATTTATTTTCGTTTCACATCCCACCAGCCTTCGCATTAAAAACCAAATCAATTTCCATAACCCTTCCTTCCGTTTTTCCATCTTGGCAATTGTATTTCCTCATTACGAATGATTCTTTCCTTCTTAGAATGAAGATCTCCGTCTTACAGATTTTCGAACAATCAAGCATGGTTGTGGGCCACGCTTCCCAAAATCACAAAAAAAATAATGGCAAAAATCTTAACTTTCCTTATCCCACCATAGTAATTGCATGCAGATATTAGGTATGCTATTATTTGTGTGTTAATCCTGTGATTGGTCACGTACGAGCGACCTCTCCTCTCGATCCACCCCCTCCTGTGCGACCGCTCTCTTTCCCTCTCCTCGCGATGCGGCACCGCCCCCATCTCTCGCTCCGCCGCCACCGCCCCCCGCCTTCCCCTACCTCCCGCTCAGCCACGTCCACCACCCCCACCCTTCTCCCCATTGCCGGATCCGCTTGCAGATCGTCAAGGTTAGGCAGCGGAGCTCCACATCCGTGACCCGTGTGTGCTTGTCAAGGAAGCTGCTCCTGGATCTGCGCTTGCGCGAGTGTGGCGGAAGGGACACGAGGTGGCCGCCGTCGCCGCGGAAGACCAATCCCCCACCTTGTCCAGAATCTCTTCCTCCGCCATGTTCCACCGAGGAAGGAGGGGGCGGCTCAAAGTCTCCCTCGTTGCCGCCTGAAGCTGCAGCCGCCGCCATGGGTGAGCTCCTCCTACACGACCAGTTTTGATGGATTCGTGGGCACATGCATGTATAGCGGCCGGTGCGGCCGGCGGTCTTTCGGCGTCTCGGCCCCAATGTCAAGTATGTTTCGTTTCCCTCTCCACCCTCTCATCTCTCTTAGGTTTGATGCCCCGACGTCTCTTTGTTGTGCGTCTCTTTGCTGATCTGGATTTGGATCGACTGAATCAACCAATTGCTAGAGATCTGAAATAGAATAGGTTCATTTTTTTAATAAGGTCTTTAAATCATGGTTCAGTAGAGGGAAATACCATGTCACCTGTAATGGAATTTCATTTGTTTCACTTGCATGAACCAAACATATATGTGTGCTGACTACATGCCCCTCCAAGTGTGTTGATTCCCATGTCAATTTAGTAGTTGTAGCTATATTCCTGCTGGAGCAAGGAACAAATATCAGGTTCATTTACATCTGCAGACTCCAGTTGCTTGTTCATAACTATGTTTTCCTCCTGCTGTGTCATTCAGGTCTATGTTTGTTTTCCTCCTGCTATGCACTAACCTAGAAGCTTGTAACCATGTCCGTAGACTAAATTAATACTATCCCTGAGTGAAGGTAATGTTTCCAGGAAGAGAATTGACAGTGTTGACAGTGCCGTGATATTTCGTAGTATTGTCAATGTCAGGCATGTCGAATATTTGCTCTCTTTTTTACTTAGCCAACTTATTTTACTACATGGGGTGTTTTGGAGTTTTGTTTCTAAAAGAGATTGTGTGGAGTTTTGTTCTTGAGTGTTTGTACTGATGCATAAAACTATCTGCATCTAAAATGGCATGGTATTAGTATTTTTATTTTTAAAGGTGTGCCACTTTCCTTGAGCTTTCAGTAAATCATAGTTATGTCCTGATGTTATCGTCACTTGAATATACATTATGATTTAATGCATGTTCAGGAAATAGTCAATGCATCACTATTTTTTGGAAACTGTTTGTTTCTGTGAAGTTTTGATTTCAGCTTGATATATTAATAATAATATTACCATGTTTGTTGTAAATGTCTATTTACAAACTTTGCAGATAAATTGGTGCCTGTATATTATAGAAGTAAGACACTAGCTTGAAAATAGATTCAGCATGGTTCCTGCACTCCCAACTTTTCATGGTTGACCTCACATCAGAAAACAATTATTCATCATGGGCAGTCATGGTTGTTCGCGATTCTGCAAGAAGATGATCGACGGTCGGCAGCTTGGCTGCTTCATTGCCATCTTCAACGAGCACCATCCGACACGATTTTTCGCTGGCATGTACCATCGAATGTCACTGCTTTTATCATGGCATCCAACACTTGCAGTTGTGACTCAAATGGGAGTTCTGAAGCTGATAAACTTGGATGGCCTGACAGTCTACCATACCAACAATCATCTCCAAGGACACGAACTTGATAAGTTTCTAAGATTCATACACACCTTCAGGTACAGATACCTACTTTGTTCTCTAGATTTCCTATGCATTTTAAGAGGATGAGCCGCCCATATATTCATGAGGAAATGATGGAGGTGACCCTATTTCTATATGAAGCATACACGGGCACGTAGATCGAGAATTTAAGTCTGGTAAATTGTATACGGGCTTCATCAGGTCCAGTGTTGCTCGTTCCCTACATCGACGGCGGGATCCGCAGCCCCCTCCTTCTGTTGGGCGATACAAGGATATGATGTTGTGTGCTGCTCCATCTACACGCCTTCTTTCTTATAGGAATCGGCTCCGCAGGTTAGTCCTCGATCTTCCATGTGGCTTACTGAATTTGAAGTAGTGACATTACTATGATCTGAGGCAAATGTGTGCAGATATTCAGTAGCTGAAGCCTCCCGATTGATAACATACACGTTAGTACTCTGAACCTCCAAATTCCCTGCTCTGTTCTTCCAGAAGATACATTAATAGATCCTTTTTTTCTAGAGATGAGCCTACATTTTTATATGCTAACAGCGTTGTTCATGAGAACAAAGCAACACCATCAATTTTAACACATATTTTGAGTTTTACTGATTTGTCTGGAGGTGGAATTTGTGCATTATCAATTCAAGAAATGGGGGCACTGTTTGGGCAAGCCACTATTGAGATGTTTCCGCAAATGACATAATACACCATCATACTTTCTATTTTCTGCATTAGTTTCAGTTTATTGCAATATTTTTAGACTTCTTTCTATCATAAACATAAGTACATGTGATCCCTTTTAATTAGCCCAAGTTTTTAATAAATGGTAGGATGGTATTTCTTCTGATAAAATATATTAGAACAATCCAAGTTTTGTTCTTGGCACTATACAAGTGCATCTCCTATTTTATTGTAATAGCATGATGCACTTAATTTTCTTATGAGTGATAATTCTATGTGATTATATGATTATTGGAGCTCATATATTTTTTTAAGCAATGCAGCATGTGGTATTGTTTTTCATTTGTCATAGACAGTAGTAAAGGGAAAATCTGGTCGAAAAGTATGTGGTGTACAGTTTATAAAAACTTGCCGGGCTGAAAATGAAATATGATTTAGTGTTACAAGAAAGAGATCTTGATTCATGGCTTTGATTTGTTTGAATTATTTATTTTCAGCTTTATGCTTCATAAATCAGTATGCTGATGCTTGGTACTATAATCATGTGACCTACCAGATCGAGGCCCGGATACACAAGAGGCAGTACCAAGCAGCTACAACTCTCCGGCGACAGCAACAACAAGGCATGTTGCCTTCTATTCTTTTTCGTAACCTAGCTATTCATGTGCTTTTCTTATCACCCTGGATCAAATAATAGCTGTCAAAGCTCTTGACTTAAGGCATTCAAATTTATACAAATATTTTCTTGAATATTTGCTCGAATATTTTGTATATCTATGTTTTATTATTCACATCTCAAAATAATGTTCTATAATCAGGATGCATGATTGGCATAGAGTATGGATCATCTTGCCATGTTGTGTTCTTCTTGTGTTTAAGATTGTGTTTTTGCAGATGAAGTTGTTAATCCTGCTGAGGCGCGCCACTGTCGTCGGGATATTTGTGAGGGGAAGCACCCTTTTCGAGAGATTCCAGAGAAGAAGTATGTTCCCTCGGCTTCTGCGGATGGTCTATTTTTGGGCACGCCGCCTCCTGGTCTGAGTGGTGTTTCAGCTGGTGCTCTGCGGCGGGCCTTTGTCTTGTATCTTCCTCGTGTGGTGCTTCTGTTTCACATGGCCATTGCCGGTCTTCCTAATTCTGCTGTCTCACCGACAGTTCCTGCGGCCCCTCTCTTTGCTGGTGCATTGGCTGCTGTGCTAGATATTTCGTCTTTGGGCTCTTCTTGCTTGGTGGATATTCATATGTACGGAGATGCTGGCTGCCCATCTACTTTGCAAAGGACAATTTCTTCCAGTTCTAATGTGCGCACGAGAGGGGGGCGTCAGGGTTCGTTGTCAGCTAGCTGTCTGAATCTCCGTGCTTCGGATTGGTTTGATGATCCGCAGCACGTACGACGGTATGCATCCTTCTCACGTACATGTCCCCATTGTGGATAATTTGGTGCTGGATTTTACTGTTTTTCGTGAGTAATTTTCCTTGACTTTGCCGTTCTCGCAAGCCATTTTTAATTGTTGTTTCCTCTTTGGAATAATTGTTTGTGTATTTGTTTAGGAGGACAACAGATTTCTGTTGAATTGTAGCGGCGCCGTCGAGAGATTGATGAAGGAAAACGTCCTGTGTTGGGTTCTTCAGGTTTACCTCGCCTTTTTGCATTTTGATTTATTCCTCCCCCGCTTCTTAACTTGTTCCCGCTGATGGGGTGTCTTTCCCGGGTATAGAGTCTAGACATGTTTCTTCCGTGTGGTTGTTCCCATCTTTTGGGGCCTTTTTCTCTCGGCCGTAGGTGTTGGCAGTCAAGCCAACCACGGGTATTCTCTTCTTCGAGATCTAGACCATCTTTTGTGTCTGGGTGTCACCAGACTTAAATTCTTGATCTACACTCACAACTAAAACTTGACAATTTGAACCCTTGATTGATGCAAGAGATTGAAGATACAACTCATGGAATCTGAAGAATTAGAAAAAAGGTCAAAATTGATTTTTATTTCAAAAGTGGACGGCTGACTTTTTTATTTAACTGACTCTGAACGTCCAAGGTATCTGTTTTATTCTACTATGGACTTTATTGCCGCATTAGCATATATATTTTTTTGCGAGATGCTGCATTATCATTTATGTTCTTGCATATTCTGTTGGTCCTTAATGCTGCCACTGACGACCAAGTGCTGCATATTTATTTCTCTTTATAGGAAAATGTAACACATACAACTATGACTAACACATTCTTTTGTCACTGGACAATTTTTTGTCACATATAATGATGTTTATGAATCTGTTCATGTATTTTCGAGCTTTAGATGAGTATATATACTACCAACCCTTTCTTGTCCTTTCAGACTAGGCCTACCAGGCTACCACAAGGTCACCTCAGTTGATTTCAGACTAGGCGAGCTCCTGGATAGCCTTTGCAATTCGATGCTCGGTAATACCTTGTGTACTATACTTTTACCCTGATGGTTGTACGACTCAACGTGGCTAGAAGATTCACTTGATTCTTTACTTGATCTTTCATCTCCTGGGATAACCATGGCCCATGGGCAAGGATGCTTGTGTCGCTGGTATCAGACGACATAATGTCTTACGTATATCACAGCTCTTTGTACGGATGTGGTGGCATGTGAGAGGACAAGTATCATTGTACTTTGGGACATTGTACTTTTAGAACGTAATGTGCACTTTTGGTTGTTATTTTAAATTGCCCATGTCTTCATATGTCTTTCAAATTCTTGACATCTGCACTAATAGCCTAAACCTCCATGGCATGATCCATCGGAGTAATTTGTTTGTTGTACAATTTTCAAGTGCGACCTTCCAATTTATGTTGTAACTGATAGGTTTGGCACCTCAGATAAGTTCTTGAAATACCAATGTCATATTTGGATTAGAAAAATAATATTTAGTTCGATCATGCATGCAATTGCAGTAACCCTACTCTGAGCTTTTATATACTGGTTTAAATAGTTAAATCTTCTAGATTCTTTGCATATTTTCTTGGAATTATATTGGTCTATGAGAGCACCTTAGTTTTCACTAAGCGATAAAATACAGTTTCTATTTCCGTAATACAGGTTTTTAGTGGTCACTTGGGATGGGTGTGATCTTTAGCATTTGATCCAGGGAACAGATGGTTTTGTCTTGGTTCTGCTGATAGGGCAATAACGGTAAGCCCCACAACCTGCATTCCTTTCTTAGAAATATAAGTTGAATTCATGCATACATGCAAGTAGTTGATACAACAACCTATTAGTTACTCAGAGGCTTTCTGTATTGGTGTCTGCGTTTTTTAATGTTACATGCATCTATTTTTATTACATAACGTATTTTTAGCTTTGGGACTCCATGTTGATGCGTTTTTACTTTAACATCTTATTATCTATTTTTCTTTAGGCAAGGAAGAAGGTTGTAGAGTGCGGATGGATGTGAAAAGGAAGAGGATGGATGCGAGAAGAGAGAAGAGGGGTGAAAGAGGATATGGCTAGAAAGAGGGAGAAGGACAGGGTGGAGGCGCTTCTTGAGGATTTTTGTCTGACTGATTTCATACTCTTATAAATTTTGGTTAGCTAGGTAAACCTTTTGTACAACAGCTCTTGTTCAAAAGGAAGTTTGATCTTTCGGCTTCTTATTTTAGGTCAATATCACGTACTCCCTCCTTCCCAAAATCTTAGGCGTATTAGGATTTACATGCAATCCAATAATGTAGGGGCCTTTACAGTTAAAGTCTAGCCAAAGATCGCTATTTTTTGGAAATAAAAAGATGCGCCAATCCTCTTGTGGGGTTAGCACCCAAATCATGCATGCCTTCCTTTTTTATCTCCAATCGTGGATGGCTCCCTCCTGCGATTTGCTCACGTAACTGACCCTGCGCTAATTTTCGTGCTAACAACTAATACGCCCTAGATTTTGGGAAGGAGGGAGTATAGTTTAGTTAATTTATATTAATGTTTATGTTTGAAATTGACTATTACCATTCTGGTTGAATGGGGGCATGGATAGAAGAGATTGCGAGTCGGGTATGGTGATGCCAACATTGTATTGGTGGCAGATAGATTTAAGTAACGTTAATGTTAAATCACCAGAATAAGTCTGCCCCCATTGCAATGCACGGGCAATGGGAGAAATGTGATGTCTATGTAAGTGTTTAAAGGTAACAAGTTAGACATGATTAATATTCTGCATGAGCTATTCGTAAGTCGATTCAATTTTGAATCTGTGCAAGTTGATTTCTGGGAGAACACAAGTGCAACCTAAGGCCAAAGTCGTTGATGGCACTGCGAGGCCCAGCCACGACCTCGTCGGAGACAAGGACGACACTTCAAGAGGTAGTGAGGACTGGTGTCACAGTCGGAGGCAAGGAAAAAGGTTTGTAAGGGTATGGTGGTTCATCGGAAAAGTCTGGTTGCTAGGCTGGTTCAGAGGGATGGCCGGGGGTGGCGGCCGCGGCTAGCGGGTGGTGGTTGGCTGTTAAGGAGGAAGAAGTCGGAGGTAGAAGACAAACAACAACCATTCGATGAAGATCCAACGTTGTTCGAGGAGTGGCGTCATAGTCGAAGGCAGGAAGAGGGTTGACAGGTGTAGGTGGGGGTGCGATGGCTCACGAAAAAATCTGGTCGCCGAAGTGGACGAGTGGATCGGCCGGTGGTAGTTGGCGGTTCAGTAAGAGGAAGAGGCCGGAGGTAGAGGATAAACAACCATCCGATGAAGATCCAACAGCCTAGAAAAAGCAACTTTGCATCAAATTTCTTAGTCTGACATATAGCGTCACCCTTAATATTAAGACATTTAGAATATTTTTTACCATATTTATATGAAAAAATATCAACTTATGCAATACTAAAGTTATTCATTATAAAAGTTGAACTCATGATGCATCTAATGATATTGATTCCATATTGTGATTATTTGTATTTTCTATAAAGTTGGTAAACTTTACAAAGTTTGATTTTAGACAAATTTTATATGCGAGTAAAAAGGACCGAAGGGAGTACTATGTTGCTTTCTACATGTCTTATGACCTTATTAAAGATCTTCGCTTCTATGGATTAAAGCATAAGATGTAGCACATTTCAATCACGTTCTGATAAGTTTTTCTTCTATAAGGCTATAATTTCAATCACGTTCTAAAATATAAATGGGATTTGGTGACAAGTCATCATTGTGTTTGTTCATAATCTCTCAGACACGATAACTTTCATGTCGAATGTGGTCTAGAAATGTTATTCGATAAATATGTTTTTAGCTCTTAATATTTTAGTATGGTCGTAAATTTATCAATTCATATATCACTTTGATAAATAATTTTTAGTTGGGAGAATCAAGAAAGAAAGAAAAGAAGAGAGCTTTAAGGGTAAAAAAGTAGTTGTCGATGCAGCCCGTTGCAACTCACGGGCATTCTACTAGTATTCAGAGGATTCATGTTGCATCAGATAGCAAGGTGGTTGTTGATGACGTTCAGAAGCATCACCGATCAAGTTATGGAGCGGTAATCCAGGAAATCATTACTCATTCTTCTTCTTTTACGTCGTGTAAAATAGTTTATGAAAATAGGAGTTCAAATTTTGAGGCTCACAATTTAGCGAAGCATACTCTTATCCTGGGAGGTGGCCGCCATGTTTGGTTAGGTCACCCGGAAAATCTTTCGTCCATTCCTGTAAACATTGTGACGAGTTAATAAAGCTTTGCTGAATTGTCTAAAAAAAGATCGGGATGTATTCCATGATGGGAACCACGAGCTACCTGCAGTTTGTTGGGATCTTGTGGCAAATAAAAAATTTAGGGAGGAAATAAATTTTGTAGGATGAGGTAATCTCGGCTCAATGAAAATTGAAGGCTTATGGATTAGCCTTCAAAAAGGCTTATGGATTAGCTCCATTTTGTTGCCGTGATGGACTCCTGTTGGGGCCACATGTCCACCAGCGATTTTCCAGCCACTTTATCTTTTTATTGTTGACGCAATGACGTAATTTCATTAGGGCGAACGATTTTGGCGAGATTAATTGGAACGAGGCGATTGCTGAACAAATCTCAACGTTAAAAATGGTACTTCGGTAATAATGGCTCCACGCCAAGTGGTGTGCTTGGCTTACCTTGCAATCCAGCCATCTTTTTACTGACCTATTTTAATTGAGCGAGCGATTTTGGCTAGATGAATTGGATGCATCGAGATTGCCATAAATCTTAGGGTAAAAAATAGCAGGTATTAATGGCTAATTAGTAATTTCTGACGTGAAAGACGCCTTGTGACGCGTATATATGCCCAAACTGCCTCGCTCCTGCCTATAAATACAAGTGGTGTGCTTGCTTACCTTGCAGCACACCAACTTGAGGACATTGTGTTTAGAGACAAGTCACAGACATCCAAGATCATGGCTAGACCGGCAGTGGTGATTATGTGTGCGGTATTCATAGTGGTGGTGCCGCTGAGCGCGGTGGTGGCGGAGTTGGAGTGCAGACCGCAGTTGCTCCTGGCTTGCGATCCAGCCAACACTTTCCATATTCGTTGTTGAACTAGCGCCATGGCGCAAGCGGAAACAGACATCAGGGATAATGCTTGACAGATTAACAAAATCTAAAGGAGGAAGAATGGAGATCCATTTTGAGGCAGGTTTAAAAATGCCACGTGATGCTACAAAGTCAGCCAAGTAGTATCAGAGGCAACCATTGCCGTTAGGTGTCATGCACGTATCCTCCCAACGTAGATCTAGTACAGGAATGAGAAAGACAATACCTAGTTTAACACCTTCCTTGACAATTTATCCGTAAGTAATGTTATTCATCGCAATTTGTAATATTGTTTTGCTCTGTGCCATACTTTCTAGCTTCCTCCTAATAAGACTCACATTCTTTTTTTGACAGATGAGGTTCAAGTTGGATCAGAAAGATGATGCAACTAAACAAGTATGCATTCATATTTTTCAGTCTGCTCTGCGACAGTGTCGGTACCACCTTAGAAAATCTCACTTTGAAGGCAAGGCTAACAATGAAATCGCCCAAACATCTCCAGTGGAATATATTATAGATGAAGACTGGACAGCCCTTGTTAAACACTGGTCTGATCCAAAGTATCAGGTAGGGTATATGTATTTGATCAGACCACATATTGAACTTGTATTTATGTATGTGCCTTACAAGTGTATCTTCTTCTAGGCTAACTGTTTGAAGAACAAGACCAACCGTTCTAAAGTGAAATTCCAACAGACAACAAGATCTCGTAGCTATATTGCACACTGCGAGGCTCTTGTAAATAGCTGCTACTTCCTTCTTTTTTCTGTGCCATATTATCGTATCTATATTGACTTGTTCCAAATACAGAGGAAAACCCGTGCGGACCAAAAAGAACCTGAACCGAATGCAGTGCAAATCTTCAAGGATTGCCACACCAGCAAGATGAAGGGCATGAGCACACCAGTTCAGGCCGCTGTTGTAAGTCCTTACTCCTCCTGCCTTTGAACTGATTGATATTGTGATGTGTTCATTTACCTGCTTGATTTGCAGCCAATGTCAGTTACTCTGTTCACTTTTATACACAGTTGTCTTAACCTATCATTTCACCTTACATGGTTTAAAAGAGATGAAGGATATTCTTTTGGTCTTGATATGTAATCTAGTTGTGATGTTCACGTGCGCACACAATGATAGCATAGCCTGTTTGTTTTATATCTCACTACTAGGAAAAGGCCTACTAATGGTGCATCAGTTTTGCCTACTAATGGCGCACTACCGGTGCGCCATTAGTAGCACGCCATTAGAATTTTTTACTAATGGCGCACCACCGGTGCGCCATTAGTATTCTGAGTACTAATGGCGCACTGGCAGGCGCCATTAGTATGTAACTCCATGCGCCATTAGTATGCCTCCCGGGGGGCCATATGTAACCATGTGCTTTGTCATACTAATGGCGCACTCTGCCTTGATGCGCCATTAGTATCCTTTGGCATACTAATGGCGCACTCTGCCTTGATGCGCCATTAGTATGAATATTTGGTTTTTTTTGCTTTTCTGATTTTTGCACATGTTACAAAATATATTATTGGACAGAATATAGACAGCAGCAGCACACAGCAACATCAGATTCATCGAATACAATAGAAGATTAGTCTCCGAATACAATTCATCATATTAGTCTCCGAATTCAAAAGACCGAACAAAGATAAAACATTACAAGTCTCAAGACCGCGAGTATCGAGTTTGTCTTCACATTACAAGTCGATATCGATCATCTAAACTACCATCACATAAAAGAGAGTTGTGGTCATCACGATGAGCGTCATCGCGATCAAACTGGTCCTCATCCGGTTCCTCCAACGCTCCCTCCTCTCTCCCGCTAGATAGCGGGCATATCTAGATTCGGCCTCCGCCCTCGTGGTGTACCCTTTGTAATCATATCGCTGAAATGGTGAACCTGTCTCCGACACTCCTCCCGATCGTCAGAGACTCCGGGAACCTTACCCTTGTACTTGAGTGAATTCCTCCTTGACGGTGCGGAGCGCATTCGGACGCCGGTCCTTCCTTTGCTTCTTCGATTGGCTGCCATCTGTGTGTGCGCCGCCATCATCAGTGGTGGCGTCAGGATCGGTGTCTTCCGTGGCGTCCTCATAGCGGTGAGGTTGTTCCTCCATCTCCTGGGACAGCTCCCAGAATTGCTTGCCGCCCGAACCACCGGCCTCATCGTTGTGGGCCATGTTTCGCTCTAAATAGGAAAAAAGTTTGGTCAAAAAGTTGGTTATTGTCAAGGAACAAGATCATGGCCTCATCATTTAGGGTTTGTCGACACCGAGGCACCCTAAAAGCCTAAGCTTTCATCATTTAGGGTTTGTCGACGCCGAGGCACCCTAAAAGCCTAAGCGTACATCATTTAGGTTCTCATCGACACCGAGGCATCCGGGGCAGCCAAGTTAAGTTTTCATCATTTAGGGTTTATCGATGCCGAGGCACCCTAGGTTGGGCCTAATCACTTGGCACTAATCACTTGGCTCTACTGCCACCTATGTTGGGTTTATCATCTAGGGTTTATCGATGCTAAGGAGAATTCTAAGTTGGGCCTAATCACTTGGCTCTATTGCCACCTATGGTTTAATGCAGCAAGAATGGCGGGCAGTTGATCCTACTTAACTAAGTACTATGATACCCCGGCCCATGCATTAGTCGCAGTACCCCATATGTCCTATTTTTAGCAAAGTCATGCTAAAATTCACGGAAAATTTCAGCATGACCTTTGCTGAAAATAGGACATATGGAGTACCCAATTTGCCGGAACGGAAGTTAATCAACATTCCGACAAACTCAAGGGCCTCTCGGGTACTCGCAAATTCATCACGACACGATGGTCGGAGACATGACCTTTGCAAAATGGTCGGAGACACGATGGTCTTTCTCAATGTGATCAATTGATGGATCAACACATAAAACATGTCCAATAAGTATGATTTATAGAGTCAACATCAGTATGAATATATATAAAGTTTTTCTTCATCAGCCAGGCCCATGCAAGTAATCGCATCCGTAAACTATTTCTGCTACTCTGATACTAACTACACTCTGTATTTATAGATTCATTTCAGATGAGATCAGATTGAGCTCCAACTGTAGCTGCAGCTGAGGGATCCATGAGCCATCATGCCAGCCAGCCAGGAAATAAACTTTACTTTCCAAAGGAAATAAAAATACAATGCATACGTACATACTTAAGCAGGTAGATAGATAGATAGATAGATAGATAGATAGATAGCTGAGCATGTTCAGTTTACAAGAATGAATATAAACAAGCAAAGAATGCATGCAAGTTTAAAGTAAAACGTTTCAGTTAATGCAAGTACTCCTCTTGCTCTCTACTTTCTCTCTTCTCTTCTTCAGTTAATTAACTGAATTTTACTGATGTTGTTGTTAACTGAATTTTACTAGTTAAACACATTATAACTGAATTTTACCACGTCTCCCCTCCTGGACGTTTCAGAAACAGGAGGGCCCACGTCTCCCCTCCAGAGTTTTCGAGGGCCCACGTCTCCCCTCCAAAGGGCAGGACGTTTGAGTTTTCGAGGCAACTCACCACGTCTCCCCTCCGGCAACTCCCCACGGCGCAGAGGGGTTTTCTTCCCACGCCCGTAACCCCTCCTATTCCATTGCCGCCCATCTTCCTCCCTCTGCCTCCCTCCTCATTCCATTGCCGCCCATCTTCCTCCCTCTACCTCCCTCTGCCTCCAAAGATCAAGCAACTCCCCTCTGTCTCCACCATCGCTGGCCAGGAGGGCAATGGCGGAGGAATCGTGGAGCAACTCCTCCGTCTCGCCAAGAGAATGGCGGAGGCATCATGGAGCAACTCCTCCGCTCCGCCAAGCATCACCGTGGTGAGGCGTCGGCAAGGAGTCAGCCGTGGTCGACGACGATGTTCCGGTCTCCGGGCAGAAGCGGGACTACACCATGCCGCTCAAGGTTGATATCCACCTGAAGGAGCCGCTGGATGTTCTATGCACCAGCAATCCAGACGAAGCCGACAAGATGATCCGCAAGATGAGGAGGAGGCTCGGCGGCATGCTTTCTCGGAATATCGGTGTTGATGTCGAGTATACCAGGGAAGACAAACCTCCGCAAATTGCTGCAGTTCTGCGATTATGCGTGGAGGATCTCGCCCCGTATACCACATCACCTTGACAACCAAATGGTAAAACATCCAGTTCAAGTAGTTTTTTGGTGATCATACGTAATGTTGTCTACAAGTTTTTGTGATCATTTAGTAGCTGTTATGAATGTTGTCTTGTAATGCTAAAGATTGCAAAAAAATACATCATTGAGATGTTATGCTTGCTGTTTTGATCATACGTAATGTTGTCTTGTAGTTGTTGTGATCATTTAGTAGTTGTTGTGATCATACTGCTTTAACTGAATTTTGGTCGAATCAAGATGCTATTTTAACTGAATTTTGCTTCAACTGAACCCATTTTAATTCTGTAGTTTCTGAAGTTTTTGAAGTAGATGAATTTGAATGCTAAAGATTATTTTGATGCAGGCCCAAGGAACTCCGCCCGCTCCTACAGGAGAAGAAGTTGTACACCTTTGTTGGCTTCTGCATTGGAGGCGACAAGGAGAAGCTGAAGTTGTCTGGTTTGGAGATCAACCCCGACAAGTACGTCGACTTGCAGCGCAAATGGAGAGTTCCAAACAATGGAAAGAAGTTGTAGTCTTTGGCTGAGTTTGCAGCCAGCCTCATCCACCCATCCTACTCAAAAATGAAGCAGAAGATCGACATGAATTCGGACCACCTACTATGGGGGGACAGCCCACTGCCAAACAAGCTCATCGAGTACGCCATGAAGATGCGTCGCCACCTACGAGGCATGGAAGAAAATCAAATTCAACAAAGAAGGTTTCGAGCTCTAGCAAGAGGCGGATGATCATTGGGATGACCCCTACTACTGGGATATTGAGTTGTTTGTGGTATTGGGATGACCCCTACTACTGTGTCTCAGTTTGTAGTTATGTGGTTGAACAAGTTTGCTTTTGTTATGTTGAACAAGTTTGCTTTTGTAATGATGAACACGTTTGCTTTGGTTGTCGGTTGACATCATCTCATCGCTGAGCATGGTTTAGTTTTACCTTTATCTATTTATTATTTAGGCAGAGCTATTCAGGCATGGAAGATATAATCATCCTTATGGTGAGGATCGCAATGTTTTTAGCTTCCAAGTTTCTAATGACACATGATCTTTTCAACCACGTAACTTAACCGCAAACATTTCCCAGAATTGTAGTTACACATTCCAACCAATACCTGCAGGTTGTAATTTCATACTGAATGACCATCAATGACTAAGTGAAGCAAATAATTGCTATGCATTTCTTGGCACGCGCGAAGGAAGAGGGGAGAGGAGGCGGAGCTCACGGGGGAAGCGCAAGGAGGCCCTGCGACAGCTTAGTAGCAACAAAGGTGGCCGAAGTTGAGGAAGACAGCGGCGACCCGAGGAAGAAGAGGTGGAGGGGGGTGGAGGGGTCGAGCGCGGTCGCGCCCTGGTTCCGCGGCTCGCCGGCCCGGTGTTGAAGCAGATTCTGCCCGCCGCCTTGCCTGTCGCCTCGCACGGTGGAGCTCGAGGGCTGGGAAGGTGAGGGAGGGGGTGGGTGGGTGCGGTGAAGGCGAGGGAGGGGTGGATTGGGAGCGGACGGCGATGGGGGGCAGGGCAGGGGCTGACTGGGGGCGGCGACGAAAACGGAGGCGCGGGGGCGGCGGCGGCGTGGGTCGGGGCAGCGTGCGGGTGGATCTGGTGGCGAGGGAGAGAGGGTCAAGGATCTGGCGAGAGGAGGGAGGATAGCTAGGGAGGGTTCTAATGGCACACCGTCAAGTCGTGCGCCATAAGTATGACTATTCTAATGGCGCACCACCCCTCGGTGCGCCATTAGAATTTTGTTTTAATCTAGCCCACTAACCATATCTACAACCTAACCCTATCTACAACAGAACCCACCCACTAGACGACTGGTCAGCACGCAGCACACACACCAGGAGGTCCTGGGTTCGATTCCCAGGCTCCCCAATATTTTTTTATGCATTTTAAATGCTGTTTTTATATTTATTTGTGTTTAAATATGTTCAAACTTGTTTAAATCATAACAGTAATATTTTTTTATAAAAACAGTAATAATTTTTTTAAAAATATGTTCAAATTTCTTACTTGAAAATATCATCGGCGGCGGCGGTGGAGCGGGGGAGGGTGCGGGGATCGAGATCGAGATGGAGGGGGAATCGAGATCGAGATGGAGGGGGATCGAGATCAAGTGTCCTCATGAATTCCAAAAGTGCCCATGAAATTTAAAAATATTCATGATATCAAAAAGTGCCCATGAAATACAATCGAGAAATGAAGACTACGATTTAAATACAATCGATCTTAGCTAGCTATCTGTTCACAATCTTCTTGCCCTTCTTTTTCGCAAATGGAGTTCTTCTGTGGAACGGACGTCCTTTAGGTAGGGTGGTCCTGCTTCTTCTTGTGGTGTGTGCTGCTACTTCATCGTTGTCGTCATGTTCGATCTTCGGGTCACCGTACTTGTCGAAGTCTTGCTCATTGGCTAATCCATCCATTCCGATGATCTTCCTTTTGCCTCTCCTCACGACAACACGACTGGGCTTTGGCGGTTCGGTAATGAAGAAGCATTGGTCCACTTGGGAAGCCAGTACCCATGGCTCATTTTTCGCGGTGACGTTTGCGCCCGCGGTCTTGGATTTGGCTTTGGGTATAAACACGACTGGGCTTTGGCATAGTGCGCCATTAGTAGGTTTGCAAAAAAGTAAAAAAATATATACTAATGGCGCCTTTGTCTTGGTCGTGCGCCATTACTAGTTCTAACTAGTAATGGCGCACTTTGCCAGCCCTGCGCCATTAGTTTGTATGGAAAAATGGGGAAAAAATCAATAGTAGTGGCGCACCGTGAGCACGGTGCGCCATTAGTGTGGAAGACACTAATGGCGCACGAGCAACCGGTGCGCCATTAGTATATAGTAGTGGCGCACTACTTACCTGGTGCGCCATTAGAATCAGTCTTATCTATAGCCCTTTTCCTAGTAGTGTCTGTTTGCCCATGATATGAATGATGTCATACTATGTTCATCCTACTTTAAACCATGTCTCTTTATCCTTAGATGTTAATGAATGTGAGGAAATAGACAATACAGTAGGCATGCTACATGGACATATGTCCCGAAAGTGATTTTATTATGTAGTTGGCACTACAATACATGCTAATGTATTACAGTAGTTCACCAAAATAAGTTATGTATAAACGTGAAACCTACTTTGTTTGTTTTTGTCTCATTAGTAACTTATCTGGTACACTAATCTACAAGTTCAAACTTTCAGCAAGCTATGGAACAAATGATTGAACAGCCACAACCACCTGAAGGTGATGAGGTTACCACAGGCACAATGTCATCTCTTGCTGCAGTGCGTCAGTATCTCTCCACTAACAGTGCAAAAAGCACCTTCCTGCGTAATCCTGCATAAGTTTTTCATATTTTTCTGGTAGGCCTGTGCCCATAGTGGGCCTTTAACAGGCCTAAATATAATTTGGGCCCTCAGTAATAATAGGCCGTTTACATGTGTAAATATCTCGAGCCCATAAAAAACATGGGCCTTTAATAGGCCGAAAGTAAGATTGGGCCCTGATACTGCCAAATAACCCATCGTCTCAAAGAGTTTAAATGGTGGCCCATTTACATGCGGATCGTCCACGGGTTGTAAATGCGCCGACCTACTACACGGGCCTTTAACAGGCCGGAAGTTCGGTTGGGCTTGATTAGTGTCATTTTTATATGGGCCGTTAGTAGGCCTGATGTGGCGCTGGGCCACATATGGCCCATGGATTTCGTCCGACGTTAACATGCCGAAAGTCACAACAGGCTCAAAGTGGCCCAAATCTGTAGTGGGCCTCTAACATGCCGAATGTCAGACATGGACGAATATGACCCATATCCTTCACAGTTGTTTATGGGCCGAAAGTTTCAATGGCCTATAAATGGGCCCAAATGAAGCAGGACCTCTAACAGGCCCGAAACACACTGGGCCGTAATTCGTCCCAAATTCTTAGCGGACTATTACCGGGCCAGAAGTGACCATAGGCCTCGATGATGACAAGTTTAGGACGGGCCGTTGACGGGCCGATTTGACGCTAGCCGTACGGGTCTTAACTGAGAATGTTGGGCCTTTAGCTGGGCCGGCCCATTATGGTTTGCAAAATCTTGTGGGCCTTTAGCTGGGCCGGCCCATTATGGCCCGCTAAATCTTGTGGGCCATTAGTTGGGCCAGCCCATTATGGCCCGGTAAATCTTATGGGCCTTTAGTTGGGCCGGCCCATTTAATCTTTATGGGCCATTTTTGGGCCGGTCCACGTGTCAATGTATCATAGGCGCATCTCGCCCATTGGATGAGTTACACCTATTCCAACGGTGAGAAAACACGTGTTTCCTCCGGCCAATGGGTATTTTACACGTGGAAAATCCCCATTGGTCCGGGCTGTTAATGGGTTATCAGATCCAAAACCGGACCCGATAGCTTAATGGCGTTCTGTTACGGTGGATGCCATGTGTCGGTCACCCTTGGCGAAAGCACTTCTATGACGCGCGATTTATCATCATGGAAGTGGACACTCCCATGATGATAATTTTTGTAATGTCATGGAACACTTCTACGACAGCACAGGTATGACTATCTTGATTCTGTCATAAAATTGTCATGGATGTACATGCATGACAGAAAACGTGACCTACTGTGACAAACACGTATCATCACGGAAGTGTATTTTTTTGTAGTGCAAGAATTTTCCTCCTTTCTTCTTAAAGGACCTTGTTTCAAACTTTCTTAATGTTAGGAAGTAGAAGTACGGTGAAATAGATCGAGTATCAAGTGGCTCTTTCTGGGGATCAAATGGCTCTTTCTGGGGATCAAATGGTTCTTTCTGGAATTGACTTTTGAAAGCCATCAACCAGAGAACGAAGAATCACTATGTCCGCCGCAAGAGCAAGAGAAGATAAAGGACACGACCTCTAAGCGAGTGCGAGGCGAGATTTGCGAAACCAATTTGATGCATCCAATGGGCAGCAGTATTGAGGCGACGTGGCCTACCTGAGTGTAGTCACCACAATTTGAGAGTCCATCATAATTTTTTCCCTCACCTTATTCTACTGAGCTCTATTCTCTTCTACAATTCTCTTCTCGTTCGCATGAGCAAAATGCAGAGAACTAGTTATTTTCCTCTTGTGCCCATTCAATTGGTTCCGCTTTGCTCCACATCATTTGGAATCTCGCGCGATTTGTCTCGAGATAAAGATACCTTACCATGAAAATCATCCTCTTCCCGTTGCTATTTCTTTTTGCACGCCTCGCTTCATACGGAGTACCTGATATCATCTACCACTCTTTCCAATCTTGCCCTCAATGAGCTGGTCGACTCAAAATCCGCCCTAGCTTTACCATCGGCCTTCGATTTCGTTTCTTCGCTTTTATAGAGCTTTTCCTTTTAAGTAATGTCGGCTACCGAAAACTCTTGCTATCCAATCCTGACCCAATGTACTCCATACTGAGGGGTATGGCGCATACCCATACCCATGACCAACCTGTAAGGTGTTCCCTAGTGAACTGAATTTCTGGGAACATTAATAGAAAAATGACTGTGCACTCTAATTTGGTAGAGAAATATATTACAACATTGTTTAGCTGTCTATACTCTAACTTTGCATTCAAATAGGGGTCAAAATGCTTGGTGTCCAACCAGATATCCACAAAGAATAGTCAGTATTAGTTTACCATTTTCTAGTACATATTTCTAAACCAATTGCATCTCTGGTAACTCTGAAATTACTTGAATCAGTATTGCTATGATATCCCCTCTCCAGTACTGCATGTTCCCTTGCTGCTCCAGTTGGTTTACTCCCAGAGACATGATTAGTACCACCAGAGGTTGAATCAATCATTCCATCCCCAACTCCTACATCAGAAACAACAATGAGAAAAAACTCTTCCATTCTATCTATGGTAGATAAAGGAGCTTCAAAGCCGTAGCCATCCTCATGGCCTTTTCACCCTACAGCCGTTGCACTTTTTTTATTAAATGAAATAGTTCGTTTTCTCGCTCTTAACTCGAAAGTACTAACTAAATAGGGGCACGGAGAAATAAAGAAGTGTGGGGGAGAAGCAGCCGAGCTCATTCCCTTCCATTCCTGCTCTATAGTAGGGGTTATGTCCCCCTTTCCTAGTGAGAGCAATACGCAATGCTGCTACGAATAGAGATAGTGCCCTATCGACTGCAAAACGGTACTCTGCTTCAACCACATCGTATGGCTCCCTAATTTCAAACCAAGCTGTAGACCAAGTAGGAAACAACTAAAGGTTCCGGTCCAAAGGTAGAAGATCCGTTGGTTGGAAATCCGTATCAATTGTTAGTGGTTCTCCCGTTCTTGGTACTGTTTCATGTGACTCTAAAGCCCCAACTAGGCTAGATCGAGATCTTGGTCCTTGCTAGGCTTACTCGCGTAAATAACCCCCATGTCTTAGGTGTTTTCGGGGGTAAGCGAGTTAGTGCAATCGGTTGCACAACCATCCAGTCCATATCATAATTGTCATAATCAATCATATCAGTAGGTGGCATACTTTCCTGCTCAAGTCCATCTACTATGGATGTGGGCTTGGACCAAGCCATCCCCAAACACTGAACTGGATCTTGAAAACGGGATTGCTCCTTACCCAATCAAAAAAAGAAAGAAATTTAGGAGAGGATTGATAGGTTTAAGCATTGAGGGTTGTTCGCTCTTATGGATACCTGTGAGTTAGGTCGGGAATTGAAAAGGAGACAACTGAAGTCATACAGATCCAGTTGGGAATGTTGTTCATGCAGTGGAGAGCGTAAATGACCGGCCCTTGAGGCGTGAGTAGACTTATCATATAGAAAGGAAAGAGATAAGCGGAGGGAGGATGGTTTGATGATAGCCAAGATCTCCATCTCATTTGTCACTCTCATATTCTTAATAGAAATCGGCAAGCAGATACAACCACTAGGCCATTGCCATTCGACTAGTCTATCAGAGTATCCTACGAAGTTAGGTCCAGTGGGCGCAGGATGCGCTAAGCCATTCGATCTTCCTGCTCGTGGTCCACCATAGAGCTCCTATGTAGCAGTTTTTTTTCTCGCTTAACTAATTTGTATTAGGAAATACAGCTGAGATCAGCCAACAGTTCGAGCACTTAGCACAATGTGCCACTTAACCGGACGAGCGCAAGACCGGGTCTACCTACCTTATGACATTTATGAAAAATGAACATTGTATTAAGGGGTTTCTATCAGTTAGTAACAAAGCCGGCAGTATCCTTCAATTCAAGGGTCAGCTACGGGAGGTATGTTTCCATGTGTGCCGAAGAAGCGTCTATCATTATATGCTATTTATCCAATCAAAAACTTCTTCGTTTAGTTGGTAGAACCCACGCCAATATCATATTGACTCTCTCTCACTGTCTCTCTCGTCCAATAAGAGTTTCCGAGAGTTACTTTATTCAAATTCTCTCCTTTCCAATTCTCCAAAAGGAAAAAAGAGTAATATGACAACAATATTGCTTTCATTTATTTTGAGTTCTTTCTTTGTTGAGATGGAAATCGAAGTTCTTTTGAAAAGGGCTAGGTAGTTTGCGCGCAGGCCAAACTTCTTCATGAAAGGTCAAAAATAGACTTGGATTTATATGGGTTTCTTAATGACTAGTCGTTCTTTTGAAGCCTTAAGAAACCAGCAGACAAAGCGGCAGTTTTTCTCGAATGACCTTATTTCGAGAATCAACTAACCGACAAATTCGTAGCCCAGGTGATTCGCTGCCTCCCTCTCACCAAAATGGGATGAATCTTCTCATGCAGCTTTTTGATTATTCAGGGCACAGCGAAGCCAATTTCCATCAAGGCAAGGGGGTAAATAAGGGGGAAGAGGAGTTGTAACTATAGAAAAGAGAAATGACTATAAGGAACCAACGATTATCTCTTCTTAAACAACCTATATACTCCACACTTAACCAGCATTTGATAGATTATCCAACCTTGAGCAATCTTAGTTATTGGTGGGGGTTCGGTTCGTTAGCAGGTATTTGTTTAGTCATTCAGATAGTGATCATGCTTTTTAGCTATGCATCACACACCTCATGTGGATCTAGCTTTCAACAGTGTAGAACACATTATGGGAGATGTTGAAGGGGGCTATTGCTCCGTTATATGCATGCTAATGGGGCAAGTATGTTTCTCATTGTGGTTCACCTTCATATTTTTCGTGGTTTATATCATGCGAGTTATAACAGTCCTAGGGAATTTTTTCGGTGTCTCGGAGTTGTCATATTCCTATTAATGATTGTGACAACTTTTATAGGATACGTACCACCTTGGGGTCAGATGAGCTTTTGGGGAGCAATAGTAATTACAAGCGTAGCTAGCGCCATACCAGTAGTAGGAGATACCATAGTGACTTGGCTTTGGGGTGGTTTCTCTGTGGACAATGCCACCTTAAATCGTTTTTTTAGTCTCCATCATTTACTCCCCCTTATTTTAGTAGGCACCAGTCTTCTTCATCTGGCCGCATTGCATCAATATGGATCAAATAATCCATTCGGTGTACATTCTGAGATGGATAAAATTGCTTCTTACCCTTATTTTTATGTAAAGGATCTTGTAGGTCAGGTAGCTTCTGCTATCTTTTTTTCCATTTGGATTTTTTTGCTCCTAATGTTTTGGGGCATCCCGACAATTATATACCTGCTAATCCATTGGTGTGCGTCGGTCCTAAACAAACGGTTTTTAACCCCTTTCCGCGATGGCATTTGGAACCGTCGCCAAGTGGGTGTGGGCAATAGGGGGGTCCTTCCCACACGACCTAGAAACCATCGGGATATGCCCTCCTGGAACGCACGCTTGGCAAAATGAGATTGCGTGTGACCGGCGAGCGCTCAAATACGGAAATACGTATAGTAGAGCTAAAAATACAATTATACGGTGAAATTGTTACCGGTCACAAGTACATCCCACACATTCAGTCCCCGCCAAATGTTTCCGTTCGTATGTACATCCCACACAGTCGCTCCAAGGAAAACGTTTCCGTCATAGGTACATCACACACAATTTTTCCCATTAAATCGTTTGTGATAACATTGCCATTGCACACGATATTAATAATTTTATCGTTTATGTTATTGAATGCATCACAGACGGTGCGTAGAAGAAACTGTGCGGCATAGGCTGTCCATCACACACACTTTTTATGTGGTAAACATTTGCACAAGGTGGCCTAATGCAAACAGTTTTCAAGAGAAAGTCGTGTGTGCAGTGGAGATTGATTGCACACGCAGTGGATCCTAGAAACGTTTCTGATCTCCACGTATATCGCAGATGTTTCGCTTTCGCAAACCATGTGCAGTGTAATCCCTAATTAATCCATAATTAATCCAATTAATCCATAATTTAAAAATCACATGTTTTGAATTTGAAAGTAGGCAATCACTTATTTCATATCCAAACATGTTGATTACAAGTATAGGTTCAACCACGAATCCATAATTTGATGCACAGGTACATATACTGAAGAACTACAGAAGCACCAAGTAAAGAATGATGAACCGCAGTTGTACTAAAGACTGTAAAGAGAGAGATGAAAGACATTCTAGTTGCTGGAGAAGGTGAAGCGGAATGCCCATGCGTAAGGCGCGCACAACTCTAGGCCAACCCCTTGTGATGGCTGCCCGGCCATCCTTCACTGTCTTCATTAGGACTTCTTGATGCTCATTGTAGTCTGGATGAAATACTTTAACCTTCATTGTGTGTCCATCAATCATGTACTTTGCGAGGTAATCTTGAGTGAACTGCTTCGGGAACCATTGGGAACGAAAAAGATTCAGACATTGCTGTCTAACAACTCATTATGGTTAATAAAAAGAGAAGGCTGCAGAGTTTGTAGTTACCATCCTACAACTCACTGTTGTGTTGGATAGAGCATAAACAAATAATTTGCTTTCCACCATTTGTATATTTTTGCTAATAATCCTTATCAGTTTCCTCACTTGATGCGTGTTCATCAATATCTCATTGCCCCATACGAAAAAAGGGTCGATGCATGGATCCTTGCCAAGGGCATATGTACCTACAAGCAACAAGTCAATATTAGAAGCTATCTAGTGTCCAGGCCTGGATATATATGCACTACATTATGGAACGACGGGGGGAGTACAAGCTGATGGATAAAGCTAACCTCGGCGGAAAATGGTGGCCACTCCCATTGTTGTCCTGCATAAGTAGTGGAAAGGCATGATAAGTACAGCAATCTTAACATCAAACAAATATAGCAAAGGTAAACAACATCATCTCTAAATGATAGCTTGAATGTGTTGGTTTCAGCATGCTGTTAAAGCATATATAAAATGGAAGGCAATGTTACTGACAGCAGGCTTAACAGCCATCAAATATTGCAATTCAAACTTGTATTGTTCAAAATGAATAGAACGTAGGTAATGCTTAAACATCACACTGGATAAATGTGTAAAACTGAAATAAAGGGCATGTGTTAACTACACCAGGCATAACTGGAACCAAATATAGCCGTTCAAACTGGTATTGATGCAGTCGAGCGGCACAGTTCCGACTTGCACATAATGAACAACACATTGTGAATGACTGAAATAAACAAGGCATAAATGATCAGTATAACAACCAAATATAGCCATTGAAAACTGGACAGAGTCTCACTGCAACCAACCTAACAAGCAAATACAGATAAACAGGGCATATGCTTGAAAACTGGACAAATATATGCTCACTGCAACCAACCTAACAAGCAGATAAAGATAAACAAGACATCTTCTTGATAACTGGAAAAAAGCTAAAAAAAAGCAACCTAACAACCAAATACAGATAAACAAGGCATCTACTAGATAATCGGACAAATGCTAAAAAAACAACCTAACAACCAAATAAAGATAAACAAGGCATCTGCTTGATAACTGGACAAATGCTAAAAAAAGCAACCTAACAACCAAATACAGATAAACAAGGCATCTGCTTGATAACTGGACAAATACTCACTGCAACCAAACTAAGAACCAAATATAGATAAACAAGGCATCTTCTCGATAACTGAAAAAATGCTCACTCCAACCAACCTAACAACCAAATACAGATAAAAAAGGCATCTACTCACTATAAACAACCAAATATAGCCATTCGTGAAACTAAACTGGACAATTCATACTTAAACATCACATAGACCTATTGAACAATACATTTTTGCATAACTGAAATAATTAAACATGGCACAGTTAAAGCACCGCACGGAAAATGGTACTCCAACAAAGGGTACGGGTTGGCAAGCTAGAAAAGGTAAGATTTGCTGATAAAATGTTGCCTCACATTTCATGGACGAGATCCTTCCAGTTGGAAGAGCACAGACCCATGGTGCACTCTCTGATGTCACAGATGTGCTGTTTCACCTTGGAAGAACCTTCGTGGGTGCCCTCCTCGAGGTCGTGGTCGTGGTCGATGAGATCTGACTTGGCAATTGAGGATCCCAAGCCGCCGTCGTAGAACGTGTCGTTCAGAAGTGACAAAATGGGCTCGATGGCATATAAAGCTCGCCAATCCTTGACCGCTTGGCGGAGGAGATCAGCGGCAGGGCCGTCAAAGGGATAAATGGAGGTTGAACCAGAGAGGTTGGGGATGGACCAGTTAACCTGTGACATGGCCCGCATGAAGCCGTCGGCGTGGACGAGCTTGATGTCGTAGCCAGCTTTCCCGAGATACAGTAATACGCTAGCCCGCTGAGATGAAGCCTTTGGCATGGCAATGTAGTCAACATCTTCGCTGGCTTCCACGGCGACGTGTTGCTCCGGGATCGACAGGTCGGGGAGAACGGCGGCCACCTTGCCAACGCCCGCCAGAGAGGCCATGATAAACCTCTTCTTGGCCGAACGCTCATCGGGCTCCCCGGGATACGTGGTCGAGCTTAGGCTGCGACATTCTGGAGCAGGGGATGTGGATCTGGCGGGGAGGGACACCGCAAGCCTCATCTAAAAACTCAGGGGAGTGGGACGACAGTATGGGAATCGTTGGGTAACCTAAACTTTATTATCTAAGCTAGGAGGAACGGGCAGACCGGCAGGGGCTGGCGGTGGCGCCGGTGGCGGGAGGGAGCTAGGATTCGAGGGGGGAGGGGGCGGGTGGGGGACTGTGGAGGGGGGGTGGTGTTTGAGGATACGTCGCGGCTACTGAAAATTTTAGTAATGGTGGGTGGAGATGGTGGTGGACGAGGGAGGGCGACGGTTCAAATGCCTCGGCTACTGCAATTTTACTATAAGGTCGGTGCTGGAGGAGTGTGGGCAACGGTTGAAGTACGGCGGCTACTAAAATTTTGGTAAAGGAATTGATGGGCGGGAGTGCCCAAGATCGTGCACGTTCCAATAACAATATGCGTGTATGATAATAAGGAAAAGTGGCGTGGATCCACCGATGTTTGCAACACTCAAGGCGGGTAGTTTGTTTTTTATATTTCTAGCTAGCTGGTCTATTGTACACGGTTCATCCTAATTTCCAAATAAACTTACCCGCCTTTAGCTTGCACAGGTGATGGTTTTACATCGCACTTGCATCACACACGGTTAAGCCAGTACCTCCACCCTTTGCTCGCGCTTGCGCGGTCGTGGTGATTTCAGCGCACTTGCATCACACACGGTTGAGCCAGTACCTCCACCCTTTGCTCGCGCTTGCGCGGTCGTGGTGATTTCAGCGCACTTGCATCGCACACGGTTGAGCCAGTACCGCCACCTTAATTTGCTCGCGCTTGCGCGGTCGTGGTGATTTCAGCGCACTTGCATCGCACATGGTTGAGCCAGTACCTCCACCTTAATTTGCTCGCGCTTGCGCGGTCGTGGTGATTCACATCGCACTTGTATAGCACACGGTTAAGATATTATACCCCGTGTTCGTTGAGGGTCATCCGAGTCTTGCAGCAAAAAATAACTTTAGAGAGGGTCAAAAGACAGCCACACCAGCATGTGGACAAATATATATGAGTGAAAAGGGTGGTCTGTGATGTTCAAAATTCCAATGCACAACTTTGACCCCGCGGGCCCACGGTTGGGCGCGTCATTGAAGATCGATGAGAGGGGCCAGAAGTCAAGAACCACCTGGAAGTGGCCAAATATATGTACGAATATTGGGGATGTTTAAAACTTTAAATACACAATGCATAACTTTGGTGGCACCTGCCTCGCAAACCTGAAAGCACCCTAATAACCACCTAGCTAGGATATATATATAATGAAATAATGTCGTACCTAGCTACGATGCTTGGCCCACCACCTCCCACTTCGTGTCAGCGGGGCGGATGCACGTAATGATCGATACTTTGGTCATACATGCATGTCGCCATGACCTACCATAAGACGGACCAATGAATCTTTCGTTTGGTCAAATGACAGTTGTTGTTGTCGATAAACCGCTTGGGCCAATAGATTGAACCATCATAAATATCGCACGAGAGGAACCACAAAACCAGCACCTCTTGCATGCGGCCCAAAATGATGTACGTTGGGAAGGGGTGATGTGTGTTTTCAATATAGAATAATGTACAATTTAGATGTGGTGCCTACCTCTCGATACAGACAACAACCATGAAGGGAAGGTAGTTAAGGACGAGATATGTACGCAAGGTTTGATGTAGGTCGAACCAAGCAATCCGAGCATCTGGGAGGGAATCCAGACAATGCATGAGCTCGAGCTTTGGTTGACCGACATTTGACGATGACCGGCCCTAACGCGAACTAGGAGGAATCCATTCATGGCCAACACATAACCCTCATTATCGTTCAAAGGGATGATCTATATACACTCGGGGAGCCCATAGATATCTGTGTCGTCACAAAAAATCGCACAAGGGAGAGGTGGTCGATCAGAAGACCCCGTATACACTGCATGCGGCCCGAAAATATGTATGGGTACGAAGTTTTATGATGTGTTTAAATCCCAAATGCACAACTTCGATGGGCCACGCCAACTACATTACAAACCGAACACCGTACCCGACTCCAAGCCTGGTTCAATACCTATGATGTCAGTTTCCCAACTTCGAGGCGGCGGCGGGGAGGGGGGGGGGTCGTCCCATGCATGCGCTCAAACTTTATTTTGTCTAGCATGGGACACATCTGTATATATATATATACATCTATACATCTATACACCTATAGAGTGTGAGAATAACTATGGAAGTTGCTCATTGGATGAAGCCAATCCGACGGTACAGAGATGGCAAATCCGAGCACTACTGGCCGTTAGATATCATCTACATTTCACCAGATTTTGCCACATGTACAATATAGAAGACTCCATGGTTGAACTTAAGCACAATGCACAAACCTCAAAACACAGGCACTTCTCCTTTGTTCTCTAGAATCTTCCATATCTTAATTGCCCAAACCTTTTTTTCTAAATGAATTGTCACTTTTTGTTTTTACCTTTAAAATGCACAATTCCATGAATCTTAAAATAGTTTTTTTATAAAACTAATTGATTTTGGATGAGATGAACTATAAGAAGTAAACGAACATCTACATCATGCATATCTTCTGGGAGAAGAGGCGGGAAATCGATGAGAGGAGTGGCGAGAAACGGTAGCCTGTTTTGAATGAAAACCTAGTGGAGAAGGAGGCGTGAGCTACACGACGCATGCGCACAGTGCTTACCCATGTACTGAATGTGTTGTCGAAAGGGCTCAGGGTTGCCGTTCGATCTGGGAGCATCCAACGGTGCACACGTACGATCCGTGGGTTTGGGTTCCGCCAGGTAACGCTGGACTCAGATTGCGCTACAATGGGGGATATCCTACGGGAAACAACCTTAGGTGGAAAACGGTGAAAACCACGAGAAAAAGATGTTTTTAATTTTAAAGATCAAAAATGTGGGTGTTCAGAGGATGATGTTTTATTGTTACAAAATTTCAAGTTGAAACACATTACGAGATGTGAGCTATGAAAAAGACAAAATCAGTGTTGAATAGTGCCGAATAGTAATGTCACTATTCAGGGCGGGATTTGTCTTTTTCATAGCTCAGATCTCGTAAATGTTTTTCAACTTGAAATTTTGTGTCGCAATAAAACATCACCTTCTTAACATCCCACATTTTTTTTCAGATTTTTATGAAACTTTAAAATATGGTTTCCACGAAGTTCTCATTGAATACCGGCGTTCGTGAGTGAACCGTGTGCTATTTGAAAACATTTTGTGAGAAGAATCTCGGTTTTTAAATCCCCGTAAATCCAAAACTAAGCTGAAATTGTGAAACCTGCCATGGTGTCACGACATCGCACTTATATGCCGAGGAAGTTTTTTCGTCCATTGTGGCTCAAATTTTATTACAAGCCTCTTACAAACCGGAGCTTCTCTCAAAGAAGCCTCGTGGTTCCGATAGGGAAACGTGTCCCCCTTGTGGGCGAAACATAATCACTGCCCTCTTTTCACCTTGTATTTTCTTCTACGGGCAACATGGAACGACAGGATATCCGTGCTGAAATTTAAACTTATTCAGGGTTCGTTTGGCCTTTTTATACACTAATTGAGTTTCCTAGGCATTTAATGTCCATAATTCAAATCTGAACTACAAATACATGCTCCATTTCACCAAAATGGCTAGAAAAATTATACATCTGTCCTTCGGTGCATGTTTAGGTCCCATGCCAGGAGTGGGAACGAATTACAACCGCACTGGCGTCATGGCTCATCCTCAAACATTTCGAATCTCGGTTTTTAAGTCCCGATAAATTCTAAACTCACCAGAAAGTCATCAAAGGTGGCATGGTGTCACGTCCTGGCACATATATGTCATGGTAAAAACATTGTCCAATTTGGCCCAAGCTTTATTACAAACCTCTTACAAAAACTAGAGCTTCTCTCAAAGAAGCCTCGTGGTTTTGATAGGGAAATGTGTTCCCCTTTGGGCGAAACGTAATCACTGCCTCTTTTTGCCTTGTATTTTCTTCCACGGGAAACATGGAACGACAGGATATCCGTGCTGAAATTTAAACTTATTCAGGGTTCATTTGGCCTTTTTATACACTAATTGAGTTTCCTAGGCATTTAATGTCCATAATTCAAATCTGAACTACAAATACATGCTCCAGTTCACCAAAATGGCTAGAAAAATTATACATGTGTCCTTGGGTGCATGTTTAGGTCTCATGCCAGGAATGGGAACAAATTACAACTGTACCGGTGTCCTGGCTCGTCCTCAAACATTTCGAATGTCGATTTTTAAGTCCCCATAAATCCTAAACTCACCAGAAAGTCATCAAAGGTGGCATGGTATCACGTCATGGCACATATATGCCGCGGTAAAAACATTGCCAATTTGGGCCAAGCTTTATTACAAACCTCTTACAAACCGGAGCCTGTCGCAAGAACCCTCGTGGTTTCGATAGGGAAACGTGTCCCCTTGTGGGCCAAATGATAAACACTCCCTCTTCTAGCCTCGTATTTTCTTCTACACGTGACACGGAACAACTGGAGATTCGCGCTGAACTTTGAAATTATTCAGAGTTCATTTGACCTTTTTTGTTCATTAATTGAGTTTTCTAGGGATTTAATCTCCATCATTCAAATCCGAACTACAAATACATGCTCCAGTGCACCAAAATGGCTAGAAAAAACGTACATGTTTCCTTGGGGTGCATGTTTAGGTCCCACTCCCATGGAACGAATTCAATCGTCTCGCCGTCCTGGCTTGGCCATAAACATTGCGGATCTCGGTATTTAAATGTCTGTAAATCCAAAACTCACCAGGAAATCATGAAACTTGGCATGGTGTCACTACATGGTACATATAATTGTCCAATTTGGGCGAAGCTATATTACAAGCCTTTTACAAACCGGAGCATGTCGCAACCCTCGTGGTCTCGGTAGGGAAACATACCCCTCTTATGGGCGAAACAATAATAGATGCCTCTTCTCGCCTTGAACTTTCTTTTCTACAGGCAACGTAGAATAACAGGAGTGTCGAGCTGAAATTTGAAACTGTTCAGGGTTCGTTTGGCCATTGTATATATATTACTAATTACTAAGTTTTCTATGCATTTAATGTAGTCCATAATTCAAATTTGAACTACAACCACATGCTCCAGTGAAGCAAAATGGGTGGGAAATCGTACATGTGTCATTGGGTGCATGTTTAGGTCTTGTTTAAGGAATGAGAATGAATTACAAACTTGGCGTCGTCCTGAAACAATGAGAAACTCGGTTTTTAAATCCCAATAAATCAAAAAGTCACCCAAAAACCATGAAACTTGGCATGGTTTCATGACATGGCACATATATGCCGTGGTAAAAAAATCGTCCAGTTTGAGAAGAGGCGCACACATTAATAGCCAACGAAGTCCTTTTTCAAACAAAGAGCTGACACATTAATATCGCAAACGGTTGTATTATATTAACCGTGCTTAAATTTAACCATACTCGGTGGCGTGCGTGCGGCTGTTTGATTAGACGGGACGAGCACGAGAAGTCCGCCATGCAGGCTCGACGGGGCGCATGCGAGCAGTCCGCCGCGCAGGCTCGACGAGACGCGTGCATCCTGTCCACCTCGCTGGCTCGACGGGACATGCGAGCAGCAAGGCCGCCCATGCTCACTAGGAAGCGAGCTCTTTGACCTCCATGCACCAGCCGCCGCCTGCTTCGCTCACAACTTCTCCATTAATGGGTTAATTAAAGCACCTGGACGGAGGGTGTGTGCTTGTGATCCCATGGCAGCATTTGCTTTGTTCGTTTTTTCAACTCGTATTCCGCCCTAATTTAAATTGCCACATAGGGCAACGGATAATACGGCCACAAATGAAATGGCAACGGATAATACGACGACAAATTTACAATGGCGCAGATAATAATTGTCTTGCATATTCCAGATAATTTAAAATGCCACATGCGGCAAAGCCCGGAAGACACGGGGGCAAGAGAAGAAGGAAATTGCGGACAATGATCTGGGTCGCTACCGTCTCTACTCATCGATGGATCACCGGGCGGCGAAATCCTCCAACTCCTTCAATTCCTCACGACTTTGCTTGAAAGCAGCCACAGATTCCTCCACCTCCTGCTCGCGCTTGATCCGGAGCTTCCTCAAACCACCCATCAGTTCCTCGACGATCGCTTTCAGCGTCATCTCCGAGTCACTGCTCCGCTCATGCAGCATCTTCCAGCCGGCGGCCTCCTCCTGCTTCTCGGCGACCAACTTGAGGAGCTTCGCATTGTCATCCATGAGTTGCTCGACGAGGCTGGTCGCCTTGTCAACCGAGGCATCGCTGATCTTGAGCAGCTTCATCAAGCCGTCGGCCAGCTCCTGCTGCGTAGTGACGCCAGCGAGAATGTCGTCGTCGCCGGCGAAGGACTTCAGGAATTCCGGCTCGTTGCGATGGTCGACGTCACGAATGCGCTTGTGAGAGCCCTCGCGTGCCCATGAGAGCTCGTTCGAGGGCTCCGCGACGCGCCAGGACATCTCTGTTGTGGCTGCGGCTTTGCGGCGGGACCTCTCTAGTGCTTCCGCGGCCTTGGTCTTTGCTGCCTGCTTATTGTCCACCCTAAACTCCTCCTATCAGTCATGGCGGAATGACTTGATAGAAAAAAACAATTTTGTGGGTGATGAGGAGAGAAACTGTGAAGTAATTTTCGAGTGGGTAGTTTTTATAGCCCGGTGCTATGTGTGAAGACATATTAGTTTAATAGGTGTGAACAGATTTGCAATTACTTATTGCGTTGTAATCAACAATATGACGAGAAACAAGGTCAAACTTTATTGATGGCAGAAGGTTGGCCACGTGATTGCTCGCCGTTGAGGCGGCCGCGGCGCGCTCCGCTCGGGCGTCCCTACGCGCGCTCTGCTCGCCGTTGAGGCAAAGTTACAATGGTAACGGTTAATAATTCATAATAATTGTCTTACATATTCAGGATAATTTAAAATGCCAAATGCGGCAAGGCCCAGAACACTCACGACGTACATATGCATACAATTATAATAAAATATAAGCTACAAGGCTGAGCTGGCGGCCTTTCGACGATGGTCTTCTCGGACTCCATGATCAGCATAGCACCCTTGCGGCCGTTCACTCCGAGTGTCCCGACCCGCCTCTGCCTACGGAGCTGCTGGCGTTGATGGGAGGCTCTTGGGGCTGCTGGGCCTCTTCCAGAAGAGATTGACAGTGTGCAATCGCGCGCATGACAACTTCACGGAACCGCTCCATTTCCATGTCTCTGGCCTGGTAGCAAATTCCGTCGATCCCCTGCATCCTCAAGATATCACGTTGGCGATGTTCTACTTCGTCGGGGAGGTCAACTACGCCAAGGATGCGCTCGAGCCTGGCCACCACATCATCGGGATCTTGGTTGACACAGCCGCCGCGGGCAATGATCAAGCCGCAGGCTCCCTTTGTCTTGGATGAATCGCAGAGGTCCTCCTCCCATACCTTGTGGGGCATCAGGCTCTCGATGAGCACTGGTGATGGCGGTTCTTCGGGTGGGTCGTCGATCATGCCGCCGAGCAGCTCTGGATCTTTTGCATGGTGGATGGCAAACTGCTCATCACACCTCCTCTTCAATATGTCGATTGTGCTCCCAAGGACTGTGACGCCGATATCACTGCCGATGGGCCATGGTGCCTACACCGGCCGATGAAGCTCTTGCTCCCCGACCTGCTCCGTCTTGTTCTCCTCACCGAAGATGTAACGCAGGTAGGCGTCGACGTCGAAGCTTTGGTCGTTGCCTGGGTGAGGCCTAGATCTTCGCATAGTGTCGCGGCGGTGCGTTGCCGCCTGGGTTATATGCAGCAAGCCATTAGCTGGTGGCGGGAAACCGGTGAGGGAATAGGCGTGGATTTTACAATTCACCCATGTGGAGCATGGGAAGCATTCCCTGGAGCGCGGGAAGACTAAGTGGAGCACACACACAACCGAATACCGTATCTGGTGCCACGTGTTATTTATCACACAAGTGTTAACATAAGGAAATGCATGTGTAACTTACTAATCATCGCACACGAGTACTCGCAGACACATCGTGTGCGATACTCCTAGCCACCGCAAGCAACTAATTTGCATTTTCCAAAGTTTTTTGTACACACGTAATCGCTGCGGATTAAGCGTGTTAATCATGCGTGTTGTAAATTCTCGTCGCAAACAGTTCATCCGAGTCAGTTGTTTGCCACGTATCACACACATCTTGTTAAGTTGAACCGTTTCTGTTGCGTCTTCATCCGACTGAACCGTATGCCCTATATCAACACACCTTGAGTTGGCTAACCGTTTATGTTACACTCCCTAATAGCAAACGGTTCATCAGAGCAAACTATATGTCGTATATCGCACACACATTGATATGCCTGCACATTTCTGTTGTTCTGCCTCATCACAAACAGTACGAACAGGTTAGCCGTGTGTGAGGGAGTCCTGGATTAGGGGGTATCCGGGCAGCCGGACTGTGTACAACGTCCGGACTATTGAAGCGTGAAGATACAAGACTCAAGACTTCGGCCCGTGTCCGGATGGGACTTTCCTTGGCGTGGAAGGCAAGCTTGGCGATCCGGATATTATATTTCCTTCCTTGTAACCGACTCCATGTAAACCCTAGCCCTCTCCGGTGTCTATATAAACCGGAGAGGTTGGTCCTTAGTAGGCCGATCACAATTACAATCATACCATCATAGGCTAGCTCTTAGGGTTTAGACTCTACGATCACGTGGTAGATCTACTCTTGTACTGCCCATATCATCAATATTAATCAAGCAGGAAGTAGGGTTTTACCTCCATCGAGAGGGCCCGAACCTGGGTAAACAACTGTGTCCCTTGCTTCCTGTTACCATCAGCCTTGACGCACAGATCGGGACCCCCTACCCGAGATCCGCCGGTTTTGACACCGACATTGGTGCTTTCATTGAGAGTTCCTCTGTGCCGTCGCCGTCAGGCTCGATGGCTCCTTCGATCATCATCAACGACGCTCTCCAGTGCGAGAATTTCCCACCCCCTGGACAGATCTTCATGTTGGCGGCTTCGCACTGCGGGCCAACTCGCTTGGCCATCTAGAGTGATACGTCTCCAACGTATCTGTAATTTTTGATTGCTCCATGCTACTTTATCTACTGTTTTAGGAAATATTGGGCTTTATTATCCACTTTTATATTTTTTTTGGGACTAACCTATTAACCGGAGGCCCAGCCCAGATTTGCTGTTTTATGCATATTTCAGTGTTTCGAGGAAATGGAATATCAGACGGAGTCAAAACAGAGCGAAATCAACTGGAGAAGTTATTTTTGGAAGGAAACCCACCTGATGGACTTGGACCCCACGTCAGAAGATACATGAGGTGCTCACGAGGGTGGGGGCGCGCCCGCTGCCTCGTGGGGCCCCCGTAGCTCCACCGACGTACTCCTTTCACCCATATATACCTACGTACCCTAAAACTTCCAGAACAGAACCTAGATCAGGAGTTCCACCGCCGCAAGCCTCCAGAACCACCAAAAACCAATCGGGACCCCTTTCCGGTACCTTGCCGGAGGGGGGATCCATCACCAGTGGTCGTCTTCATCATCCCGGCGCTATCCATGACGAGGAGGGAGTAGTTTACCCTCGGGGCTGAGGGTATGTACCAGTAGCTATGTGTTTGATCTCTCTCTCTCGTGTTCTCTCTCGTGTTCCAATCTATGGCATGATCTTGATGTATCCCGAGCTTTGCTATTGTAGTTGGATCTTATGATGTTTCTCCCCCTCTACTCTCTTGTGACGAATTGAGTTTCCCCTTTGAAGTTATCTTATCGGATTGAGTCTTTAATGAGAACACTTGATGTATGTCTTGGTGATCAACTTATGGTTTCGTGACATTGGGAACCTATGCGTAGGGGTTGGCACACGTTCTTGATTCTCCGGTAGAAACTTTGGGGCACTCTTTGAAGTACTTTTATGTTGGTTGGATAAATCTGAGATTGTGTGATGCATATCGTATAATCATGCCCACGGATACGTGAGGTGACAATGGAGTATCTAGGTGACATTAGGGTTTTGGTTGATTTGTGTCTTAAGGTGTTATTCTAGTACGAACTCTTTTATAGATCGATCCGAAAGAATAGCTTTGTGGTGGTTTCTGCATCGACCATAATCTCTATGTTTGTTCTCCGCTATTAGTGGCTTTGGAGTGACTCTTTGTTGCATGTTGAGGGATTGTTATATGATCTATCTATGTTATTATTGTTGAGAGAACTTGCACTAGTGAAAGTATGAACCCTAGGCCTTGTTTCCCATCATTGCAATACCGTTTACGCTTACTTTTATCGCTTGTTACCTTGCTGTTTTATTGTTTCAGATTACAAAAACCTATATCTACCATCCATATTGCACTTGTATCACCATCTCTTCGCCGAACTAGTGCACCTATACAATTTACCATTGTATTGGGTGTGTGGGGGACACAAGAGACTCTTTGTTATTTGGTTGCAGGGTTGTTTGAGAGAGACCATCTTCATCCTACGCCTCCTACGGATTGATAAACCTTAGGTCATCCACTTGAGGGAAATTTGCTACTGTCCTACAAACCTGTGCACTTGCAGGCCCAACAACGTCTACAAGAAGGTTGTGTAGTAGACATCATGGAGCAGATCGACAGCTACGCCCCTGGCCACCAGGTCAGGTTCGGAAACCTGAACTACACGACGGACATCCGCGGAGACTTGATCTGCGATGGATTTGGGCCTATGCCAGGAGCACCGGACAACGCGATTTAGCACGGCTTAGACCTGCCGTCGGACGAAGCTCGGGGTATCACCCCCGCAGTATCTCCGGACCTAGATCCGGAGTAGGCTGCGTTGCCTAAGGACGGAGGGATGGACCCCGCCCCCCAGGTCACGCACTCATCGGCGGTGGAGCCGAACACGGGTTTTACCTCTGCGGTGGCCTATGACTCCGAACCCCCGGATTCGTATCCAGACGTTGGTTCCAGTCCGCACACTCCCGAGCTCGTCGGGTCAGGATGGGCTCCAGTAATTGAGTTCACCGCTGCAGATATCTTCCAGCACTCGCCTTTCGGCGACATGCTGGACTCATTGAAGTCTCTCTCTTTGTGAGGAGGCTCTTTGCCGAACTATGTCCGGCTCGAGTGGGGGGCAGACAACGAAGGAATTCGTTGCCCACCCACCACCCACTTCATTGCCACGGTCGATGACTTAACCGAGGTATTGAACTTCGACTCCGAAGACATCGACGGTATGGACGACGATGCAGGAGAAGAACATGAACCACCGCTCGCAGGCGGTGGACAACCACCTCTTCTTATGATATATATATGGTGGACACTCCGAAGGAAACAAATGGCGATGAGGGAACGGAGGATAAAACCTCAGGGAAAAAAGCAAAGAATGGGCGTCGTCGGCGCCACTCCAAGCCCCGCCACACCCATACCGGCCCAGGAGACAAAAACAATCCGAATGGTGTCGAAGAAGAATACAACCCTGAACAGCCCGCCTTCGAGCAGGCCGAACAGGAGGATGAGCAGGTCAGCCCAGAGGAACAGGCGACGGACAAATACCCGGAGGACGACAGCTACATGCCCCCCTCCGAAGACGAGATTAGCCTCGGCGATGACGATTTTGGCGTGCCTGAGGATCCCGTAGAGTAGGAGCGCTTCAAGCGTCGGCTTATAGCCACTGCGAGGAGCCTGAAAAAGAAGCAGCAGCAACTCCAAGCTGATCAAGACCTGCTCACAGACAGATGGACTAAAGTCCTAGCAGCCGAGGAATACGGACTCGAGCACCATACGGCTGACCGGCCACCTCGTGGCCGGGATAAAACGGCATACCAGTCCGCATACCAGCCAACACCCCCACGCCAACATACTACGGCCCGGGGCAACAAAACGGGACAGCCAAGATCGATCTACGGATCGCGGGGGCGCGCCTCGGTACGCGACGAGGGCCGTCACGCCGGACACGTCTTCAACAAGTCCGGCCGGGCCGAATATAGCCATCCAGAGCAATTCGACCTGCGTAGCCACATAGCCCGGCACAGAGGCGCCACGCACCCCCTCTGCTTCACTGATGAAGTAATGGATCATGAATTCCCAGAAGGGTTTAAACCCGTAAACATCGAATCATACGATGGCACAACAGACCCCGCAGTATGGATCGAAGATTTCCTTCTCCACATTCACATGGCCCGCGGAGACGATCTACACGCCATCAGGTATCTCCCCCTTAAGCTCAAAGGGCTAGCCTGGCACTAGCTAAACAGCCTGCCAGCAAATTCCATTGGCAGCTGGGAAAACCTGGAAGACGCGTTCCTCGACAACTTCCAGGGCACATATGTGCGACCACCTGACGCTAACGACTTGATCCACATTACTCAACAGCCCGGAGAGTCAGCCAGAAAATTCTGGACTCGGTTCCTAACTAAGAAGAACCAAATAGTCGACTGTCCGGACGCCGCAGCCCTGGCGGCTTTTAAGCATAATATCCGTGACGAGTGGCTCGCTCGACACCTCGGCCAGGAAAAACCCAAGTCCATGGCAGATCTCACAACACTAATGACCCTCTTTTTCGCGGGCGAGGACAATTGGTTGGCTCGCAGCAGCACTACGCCTGGCAATCCGGATGGCCGCGACAATAACGGCAAGCCACGGCAAGAATGTATATAAGCGGCGGAACAACGACGACAAAGATCAAGACACGGCGGTCAACGCCGGATTCGGTGGATCCAAGCCCGTCAGCGGAAGAAGCCGTTCAAAAGAAACAATCGGGGACCGTCGATGGGACCGCATATTGAGCGCTTCGTGCCAAATTCATGGCACTCGGACAAGCCAGCCAACCACACCAATAGAGATTGCTGGGTATTCAAACAGGCCGGCAAGATAAACGTCGAAGACAAGGACAAGGCTGCACGGCGGCGATGACGAGAGCCCGACGTCCAACACGGGGAGACAAGAAATCACCCCCCGGTAAAAACGGTCAACATGATCTATGCCACGCACATCCCCAAGCGGGAAAGGAAGCGGGCACTAAGGGACGTCTATGCGATGGAGCCAGTCACCCCCAAATTCAACCCATGGTTAGCCTGTCCGATCACCTTCGATCGTAGAGATCACCCTACTAGCATCTGTCACGGCGGCTCGGCCGCATTGGTCCTAGACCCAATCATCGACGGATTCCACCTCACGCGCGTCCTTATGGACGGTGGCAGCAGCCTGAACCTGCTTTACCAGGACACAGTGCGCAAAATGGGCATCGACCCTTCAAGGATCAAGCCCACTAAAACCACCTTTAAAGGTGTAATTCTTGGAGTAGAGGCCCGCTGTACGGGCTCTATAACGTTGGAAGTGGTCTTCGGATCTCCGGATAACTTCCGAAGCAAAGAGTTAATCTTCGATATCGTCCCCTTCCTAAGTGGTTACCATGCACTGCTCGGACGAACCGCATTCGCCAGATTCAATGCGGTACCACACTACGCCTATCTCAAGCTCAAGATGCCAGGACCACGCGGGGTCATAACGATGAACGTAAATATGGACCGCTCCCTACAAACAGAAGAACATACTGCAGCCCTTGCGGCGGAATTACAATGCGGCCTTCTCCGACAAACCAATCCGGCAACAACAACTTCGAGCACAGTCAAGCGAGCCTGGAGCACCCCGCAACAGGATCATCAGGCACGCCAAGAGCGCGACTAGCAATCCGGCCTCCGCTTCAGCCCCACCAAAGCAGCATTTGTGCCACGGGCACACAATTACGCACTCAAAATACCATGGGCATAGGCGGAGGCACATCAACGACTCACTCAATAGTGCGGGTAACCCCCAAATACTTTCATACTCTTTCCCTCTTACCTTTCAGGACATCGCGTTGGCGCAACATCCTCAAAAGAGCCGAATTGCCGGACTTATAGGGAAGAGACATCCAAGGAGGCAATAGACGCCAGTACACGTAAGAAAATACCCAGGTGGAATCTATTTACGATCATTATACCTGCTTTATCTACCTGAACACAGCCTGCCCCTGGATAGGACATGTCAAATAGTCCTATTTTACCTCTGCTTAACGCACCCATTGTACATGTACGCTTAAACGTATTTTTCGTCAATGGGAGATTATATATAGCGTCAGCTTATTATTCTTATTTGAGCATTTTTCTCTTATAAATGTTTATCTGATATTGCATCCGTACACTTTGGTACAGCCGGTTTGCCAGGGGCTTCTTATGGCACCCCGTAATATGGCAAATAAAGTCCGAACACTTTCAACAGTGCGGCACCCCGAACTTATAGCACTATATGCATCAGCTCCGAATCATGTCTTGGGTCTACAGTTGGGATAGCCCGGCTCCCTTGTTTTGGTGCCTTACGTTCCGTTATATCGACTAAGGTAGCACAGGGAGAACTACTGCGATTGTGTCCCGGTTCGTCCGGACGAGCACCTCAGTAGAGAAAGCCGAAACTGACCGGCATGATGTGGCGAGAGCTGGCCGCTGTTCGAGAGGTTTTAAAATCCTTAAAGATTTTCCGCTTTAGGCGATAAATCAGCTTCGTCCGATCTAGGCGTGTATAGCGCCTCGATTCGGTCTTCCGGATTCAAGGGGCTTCGCCGAAATTTAAAATTGTAGACTTCTATGGCTAAGTGAAAGTTATAAAGCCGTATAGTCCGATTGCCTTGTTCGCTGCGCCGGACACCTCCTTAAGGGACCAAGCATTTGGATAAAGAGTGTCCGGGTTTTCCACGAACACCCCAGTGCTAGTCACGTGGGAGCGGAAGCCGACGACTGGCCTACTTTCAGGATTTTATAAACAGCCGCACAGAAGGTAATATTTTAAATAACAAAAGCGCTACATAGCGCAAGTAACTTCGTCTTTAATTACAAACATGACAGAAGTGAATTCATTCAAATATGGCGTTCTTGGTACACTCATTGGCGACGAGACGAGCACCCTTCATCACGCCATCGTAGTACATTTCGGATGGCGATGCGCCTTGCCCTCCGGTGGCCCGTCCTTGACCAGCTTCTCCGCATCCAGCTTGCCCCAATGCACCTTAACGCGGGCAAAAGCTCGGCGGGCACCTTCGATGCAAACGGATCGCTTGATTACTTCAAGCCGCGGGCAGGCATCCACCATCCGCTTGATCAGGCCAAAGTAGCTACTTTGGGCGGTAGCTCACCAGGCCACATCCCGACTATGAAGTCCTTCATAGCCAGTTCGCCGTCTGTGAAGTTCGACCAACTGCTTCATTGGTCGCCAGAGGCATCGGATGTTCGGCCCCAAAGATACCGGGACCGTAACAGCTTCTCCGTTGAGCTCCCCTCCTGGGCACGGTAGAACTCCGCAGCGTCTGAGGCGTTGCGTGGCATATCTGCAAATGCCCCTGGAGAGCTCCATATATGAGTAAGTAAAAGAAACGCCTCCTCCACATGTTTGCTCTGCATAAAGAACCCGCTACTATCTTTTTGGCCTCCTGGATTCCTACTGCGCTTTCTCGGCTTCGTCCTTGGCATCCTTCAGACTTACAAGGGCCTTCGCAAGATCGGCCTCCTTCATCTTCAGATTATGCTCCACGGACTCGCACTTCTTGCCGAGGTCCTGGAGCTCCTGCTGTACCTCGCCCACTCTAGCACTTTGCTTTTCGCGCTCCTTGCATTCCAAGGCCGCTTTGTTTTCGGCCTCCGACAACGCTTTCTTCAGGGACGCCACTTCGGTGGTGGCCCCTGTTACACATTCACGACGCTTCGGTGTTAGATTGATAAATTTTGCTTATCTTTAAATACACAAGAGCGGGAATCACTTAACATTGTTCTCTTCGAGCTGCCTCTTCGTGAGGACGAGCTCTCCATGCGCCTGCTCCAGGTCCCGCTTTAGTTCGGCAACCTCGGCAGTACGGGCAGCAGCAGCAAGCAGCACAGCCTGCTTATTCACAATAATACTTATTATTGGACTCCTGCGGATTATAGTTGACCCTCCATTTGGCTTTTCTTTCAGAACACCAACCAGAGTATCAGGGGCTACTACCTATCGGGTGGTAATTTCATACATTTTCTACTTACTTCAAAGCCCGTCAGAAGGCTTGTGCAGGCTTCGATTAGTTCGCTTTTGGCGGACAAAACCTTTTGAATCACCGCACTCATAAGAGTACGGTGCTCTTCTTCCACGAAGGCGCCTCGGAGCGCTTCCACCAGGCTATCCGGTGTCGTTGATGCACCGGAAGTCCTCGGCACGGGCGGCTCGCCCTCCCCAATGGGGGGCTGCCCACCCAAGTCCGGAACCGTTGGGGGTTCCGGAGTAGTGTTCGGTCGAGAGTTCACCTTGTTGCGGCTCTCATCGATGCAATCCGCGGGGATCTTGAACCCCGCATGCCCGACATCAGGAATCCCGCTGTGGGGCGTCTCCAGAGTCACTTTCCCCTGCTCTGAGAGCCTTCAGGACAACACCTCCGTGTCATCCGCGTGTGGAGGGGTAGTGGCCGTCGGGAGTGAGTTTATCGCCGAATCGCTCAGGGACCCGGAGGAGGATTCCTCGGGGTGAGCCCTGGCCGGACTGCATATATGTTCGGCACTATAAGTATAAAAACTATGAAGTGAAACCATGATAGGATGTGGACACTTACGATCGCACCGGGCTTCCCGGTGCAGCCACCCTCCTCGTCAGAAGCGGTCAGGCGGAATAGTCCGGAAGGGTTACCTTCCCCTTCTTGGGCGCCCAGCCTCCCCTCCGGGCGGCTTTTCTCTTCTTCTCCCCCCTAGTGCGGGGAGGTGGAATTTCTTCTTGATCCCCCCCGCCTCCGCGGGAGGAATGTGTCTCGTCGTCATCGGACGACAGAGGAATAACGGCCTTGCGCTGAGGGCCTTTTCCGGCCCCTGGCCCGCTTTGCCGGGCCCCTCATCCTTCCGATGGGGTGTCTTCTTCTTCCTCCTCCTCCCCTTTGTGGGAGGAGTCTGCCTCGTCGTCTTCGGACGAGGCTCCGGACCGAACCTTACGCCGGAGACCCTTCCTGGTCCCCGGGGCCTTCTTTTCGGCCTTCTTCTCCGGCACCTTGTACGGTGCCGGGACTAGCATCTCCGTCCAGAGAGCATCCTCCGGATCTTCCGGCAACGGAGCCAGACAGTCAATCCGCTCTGCTGTCTTCACATAATCCTAAAGCAAATATATATGTATACTTAAAACTACCCCATGAATGTATTGGGAAAAAACTGAACCCGGTGGTGGTCCCAAAACTCACCGAACTCGGGGGCCGCGCTGCATGAAGTCCGCGGTCCTCGGATGTGGGAGGAGATACTTCGGAGGCCTTGAACAATACTTTCCATGTGCCTTTGTGCGTCATGCCGTAGAGCTTCCGGAGCGTCTGGTGTTCGGCCGGGACGAACTCCCACAGATTAACCGCCCGCCTTTGGCAGGGCAGGATCCGGCGAACGAGCATGACCTGGATCACGTTGACAAGCTTGATGTTCTTGTCCTTCATGCTTTTGATGCATGTCTGGAGTCCGGCCAACTCCGTGGAATCGCCCCAGGACAGGCCCTTCTCTGTTGGAAATATGCCCTAGAGGCAATAATAAAATGGTTATTATTATATTTCCTTGTTCATGATAATTGTCTATTGTTCATGCTATAATTGTATTAACTGGAAACCGTAATACATTTGTGAATACATAGACCACAACATGTCCCTAGTGAGCCTCTAGTTGACTAGCTCGTTGATCAATAGATGGTTATGGTTTCCTGACCATGGACATAGGATGTCATTGATAACGGGATCACATCATTAGGAGAATGATGTGATGGACAAGACCCAATCCTAAGCATAGCACAAGATCGTGTAGTTCGTTTGCTAAGAGCTTTTCTAATGTCAAGTATCATTTCCTTAGACCATGAGATTGTGCAACTCCCGGATACCGTAGGAATGCTTTGGGTGTACCAAACGTGACAACGAATCGGGTGGCTATAAAGGTGCACTACAGGTATCTCCAAAAGTGTCTGTTGGGTTGGCACGAATCGAGACTGGGATTTGTCACTCCGTATGACGGAGAGGTATCTCTGGGCCCACTCAGTAATGCATCATCATAATGAGCTCAATGTGACTAAGGAGTTAGCCAAGGGATCATGCGTCATGGAACGAGTAAAGAGACTTGCCGGTAACGAGATTGAACGAGGTATTGGGATACCGACGATCGAATCTCGGGCAAGTAACATACCGATTGACAAAGGGAATTGAATACGGGATTGATTGAATCTCCGACATCGTGGTTCATCTGATGAGATCATCGTGGAACATGTGGGAGCCAATATGGGTATCCAGATCCCGCTATTGGTTATTGGCCGGAGAGGTGTCTCGGTCATGTTCAGATGGTTCCCGAACCCGTAGGGTCTACACACTTAAGGTTCGGTGACGCTAGAGTTGTTATGGGAAATAGTATGTGGTTACCGAAGGTAGTTCGGCGTCCCGGATGAGATCCCGGACGTCACGAGGAGTTCTGAAATGGTCCGGTGGTGAAGATTGATATATTGGACGAAGGGTATTGGAGTCCGGAAGTGTTCTGGGGGTACCAGGCTATGCCCAACATGACCGAAAGGTGTTTCGGGAGCCCCGGCAAGTGTTGGAGGGCCTCATGGGCCAAAGGGGAAGGGGCAAACCAGCCCAGTAAGGGGTGGTGCGCCCCCCACACCCTTTCCCACGTTACTTGTGTTGGTGGGGCGCCTCCACTTGGCTTGGGAGGCAAGCCTCCACATGCTTGGCTTGGGGGGCAAGTCTCCCTAGGATTTTCCCTAGGGAGATCCAATCTACTTGGCCGCCGCCCCCTAGAGGAAATCCTAGGGCGCCTCCCCCTCTCCCCTTGCCCCTATATATAGTGGAGGGGTGGGAGGGCAGCCGACCCCTTCCCCTGGCGCAGCCCCTCCCTCCTCCAACACCTCCTCCTCCTCCGTAGTGCTTGGCGAAGCCCTGCCGGAGAACCACGAGCTCCATCGCCACCACGCCCTCGTGCTGCTGGAGTTTTCCCTCAACTTCTCCTCTCCCCTTGCTGGATCAAGAAGGAGGAGATGTCCCCGGGCTGTACGTGTGTTGAACACGGAGGCGCCGTCCGTTAGGCGCTAGATCGGATCTTCCGCGATTTGAATCGCCGCGAGTATGACTCCATCAACAACGTTCTTGTAACGCTTCCGCTTAGCGATCTTCAAGGGTATGAAGATGCACTCCCCCTCTCTCTCTCGTTGCTAGAATCTCCATAGATTGATCTTGGTGATGCGTAGAAAATTTTGAATTTCTGCTACGTTCCCCAACATTCTCTTCCCAGGAGGTGAGCCGCATAGGGGTTCCGGATCGAAACTCGAGGGCCGCCGCGCAGTTGACGCCACGTGGCTCGATGATGTAGAACCACCCCGATTGCCATCCTTTTACGGTCTCCGCAAAGGATCCGTCCAGCCAGGTGACGTTAGGCATCTTGCCCACCATGGCCCCTCCGCACTCCGCTTGTTGGTCACAGACAACCTTCGGCTTCACGCAGAAGATTTGCAACCACAGGCGAAGTGAGGCCGGATGCGGAGGAAAGCCTGCAAACCATTTATGAACGCCGAGATATTGAGGACGAAATTGAGGCTATATCATGTAAATCTAGCCCATAGTAGAACATGAGCCCGCGCACGAAGGGGTGATGTGTAAACCCCTGTCCACGGACTAAGTGGGCGACCAACACGACTCTCTCGTGGGGTCCTAGGGTCGGAATGACCTGCCCAGCGTCCGTAGCAGTGCGCTATGTCTGCGGCCAAGTATCCGGCCTCCCGAAGATCTGTGATGTGCTTCTCCTCGATGGTGGAAGCCACCCACTTGCCTCCTGCTCCGGACATGTCTAGCTGTGCGGAGGAGACTTGGGCTTGGGCGCTGGAGCTCGAGGGGACAAGAATGGGCAGAGAGGGAAGAAGGCGTGGGTGAAAATGGGGAAATCTTATCCCTTTATAGAGGCGACGAAAGCGGTGTGCCTTCCCACTTGCCCATTGGGAATCGCTTGCTTCCCAAGCGCCACGATTAATGATGTGGTGGGATTACCCGTACCCCTATTGATGAGAATCCCGTGATAAGGGGGCACGATCTCTGCTTTGACAAGACGTGTCAAGGAAACCGCCTCGCAATATGCGTTGTGGCTGGTTATGGAAAGGCAGTTCGAATAATGACCTGGCCGTAGTAACACGTCGCGTTGCCTAAAAGGTCATCAGCAGACTGCATTTGTGAAGCATCATTCTCTCTACGGTGGCATGCGAAGATCATCTTGTGGATCCGGACACGGTTCAAGTGTTCGATAATTACCTTGGAGTATTCGGAGGAGGAACCCGCCCTGCAATGCCGAAGACAAGACTGTGCGCCGGACTCATCGTCATTGAAGCCTGGTTCAGGGGCTACTGAGGGAGTCCTGGATTAGGGGGTATCCGGACAGCCGGACTGTGTACAACGTCCGGACTATTGAAGCGTGAAGATACAAGACTCAAGACTTTGGCCCGTGTCCGGATGGGACTTTCCTTGGCGTGGAAGGCAAGCTTGGCGATCCGGATATTATATTTCCTTCCTTGTAACCGACTCCATGTAAACCCTAGCCCTCTCCGATGTCTATATAAACCGGAGAGGTTGGTCCTTAGTAGGCCGATCACAATTACAATCATACCATCATAGGCTAGCTCTTAGGGTTTAGCCTCTATGATCTCGTGGTAGATCTACTCTTGTACTACCCATATCATCAATATTAATCAAGCAGGAAGTAGGGTTTTTCCTCCATCGAGAGGGCCCGAACCTGGGTAAACATCTGTGTCCCTTGCTTCCTGTTACCATCAGCCTTGACGCACAGATCGGGGCCCCCTACCCAAGATCCGCCGGTTTTGACACCGACAGTGTGCCCTACATCGCACACGCAACTAAAATCTGAACCGTATTTGATGCGTCCTCCATCGCAAATGTTTTGCACCTTTTTTGACGGTTATTTTACACCACCGTTTGCGATTATGGCATCGCACACAGTTTCGTCGAAGGATCTCTGATCGTAGTGTCATGTTAGCAACATCCTGCAGTAGTGATCCAATGCCCACCCCGCCTCATATTGTGCCGGAATGGTATTTCCTACCGATCCATGCCATTCTTTGCAGTATACCTGACAAAGCGGGAGGTATAGCCGCAATAGCACCAGTTTTTATATCTCTCTTGGCTTTACCTTTTTTAAAAGAAATGTATGTGCGTAGTTCAAGTTTTCGACCGATTCACCAAGGAATATTTTGGTTGCTTTTGGCGGATTGCTTACTACTAGGTTGGATCGGATGTCAACCTGTGGAGGCACCAGTTGTTACTATTGGACAAATTCATTCATCTTTTTCTTCTTGTTCTTTGCCATAACGCCCATTCCGGGACGAGTTGGAAGAGGAATTCCAAAATATTACATGGATGAGACTCATCGCACCGGATCCTTAGACGGATGAGACTGATCGCACCTGATCAGTGATCAATTCTAGCACAATGAATTTACGAGAAGATTTGATTGATTAGGAAATTCCGGTTTCACCATGTTGGTATTAATCTCAATGAGAGGGACTTGTTGGTCAATACTGAAAGAACCTACTTATGGTGGTACCACCGTTTCCGGTTCGGCCAAAACAACAACGATGTCATTATTATGAGGAAACTTAAGACATTGGTTTTTTAGAAGGTAGCACATCAACATCTCAGTATCCACGACGTTGTGCACTGGTGGCTAGCGTCGTGGGGTGCCTTCCCCTGCCCGTGACATTGGGTCCCGATCCGGCGGATGTGATGGCAGGGGTGGCCGGCGACCCTGTGGAAGTGGTGGTGATGTGGCTGGTCTTCGTGCTGCTCCGATGCAGGGTCACGGGGCTCCGGGTGGATCTGACCAGGGCGTGGAGGCGCATGTGTTGTGGTGGTGGCAGGTCAGCTACGGCGACTGCTAGGTTGTTCTGGTGTCGGCTGGTCTGTAGGCGGCATGGGTTGGCCTTCAACGCCTCTCCTCGGCATCCAGTCGCTACTCTCGTCGGAGGACTGGCCTTGTCCCAGATGCGGTCCATCGCCTGTCGGGGATATACCCCGCGGTATGACCCAGCCAGAAATATGACCCGGCCGGACTTGGCGGTTTACTTGAGACCCGGTTGACATTTGGCGATTCACTGGCGGCCCGCCCTGACCAGACGGTTTACAAGCAATCTGCCTGAACATTATGACTCACTGGTAACCCAGCGACGGGACAGACGGATGACAAGGCCCAAGGCCCAGAAGGCCGGTTTATGTTAATAGTGGGCCGCTTTAAGAGGAAAGGCGTGAGGAATATTTACCTTACAAGGAGTTAAGACCCGGACTTGTATCCGGTTTGTATTAGAAGGTAGACTAGTCCTAATCCTAATAGGACTCCACATGTAACCCGCCCCTCTAACTTATATAAGGAGGGGCAGGGCACCCCAAGAGGGAGGGGGAAATAATCTTAAGGGTTAGACACAACTAGGAGAGACGGTTTACGGCGACTCCCTCGTGATGATAATGAGACCTAGCCTCAAACAACATGTAGGGTTATTACCGTGCTATCGAAATCCTTGTCTTGTGTGTTGATCCGCCGCACGTCTCTCGATTCGGACCAACCCCTTCAAGCTACCGCACAGATGCGTTGGCCTCACGACTAAGTCCTCACACTAGGACATCTGCCGTGACAAATCCACGACATCGCCCGTCTCGCGCTCGGTGCCACAGGACGACGCTCGTCTCACGCCTGGTGCCGCAGGACGGCTCGATGGAGGTTACTTGTGGCTGGCCTATTGGGTCTCGGCACTGGGGACCGACCAGGGGTACGAAAAACGAGACCTTTCCACTCGTCTCTTCGGTTGGGGCAGTGGCGGGTCTCGGGTGACGTGCTGTCAAGGTTTTGGATATCGGGGCGGCGGCCCTGGTGGTGGTGGCGCGATGCTCAAGGGCAGAGCTTGTGCCTTGGTGCTACTCGGTGGCCATGGCCATGTGGGCGGTGTGGTAGCTGGGGTGTGGCGTTCGGTGGCGGTGAGTGTTGGCCGGGGTGAAAACCTGCTCTTTCTTTGGACGGACCGGCGGCGGCGAAGCTCACTCCCTTCTTGAAGGCATCGCCGCGGCTCTCATTGCCCGTCGTGTTGCTCCAGAGGAAACTCTAATCCTTGAATCGGGCGGTGGCGGCGCTCCGGTGTCGTATCCTTCCTGAAGGCGCCGCCTTGGAGCCCACGGTTCATCATATGCGGCTTCACTTCTTTGCGGTGGCATGATCACGGTTGAAGCCCACGGCTGCTCTTGTAGTGCTAGGGATTGTGTTGCTCCACTCAGCGCCTATGTATCCTCCCTGGGATGTGTGTGTGCGTGTGTTTATACCAGGTGCTGTTGATCGTTACTTTATATATAAAGCTGGGCGAAAGCCTTTTTCGGTGGAAATGGTTGTTCGGTTTCTTTTCCCTGGAATACCGGTATTGGTACTACTGCCGATGTTGGTTGATTGCTTTAGTGGTTGTGTGCGTGCATCGCAGCCTTATCATCGCGGCTCAAATTAAAACTATGGGAGAACCTTCATTGGTATTTGCAGGTCTCTAGTTTGATACCTTTGTTATTTTCCGAGGTTGTCGTCAGAAAAGTACAAGATTGTGTTATGGAAGAAGAAAGAGTTTGAAGAACTTGAAGATTTGCTCCTTCCTTTTAGACTTTATTTTGTATTCGTTGTTGTCACCTCATGTATCTCTATCATGTACAATTTGCTACTATAAATATATCATGGGATTGATTGACAAAAAAGGTCTTCATATTAATTATACTTGTTTGTCTATGAGAGTATCTTGAGCGCATTATGTAAATCGTAGTCTGTAACATATAATAATCTAGATGATGTACTCTATGCATACATCACCGGGTTACATTGTTGGTAAACTGGATTTCAATTATTTTGAGTTATTGCAGGCCATCTCTTCTATACATGTGAAATATGATATACACTATATGCGCAATTAGAAAAAATCTATACATGTAAATATGACATGAATTGTATTCGTATGTGTAACCAAAATAAATTAACTAAAAGCTAGTAGTGTTGGGGAACGTAGCAGAAATTCAAAATTTTCCTACGTGTCACCAAGATCTATCTAAGGAGAAACCAGCAATGAGGGGAAGGAGAGTGCATCTACATACCCTTGTAGATCGCTAAGCGGAAGCGTTCAAGAGAACGGGGTTGAAGGAGTCGTACACGTTGTGATCCAAATCACCGGAGATCCTAGTGCCGAACGGACGGCACCTCCGCGTTCAACACACGTACAGCCCGGTGACGTCTCCCATGCCTTGATCCAGCAAGGAGAGAGGGAGAGGTTGGGGAAGACTCCATCCAGCAGCACCACAACGGCATGGTGGTGGTGGAGGAGCGTGGTGATCCAGCAGGGCTTTGCCAAGCACCGCGAGATATGAGGAGAAAGAGAGGTAGGGCTGCGCCAACATGAGAAGATATCGTGTGTTGGGCTGCCACTTTGCCTCCACTATATATAGGGGGAGAGGGGGGGCTGCGCCCCCACCTAGGGTTCCACCCCTAGGGGCGCGGCCAGCCCTAGATCCCATCTAGGGGCGGCCAAGGGGAGGAGTGCCTCCCAAGTCAAGTGGAGGCCTCCCCTTAGGGTTTCCCCTCTCCCATGCGCATGGGCCTTGGGGGCTTGTGCCCTGGCCCATTAAGGCTAGGGAGCCCCTTACAGCCCATGCTGCTGTATTGGACGTGGTGGAACAATTTCCGGACTCACGGACCCCTCCGAATCCTCCGGAACCTTCCGGAAGCTTCCCGTACAATACCGTAAAAACCCGAACTTTTCCCGGAACCCGAACAACAAATTTCCATATATAAATCTTTACCTCCGGACCATTCCGGAACTCCTCATGACGTCCGGGTTCTCATCCGGGACTCCGAACAACATTCGTTAACCACGTATATCTATTCCCTATAACCCTAGCGTCATCGAACCTTAAGTGTGTAGACCCTACGGGTTCGGGAACCATGCAGACATGACCGAGACGTTCTCCGGTCAATAACCAACAACGGGATCTGGATACCCTTGTTGGCTCCCACATGTTCCACGATGATCTCATCGGATGAACCACGATGTCGAGGATTCGATCAATCCCGTATACAATTCCCTTTGTCTAGCGGTATTGTACTTGCCCGAGATTCGATCGTCGGTATCCCGATAACTTGTTCAATCTCGTTACCGGCAAGTCTCTTTACTCGTTCCGTAACACATCATCCCGTGATCAACCCCTTGGTCACATTGTGCACATTATGATGATGTCCTACCGAGTGGGCCCAGAGATACCTCTCCGTCACGCGGAGTGACAAATCCCAGTCTCGATTCGTACAACCCAATGTACACTTTCGGAGATACCCGTAGTGCACCTTTATAGCCACCTAGTTACGTTGGGACGTTTGGTGCACCCAAAGCATTCCTACGGTATCCGGGAGTTGCACAATCTCATGGTCTAAGGAAATGATACTTGACATTAGAAAAGCTTTAGCATACGAACTACACGATCTTTGTGCTAGGCTTAGGATTGGGTCTTGTCCATCACATCATTCTCCTAATGATGTGATCCCGTTATCAACGACATCCAATGTCCATGGTTAGGAAACCGTAACCATCTATTGATCAATGAGCTAGTCAACTAGAGGCTTACTAGGGACATGGTGTTGTCTATGTATCCACACATGTATCTTAGTTTCCTATCAATACAATTATAGCATGGATAATAAACGATTATCATGAACAAGGAAATATAATAATAACTAATTTATTATTGCCTCTATGGCATATTTCCAACAGTCTCCCACTTGCACTAGAGTCAATAATCTAGTTCACATCGCCATGTGATTAACACTCACAGGTCACATCGCCATGTGACCAACATCCAAAGAGTTTACTAGTGTCAATAAACTAGTTCACACCATCATGTGATTAAGACTCAATGAGTTCTGGGGTTTGATCATGTTTTGCTTGTGAGAGAGGTTTTAGTCAACGGGTCTGCAACATTCAGATCCGTATGTACTTCGCAAATCTCTAGGTCATATTGTAAATGCTGCTTCCACGCTCCACTTGGAGCTATTCCAAATGGTTGCTCCACTATACGTATCCGGTTTGCTACTCAGAGTCATTCGGATAGGTGTTAAAGCTTGCATCGACGTAACCCTTTACGCCGAACTCTTTATCACCTCCATAATCGATAAACATGTCCTTTATTTACTCCAAGGAAAATTTTGACCGCTGTCCAATGATCCCCATTCCTGGATCATTCTTGTACCCCTTGACTTACTCATGCCAAAGCACACTTCCGGTGCGGTACACAGCATAGCATACTATAGAGCCTACGTCTGAAGCATAGGGGACGACCTTCGTCCTTTCTCTCTCTTCTGCCGTGGTCGAGCTTTAACTCTTAACTTCATACCTTACAACTCGGGCAAGAACTCCTTCTTTGACTGATCCATCTTGAACACCTTCAAGATTATGTCAAGGTATGTGCTCATTTGAAAGTATTATCAAACATTTTGATCTATCTTATAGATCTTGATGCTTATTGTTCAAGTAGCCTAATCCAGGTTTTCCATTGAAAAACACTTTTCAAACAACCCTATATGCTTTCTAGAAATTCTACATCATTTCTGATCAACAATATGTCAACAACATATACTCATCAGAAATTCCATAGTGCATGCTCCCACTCACTTCTTTGGAAATACAAGTTTCTCATAAACTTTGTATAGACCCAAAATCTTTGATCATCTCATCAAAGCGTACATTCCAACTCCGAGATGCTTACTCCAGTCCTTAGGAGGATTGCTGGAGCTTTACATACTTGTTAGCGTCTTTCAGGACTGTCAAAAACCTTCTGGTTGTATCACATACAACCTTTCCTCAAGAAAACTGTCATGGAAACAATGTTTTGACATCCTATATGCAAGATTTCTTAAACAATGCAAGAATCGCTAATCCAATTCCAACAGACTCTTAGCATCGCTACGAGTGAGAAAGCCTCACCGTAGTCAACTCCTTGAACTTGTCGGAAAACATCTTTAACGACAAGTCGAGCTTTCTTAATGGTGATACTTACCATCATTGTCTGTCTCCCTTTTAAAATCCATCTTTACCTAACGTACTTACGACCATCAAGTATTTCTTCCAAAGTCATGGATCCTCTCTCGGATGTTATGGCCTTGAGCCATTCGTCGGAATCCGGGCCCACCATCGCTTCTCCGTAGCTCGTGGGTTCATTGTTGTCTAGCAACATGACCTCTAAGACAGGATTGCGTACCACTCTGAAGTAATGCAGCGTCCTTGTCGACCCTCACGAGGTCCGGTAGTGACTTGATCCGAAGCATCATGATCACTATCATCAGCTTCCACTTCAATTGGTGTAGGTGCCACATGAACAACTTCATGTGCCCTGCTACACACTGGTTGAAGTGATGGTTCAATAACCTCATTAAGTCTCCACCATCCTCCCACTCAATTCTTTCGAGAGAAACTTTTCCTCGAGAAAGGACCCGTTTCTAGAAACAATTACTTTTGCTTCCGGATCTGAGATAGGAGGTATACCCAACTGTTTTGGGTGTCCTATGAAGATGCATTTTTATCCGCTTTGGGTCCGAGCTCATCAACCTGAAACTTTTTCACACAAGCATCGCAGCCCCAAACTTTTAAGAAACGGCAACTTAGGTTTCTCCAAACCATAGTTCAAACGGTGTCGTCTCAACGGAATTACGTGGTGCCCTATTAAAGTGAGTGCGGTTGTCTCTAATGCCTAACCCATGAACGATAGTGGTAATTCGATAAGAGACATCATGGTACGCACCATATCCAATAGGGTGCAACTATGATGTTCGGACACACCATCACACTATGGTGTTCCAGCGTTATTTATTGTGAAACAATTTCCACAATGTCTTAATTATGCCAAAGCTCGTAACTCAGATACTCATCTCTATGATCATATCATAGACATTTTATCCTCTTGTCACGATGATTTTTAACTTCACTCTGAAATTACTTGAACCATTCAATAATTCAGACTTGTGTTTCATCAAGCAAATATACTCAACATCTACTCGAATCATCTGTGAAGTAAGAACATAACGATATTCATCAGATGCCTCGGCACTCATTGGACTGCACACATCAAAATGTGTTACTTCCAACAAGTTGCTATCTTGTTCCATCTTACTGAAACCGAGGCTTTTCAGACATCTTGCCCATGTGGTATGATTTGCATATCTCAAGTGATTCAAAATCAAGTGAGTCCAAACGATCCATCTGCATGGAGTTTCTTCATGCGTATACACCAATAGACATGGCCCGCATGTCTCAAACCTTTCAAAAACGAGTGAGTCCAAAGATCCATCAACATGGAGCTTCTTCATGCGTTTTATACCAATATGATTTACATGGCAGTGCCACAAGTAAGTGGTACTATCATTGCTATCTTATATCCTTTGGCATGAAAATGTGTATCACTACGATCGAGATTCAATGAACCATTCTTTTAGGTGCAAGACCATTGAAGGTATTATTCAAATAAATAGAGTAACCATTATTCTCCTTACATGAATAACCGCATTGCGATAGACATAATCCAATCATGTCTATGCTCAACGCAAATAACAATTATTTAGGTTTAACACCAATCTCGATCTTAGACGGAGCAGGCGATGCTTGATCACATCAACCTTGGAAACACTTCCAACACACATCGTCATCTCACCTTTAGCTAGTCTCCGTTTACTCCGTAGCTCTTTTATTTCGAGTTACTAACACTTAGCAACCGAACCGGTATCTAATACCCTGGTGCTACTAGGAGTACTGGTAAAGTACACATTAACATAATGTATATCCAATATACTTCTATCGACCTCGCCAGCCTTCTCATCTACCAAGTATCTAGGGTAATTCTGCTCCAGTTGGCTGTTCCCCTTATTACGTAAGCACTTAGTCTCGGGTTTGGGTTCAACCTTGGGTTTCTTCACTGGAGCAGCAGCTGATTTGCCGTTTCATGAAGTATCCCTTCTTGCCCTTGCCCTTCTTAAAACTACTGGTTTCATTAACCATCAACAATTGATGCTCCTTCTTGATTTCTACATTCACGGTGTTGAACATTGCGAATAGCTCAAGGATCATCATATATATCCCTGATATGTTATAATTCATCACGAAGCTATATCATCTTGGTGGCAATGTCTTTGGAGAAACATCACTATCTCATCTGGAAGATCAACTCCCACTCGATTCTAGTGATTGTTGCACTCAGACAATCTGAGCACAAGCTCAATGATTGAGCTTTTCTCCCTTAGTTTGCATGCTAAGAAAATCGTCGGAGGTCTTATACCTCTTGACGTGGGCACGAGCCTGAAATCCCAATTTCAGCCCTCGAAACATCTCGTATGTTCCGCGACGTTTCAAAAACGTCTTTGGTGCCTCAACTCTAAACCGTTTAACTGAACTATCACGTAGTTATCAAAACGTGTATGTCCGATGTTCGCAACATCCACAGACGACGTTTGGGGTTCTGCACACTGAGCTGTGCATTAAGGACATAAGCTTTCTACTGATCGCATAATCGCTCATCGCCAACTTTAAACTATATTTTCTCTAGGAACATATCTAAAACAGTAGAACTAAAGCGCGAGCTATGACATAATTTGCAAAGGGCTTTTGACTATGTTCAGGATAATTAAGTTCATCTAATGAACTCCCACTCAGATAGACATCCCTCTAGTCATCTAAGTGATTACATGATCCAAGTCAACTAGGCCGTGTCCGATCATCACGTGAGACGGACTAGTCATCATCGGTGAACATCTTTATGTTGATCGTATCCACCATACGACTCATGCTCGACCATTCGGTCTCTTGTGTTCCGAGGCCATGTCCTGCATATGCTAGGCTCGTCAAGTTAACCTAAGTGTTTCACGTGTGTAAATCTGGCTTACACCCGTTGTATGTGAACGTTAGAATCTATCACACCCGATCATCACGTGGTGCTTCGAAACGACGAACTTTCGCAACGGTGCACAGTTAGGGGGAACACTTTCTTGAAATTTTAATGAGGATCATCTTATTTACTACCGTCGTTCTAAGCAAATAAGATGTATAAACATGATAAACATCACATGCAATCAAATAGTGACATGATATGGCCAATATCATTTTGCTCCTTTTGATCTCCATCTTCGGGGCTCCATGATCATCATCATCACCGGCATGACACCATGATCTCCATCATCGTGTCTCCATGAAGTTGTCTTGCCAACTTATTACTTCTACTACTATGGCTACCGGTTAGCAATAAAGTAAAGTAATTACATGGCGTTTGTTCAATGACATGCAGGTCATACAATAAATTAAGACAACTCCTATGGCTCCTGCCGGTTGTCATACTCATCGACATGCAAGTCATGATTCCTATTATAAGAACATGATCAATCTCATACATCACATATCATTCATCACATTCTTCTTGGCCATATCACATCACATAGCATACCCTGCAAAAACAAGTTAGACGTCCTCTAATTGTTGTTTGCATGTTTTACGTGGCTGCTATGGGTTTCTAGCAAGAACGTTTCTTACCTAGGCAAAACCACAACGTGATATGCCAATTGCTATTTACCCTTCATAAGGACCCTTTTCATCGAATCTGTTCCGACTAAAGTGGGAGAGATTGGCACCCGCTAGCCACCTTATGCACCAAGTGCATGTCAGTCGGTGCAACCTGTCTCACGTAAGTGTACGTGTAAGGTCGGTCCAGGCCGCTTCATCCCACAATACCGTCGAAACAAGATTGGACTAGTAACGGAAAGCATATTGAACAAAATCAACGCCCACAACTACTTTGTGTTCTACTCGTGCAAAGAATCTACGCAATAAACCTGGCTCGATGCCCTTTGTTGGAGAACGTGGCAGTAAATTCAAAATTTTCCTCGTGTCACCAAGATCTATCTAAGGAGAAACCAACAACGAGGGGAAGGAGAGTGCATCTACATACCCTTGTAGATCGCTAAGCGGAAACGTTCAAGAGAACGGGGTTGAAGGAGTCGTACTCATCGTGATCCAAATCACCGGAGATCCTAGTGCCGAACGGATGGCACCTCCGCGTTCAACACATGTACAGCCCGGTGACGTCTCCCATGCCTTGATCCAGCAAGGAGAGAGGGAGAGGTTGGGGAAGACTCCATCCAGCAGCAGCACAACGGCGTGGTGGTGGTGGAGGAGCGTGGTGATCCAGCAGGGCTTCGCCAAGCACCGCGAGATATAAGAAGAAAGAGAGGTAGGGCTGCGCCAACATGAGAAGAACTTCGTGTGTTGGGTTGGCCCTTTGCCACCACTATATATAGGGGGAGAGGGGGGGCGGCGGCCAGCCCTAGATCCCATCTAGGGGGCGGCCAAAGGGGGGAGGAGTGCCTCCCAAGTCAAGTGGAGGCCCTCCCCCTTAGGGTTTCCCCTCTCCCATGTGCATGGGCCTTGGGGGGGCTGGTGCCCCTGGCCCATTAAGGCTAGGGCGCCCCCTTACAGCCCATGCTGCTGTATTGGACGTGGTGGAACAATTTCCGGACCTCCGGACCCCTCCGGAATCCTTCGGAACCTTCTGGAAGCTTCCCCGTACAATACCAAAAAAACCCGAACTTTTCCCGGAACCCGAACAACAACTTTCCGTATATAAATCTTTACCTCTGGACCATTCCGGAACTCCTCGTGACATCCGGGATCTCATCCGGGACTCCGAACAATATAACCCTAGCGTCATCGAACCTTAAGTTGTAGACCCTACGGGTTCAGGAACCATGCAGACATGACCGAGACGTTCTCCGGTCAATAACCAACAGCGGGATATGGATACCCATGTTGGCTCCCACATGTTCCACGATGATCTCATCGGATGATTCAAGATGTCGAGGATTCGATCAATCCCATATACAATTCCCTTTGTCTAGCGGTATTGTACTTGCCCGAGATTCGATCGTCGGTATGCCGATACCTTGTTCAATCTCGTTAGGGGCAAGTCTCTTTACTCGTTCCGTGACACATCATCCCGTGATCAACCCTTGGTCACATTGTGCACATTATGATGATGTCCTACCGAGTGGGCCCAGAGATACCTCTCCGTTTACACGGAGTGACAAATCCCAGTCTCGATTCGTGCCAACCCAACAGACACTTTCGGAGATACCCGTAGTGCACCTTTATAGCCACCCAGTTACGTTGTGACGTTTGGTGCACCCAAAGCATTCCTACGGTATCCGGGAGTTGCACAATCTCATGGTCTAAGGAAATGGTACTTGACATTAGAAAAGTTTTAGCATACGAACTACACGATCTTTGTGCTAGGCTTAGGATTGGGTCTTGTCCATCACATCATTCTCCTAATGATGTGATCCCGTTATCAACGACATCCAATGTCCATGTTAGGAAACCGTAACCATCTATTGATCAACGAGCTAGTCAACTAGAGGCTTACTAGGGACATAGTGTTGTCTATGTATCCACACATGTATCTGAGTTTCCTATCAATACAATTATAGCATGGATAATAAACAGTTATCATGAACAAGGAAATATAATAATAACTAATTTATTATTGCCTCTAGGGCATATTTCCAACAACTAGTTCTACTGGTTTCCGAGCAGCACAAGACCTTAAAGTAGCAGACAACTTTTGAAAAATTTCGAACAATTCATGAAAATCGAGAACAAATAAAAGAAAATTATGAACAAAATTAGACAAACGTGAAATCCTTTTTAAAACCATGATTTTTTTTTTGAAATTCAAACAAACTTTTCAAACATGAAAAATTATTCAACAGTTGAAAAAAAAACAGGAAATTCCAAAAAGAAGAACAACTATTGATATATACATTGAACATTTTTTAATTATACGCTGAACAATTTTAAATACATACTGAACATTTTTTGTTATACGCTGAACAAATTTAAATACATACTGAACATTTTTGTATACACGGGACAAAAATTAAAATATACGTTGAACATATCTGCAAATCTATGTTGAACAAATTTTTAATTGTGAACACAATTTAAAAACCGTGGTTTTTTCTGAAATAATGAAGGAACTACGGAATTTCAAACTTTTTGAGAATGAAAAAAGGTAAAATAAAGAGAAAAGGAAAAAAAAGAAAAAGAAACAGAATGGAATAAAAACAGAAAAAAAATTAAAAGAAACAGAAAAAATCACAAAACCGGCAAAAAAAAGAAACCGGTTTAGGGAACCTTCTAGAAGATTCAGAAAACCGGTTTGCCTGGCACTGCTCTAGCCGGCGAAGTGGGCCGGCCCGTCGCGCGCACCAGCTCCCGCGCTTCGACGAAGCCGCGTCTCCTGAAAGCACGCGCGCGTCAAATAGGATCCACCACTCCTATACGCCGCCCGCGTGCGTCCGGAGCAACTAGTTGACGAGCGCTCCTTCGGGAGGCTCGCAACTATCAGCGCCACTTGGCGCGCTCTCAGCCGCCCGCCACGTGTCGCGCTCCCTCCGGATTTTGTTTATTTATTTTTTCCGCACGCGTTTTTGGCTTTTTAAACGGTTTTTCCCGGGTTTTTTCTACGTTTAGGTTTTCCACCGGTCTTCCTTAGCTTTTGGATAAAAAAATTTGAAAAAAAAATTATTGGCTCGAAAAACATGTTTTTTCACGAGAGTCATGGTTTTGGTTCTGCGAGAGGCACGGTTTTGCTTTCGCGAGAGTCATGGTCGTGCTTGTCGGAAACGAAAAAAAATATGTTTTTTGTTTTTTTTGTTCCGCGAGAGGCACGGTTTTGCTTCTGCGAGAGGCACGATTGTGCTTTCGCGAGAGTCACGGCCATGCCTCTCAGAAAACGAAAAAATGTGTTTCTATTTTTTTTTCCGCAAGAGGCACGGTTTTGCTTTCGCGAGAGACATGGCCGTGCCTCTTGGAAACGAAAAAACGCGTTTTCTGTTTTTTTTTCTTTCACGAGAGGCACGGTTTTGCTTCCTCAAGAGGCATGGTTGTGCTTTCGCGAGAGGAACGGCCGTGACTCCTCGGAAACGAAAAAAACCGTGTTTTCTCTTCTTCTTTTTTTCCTTCGTGAGAGGCACGGTTTTGCTTCCGCGAGAGGCACGGTCGTGATTTCACGAGAGGCTCGGGCGTGCCTCTTTCGGAAAGGAAAAAAACCCGTGCTCCTGGTTGGGTTTTTTCGTCCGCTTTTTTCATGAAAAAAATATTCGTCAAAACCTATCGACATGGGATCTAGTTTTGAAGATCTCGGTGCGAGAAATTCAACAATGAAAACGGTTTTAGATTTGGACGCACGGTTTAAGAGATTAACCATTTTGAATAAACGAATATATAAAAAAAAGGAAAAACTACCAGGTTGCAACGGCGCACATGCAGCGCCACATGTTGCGACAAGTGACGCACATGCAACACGCCACTTGTCACTGCGTGAGAAGGTGGGAATGATCTTTGCAACGAGTAGCCTAGTGCATCGATCAATGCAATTGTGTTGCATGGTCTAAACCTAGTCTTCTACACACAGGAGGGGAAAATATCCAGTGCTACGGGACCACCTCACATTTGGTGATCCCGCGCGTCCTCTTCCATCGATCTAAGATCCAACGGACAGCATCACGGGATGTGGACCAAAGTGTTTTTTTCTTTTGGAATATTTGGGGGATTTTATGCAAAACATTATGCTGGATTTGTCTTTTTTGTTTCTCAATGTGCTTTTCGAATTTTGATTTGAAATTTTTAAGGGCTGTACATTCATGTGATGCTAACATCCATAATTTTTTCGGAATTTTTTGAAACATTGATATATGCATTTTGAAAACTAGGAGCACCTAATGTGAGGTGCTCCCGTAGCACCAGATATTCACCCCACACAGGAGCAGGGGGAGGAGGTGGGAGAGATGCAAGATTTTTGCTCCGAGTTGGAGCGGTGGAGTAAAAATAAAGGAGAGATAGGCATCGGAGGAAAATTTATTCTCCGCTAATGGCTAGTGGGGATCAGCTAGGTGCGCGTTAGAAAAGAAAAACCGAAATTATCCTTCTCTAATGCTGGATTGGGGATCGGTTAGGCCAACTCCACCGCACGACCCCAAACAGACGTCCGGTTTGGGTGGATTTTGTCCCTTTGGAGCGCCGATGGGTTCGTCCGTGTCCAGCCTTGTCCACTGGGTCGTGTGTGCGCCCACCACGTGGCCGCACCCCAAATCACGTCCGCGTTGAACATGATTAAAAAACAAAAAATCGTAAATAAAATGACTAAAAAAAAGTAAAAGCGCAGTTTAATAAACATAAAACTTAGTTATGGGGGTCACGGCCACAAAACAGCCCAGTTTCACGTCCTAGTGACATAATAATTAAACATAAAAAAGAAAATAAAAACGGCCTCCGCCCGCGCGCTCCTGGTTGTGCCCGTCGATGCCGTCGCCGTCGCCGTCTTTAGTGGCCGCCGGTGTCGTTATCCTCGCTGACGAGGTCGACATACTCCGGCGGCGTCTAGAGGTGGGTCGGCGGTGCGTGGTAGATGCGGGCGGGCTGGACGGCGGGAAGTGCCTGCACCACCTCCTCCCGTGGCGACGCCTCCCGTTTCGGTGACCGCGGCGGAGTGACGCACCAGTTCACGCCGACGCCGGCGGCCATCTCCGGAGCAGTGCAGGACCAGCCCCACCCCTGGCCCACCAGACCCGAGTGGAACGCGGCCACCGGCTCCTCCTCCATCTCCAGCTCCGCGGACACCATCTCTAGCTCGGGGATGGCTACATCGCCGGCGGCGGAGCGGGCCAACATCTCCTCGACGCCCTCCCATTGGCGCTCATCGTGCGTGTACATGGTGTCCTCCATAACACGCACCATGAGACGGGCCTCCTCCTCCTCGGTCATGCGAGGAGGCGGTGGTGGAGATGGCGACGGCGACGGCGATGGCGACCGCGTGGGCGTGAGGCCGCGCACCAGCCTACGCCCGCGCTCCTGGGGAGCAGGCGCTGCGCGCTCCCGACGTGGCCGTCGCGGCCCAGACGTCGTGCCGGTGAAGAAGGAGGCATGCCGCACGTCGTGCTCGTCCCTGAGCCAGGTATCCCATAGGGTGGAGTCCGGGGCATACCTGTCGTCGTAGTACAGGTCGTCGGGGAGGAGGCGATGGCGGCGCTCGATCTCTTCACGGCGCGCACGGCCGCTCGGCGGGATCGGCACACGGTCGGCGGACAAGTGCAAGTTGTTGGGGAGGTGGACGTCGCTCCAGGGGAGCGGCGTCCTCGTCTCCCAATAACGGAGGCACAGCGACGCGCGGATATAGTGCCGGTCGCGCTTGCCGGCGGACGTGGGGGCGATGGAGAACGCGGGCGGCGCGGGGGACCGACGTGGTGGTGATGCGGGCTCCTCCTTCACGGAGCCGGCGAGGCGCCCCGACGAGGAGCCGGCCTCGCGGTCGTGCTTCCCCTTGCGGTTCCAGAAGCCCATGGCTTCAAGGTGGCCGGCCGGCGAGCTCGAGGACGGGGGAGGGCTAGGGTTTGGCGCTGTCGGATTTTGAGAAGGCCGTGGGATGGAGTGGTGCAGTGCGAACGACGACCGGTCCACGAGTTCCACATTTAAGAAGGACGGCGACCTTCCACTGGGCCGATGATAGGTGGGGCCGGCCGCCCGTGCGCATATATGTTGGCGGGTGGGAGATAGGTGGCCGCCCCGCCACGCAGCCAGGCGAGACGAGCGGAGCGTTCCTTCGGCGTCCACGGCGACCCAAACCGCACGCCCCGAGCACTATAAGTGAGGTTCCGCGACCCTTTTGCGGGTCCAAACCCTATCCCCGCCGCCGCGAGCCATCCGATTCCCCTTTCTCCTCTCCCAATTTCTCGCCGTCGGCGACCCTCCGCCCCTCCTCCAGCCGCCATGTGGGGGCAAATGTGGAGCTTCGGACGCGGCTCCGGCAGCAGATCCGGCCGTGAGAGGGACGCGGAGCGCGAGCGGCGCGTCCGGTCCGACGGCGCGAGGAAGCACGGCGCTCGGAAGTGGACCAACCACGGGCTTTCGCTGCCGGCGAGCTTCGACCGCCGCAAGACGGTGGAGTACGACCGCCGGCGCGCGTCGTTCTCCTCCGCGCGTTCTTCGTACGCCGGATCCTCCTCCTCCTCCGCCGCGGGCTTCCTCCTCGTCAATAGGGAGTGGTCGGACGAGGAGGAGGAGCCGGAGCCGCCGGCGCCGTTCGCTCGGCCGGTGAAGGAGGAGCCCCAAGAGCCCGCTCCGCTCGGCCGCCGCGGAGTTGTCGGGCCCGAGGACTACGTCGCGGAGTTCGACGCCGTCGCCGCCGTCATCGCCGAGCGGAGCGTGCACGAGGAGGAAGAGCGTCGGCGCCACGCCGAGGAACTCGAAGCCCTCGAGTGGCGGCAGGCGGTCGCCGCCAACGTCGCCGCCAACGAGAAGGCTGATGAGTGGCGCCGCATCCGCGCAGAGCAGGCGGAGAAGTACGTCGATCTCTACAGCTCCGGCGAGGAGGATTGAGCGTCCGGCTCCTCCACGGCGTCGTCCAGTTGCTGCGACCTCGCCGCCGTGAGATCTGACCCCCTAGTACTAGTTTAACGTAGTATGTAGTATAACTATGCTTGTAGTTTGCGATGAACAATATAGTATGTGATGAACTATGTTTGTGTAATTTTTTCCGTGAAAGTATTTTTTTAAATTATACGGGTTTAGATACAGGTTCTACTCGGCCGCGTATGTTTTTGACTCGCAAAAGCGATCTTCATAAACCTGGAAATGCGTTTTGCAGGTTGTATTTTTACGGGGTCTGCTAGAGTTGCTTTTATGCATGTCGCCATGTGAATGTTCGATAATACCATGCATATCGACCTCGTGACATTGTGACAAGCTGCACAAAAGAAACAGGGCTGGTACGTACCTCCTCCGCCCATACTGTACCACACGCAGGCGTGCTTCCATCTTGTCCCGCGCTTGAGATGGTTGTATTTCAACACGAGGGTGTTTAGTTTACACTTGTATTTTATTGGCTGCTGAACAATTTCCGGCTGAAAACAAAACAACCGTCCGAGGTCTGTATTTTTTACACGGGTATCTGAAAAGGAAACGACAATCCAAGCAAGGTAGTTTCACCTTTAATTACGGCCTACCAAACCAGCCCGTGACCATGACCGAATTCGAGATTAGCTAGCAGCGATGGACGTACGGGCAGGGGCGTCTCGCGCTGGGCTGGCCCATTACAGTGTAACTTATAATAAGCAAAAAAACAAGCGCGCTAGGTGAGAGTCGAACCAGCGGCCTCACCAATGGAGGTTCGAGTATATGCTAAAGTTCAACTCTTTGCTATTTTATTATGCCTTCCTTCTCTTAATTCTTTTTTCCGTTTGCCTTTTTTCTATTTTTGTTTTCTGTTTTTTCTCTCTTCTTCCTGGATTCTTGCCTCATTTTTTTTTCTTAAATGCGTGAATTCAAAGTTTATCAAATTTGAAAAATAAATCATCAATTGTTAAAAATAGTGCACTGAAAATCATCAATTCGATGAACTTTTAAAAACTTTGATGAAAATTTTCCGAATTTGATGAATTTTTTTCAAATTCGATGAACTTGTTTCTTTGTGAACTTTTTAAAAATAATTGATGAACTTTTTCCAAATTTGATGATTTTGTTTCAAATACAGTGAGCTTTTTTCAAATCACTTAACTTTTTTGTCAAAGTCGATGAAGTGTTTTCAAATTCAATGATTTATTTTCAAAAGCGATGAACTTTTTTAAAATCCGATGAACTTTTTCCAATTTTGATGAACTTTTTTCAAATTCGATGAACTTTTTTAAAGCGGATGAACTTTTTCAATTTTGATGAACTTTTTCAAATCCGATGAACTTCTTCAAATCCGATGAACATTTTTCAATTTCGATTAACTTTTCTCAAATCCGATGAACGTTTTTCAAATTTGATGATTTTTTTTCAAAATAGATGAACTATATCAAATCCTATGAACTTTTTCAAATTTGATGAACTTTTTCAAATCCGATGAACTTTTTTTTTCAAATTCAATAAAGTCCTCAAGATGAACTTTCTCCAAATTCACGAACCTTTTCCATTTTTGCAAACTTTTTTCAATTGGTACAAACCTTTTGAAAATTCTGATTTCTTTTCAATTCATCATTTCTGTGAATGCGTTTTCCAATTTATGTTTTTCTTTATTCAAATAATTTATAGTGGGTATATAGTCGTCCGTTTTTGGTCCGTTTTTGATTCATTCCCGACCCAAAGTTGAGCCGTGTATGCGGCCGAACGGAAAATGCACGGACAGGTGGGACGCGCGCCCCTGTCCTTCCCTGGCCCGCTTGTCGGGGACACGCCCAAACACACTTTTCTTCATTTTACCCAAAACTCTCCTGCGCCCTCTACCACCTCTCCTCCTCCACCATGGCCGACGACCGACGAATCCCGATGACCCGGCCGTGGCCGCGCGGCCCACGTCGAAGAAGAAGGCTACCAAGAAGCCGTGGTCGGAGCTCACGCCGGCGGAGGTCAGCAAGCTCGACGAGGAATCGACCAAGAGGAGGAACCGGCGGGCAAAGAACAAGGAAAGGAAGTTTGCTGCGGGCTACACCACCGAGGCCGCCGTGCTGCATGCAGTGCAGCACCTGGCGGACATCGACGACAAGGAGTCCATCGTTGCCAAGGCGCATGCCCTCCTCATGTTAGGGTTGTGCCGACCCTCGCCGGCCATCCTCTCGGTCGGTGCCATGGCCGCGGCCTGCACAGGCTCGTCGGCTGCTCGTCCTCCACAGCACCGTTCCCCGAACTCGTCCGCCACGCCCGAGACGAATCGTGCGCTGCCGCTCCATGGCCACGGGGCAGACACGGTTCTCCACCTCGCTGCCCATTTTGAAGGCTGGCTGCTGTGCCGGCCGCTGGCTTTGTTGCCGGCAACAAAAACTTATCATTTTGAAGGCTGGTTCATGTGCCGGCCGATGGCTTTGTTACCGGCCCCAAAAACTTGTCCATTTTGAAGGTTGGCTTTGTTGCCGGCGTGATACTTGGGTGACCATTCTGTAGGCCGCTGACTTTGTTGCCGGCTGACATGAACTGATAAGAGCGCGGTCACTGGCCTGAACTATGGCCATTTAGCTATACCCTTTGTTCTTTTTATATTTTGCATGCACAGCGGACGAGATGCGGCCAAAAATACGGCTGCACGTTGGGCGCACGACCGGCACATCCAAAAATTCAAGACCATTGCAACCCACGATCATTAAGATAGGATAACTCACCACCAACAAGTATACCGCCGAGCTTTACACACGAAGCAAGGCCTATACAAGAGACTGATCTTCCTTTAATACTATTAAGCTTCACATCGACGATGTTGAATACAAACTGATATTGTTTCTACTCCAACACCTACATGCATGCAAGATACATAATATACTGCATATGACCCCTCTTTATTTAGGAGCGCACCTGAAGGATTGACACATATGAACATGGTAAAGTGCTGGCAATCTTAATTTTCTGTCTGGACATGAAAATTAAGAGGAATTAATTGGTCATTTGGAAATTCAGTGGCTCATAGATAACTGCATTCGCTGCGCTGACCATCTCAATTGGCGAGGTAAATCCATCGGTGTGAGAGTAGAACACATGGCATATTTTGGACATTTTCCAGAACAACTCCCTGCATGGCTTAGGTACAACACTATCTTCCTTAAGGACCAATCTCAACAAATCTTTTCTACATGAGTCTATGGACCTCCTTATCGACTCCTTAGCCTCTTCAATGGACATAGAGCCATCACTGTGGAGAACACGTAGCGAAACACTGTCCAGTTTTCCTTGGCTGCTCTCTCTCTGTAATAGTAGATCAAATGCCTATTAGAATATCCTACTTACAACTCATGAGGTTTAAACTATGTGATAATCATGTGCTATTATTTTATAAGTACTGGTCATGGACCTGATAGCGGAGACCAACCTAGCAGGTGGCTCCCCAAAAAAATAATGGGATAAAAACAGGCATTTCTTTTTGCTAAATGGGGTAGAAATTAGCAAACTATTTGCTGAATGGGGCATTTCAGATGAAAAACTGTAAAATGATTATCAACACATATGTCAAAGTAGGGGAAAATTGGAATTAACTTTAAAAAATAATCATATACATACACAGTTAGACAAAACCCTAAGATAAACTTATTCATAGAGGGACACAAGTACCTCAAAACCTTGTATGTCGTTGAGGAGACGGCCACAAGTGCTCATGAGCCTGAATAACTCGTTGTACTCATGGTGTTTGACAATGCATCCCGATAAGGTTTGCCCGACAAAATACAACGCTGGGAGCACAAGAGGCCCTAGTGTGAATGACACAAATGCATTTTCCATGTACTCTTCAAGTGTTGGCACGTATTGTCTCATCCGCCAATTTGCTTCAGTCATCATAGACATCAATAGCTGTAACCACTGAAGATGGGTTACGTGCAACATGTTAGTTCGAAACAAAACTCAATTCAGAATCATGCAAACACATAAGAAACTCACTAGTTCAATCATGTGCCTCCTGACATCACGGTTTTGTAATGCAGTCGCCATTTCTCCAAGCTGGTTTGTTGTAGTATAAATGGCATAAAATAAGATTCTTACTTGCTCAGAGTAGAAATCCTCTTTGGAGTGCTCATCCCACCTAAAACAATCATTACAAAATCAGGGAAGATGATTTATTAGTTGTTAGTAATGTTACACATGCAGATGATGGAGAAGCCGGCTCCACATCTTTAGAGATGAGGCATTAGGGTTGTGGATAGTAAACTCTAGTGGGATGCAAGAACACCTAGTGTGCTAGCAACATGAGGTTTTCGATGAAGAAGAGGATTTGATTCAAGGCTAGCTAGCCCCACCATCTAAGGTGCAAACAAAGAGCAAACAAGAGATCAAGTTAATGAATCATACTTCTCAACTAGGGCTACAAGGTTTTCCAGTTCTTCCTTTGACCCCGCAACATCAAAGAAGTCATCAGTAACAATTACGAGGACTGAATTTTTGGCCCATGAAATGCGAGCATCTGATAGCTCTGGAGGGAATATGGTAGCAGCAGCAGCAAAGTGACAATATGTTATCCGTTGTCGTGCAAACTGTAGCTGGTCCAGCCTGTTCTCTTTTGCCCAGCTGTTGCAACAAAGTTTTTCCATTTTTAAGATAGGGAGTAGATAAGACAAGAAAAGCATAACCATCATATTACCTTTCAAGATGTCGAAGTTCGTCCTGGTATATAGATTGAGAAAAACAGAAATCTTCGACAGCCAAACCCAGAATTTCTTGGTTTACACAACATGGCCTGATTCATGAAAATATTTAACATTAATATCTAACATCCGTAGTATATGATTCAACGAACTATTCTTGTCAAGAAATGTGACTCTTACAAGTGTTCAGTCTTCAGCATCCGAGAATAACTAGCATCAAAGTGTTCGATGTTTCTCTTATGGTCAAGACGTTCCATCGTGGCATAGAAGGGAAATTTAAGAGCATACTCAACCTAACTTGGAAATGGAAGTAAATGTTAACTGCACCTGAATACAATATAGGGTCAATTCATTTTCTGAATTTTAAATTTCATGCAAGTACCTCACCAAAGGTTTCCCTGCTTTGCTCCCCATCGGAGAGCAACGTTTCTTTCAACAAGTTTCCTGACCAGTAGCCTATCTTATCTAGGATAAAATCATTTTCAAATACATTCACTTTTGATGCCTTGTATAACTCTAGTATAGAGTTTGTATCATTTAAATACCCTTGAAGTGCATTTTGGAAAGTGGAGGCTTCATCAACATGACCTAACTCGTCTATATCAGATTGAAATTAGCAAGTTAAATATAATAAAACGATGCATGCACTACTAAAGATAAAATAAATAAGACACAGAATTCATGACCCCAGTAAGTACCCGAAGAAACATCATATCCATTCATTCGTAAAAGACGAAATGCCATCGCACATGTTGTTACATCCAGCATTATTTCCTCATCTCTCTGCACCCAGAAACTGCAAGTGTGTATAGTCATGTTTCATGATACAAAAGCTACATATGATTTTTTTTTATTCATGGTCACTACCTATATGTCATGTCTAGAATGTATTTTATCTCACTGGAAAAATGGTGAGATATCCCGGTCTTTTCAAGAGAATCCACCATTGAAAGCTGACAGTATACATTTGTTGGGTACACTGTTGGTACTGCAAAAGTCTAATTTTGTGAGATATATAAGTAGTATACACCCTTGCAAACTCTTGACAAGAAAAGGTTCAAGACCCACCTGAACCTCCAAAATTACTAACAAGTACATTTAGGTAGTGGAGGGCTTTGTCATCATAATTTTGGATTAAAGCAGCAGCTGTTGCTGAAGGAGAGTTGAACAACGACCCATTATTCCTCTGGAACTCCATAACTTTATCCCAGTCCAATAAGTTTCCTAGCCCTTCAGAAATATAAGCCATATACACCTCTTTCCCATAAGAGTTATCCCCGGCAAGTCTGAAATAGGTCAATAATGTCATACAGAAATTATGATTGCCGCTTCATCGGTAAGGAGAAGATGATCGGGAATCACATCTAACCCATGTTTATCAATTATTGTTCCTAGTAGACCTTTGAATAAGCAAACTTTTTATTGGATTTCATCTACTCTAGAAAGAAAGTTAACAAACAAAGCGTATGTTGAATTTTCATTAACTTTACTTGTCAACAAACACAAACTATAAGGACCATAAATCTCTAGAGAACAAACATGATAAGAAAGAAAGGTAAAAAAAATTTAAGACGGAATTGTCAATGGCAAACCTTTTTAGTTCCTTTTCTCGGAGGTGAAGAATCCGATGAACATCAGTTTGCTTAACAGGAAATTCCAAACCCATCCTACTGGCAAGGCTAAGCATAGCAGAAAAAATTATATTGAAGCCTATAGGTGCAGGAGTGTGCTCATCCATGACAATGGAGAAATATCTTCCAATAAAAAGCAGGCCTGCCAATATCATTTTTGCCGTATCAACACCATTAAACACTTGAATCTATAAGACATATAAACAACAAAAGCAACAAAATGCAAATTGTTCATACCTCTCGTGATATTCCTAGTGCCAACATTCCATCGCTTAAGTGCAAGTACACAAGCCAATGTGGATGAGAGGATGTCCTTGTTAACCGAGGAGTTTATTTGGTTATGACCCCAAGATCCATTGCTCTGTTGGTTTTGAAGTATCCATTCAACACATTGAGGGAAGCACGGAATATGAGGGGAGCCTGGCAAGTGCACCATAGCCACCCACGCGGTGTCATACGGTGATGGAGACAATTCTGGTTTCATGAGCTGCTTCCTTATTTTAGAAAAATGTTCCTAGTTTTTATGCATCATAGTATTTAGTGGTGAAAAAAATGACATGATAGAAACCCCAAACATTTAATCGAAACGAAGGATCAAATGATGTTATACCAGGTTTTGCCGGCTTGCATTTTCTCCTAGAAACATCCTCTCAGTAGTTGCTGTTCCGAGAAAGCACACGAATCAATTGGCATGTCACTCATGATGTTACATATGTTGGCACAACAGACTAATAAAAAGAATTAGGATGCTTCCAATGGCTGCCACTGATGTGTCCCCCATTCTTGATACATAGAACTATACAAGCCATCCCCACACATCATAACCTTCTTCCTACATATAACTTGACAACAACGACACCCCACATAACTACCCCGAAGCTGTAGTAGTCTTGCTAAAGCAAACGTTTGGTATTTCAAAGCCAAAGTTCAAAAAAAAAGGAAAGTTAAAAGGCTCGAATTCTCATTCACTAATTCTTTTCTCTCCTCACCACTATTGAATGCCTCATCGCACGCGGGCGTCCAACAGTAGACTATGATACTTATATCACACACGAAGGCCCAGGAAGAGGCTGCCTAAAAAGGTTAACATCCCAAAAATAGGCACCCAAAGTTGTTTCCTCCTAGTTTCCTTTTCTCCTTTTTATTCTTATTTTTTATTTTTCCAAATGCATGTTTTTTGTACATGAACATTTTTATAATACAAATGAACAATTTTTACCATTGGATGGATTTGGGGATGATTTGGGGCGCTAGGGCAGCGGCACCCATTCTCCGTGGTAGTGGTCGTGATGATCTTACAAAAGAGGCTGCAATTGAGGATAGCACCATTGATTTATCCGACGAGATTGCAAAATTTCCGTTAGCCTAAGGTTCATCCCGCGAGAATAATAAAAAGGGAAAATTTCGGGTTGTTCTATGCGAAGAAGATAAAGGTAAGCCAAGAAAAAGTGGAAGCTGACTCAGCATTATAAGACACAAAACAATCTATGGTGTGACAACAAACCGGAATTTATGTGACTTAAAAACCACTCGGGGGTTCATTAACCAGGTTTTGTTAATTTGAGGATCTAGATTATACCAAAATTGGGTTCAACGGGGATATGGCTCGATTGAGGTGGATTTGAGGGTGATTCCTGTACTTCTCCCTGCATTATATTGGATTGGAATGATGGTTTTGGCTGCATCCGACAAACCTAGGCCCAAAAGGCTTCGGGGTTCCCTAAAAATAAAAAGGATTTTGGGCATTCGTCAGTTAGGTGTCCGGCAATGAAGGTGCTTCACCTTGCATCTTCTTATTCGAATCATACCCCGTTACTCGTGCAAATGTTATTTCAAGTTTGAGGATATTTTAAAATTCGTGAACATTTTGTGAAATACCTGGCCATCTAATATCCGAGAATCTTTAAAAATTGAGAATATTTTAAATAATTTGGGATCATATTTTTATTCATTCACATTTTCTAAATCTGTAAACATTTTTAAAATTCACTCATATTTTTTGAAATGTATCAATTTTTTTAATCTAAGAACTTTTTTATTAAATTAGTGTTTTCTGTAGTTTTTATTTATATGTATTTTTAGAATCTATATAAAATTTGGATGTCAGCCATTTACTCTTAAGAAAACCAGCTGAAAACCAAAGAAGAAAATCGAGAGCAACGAACTGAGGGTACCCCTTGCAGGGGCCCCTAAAGGGTCACTTTTGGTGGGCAGGGAGCGCATCACCTGGCGCGCTCTCAGCCGTTGCAACGTGTTGTGTATTGGGTGCTCCTTGAGGGACATATTTTTCTATATGTGTTTTCTGATTTTAGATGATCTTTTGGGGGTTTTTTCGGCTTTGCCCTAGGTTTTGGACAAAAAACTTTTTTTCTCCGGGAGAGGAACATATTTACTTCTCATGGAGGCACGGATTTGCTTCCGCGAGTTGGACAGTTGTGCCTTCTAAAAAAAGAAACATGTTTTTTTTGGTTTCCCACAAGAGGCGTATATTTATTTCTCCTGAAGGCACATATTTTCGTCTATGAGAGGCACAAATGTGCCTCTCAAAAAAGGAAAATTTTCCTTTTATTTTCTTCCGCGAGAAGCACAGATTTACTTTTCATGTAGGCGCATATATTTTTGCTTCTTCGGGGAGGCACAGATTTGCTCCCGTGAGAGTCACAACTATGTCTCTCGAAGAAGGAATAACACGCCTTTTTTCAACAAGAGACACATTTGCTTCTCGTGGAGAATTGTGTCTCCCGAGAATGAAAAGAACTTATTTTTTTCTCTTTCACAAGAGGCACAGATCTGCTACTTGTGGAGGCACAAGTTTACTTTTGCAATGTGCCTCTCAGAAAAGAAAAAAAATGTGTTTTATTTATTTCATGAGAGGTACAGATTTGCAAATCATGGAGGCTCAAATTTTCTTTTCACAGAGGCTCATATTTTCTTCACAAGAGGCACAGTGGTGCCTCTTTGAAAAAAGAGTTGGAAAAAACTGTGCTTCCGGCTCGGTTTTTTCGTGAAAAAAGTTCATCAAAACCTATCAATATGAGATCTAATTTCGAAGATTTCGACATGAGAAATCCAACAATGAAAACGCTTCAAGATTTGGATGCATGATTTAAGAGATAAAATATTTTAAATAAACGAATCTATGAAAGAAATATGAAAACTCACACGTTGCAAGAAGTGACGCACATGCAGTATGCCAATGTCTCAATCTAGAAGGGTTGGGCGCTCTTTGCTGCACTGCTCGTGTTGTTGGGTTTCTTAGAAAAATTACTCACTCTGTTTCAAAAATAAGGTGTACTACTTTTTAAAATAGTCAAACCTTTTAAGTTTAATCAAATTTGCAGAGCAATATATCAAAATCCTTAGTATCTAATTGGTATAATTAGATTCATCATGAAATGTATTTCTGTACTTTCTTGTTTAATATTGTGGATGTTGATATATTTTTCTCTGAACTTGGTCAAAGTTAAAGAAATTTGACTTCCCAAAAAACTAATACCCTTATATTTTAGAACTAATGAATATTTAGTTTGGCGGGTGGCGGAGATGATGGAGTGCGTTCAATTTTTATTTATAATGTGGTGATTTGATGAGCCTTTCATGTTGTGGCTCTGTGTTATCCGCTAAACAACATATATTTATGTGGAAATTTTCTACATCGGTGGCTGCACATACTCTATTGATATCACATGGTGACGCTTCTTTTTTCTTGGTGTTGGAAGGGTGCACAGAATTGATATGTTTTTATTGGCCGATTGTTGCTGATTGATTTGAAAATTCATTAGCACAGTCAAAATCATAAATCAAATCCAAAATTGAATACTTCAATTTAATGAAAGAGCTTCAAAATTAGGGAACTAAAAGAATTAAATAAAAGAGCCCCTTGAGAAATTGTTGACTAGGTCAAAATAAGGTGACATAATTCTTAATTGAAGACCTTAATTAATTATGAGGCCTTGAAAATTAGGAAGCATAGTGTATAGTATAAAAGAATTAAATTAGAGAACTTTGAGAAATTGTTGACACGGTCCAAATCGCGTGACCCAGTTTCAATTCAAAACCTTAATTGAATGTGGGCTCTTTAAAATTAGGAAGCATAGTGTTATAGAGGATTGAGAAGGTGGGAGTGACCTTTACAATGGGTACCCTTTAACTAAAAAAACCTAGGGATTTCGAAGAAAATCTGGCCTCAAGAAAACTATTTGAGCGGCTCCGTGAGTTGCCCTTATAGGCTGGCGCATGGGAAACGTTCCATTTTCCATGTATTTACATACATGGGCTCGTTTAGGCCTCAGGCAGTTTCTCCCCAGCTTTTCATTCCAGTCTGTCGCTCGAGGCGTGCAGGTTATTTCGTTTTCTTTTTGCATTTCATTAATTTTCTCTTTTTAATTTGTGAACATTTTTCTAAATTATAAAAATCCAATTTAATAAATTTTAAAAATTCACGACCAATTTTAAAAGTCATGAATATTTAAGAAAATAATTAACACTTTTAAAAATTATTTATCTGTGAACATTATATTAAAATCCCCAAACGCTTTTTCGCTTTGTAATCTTTTAAAATCTATCCCAAAACTCGATATCAAGTTTTGTTTCTTAGCCAACAACAGTTTTTTTTTCATAGTAGCAAGTAAAAAACAGAAATTAGCTAGGTGAACAAAAGGCGCAAGGATTATTTTGTCTTGGCTCACCACACGATTTAGCGGCAATTATTGGTTGAGGCATAGAATATGGATATTCCTATTCGATGCTCGATGCAACAACATGTCGAGCAAACGCACATGAAGCAAAGAATGAGACATGCCAAATTGTGTAACGTCAAGCTAGCGGTGCCTTCCACCATTTTAGTATTTTATTAGTTTGATTGGGTTTTTTATAGAAGTTTTTTTTCCTTTTCCCTTTTGAAACTTATGAAACATATAATAATTTAGGACAATTTCAAAATTAAATAAAAAGTTATTTTAAATCAAAGGACATTTTAAATACATGAACATTTTTTCAAATACCTGGACATGAATATCTGAGAATTTTATAAAATTATTAATATTTTAAAATTTTGGGATCATCTTTTTATTCATTCACATTTTCTAAATCTGAAAATATTTTCAAAATTCACTTATATTTTTCGAATTCTTTGATTTTTCTTAATCTAAGAACTAATTTTTATTAACTTCATTTTTGTAGTTTTTTTATTTATATGTGTTTTTAGAATGTATAAAAATTTGATATCTGCCATTTACTCTTAATAAAACTGGCTGAAAACCAATGACGAAAATCGGGCTGCAAGAAAACTGTTTGGGAGGCTCCGTGAGGTGCTCGTATGGACCGGCCCACGGGGAACGTTCTTTTCTCCACGTTTCACATATATGGGCTTGTTTGGTCCTCAGGCCATTTGTTGTAGCCATGCGTTCCGGTCTGTCGCTCGAGGCCTGCAGCAAAAATAGTGCTGTTGTGTGGAACCGAACTCCCGAGCTGTCATCGGTCACCTTTGCTATGTCTAACTGACTTCGCTCCTTGATCTCAAAAGAAAAAAAAACTGACTTCGCTCATGCTTGAGTGGAGAAATAGTTTTTTTTATATTAGTATCGCCTCGCTCCTTTAGACGAAATCCTACCAATTTATATTCGTTTGAGAGTTGCAATCAGTAAGCCGCCTTGAAAATAATAAGAGGAACTCGGAGAGAAAACTCCGATATGATGCATATATGTTGACCAATTAGAATTAAATGGGATGAAATTAACTCGGAAAGAGATCCGAGATTTATGCGCAATTAATGGCAGGAAAAGACCCCGATTTGGTTTATAGCCTAAGAATTGATTTGATGTATATTTCAGTTTAATAATAAAGTCGAATCATTTTCTTAAAAATGAACGAGACTTGTTTTTAGAACATGCAGCTGTCGAGGTCTCAAAGAGGAGTTCTCTTTTTCTTGAGAGAACAACAGGAAAATCATATGAGTCAACCAACAAGCTTTGTATTAGCAGACTATAACGCTATTCCTATTCAGAGGAATAAATCCATTGCTTTCTCGTAAAAAAAAAAACAAATGAATCAAACACTGTGGAGGTCGTGCAACCGTCCAGGGCATTAAAGCATCTTCAGCAGGCGCGCAAAACTGCTACGCGCGCTAAAAACCGTTTATTTTGGGTGCGGAGACACTCCACCAGATGTTGTAAAAATAGTGTGCACGCAAAAAAAAATTAGAGCACGCGCTAAAAAGCACTATCGCACGTTGCAAATTTAGGGCGCGGTAGCGCGCTTCATAATTTGCACTGCATGGTTTTTTGAGCGCGCGTTTTTGGGCATCTCGAAAAGAAATATTGGCCGTGTCGCGTTAAAAATGCTAGAGTGACGCTGTAAAACCATTTTAGCGCTCGATATTTTGGCGCGCCTGTTGAGTATGCTCTTAGGCGTGCAAACCATCTCTCGCTCGGCGCACCTCCTCCTCTCTCAAGTCATTTCGCAAGGGCGCGGCGAGGCCTCGTCACCATGCCCATTTTTGTAGGATATAACCCGTATGAACATGGAATTTTTTTTATGAGACCAGGTCTATGAACATGCAAAAAAATTTGTAGAAAGTATATCAATCCAAGCAGGCTAGGGATCGTTACCGAAACAAGAGTGATTCATCCGGGCGGTCCGCTCGATCCTGTGAAGGGGAGGACGAGAAGACAGGGGCTCCGGGCGCCGTGCTTCAGTGGAAGGAAGCCTGGATGATGCGGGGACGTCAAGCGGGCTACTTCCATGATGGTGCGCGCGAGGCTTTGGCACCAACCGGTGAGCAGCCGGAAGGAGGAAGGCTCGACGAGGACGACCACCCGCCTGCCAGCGATTTGCCGGTGGCAAGGAACGGCCCCCGATTACTTTACTGTTGCCGGAGGGTTTATATAGCATACATGGGGTAAAATGCCGTGCATACATGGGGTAAAATGCATGCACGGCTGATCGATCAAGTGATGCTGTGCAGGCCGCCGTTGCCGGAGGGTTTATATAGCACCATCGGAATAACGGAAGCCGTGCTACTCATCAGGGCGGTGAAGGGGCGCCTCCGAACAAAAACAATGTGACGCCTCTCGCTACGGCTGAATAGTTATGATACACACACTTGTAGTGTACTGTACTATACTGTTAGAGTGGGACAGGCAAATAATTCAATGCAAACTTGCAAAGCATCTTTGAGTTTTCTTTCGTCCGGTAGTATACATGTCATATTCAAACTGCATGTGACGACTGACGACAGGAGCATGCCAAGTTGCCAACGTTAGGTATGTCAATCAGTGTTTTTGACAAGATATTTGTCATTGAGTAGATGTGCACATGTCAATCAGACGTGGCGATTGATGCATGCTGATAAAAAAGGAGCATAAATCATTGGCAAATGTGTCTTTGAATGCATTCATCTTATCAAGCAGAGGTCACAGATCCTCAAAAAGAAAAAGCAGAGGTCACAGAGAAAAGTTTTCAGAGGGCATGTGGTGTACCACGGTGCTCTCCGTTGTTGCCTTGTTGGGAATCGGTGGAGCGGCCGTCTGAGGAATGTTGATGCTCAAGATGCTTAAATTCGGGAAGGCTACAATATAACCTAACCTTAGGGCATCTCCAACGCTGACCCTTACCCAAAAATTTCTCTCGGCCCTTTCCCGTGCGAAGCGGTTGCTGCACATTCATGCTGCTCAAGGACCGGTCCAAAGCGTCAGCGTCACATTTATGCCAACTGTCGTGGAAGTGTCAAAGGTGATCGGGCATGACGACCATGGATTAAGTTTTGGGGCGACTGGCTCTATCGCATAGACGTCCCTGAGCGCGCTTGCGCTCCCTCTTGGGAATGTGGGTAGCGTATATCATGTTCACCGCTTTGACCTGAGGGGGAAACTTCTTCTGCCCCCCTGTGTTCGGCGGACGGGGCTCCTTGTCTTCGTCCTCGCTTTGCGATCCCTTCTCATTGTTTTCGGCATTTAACTTGCCGGCCTGTTTAAAAACCCAACAATCCCTGTTGGTATGGTTGGCTGGTTTGTTTGGGGTGCCATGAATCTGGCACGGACGGTCGAGTATGCGGTCCAAGCTGGATGGTCCCAGATTCTTTCTGTTATATAGCTTCTTCCACTGACCGGGCTTGGAGCCACTGAATCCGGCGTTGACTGTAGTGTCATCGGTGTTATCACCATTGCTTCAACGTTTGTGCCTGTTGCGCCGGAGCTTGCCGTTGCTGTTTTTGACCTTGGAGGTGCCCGCTTCACTTGCCGTGTTTTTGCTACGGGCCAGCCAACTATCTTCACCCGCGCAAAAGCGGGTCATGAGTGCCGTGAGGGCTGCCATGGATTTCGGTTTTCTTGGCCGAGGTGGCGGGCGAGCCATTCGTCGCGGATGCTGTGTTTAAAGGCCGCTAGGGCTTCGGCATCCAGACAGTCGACGATCTGGTTCTTTTTGGTTAGGAACTTAGTCCAGATTTTCCTGGCCGACTCTCCGGGCTGTTGAACTATGTGACTTAAGTCATGGGCATCTGGTGGCCGGACTGTTTAACCTTGGAAGTTATCGCAGAAGGCGTCTTCCAAATCCTCCCAACTGCCAATAGAGTTTTCAGGCAGACTGTTTAACCAGTGCCGAGCTGGCCCTTTGAGTTTTAACGGGAGGTATTTGATGGCGTGGAGGTCATCTCCACGGGCCATGTGGATGTGGAGAAGAAAATGCTCGATCCATACTGCGGGATCAGTTGTTCCATCATATGATTCAATGTTCATGGGTTTAAACCGTTCTGGGAATTCATGCTCCATTACTTCGTCAGTGAAGCAAAGAGGGTGTGTGGCGCCTCTATATCGGGCCACATCGCGACGTAGCTCCGATGGAGTCCGCCTGCGGTTTTTGGCCTGGGCCTGACTAGGCTTGTCACGTCCGAATAGATGGCCGTCGTCACGTGTCGGGGCACGTCCTCGTGATCCGTAGATCGATCTGGTATGTCCTGCTCTATTGTCCAGGTCCTGTCGAAGGTCATATGTATGACCACGAGCTGTTTTTTTCTGCCTTTACGGTGAGAGGGGCGAACTGGTGTTCGGCTTGAGTTGCCGCTTTATCCCGACCACGTGGTGGTCGGTCAGCGCATTGTGCGATGATGGTATGTGCTCCGGCGCCTCATCATCGAACTGAGGTAGCAGTTTGCGCTTCGGGTAACTTTTGGCTGGGCGCTTGAGGCCGTATTCTTCGGCCGCCAGGACATCAGTCCATCTATCGTTGAGTAAATCTTGGTCAGCTTGAAGCTGCTGCTGCTTCTTTTTCAGGCTCCTTGCAGTGGCTATTAGCTGGCGCTTAAAGCGCTCCTACTCGAGAGGTTCCTCAGGCACGATAAAATCCTAGTTGCCGAGGCTCACCTCATCCTTGGAGGGCGGGAGATAAGTACTATCCTCCGAGTCGTCGTTTATGGCCTGTTCATCAGCGCTCACTTGCCCGTTTTCCCGTTCCTCCTGTTCGGAAGTTATCTCAACGGGGTCGTCGTTATCTTCGGCATTGTCCGGAGTATTGTTTTCTCCCGTGCCGGTATTGATGTCTTTTGCACGACGTGACTTAGAGCGGCGCCGCTGACGCCGACGTTTTGGCTTTATCATAGGAGGTTCATCCTCAACTGGATCTTTATTGTCATCATCGTTAGTCTTTTAGGTGTATCCACCATGTACACGTCGTAAGAAGAGGTGGCCGTCCAGCGTCCGGTAAACGGCGGGTTTTGGCCCTGCTCCTCATCGGCATCGTCGTCCATAGTGTCGATGTCTTCGGAGCTGTAGTCAAGCATGTCGGTTAAATCTTCGACGGTGGCTATGAAGTGGGGGTGGGTGGGAAGCGAAATTCTCTGTCATCAGTCTCCAGTTCGAACCGGATACAATTCGGCTGCGAGCCCTCCGCTAAGGATAGTGCTTTTAACGAGTTTAACACGTCGCCCAAAGGCGAGTGCCAACAAATGTCCGCGTTGCAGAATTCCACGATCGATGACTGATCGAGCTTGACGCACGTGGAAGCACATGGTTTGGAACATGTAGCCGGAAACGAGTCTGGGGCTCCGATGACACAGACTCCACTCGAGGTTGGGTCTGTGTGCGGCTCCAACGCCGCTGGGATTGCGACATCCGTGGCGGGGCTGAGCTTCCCGTCTTCGGATGGCACGATCTGCTTCGGATCTAAGGCCAGAGCAGTTACAGGTGCTATCTCCTAAGTGTGGTCCAATGACAGATTTAAGTCATGTTCATCATAGTGACGGGGAGCGGTTGCCGCTGTTTCGAATCCATCGAGATCAAGTCACCGCGGATATCCGCGACGTAGTTCAAGCTCCCGAATCTGACCTGATGGCCAGGGGCGTAGCTATCGATCTGCTCCAGATGGCCAAGCGAGTTGGCCTGCAGTGCGAAGCCGCCGAACACGAAGATCAGTCCGGGGAGGAAGACTTCTCCTTGGACAGCATTGTTGCGGATGATTGAAGGGGCCATCAAACCTTTTGAGTACGGCACAGTGGAACTCTCAATGAAAGCACCAATGTCGGTGTCAAAACTGGCGGATCTCGGGTAGGGGGTCCCGAGGTGTGCGTCTAGGGTTGATGGTAACAAGAGACGGGGGACACAATGTTTACCCAGGTTCGGGCCCTCTCTATGGAGGTAATACCCTACTTCCTGCTTGATTGATCTTGATAAATATGAGTATTACAAGAGTTGATCTACCACGAGATTGTAATGACTAAAACCCTAGAAGTCTAGCCTGTCTGACTATTGTTATGATTGTCCTCCTTCGGACTAAACCCTCCGGTTTATATAGACATCTGAGGGGACTAGGGTTGTACAAAGTCGGTTTACAAAGAAAGGAATCTTCATATCTTGGACACCAAGCTTGCCTTCCACGCCAAGGAGAGTCCCATCCGGACACGGGAGAGAGTCTTCGGTCTTGTATCTTCATAGCCTATTAGTCCGACCCACATCAACAGGTCAGACGTCCGAGGACCCCTTAGCCCAGGACTCCCTTAGTAGCCCCTGAACCAGGCTTCAATGACGAGGTGTCCGGTGCGCTAATTGTCTTCGGCATTGCAAGGCGGGTTCCTCCTCCGTATACTCCAAAATAGTCTTTGGACACAAGAATATAGTCCGACCCTGCAAAATAAATTCCATACACAACCGCAGAGAGTATTATATTCCACGAGTCCAATCTACTGATAACTTTTTGTAGCGTGACATCACGTCATCGCCCGACAATTATTTCGAACCGTTTTTTAGCCTGCCGTTCCATATTTCGAGATGCGGCTTCATTGGCACGTCTTGTCAAAGCAGAGATCGTGTCCCCTCATTGCGGGATTCTCATCAATACGGGCGTGGGTAATCCAACCGTGCCGCTTGCACGACTCTTGGGAATAGGCGAGTTTTTAGGGTGAGTGGGGAGGCACCTGATATTCACTGCCTCTATAAAGAGATAAGGATTCATCCCTTTCACCCACGCCTTCTTTCTCTCTGTCTCCTCCATTCTCGAGCTCCAGCGCCCAAGTTCTCATCTTTTCCGCCACCATGTCCGGATCCGGAGCAAAGGGCAAGTGGATGGTCTCCTTCGTCAAGGAGAAGGACATTACGAAGCTCCGGAAGGTGGGGTACTTGGCCAAGGAAATCACCCACCGGCTTCCGGCCGAGGGGCAGATCATCCCCACTCCAGAGCCCCATGAGAGGGTAGTGTTCATCCCCCACTTCGTCGGCGGGCTGGGATTTCCTCTCCACCCATTCGTCCGCGGACTCATGTTTTACTACGGGCTGGATTTCCATGATCTAGCCCCAAATTCCTTCCTCAACATCTCGGCATTCATCGTCGTGTGCGAGGCTTTCCTCCGCATCCCACCCCACTTCGGATTATGGCTGAAAATCTTCAATGTGAAGACGAAGGTGGTGGGTGGCCAGCACGCAGAGTGTGGAGGTGCCATGGTGAGCAAGATGCCCAACGTCACATGGCCCGAAGGCTCCTTCGTGGAGACCTTAAAAGGGTGGCAACAACTGTGGTTCTATATCACAGAGCCCTGCGACGCCACCTAGGCCGAGGTACCTGAATTCAAGTCCGGAGCCCCAATGCGGCTCACCTCCTGGCTAGAGAAGGGCCTGAATTGGGCTGCATCGGACGAGTTGACCGCGCTACAGACACGCGTCCAGAGCATGGTGGACAAGAACATCAAGCTTGTCAATGTGATCTAGGTGATGCTAGCCCGCCGGATCCTTCCATGCTAGAGCCAGACCTGCAATTTGTGGGAGTTCGATCCGGCCAATCACCAAACCCTGCAACATTTCTTCGGCGTCACGCACGCAGGCATCTGGAAGGTGCTCTTCAAGGCCAATGAAATGTGGCCGAAGGAAACCGAAGACCGTGGGTACCGAAGGAAACCGGTAAGTTTTCAGTGTTATCAAGGTATATCCTTCGCTCATATACTCAAGGAGAATGACTGAGCTCCCCCATTTTACTTTTTCAGGGTTGGACAAAGAAAGTGGAGCGGATTCAGTGTTCGGCTCCGCTGCCAGAGGACCCAGAGATCCCGCTTCTGGCGAAGATGCTGGTTCCGGCGCCCTACAAGGCACCGGAGAAGAAGGCGAAGAAGAAGACCAAGGAGACTAAAAGTGGTCTCCGTCGCAAGGGTGCTTCGGACGTGACGTCCGAAGACATCGAAACCCACTCCTCCGCTGCCAGGATGATGCCGAGGATGATGACGAGGAGGAGGAAGAAAGCAGCTCCCCCCCCGAGGGGGGAAGGAAGAAAAGGGCGGCCTCCACGCGTCTGGAGGCCGAGGTGCCCAAGAAGGGGAAGGTCTACCTCGCGGATAACTCCACATGGGACGTCGATAGCAGCCCAGAGCGGCGCCTCCGAGATAAGCCCCTGGCCAAATCGTGAGTACTCAAAGATCCAGATGCATTCATATACCCGGCCTCACTACTTTGTAGTTTTAACATGTTGAATCACGCACTCGCAGTCCGGCACGTTCCGCCATCGAACGTTCCTCATCTTCGGGGAATTCGCTGGACCCGCAGATGATGAACAGCGGGTCCCTTCCGGCGGCCTCCTCTCCCAGGGTCACGGATGACACCGAGGTGTTATCTCGAAGGACCCCAGGCCAGGGAGAGGCGCAGGAGGTCACCAGGGCGGTGCCAAAGGGTGGAGCCTCAGACACAGGACACATGGGGGAGCAAATCCCCATGGATACTGGCGATGGGGGCCATGTCCAATTTGGTCCCCAGCCAAATACGGTCCCAGAGACCAGTACGGCTTCGGAATCCAGCATGCATCCTCCTTTGAAAGAAGGAGGTGTGCCCATTCCTCCGGTGACCTCTGTCCAACCAGAGGCACCAAATACTCTACTGGAAGCGCTACAAGGTGCTTCCATTGTTGAGGAGCACCGTACCCTTATGGGTATGATGATTGAGAAGATCAGTCCGCGAAGAGCGGACTGACCGAAGCCTGCACAAGCCTTCTAACAGGATTTGAGGTAAGCAACGCAATTATGTAAAAGGAATGTCAAGTATAGACAGTAGCCCCTGAGACCCTGTCGGACGTTCAGAAAGAAAAGCCGGACAGAGGATCAAGCAATTTTCACAGGAGACTAATAAAATGTGTCATGTGAATAAACAGGCGTCGCTACTAGCTACGACCTCCCACGCTGCCGAAGTCTCCGGACTGAAGCAGAGTCTAGAGCGGACCGAGGCAGAGCTCGGCCGTGTAAAGAAGCAACTAGAGGAGAAACAAGGTATGCAAGGACCTTCAGTATATCACAATGGATAGATGATTTTTAATGAACATATTGTCATGATATTTTTAGTGGCGGCGACTGAGGTCGAGGCCCTGAAAAAGGCGCTGGCCGAGGACAAAAAGAAAGCGGCGAAGGAGCAGGCCGCCCATGAAGAAAACGCGACCAGAGTTAATGAGGTCCAGCAAGAGCTCCAGGACGCAGTGAAGAAATGCGAGTCCTTGGAGCGTGACATTGCGGATCAAGAGACCGAACTAGCCAGGGCTCGCCAAAGTGCACAAGATGCCCGAGTTGAAGCCCAAGGCGCCCTCCAGGAAATCCAGGAGGCCAGGAAAATTGCGGCGGGTAAGGCTTTTGTAATGCAAAGCAAGTATGTGAAGAAAAAGTACTTATTACTAAACCTGATTCGGAGCTCTCCAGGGGCGTTTGCAGATCTGCCGCGCAGTATTTCTGACGCTGCGGAATTCTTTCGAGCTGAAGAGGGGAGGTTAACAGAGAAGCTGTTCTGGTCGCAATACCTTGCGCCGGATCAGCCGGTGCCCTTTAGCGATCAGCTAAAACAGCTGGTCGAACTGCATAGGGTGGCCGAACTGGCCATGAAGGACTTGATAGTCCGGTTGTGGCCTACCGAAGCCATACCCAGCATCTACTTTGGGCTCGTGAAGCGGCTGATCAAAGCCTACCCCTAGCTGGATGCCATAAAGCGGCTGGTCTGCATAGAAGGTGTGCGGATGGCCTTCGCCCGTGTCAAGGTACAGTGGGCAAAGATGGATGCCGTCAAGCTCGCGATCGAGGGACCGCCCGCTGGCAAGGAGCACCGCACGCCTGCTACGTCTTGAGCTTGCATTGGTTTTCCTCAAAGAGGAGAGGGTGATGCAGCAATAGTAGCGTAAGTATTTCCCTCAGTTTTTGAGAACCAAGGTATCAATCCAGTAGGAGGCTCCTCAAAAGTCCCACACACCTACACAAACAAACAAAGAACTTGCAACCAACGCAATAAAGGGGTTGGCAATCCCTTCACGGCCACTTGCGACAGTGAGATCTAATAAAGATAGTATGATAAGATAAATATATTTTTGGCATTTTATAATATAGATGCAAAAAGTAAAGATGCAAATAAAAGTAGATTGAAAGCAAATATGATAAAAGATAGACCCGGGGGCCATAGGTTTCACTAGTGGCTTCTCTCAAGAGCATAAGTATTACGGTGGGTGAACAAATTGATAGAAACGCGCATAGTTATGAGATTATCTAGGCATGATCATGTATATAGGCATCACGTCCATAACAAGTAGACCGACTCCTGCCTGCATCTACTACTATTACTCCACACATCGACCAACTCCTGCCTGCATCTAGAGTATTAAGTTCATAAGAACAGAGTAACGCATTAAGCAAGATGACATGATGTAAAGGGATAAACTCAAGCAATATGATATAACCCCATCTTGTTATCCTCGATGGCAACAATGCAATACGTGCCTTGCAACCCTTTGTCACTGGCACTACAAAAAAAGACACATCCGTGACATTTTGGGCCGAACGAATTTTTTTCTGTCATACATATGACACTTCTATGACGATAATTGTGACAAAACCCGGTATCATCATAGATGTGGTGGGCTCCTACTTCTATCACAAAAAATCATGACAGAAAACGGGCTTTTCGTCCTGGGCGGGCCGGAGACGCAGCTGCATGACATTCTTTGGGCCGTCCATGATGGAAAAAACCGTGGTAGAAGCGAGGGCGAGGAAAATTTTGGGGAGTTGCCAGTTACGGTGGGAGGTCGGGGGCCGAGCGATGCGCGTTTCTCTCGTACGTACGCGCGTGTGTGCGAGGCGTTGGCTCTAACTGAACCCGAGCGAGGCGTTGGGCTCAAACTGAACCCAAGCGATTGCAATGCAGGCTACGCGTTACTGAACCCGAGCTATCGATCGATGACTGTTAACTGAACCCGATGGAGCGATTCCTTCACTGCTGCTGCTAACTGAAGCTGATCGATTGGATGAACAGTGAGCGCTGCTGGGGGGTTTGGATGAACAGTGAGCGGTGGCGTTGCCTCTGGATGAACATGACCCCATGGTGTGGAGGGCTGGATGAACAGTAGACGGTGGAGGGGTGGCCGTGGAGGGGTAGTTGAACAGGACCTCATGGTGTGGAGGGCTGGATGAACAATAGACGATGGAGGGGTGCCCGTGGAGGGGTGGTTGAACAGTAGCCGGTGGAGTAGCGCGCGGTGGAGGCTGGATGAACAGGAGCCCATGGAGGCTGGAGGAGGTCGACGGTAGCCCGTGGAGGCTGGAGGAGGTTGACGGTGGAGGTGAACAGTACCCGTGGAGTCCCGTTTTGCGGTACGCCACACCCCTCCCCCCCGTTTCGACCGTAGCGCTCCCACACAAGTCCGTTTCGTCCGTTTTGAGGTACCACACACCCCTCCCCAAAAACAGGACCCCTGTTTCGACAGTAGGAGGTTCGTTTCCTCCGGTTTGCTGTACGCCACACCCCTCCGATCAACAGGACCCCGTGCCGACCGTGGGACGTCCGTTTCCTCCGCTTTTGCGGTACGCCACACCCTCCCGATCAACAGGACCTCGTTCGAACGTAGGAGGTCCGCTTCCTCCGCCAGCGGTACGCCAGGCCTCGCTTCCATCGCCTGTTCCGGCCCAAGCCCTCCCGATGAACACGACGACGTATTCCGTTCCGACCCAGCCGGTTGGCTCCCCATGAACACGACGACGACACTGTTTCTCCATTTCGACCCAGCCATGTACGTATGCGGGAGTAGGCATTCGAGACCCTGCCTGTATGTACGTACGTGGCCGTATTTTCTTTCTTGCACCCTCGCTGCTATACGTACGTGTACATGCTACGTGCGCGCCTGTACATCGACACGTGCGTGCCTATACTACGACACGTGCGCGCCTCTACATCGACCAATATGTACGTACATGTTCGCGACCAGAATGACAGTGCTACGTACGCTTCGACCAGGTGGGTCCCGACCGCCGTGCACTTCCTTGCTCACGAAGATGTAGCTGGTGGGTCCCAGCAGTCAGGGGGCGAATTGTTTTGTTTGCCCAGACGAACTTCCTTGCGTGCGAAGATGTAGCTGGTGGGTCCCAGCAGTCAGGAGGGAAACGTTTTTTTCACGAAATACAGTGGCCCGTCCGGTGGGTCCCTGCTGTCAGGTGGAGGAATCATTATTTTCCGCGTAATAAGGAGGCACTTCCTTGCTGCGGCCGTGGACCTAGCTATCAGCCTCTCGACATACAGTCCTCGTCCGATGGAAGTCATTCCTTGACCACGTTGACCACGCCGCGGCGAGAGCACCAGGGCGGTGGACGACGGCGAGGCCTAGGAAGGGGACGACATGGAGCCGGTGAAGACGCGGCAGTGGATGCCCACGCGGAGAGGAGTATGAGTATTCACTCGTTCGGCTGCGGTGTGAGGCTGCCGTCGCCGCAGGGCCTGGCCTAAGGTGGGAATAGTAGGGGGCGGTGAGGCCTCCGCGGCAGCACAGCCGGCCACGGAAGGCAGGAGCAGGCGGCACGAACGGCGCTGCTTTCGGCGGCTGGAGCAAGAAGACCAGAGGTTGAATAAGCACTACGACCGTTGGATTGACATCGTACGGTCATTGGAGCTAGAATCGTTCATATTGACTAAGTTGACAAAGCCCTCCATCCCCGTCAACTTAGTAGGCCCACAAGTCAGCTTCCCACCAAGGTGAGTCCCAGCTAGCAGGGGGAGTATTCATTTTTTTGTGCGTAATAAAGAGGCACTTCCGATGGGTCCGAGATGACAGCGGGGGGAACGTTTTTTCACAAAATACGGTGGCCCATCCGATGGGTCCCAACAGTCAGGGGGGAAACGTTTTTTTTTTGCGAAATAAGGTGGCCCGTCCGGTGGGTCCCTGCTGTCAGGTGGAGGAATAATTATTTTGCGCGTAATAAGGAGGCACTTCCTTGTAGCCGCTGTGGACCCAGCTGTCAACCTCTCCATATACAGTACTTTTCCGATGGAAGTCGGTCGTTGACCACGTTGACCACGCCGCGCCGAGAGCACCAGGGCGGTGGACGACGGCGACGCCTGGGAAGGGGACGACGCGGAGCCGGGGAAGACGCAACAGTGGAAGCCCGCGCGGAAAGGAGTACGAGGGTTCACTGGTTCGGCTGCGGTGTGAGGCTGCTGTCGCCGCAGAATAACAGGGGGTGTGGGTGAGTGGAGGGATGGTCTGGCCAGCGGTGGGAGTAGTATGGGGGCGGTGAGGCCTCCGCGGCAACACAGCCGGCCACGGGAGGGAGGAGCAGGCGACACGATCGGCGCTGCTTTGGGCGGCTGGACCAAGAAGACCAGAGGTTGAAGAAGCACTACGGCCGTTGGATGGACATCGTACGGTCACTGAAGCTAGAATCGTTTATATTGACTAAGTTGACAAAGCCCTTGGTACGCTCCAACTTAGTAGGCCCACAAGTCAGCCTCCGAAACGGTGCGCCCCAGATGTCAGGGGGAGGAATCATTTTTTGGGCGGCCGAAGCTAAGAATATCCGAGATTGAAGAAGAAGCACGACATCCGTTGGATAGACATCCAACGGCCACTGCTGCTAGAACCGTGTGTTCAATATAATAAGTTGACAAAGCCTTGCATACGCGTCAACTTATTTTTTTAGGGGACGCGTCACTTAGTAGGCCCACAAGTGTGTGGCAGAGAACTTATAGCCCATTTACGTTTTGTAAGAATGTACAACCCATTTTTGAATTCTAATGGAATATACAACAGCCCATTTACAGTTTGTTAAAAGTACAGCCCATTTTCTAGCTAGGACAACGATTGGTAATTTCAACCAACCGTTGAAGACAGAATTTAATAAAATTTCCCACATTTTGATGGGATCCGAAATATTTTTATCCCGAAATTTCTAGTCAGATTAAATATAAATTTGTATTACGTAAATATCCAACGAAACATTATGTACAAGAACAATGAAAATTTAAGATTTTCAAAATCCATAAATAATATTTTATAAACTAATTTCTTGTTTGGTGCATTTTTTTATAGTTACTGCCCAGTTTTTATAATTACATCCCATTTATTATTTTTAAAGCCCATTTTCCTGTTAAGCGTAATGCAGCCCTCCTAGGAAAGATTTGCAGCCCAACGGGGCGGGGAATAACAAGTTGACCTTGCCTGGGTATTCCTCAAAAAGACGTATAGCTGGGCTAGCCATTTTCATCTTGAAAAAATTAGTATCTGGGCTGGATATCTGGCCTGGGCTAGACGGGCCACAGCCCGCCCAGTTAATACCCTGCTCTCCTCTGAACAACAATGAAATCATCACCAAGAAAAACTCTGCAGTGCTCACGCCTCAAAAACACAAATACTGCTCGAGCTGCTTGGTCCCAGCTGTCGGCCGCACCTTGTGCAATTCTCTCGTTTATATTGAGTACATAGGTTGACAATGGTGTGGGACCGTGACGTCAAGAAACCAGGAGAAAGCAAAAAAAATATAGTTGTACATAATAAGGAGGCACTTGCGTACATACGGCTATGGCCCTAGTTGGTCCCTAGTGTCATCCAGTCAAAATAAAGTCATCTCCTGAACCCTCATGTTCGTTGAACATGTTAACAATGCTCGGCGGCACGGCGAGCGCAGCAACTCAAAGGACAACGGAGAGGGCCTCGCGGGCCCTACGGAGGTCTGATACAGTGCCCGCTGCTCATTCAGGAAGCCAGGGATCATCGGACACCTATCAACACCTTCGAGAAACTGAGACGGCATGAAACGATAAGGCCGCGCTTGGGAGCTCTGGTTTGTTTCAAACCTGTATTAACATACAAGTATAATTTACTCGTCATCGGAGGCCCGAGGTCTGTAAGTAAAACCGGCTGGTTACGCGTGTAATTTTAGAGACCAGTGTATATTTTACGAGCACTACTATATGGACGACATTACCAGACGATACATGCACGACGTGCGTATCATGCCATCAATGGGCAAGGCTGAAACATCAGCTAACGGCTGGATTAGCAATCGTCCGAGTGTCGTTCAACGTTTTTATCGTGTGTGAAGTACTTCTGATATTTTACTAGTCAAAATCGACCAACCAAGCGCCTTCGCCCGAGACCATCTGCTTTAATTTACAAGCGTCAGTTTTACAAGCGGTTTTGGTTGGAAAACGATGATCCAATCACGGCCTAATATCATGAGTTGGTCGGAAGGTGTGTCAGGTGACTTATAAGTCAGGTGACAACCAAACAGGCGTGACTTATAAGTCACTGGTTTTAAGTCACCTGACTTATAAGTCAGGTGACTTATTGGAACCAAACAGGCTCTGAAACATCAGACGATGAACTTCTTATGCACGGAAACAACAGAATAGGATGATCTTCTTAACAAGTAAATCACTGGCATTAGATCGACATGCAAAACAATACAAAGCATTATTCTCAGGAGGCACGGTGAACAACTCGTGATGCCGCATGCCACAACATTCCAAGCTCAACTTTGCAATCAAACACAAGGCCTGACATTACATAGACAATATTCAGAACAAACTCTTAACACAGGAATATCTCAGTAGAGTAACTATTTACTTCTAAACTAAACACATGAATAGGAAAAAACACTCGACACTGCTCACAGCAAGGGCGTCCCACTCAAAAATATCAAATGCATGCCTTCTGGCTAACATCAATGAGCAAATTTTGACAAGGTTTTCCAATTCCAATATATTAAACTAACGTCTTCTTGCTAACATCAATGATTAAACTTTGACAAGCTTTTCCCATTCAAAATATGTAATGCCTATGATCGTGGAGTCCTGTCGCTTCTTGCTAACATCAATGATTAAACTTTGACAAGCTTTTTCCATTCAAAATATGTAATGCCTATGATCGTGGAGTCCTGTCGCTCCTTGTACTTGTTTGGGAACTTTTTGCCCAGGGCACTCCATGTGTTGTTAAATTGCCAATGGTCTCTGCAGACTAGCATGCCACCGGTGTCAAATATTTATGGCACCGGCTGTAGCAATGGAGGGATTCGGTGCCAAACTAAGAAAATGTGAAATTGGCACCTCTTTTGGCCTACATAATGGAAGGCCTAATACTCTGTAAAGCTTCTCGGTCATTCCTTCTGTAATGTAGCGCAAACAGTGACTGCTTCTTTCTGCAAAGTGGAACGACCAACTGGACCCAGTAATGCAGCAGTTTGCCTTGGACACATTGGCTCCTTTTGTGCAGTTGAACTAAAATCGAAGTTGGGATAAAACTGAGCTTTAATTGTGATATCCCTGTAAGCAACAAAAGGTATAAGGAAAACAATTACTGAGAAATAATGGTTGATGACTTGTACTCCCAGAAGAAAAACATCTACTGATCTACCTTATCTTAATGGGAAACAAAGCAGGAGAGTAGCAATTCTCAATCAGTGTGATTCATTAATATTAACTGAGACATTATCTTAACAATGCCTTGTTTCAACATGTATAAAGAACGAAAAAGCAGAAAAGTATCATTCCTAAAACAATGCGACTGATTCATTTTAACAGAGACATTATCTTAACAATACCTTGGTTAAACATGTAGAAAGAACTACAAAGCAGGATAGTACCATTCCTAACAAGTGTTGCAGTTTTGAACTAAGATTCAGTAGTTAATTAATTCTGAGAGTGGCATTGCTTAATTTTACCAGCGGCGTTAGATTAACGAAAAGCATAAACAGTTCCACGGGAGAGTGGGCGCAACAACAGTATGTGCTTCCATCTACTTATAAAGGGGGTGATGTAAAGTTTGTTGTAACAAAGCAACAAGCATCATGTCTGGGTTGGTCCCATTTTTGTTCACTACTTAATGGGAAAAGACAACAATACAATAGCTTCAATTCAACATTTATTTAAGACAGTACCAATACAAGTAGCACAACATCTCAAAGCACACTACACAATCATGTGGATGAAGGCCTGTACTGACCTTTCATGAGAAGACCAGGATAAAATATGAATCTGCGAACATGAATAGGAAATCGAGTCTCGTTTTGTGCAGTTGCACTGAAATCAAGCAAAGTGTTTCGCGTAGCGAAGCAAAATGTAGCAATAGCAACAAGTTGAATAGATATCCCTGTTTAAACAGAGGCAAAAAGGAATCACCATCACTAATAAAGGAGGATGAAACATGCGCCACAAAATGGTAATCCCGCCAATCCCTAACAAGTGTTGCAGTTTTGAAATAAGATTCAAGATGGGACATGCCAGCACCATGTGCCCACACGTATAAATGGGTGATGCAGAGTATGTAGCCAAGCAGCATATATGCGTTGGTCCCATATTTGTTCTCTTTGAACCTTTTTCCTAAGTGAGGGCAGCAAATCTAGTCCTGCACAAACTACCCGACCCCCCAGTTTCTTTCCCTTTCAACAAAGAGATCGGTTCTATGTGTGTACTGGGTTACCCCCTTTTTCCCTTTTCGACCTACAAAGCGGCTGGATAGCCTGTCTATACTACTTTCCGCCCCTCCTTTCCTCACTGAACCACGTCCTAGATTCTTGCTCCAGCCCACCGCACCCTTCTTTCCTCTTTGAACCAAGACCTAGATTCGACTACATATCGAAAAAGATCCACATGCAGCTAGAGCAACGACGGTTTCAAAGAAACTTATACATTAGGGTCGTCGGGATGTGGCAAGGCGTGCGGCGGGAGGCCGGATCTGCCCACACTACATACGGCAGCGAGGAAGAAGGGGTCGGTGGCCCTCCTGCACAGGCGCTGGGTGAAAGAGAACAGCGCAGCCGGCAGTGGATTGCCTCCCTCGCCGAAGGCGATAGAGTGAACGCTGCACCTCCTCCCCTTCCCGGTGCGACGGGATACGAACGCCTCCTTCACCAGCTGTGAGGGGGGAGAGAGAGACAAGAGGCCAATGCAGTCTTGTTTAGATCTGGTGAAGAGAGGGTGAGAGACTGTGAATATAGCAAACCCTAGCAAATGAACGCTGAGCCTCCAAATGTAACATATATGTAGTGCGGCGAGCGTGTGGAGAGTGCAAACCCTAGAGAACAAGTGCTGAGGCTCCCGCTTATATATATACTATACTGTAGTACGGACTGAGCTCCGGTGCCTTCATTGCACCTGCTTTTGGCTCTATGACAGGTGAGCCAGCCACATTTTGGGCCCACCTGTCATAAACCCAAAGGCAGGTGCACTAAGTCAAGCCGCATCCATATAGTACTCTCGTGTATACGAGTAATATATACTAGTGGAGTGGTTTTCTTATTCTCTCCATAACAATCGTTTTAAATTGTGTAAGTACGAAATGAAACTCTTTATCTAATGTACAGTGAAGAAAACTAGTACTACTTCCGATGAACTAACGATCCACGCCCACGCGTCCTGGTCGGACTTCCTGTCCTTCACGTGTGGTACACTACCCTCCCTTAAGTGAACAACCACAAATGCGCCAAATTATCAGAAACGTGTGAGAGTGTGTACAAATAAAGAATTTTAATTTCAAGTATCAGAAAGGTTTGAGACTATTATAAAGTTTGACTTCAGTCAAATCTAATATGCGGAGTAAATAAAATGGAGGGCTACTACGTCCATCCGGGTTTTTAGTCCACACCATTTTTTAAATCAAAGTTAATAGCTGGACAAATAAAATTACAGGGGAGCTGGAGACAAAGTTGTGAGAAGGCTTAGAAATCAATACAAAACTTATGCTGTTAGTACGAACGTCGATCCTTCTTCGAGGAAACATTTGGTTCATAGCCAATTGTGTGATAAAATTGCACCAACGTGAAAGACGACTGCGTCTCCAACGCAACCAAGGTGAACTGACGAAGGATATCATCTTTGTGCGTAACAAGCAAAGAGCACTGATGGAAGACAATAGTTGGGTTGCCCGGCTCCTGTGTTTGCTACCTTACGTTCCGTTATATCGGCTGGGGTAGTAAAGGGAGAACTACTGCGATTGTGCCCTGGTTCACCGGGATGAGCACCTCAGTAGAGAAAGCCGAAAACTGACTGTCATGATGCGGCGAGAGCCGGTCAGCTCTTCGGAGGACTCAAATCTTTTGAGATTTTTTCCGCATTACGCGAGGGATTGGTACTTACCTGATCATGTGTCTACAACACCCGAGTTCGGATATTAGGGGCTGCGCCTATATTTGTATTGTCAAACTCCTATGGCTAAGTGAGGGTGATAAAGCCACATAGTCCGATTGCCTGGTTCGTTGCGCTAAACACCTCCTTCACGGACCAAACCTTTGGATCAAGAGTGTTTAGATTCCATCCCGAACACCCCCATACTACTTACGTGGGGGCTGAAGCCGACGACTGGCCAACTCTAAGACTTAATAAAAATGGCCGCACAGGAGGTAAAATTTCACATAATAAACACGCATTATATTACATAACGGCTTTGTCTCATGATACAGGACATGATAACATGAATGTATTCATGCAAAAAGAACATCCTTAGCACATTGCTCCTCTACAATGCGGGATCCCTCCAGGACATCGCCAAAATACCACTCGGGCGTTGATACGTCTCCAACGTATCTATAATTTTTTGATTGTTCCATGCTATTATATTACCCCTTTTGGATGTTTGTGGGCTTTATTTTACACATTTATATCATTTTTGGGACTAACCTACTAACCGGAGGCCCGACCCATATTGCTGTTTTTTTGCCTATTTCAAAGATTTCAAGAAAAGGAATATCAAACGGAGTCCAAACGGAATGAAACCTTCGGGAGCATGATTTTTGGAACAAACGTGATCCAGAGGACTTGGAGTGCAAGCCAACAAGCTGCCGAGGCTCCCACGAGATAGGAGGGTGCCCCCCCTCCTGTAGGGCACGCCCCCCCTCCTGTAGGGCGCGCCCCCTGTCTTGTGGGCCCCTTGGGCGGCCACCGACGTACTTCTTCCTCCTATATATACCTACGTACCCCGAAAACATCCAGGGGCAACATGAAACACAATTTCCACCATCAGAACCTTCTCAGATCCACGAGATCCCATCTTGGAGCCTTCGCCAGCGTTCTGCCGGAGGGGGAATCGACCATGGAGGGCTTCTACATCAACATCCTTGCCCCTCCGATGAGTTGTGAGTAGTTTACCACAGACCTACGGGTCCATAGTTATTAGCTATATGGCTTCTTCTCTCTTTTTGGATCTCAATACAATGTTCTCCCCCTCTTGTCGAGATCTATTCGATGTAAACTCTTTTTATGTGTGTTTGTCGAGATCCGATGAATTGTGGGTTTATGATCAAGTTTATCTATGAATAATATTTGAATCTTCTCTGAATTCTTTTATGTATGATTGAGTTATCTTTGCAAGTCTCTTCGAATTATCACTTTGGTTTGGCCTACTAGATTGATCTTTCTTGCCATGGGAGAAGTGCTTAGCTTTGGGTTCAATCTTGCAGTGTCCTTACCCACGCTACAAAAAAATACACTTCCGTGATGATACGTGTTTGTCACAGTAGGTCGCATTTTTTGTCATGCATGTACATCCATGACAAATTTATGACAGAATCAAGATAGTCATACATGTCTTTGTCGTAGAAGTGTTCCATGCCATTACCAAAATTATCATCACGGAAGTGTCCACTTCCATGACGGTAAATCGCGTCCACGTAACTGCTTTCGTCAAGGGTGACCGACACGTGGCATCCACCGTAACGGAACGCCGTTAAGCTATTGGGTCGGGTTTTGGATCCGGTAACCCGTTAACAGCCCCGACCAATGGGGATTTTCCATGTGTAAAATCATCATTGGCTGGAGGAAACACGTGTCGGCTCACCGCTGGGGATGTATGTCATCCGCTCATTGGACCGAAGGCGCCTATGATACTGGCGACACGTGGCACGCCCAACAGAGGCCCATTCTCGTGAAAAGGCCGCCCGCTTGACTTGGTCAAAAGGTGGCGGGCCAGCCCACGTAAAGCCTCGTTAACTACCGCTTGCATATAGCCCATTTATAGCTCACTAACCCAGGCCCGTTCGCCCTATCCGAATTAGGCCCGATGGCGTCATCCGGCCGCCCAATATGATTCAGCCCGTTTTAACTTCCGGCCCATGTGTGGCCCATGACTTCTTTCGGTCCATATGAGGACCTTTGTAACTCTTGGCCCATTAACGGCCCGTGGTGAAACTGGCCCGTAATGAACAGTGTATCATTTATACCCATTAACGGCCCGTTATTCCATTGGGTCGTTTCCAGCCCAAGTTATCTTTTGGCCTTCTCAGGGCCCATTGATTCTTTGGCTCATTTGCAGCATTCGGTTACATACGACCCGTTCATCGCTATTTTCTCGCCAGGGCCAAATTCAGCCTGTCGTTACGGTTGGCCCGTTTGCGGACCGTTAATACGTTGGGCCGTTTTCATGTCAAAAAAACCCGTTGGGCTGTTTTCATAGAGTTATCAAATACGACCTATTAACGGCCCGTTATGGTCCATGAATAGTACGGCCCATGATTGGCGAAATGATGATACACCCCGTAGAAGGCCCATGGATCCTACGGCCCGTATGAGGCCCATGCATAGTACGACCCGTAGAAGGCCCATGGATTGTACGGCCCGTAGAAGGCACATGGACCCTACGGCCCGTAGAAGGCCCATTGATCCCTAAGTTCCGTATAGAAGGCCGATGGATCCTACGGCCCATAGAGAAGGCCAATGGTCCTACGGCCGAACGAAGGCCCATGGATCATACGGACTGTCCTCTTTGGCGCTAAAATCCTCCAACGCTTGCTGTTGCACCAGAAATTATGCATCTGAATGCTCCAGGGACTTCCGCAGTCCTTCCACTTCTTGTCGCAGCACAGCTGATCGATGTCTTTCAGCTTGTAGTTGAGACTGAAGAAACAGAACTGATTCAGACAGTGAGTTTGAATAGCTTGTGCATGCGGTAGTGGCCAATAACTCGAACACTAAACCAAGACAGGACTTTGGGGTTGTCTCGATGTCTTCAAGATAGTCTTCCTTAGCTGTTTTATCAGCTTTGTTGGAGACCAACAAGGATGTGTCACTATCCTAAACCTTATCTACATTACTTCCTTTACCATTGCTTAATAAGGCACTCTTCCCCAATATTCTCACAAGATTCTAAAAGAAGAAACAAGCGGACACATAACAAGTTTAGCATGTACTAGTATATGAAACTCATTTCGTGAACCAGTTCATTAGTAAGGTGGACAGGATTAAACTACCAAGTCTTCTATTGCCAAGTACTAGTACATAATAAAAGCATCAAACAAACATATATCTATGTCCTATGGTCACTGCATTGTCTTGCCAAATCAAAATAGAGACACGATTCAAATCATATCAGTTCAAGACAAAGCAGCAGTGAAAGAATACAAAGCGTGGGAAACTACACGGCACAACAAGATTTCAGATGGGTACCACGGGTCTACATGTACAACAACACTATTGGCTCTGTTGTGATGCTAGTAATGTGCATGATATGAAAGTCAACTGTATACACAATTGAAATTGAAATCAACAGAGCTATTGATAAGAGCAAACCTGTTAAAGAAACATGCGTGAACATACCTGCTGTGCCATTGCAGTTTCGATTGGATCCTTCAATTAAAAAATAAGTTTGTATGAGTAAATACAGTGATACAAGAGCAAAGCAATCATAGTTAAAAAAGGCACGCCTAAGCGAGCGCTTAAGCGCGCCTAGGCTCTAGGCGTTGGCAAAACGCATTGCACATAACTACGCATAATCTGTGCATAACCATGCGCTTTGGTCAGTAAAGCGCAAGGCGGTGGCAAAACACACAATTAACGCCTAGCGCTTTTTTGAACTATGATAGCAATGGAATCTTAAATTAGAACAGTTGTTCTTCAGGTTTAGGCACTTGTTCTACATGAACAAAGTACGATGAGGACGCAAGAATAAAATACTTAAAAATAGAAAATGAGCTCATAGACCTTACCACATTCTTGGTTCTGGACCAAGATGTAACAAGGCGTTCCTCAAATCATCGTCCAAGAAATGTGTCTTAAGAGAACGTAAGGGAATTTGATGAGTTTCTTTGCCGGTGAAGTACGTTTTCTTGTGTAATTCTGATACTACCACCAAGCATTCTTGAGGAGAGCATAGTTATTAGCACAGGTTACCTCATCCTGAGTTTCCAAATCGGTCCTTCTCTATAGAGAAAAATGGGAAAATTTGCTGTATTATAACCATCATGGAGGTAGGATGTATGGGACGAAGCAAAGTAATTGCCATGAATAATATTACTTACACATAACTCCTAGACAAATACCTGCAACTGGCATTTTACTTCATCTTCAGTATAATATTTCCAAGATGGGAAGATACACACATACAATTTAACAACATCAAATGCGATAGATGCTAAACTACGACTGGCTGGTTGTGCTTCCTCCACAGGAATAGGCATACTAACTGGTGGAGTTGGGGTTCGCCGTGATATTACTGGCCCTTTGGGGACTGGAGCTGCCTTACTAACTGCTCTTGTTTGGGAGCTCTGTGGTGGAGATGGTGTTGTGTCAACAGGAACTAGGTTACTATCGGCTGGGGTTGGGGTTAGATTGGGTGAAGCTTTGGGTTATGTGTGGTAGGGCTGGTTCTTGTGCATGTACAACCAGGGTGCTATCTCCACCAAGAGGTAGCACTGTTTTATTTGAAGATCGTGTTTTTATTCCGCTAGATACTGGCATCACCCGCTCCAATTCAAATGGCTGATAAACAGGAAACATAGTTGAATGTACAGACATTGTATGAGAGACAGATGCAATAGATAGTGTGGAAAAAAGAGGCCATGAAATAGTTGACATGTATATTGTTTAACTAAAACGGATAGCATGACATAATTTCACATATATGATGTCTATCTAAACTTGATAGCATCGCATAACATAATTCAAAGATATGATGAATAACTAAACAGGATCGCATGACATAATTCACCTACATGTTATCTAAGTAATCAGGATCGCATCATTTAGTTCACATATGTGATTTATATGCTAAAGCGAGAGGGCATTCGATATGATGTCCGAACTAAGAACATGGTGTTGAATATTGTGTATATGATGTCTAAACTATGCAATGCAAGACACCGTATGCATGATATGAGCAGTATAACCGTGCCAAGTTAGAGCATACACCTCGGTGGGGGAATAGGACTGGTCATCTGTCTCGAATCCATCTCCGAGGAGCTATCGGGACCCAACAAGAGATCTGCTTGACAGTAGCACTGTCTGCTCTGAAGGCCTTGTTTTCACTCCGGATTTTTCCATCTCCCACCCAAATGGCTAATTCACAGGAAGAGTAGTTTAATGTACAAACATTGTCGACAAATGGAAATGTCATGAAGAAAAGGATGGGCAAGATATCATTCAAATATATGATGCCTGGTTAAACAGGATGGCATTGCACATTTAACATATATTATGGCTGGCTAAAAGACATGAGACTGCATAATTCCCATATATGATATAGAAACTAAACAGGTGGCATTACAGAACATGTCTAAACTAAGCAGATGACATATATAATGTCAAAAGTAGGCACTGCAAGGCAACATATGCATGATATGACTAACATCATCATGCCAAGGTAGAGCAAACACCTTGGGGGGTAAATAGGAGTGGTCAGCGGCGTCTGAATCCGCCTCAGAACAGATATCTTCCTCTGGATTACAATCTGGAGAGGGGGGGAGGGTTTGCCATTGAACCCACCATGGAGCGATGTCTGCATGACATTGTATTGCCGCACAAAACTCTTCTCTTTTTCTCTACATGTTCAGCATGACTGTGTACAATATCTGACATGCATACGAAAAAAATATGGTGAGATTATGTAAGGAGAGCATGCAGAAATTTAGAGTGATGGTAACAACCATTGGATCGACGTTTTTCCGTTGAACCAAAATAGCCCTAATGGATCGACGTGATGTATAGTAATAAGTGATGCAACAAGTGTACAACCTCTTTGTCAGAAGCCGTGTTTAACCTCAAAGCATCATTGGGTTGGTCGCTGAAGCAGTTGAGGCAGAGGTGGCTGTCGGAGGTGTGGAGGAAGATCTGAGGAATCTGTAGACGGCGTCCAGGGCACTGCTCTGTTGTGATGGATCGTTCTGTCGTTGGAGCAGCTCCGGTGAGCCGTAAGACGTCAAGGCTGAAGCAGCACAAGACAGACATTGTCAATCTCAAGTGGGATTCTAATAGCATCTCCAATAGATGATGTAAAATGGATGTAAAATGAACATCACCAAAAACCACATGACTACAACAGATGAGGTAAAAACTGTTGACTCTGAACTTAGCTGTCAAAACTGAAATTTACTGTGGAATCTGAATGCTACTGTCGAAACTGAACGCAATGGTAGTAGAGAGGCACTTGACATGTAGTTTAGGGAGGGCCTGCAGTTCATCTTCAACCTGCACCCCCCTGAGCCGCCAGCCACCACAGGCCGAACCGCCAGCCCCAGCGCTGCCTCGCCGCCCTGAAACAAGTCGCCACCGCCGCCCTGGTCAGCCCTTTAGGCCCCCTGCCCCCACCCTGAACCCTAAGATAGATAGTGGGGTACCTCTCCGGTGAGCCCCCGTCCCCGCTGCGGGTGGTTCTTCCTTAACTCCGGCGAGCCCCCCCCCCCAACCCCTGAAAATCGACTGACCCAAAAGTCGATTCAGTCGACTGAAGTGTGGCTTAATCGGAGCAGAGCAGCAGCATGAGCGAGGGGGAGAGCAGCAGCAACAGCTGGGCGAGCGAGCGATCGAGCGAGAGCCGGAGCAGCAGCAGCAGATCCGGCTGGTATGGACGCCGCCGCCGAAGGGGCCTCGCACTGGGGGAGAGCCGCCGTGGAGATGTCGCCCGCGGAGCCGGCTTCAAGGTAGCCGCTCCATGGGGGTGCGGGATGGAGCACCGTCGGCGCCGGGAGGTCGAGTTAAGGAGAAGGTGCGATGCGATGAGTGTACAACCTCTTTGGTGGCGCCGAGTAGGCCTCGGCTTTGTCCGAGGAGTCGGTGAGGATGCTGCGGTTCCGGTGGAGCAGGTTAAGGCGGCGCTGTGGGGATGGAGCAGCCGCGATAGACGAGGCGATTGTCGGAGCAGCTCCTTGGAGGTGGAGGACGGGGCGGCTGAACCGGCGGGACAGCGAGATGGACGACGGATCCTCATCCGGGGAGGTGGACGAGGGACGTCGAGCTGTTGCGATGGACGACGCTGCCGGGAAGAGGCTCCAGCTGGGCAGCGGTGACGTGGCGCAGACGGAGGAGGGTGGGGTTTCAGCGGCTGAGCGGAGAGGTTATGGCGGCCTGGGATTTCGAATGGCGAAAAGGGGGTGAAGCATGACTTAGGGATGCGCTTGTCCAAAATGTAGGGTGTGTTACAAAAGTACCCCCCACCGATTTGAACTAGCTGCCCTTTCGGCTCAGGGTTAGAAAGGGGATTTCCCATGTCGGGATTTGGCAGCTGGAGGGATTTTTTGCGCGCGTTGTAATTTCGGGATAGCAAGGCGCGGGTTGTGAAGGCGCCAGTTTTGGGAGCACGATTTCTGAATTTTCGGGATATAACAAGACACTGGTTGAATTTTAGGACAAGCCTAACGTGTATTAATATTGTACTTGTACGTACCAAATCAATTTGCACTTCCCTCAACCAAAAATAAAACGAAAAAATAAAACTATTCACACCACACAAAGAGAGAGTCTTGCCCCGTTTTACTATACAAATGCTATTCAAAGCTACTCCCTCCTTCCATCTATATAGGGCCTAATGCGTTTTTCGATGCTAACTTTGACCAAATATTAGAGCAATGATATATGACATGCAACTTACACAAAGCACACCGTTAACTTCAGATGTGAAAGGTTCTTTCAATGATATAATTTTCACATTGTGCATGTCATGTACTATTTATCTTGTCAATAGTCCAAGGCGGTCTTAAAATCTCATTACGCCCTATATAGATGGAAGGAGGGAGTATGAATCCATGTTATGTCCGATTAATTTTTTTCGCTTGCTGTATAATGCATGTAACCTACTCATACCAACATTTTTGTGCATTCCCAATGTCTATACTACCGCTGCAATTCGAACTAAATTTTAATTCGTTTCTCTATTTCAATAAGAATCTACAATCATGATTGTTGCCAACTTCAACCATCATAGTTTCCTTGCTATCCGCCAGATATAAATCGGATGGCCTATAATGCAGGATGGCAGGCACACCATCATCAACAACTCCGTTTTTTATAAGAATAGAGATAAAATATATTAAATGTAGTATAACATGTCATAAACACACCATGTGTATCACCGTTATATATATTCACACATGCGTCGGTTTAAAACACTATGATAAATTCTTCAAATATCCTAATTCGCTTTTTATAATGAAGTATATATGATCTCTATTCGTCTTTTACACCCACACAACCCTCTTATCTTTGTAGCTAGCACTAACTTTCTCTTGTGCATGCACACGCCCGCATCCCTCTCACCCTCCCTCAACATTCTCTAGCTCCATCGCAAGAAATTGTCGTTTCACTTTAGGTCGTTTCACCCATGGTGTGTGTAGGCCCCCAGCTCCTTCTTTACGGCACACATCGATCGATATGCCTCTCTAGCCAGGTGTTCCTAGCACAATCACAAGCTTCCCCTCTTCTCTTGTCACCGTCCATGCCTCACTCCCACCACTCTTTTCATCGTTCTCGTACTCGCACAGTCCTCCCACTCGATATAGTATGCCTCTCATACCACCTCCTACATGCATCCCTCTATCTCTATCCTTCTCCTGATGCCTCGTTTGCTTCTAACACACACATGCATGTATACCGATCGATATCCCAACATATACCTGGATCGACTTTAACTACCACCCCATCGATCGACGTACCTCAAAGGTTATGTCTCTCCTTTCTCTAACAAAGGGTGATTGATCTTCCTATGTAGTTATGTCTGCTTACCACAGCCACATCGTCCCCCCTCATCATTCGTGCATGCCTCCTGCCCGCACGTGCACAGACAACAAGCAGCCATCTCCTCTCTTATTGATATTGCGGGGGCGCCCTCCGTTTGTCTAGCAAGCCTATCCCACCATTTGTTAGAAGCAACTCCACTACCACCCCCTCCAACACTCTAGCTCTGTCTCTCTCCCAACCTTATTCCTCTCCTGCACATATGCATGGATGCCGATCGATCTCCCTTAATACATGAGGCAGATCAATCTCCTTAATACATGAGGTAGGCCTCTCTCCTCCTCCACACATATACCAGCCATTGTACCTCTATAGTTAATTGGGCCTCCCTCTTCCCTCACCACACACCGATAGTCGAGCGCTGCAGGCAGGTATCCATGCCACAGAGACAAACTGCACATGTCCCCTCTCACGTTCTAGTAGGCCAGCCACTCTATATCTTTGACGTGGGCACACACAAATTCTATGGCACTCTTTATCGACAAGCACACACACACACACACATCATCCCTCTTTTGATTCTATGGACACCTCAAGCCGGGTGATACCTCCACTCTCTTCTCGTGGATCGCCCCTCTCTATATATGTTATATCCAGGACTCTATTTCACATACATTGCATATGTTACATTTTTTTATTGAACCCCCCCCCCCCAAAAAACTCTCAAGAACCCACACACTATATCTCTCTAGGTTTGTATCTCTCTCACACAACCCCACGTAGGTGGTGTACGTATACAAGAACAAAATAGGTGCACGGTGCACATACTCACGCTTCGTGCCCAGCCACACCCGCGTGGGTACACGGTGGAGCTCATTTCTTTATGAAATGGCAGCCCACGTGCTAATTTGAACGCCTGTAGCGGTTGTTTACCTAGGGCGGTCGTGTACCACGCCTGCACGAAACAAAGTTCGACTTGACGCGTTGCCGTGCTATTTTTAAATAAAGTTATAGCGCCCAATGGCACGTACACAGAATATAAAACGATTTTTATGGAGAAAAAGGTAGTCCGCTCACTATATACAATGGAGCCTTGCGTGCCTGGTTTGTCGCTCTTCAGAGTATCTCACACAAGACTGCGGTGGCCTCTCTCTCTCTCTCTCTCTCTCTCTCTCTCTCTCTCTCACCGTTGGTCACTAATTCGGCCGCATCCCGTCCGCCGGGGGAAAGGGAGTGCGGTGGTCTCTCTCTCTCTCTCACCGTTGGTCACTGATCTGGCCGCATCCCGTCCGCCGGGGGAAAGGGAGGAAGTGCATCGTTTCTCCGTTCGACGGCACCGAGGCAGCACATCGCGATCTGCGGTACACGTCGTTGTCTCTGACCAAGCTCCGGCGCGGCAGGGCCTACGCCACCTGCTCGCAGATTCCGCCCGCCGCCGCTCACCTTGTTACATCCCTACGACCTCCAGGTATCCCCTCCAGCCTTGCTCCACTGCCCGTCTTCCCACGTCACTGCATGTGGATCTTCCATAGTTCTTTGCCCAAAACGTAGCTCGTCCAGCGTACTTTCCATATTGCATTCTCGTCCTCACACCGTTTTAGACAAACACAACCGTGTTGTTATCTTCCCTAGGGCAAGGAATATGCTTCTTTTTTGTTGTCGCATGTGTCATCAACTGTTATTGGCCAGTAATTGTTTCCTTTCTACCTCTTTTTTGCAAGCAGGGCTATCCATTTCACCTCGTTGCTATTGCGACCTTTTGGTGAACTGCACAAATCACTTTTTTCTTAAGAGTGTTTTGTGCAGTTGTACTAAAATGTCACATGGGCAACGTCTCTACATTTCAGTGCGACTGCACAAAGGGAGATTGGTTTTGCTCTATCCTCCTCATCCAACTCCGAGCCTAATCTTCTCCAACTAGTTAGTCTTAAGAGAGACTACAAAGGTGACCGGCTTCTATTTATGTGTTTATTGTTTCTTCAGCAGTCCTCTATTATCGTAATCACACTTAATATCTTTGGAACAGGGACGCTCAGCTCTATTTTAGTGGAACTGCACAAAATGATCGGAATGTTGCATGCTCCAGATAGCTACTTTTTTCCCAACATGCCTTGCTGATTTAGACAGAGCTGGGGGGACGTTGCTGCCAATGAAAGCATGGATCAATTTTAATTTAACACCTTCTCAGAACTCTGTCTTCAGTTGTGATGTAATTATTAGCTCTGATCTGCTAATAATTAACATGCATTAGCAAGCAAGTTAGTTTTTATTGTTTTCGAAAGAGCATCGATGGCAAGACACGCGAAACAGAAGCTGAAAGCTCACACCATTGTACAATTTCATGTCTCACTGGAAAATTATTCGTATAGTACGTCAATTATGTAAACAAATGATGGAAGCTTGATAGCATTTCCAGAAGCCTCTTCATCATCCGGGTCCATGTGTCATCCACGAAATTATACTCCTTCGTTCCTAAATATTTGTCTTTTTAGAAATTTCAAACCGGCATATTTTAGAGTGTAGATTCACTCATTTTGCTTCGTATGTGTACTCCCTCCGTTCCTAAATATTCTATTCGTCTTTCTAGAGATTTCAACAAGTGACTACATACGGAGCAAAATGAGAGAATCTACACTCTAAAATATGTATATACATTCGTATGTGTCGGTCCATTTGAAATATCTAAAAAGACAAATATTTGAGTAGCCACTTGTTGAAATCTTTAGAAAGACAAATATACTCCGGAGTATATTTAAGAACCGAGGGGGTAGTGCACAACCGCATGGGAGACTCAGCCCGGTCGTTACGCCGCATTAATAGTGAGTAATGAGCAGTCAAATCGTAAGCCCCACCTTTCCCACTGTAAGTTGCTCTGAAGAAGCAACCATCAATACGCTCTTCTTTGAATCCGCTCATACTCCATCCATCACTGTTTATACAGCGCGCTTCAGAAAAAAGAAAAAAGATCTGTGGGACCAAGGCGACTAGCGGTCGTCCTGAAAAATAGCATTGGTAGTTATAGCACGGCGTCTATTACTAGAGGGAATAATGCGCACACACATGCATGCAGTGCTTCCACTCCGGGTACACACATGCATGCACTTACTCCACTCTGTAGTGCTGTAGTACAGAGTACATGGAGAGAAAATTGTGGACTTGATTGCGGTTACCACGCCCTAATTAATTGAGCATTAAACCGAACGCGTCTAAAGTCAAAATGAGAGAAATGCATTGAGAGAAATGCATCATAATGAAGCGCGCCCAGTAAACTGTGACGGAGGGAGGAGTAGTATGAAGGTTCAAAACTAGGTACGCGTATGGCCAGTCGGTCAACACACCTCCTCTTGGCATATCACTGACATGTGGGACAGGGGTGTGAGCAAACCAATCTCAATTGACGGCAAAGAGCCAACCCGCCGTTCCTTGAGAGAGACGAGGAGCGAGAATACACAGACGGGTTCGCATGGAGGCCAAGATATATTCGAGCATGGTTGGTTGATCGATATCATTCATTACATGCTGGGCTGCCGTTTTCCGCCCTTCTCCGGAATAAACGTGTACTTTATCAGAGATAAAAAAATAAGAGTACAGACGCTCCACCATGCGGTTCTAGTAGTAGTACTACTCGTACTACTGCGCTTGGCTCTTCGCCTCTTCGTGAACTCGAACAATGATGGTACTCCACATGTTGGGTACTACAGTGTATGCCTCTGACAATCTGACACCGAATGGACTGATGCATGTCCACCGAGGGTAGGTTGCATTAGTCAAAAGGCTTAGTGAGCTTCACCTTTTCCTGCAAGCTTCTCCTTGTTCTGCGAGTTGACGGGACACACCAAAAAGTAGTGCTAGTCCATACTCCCTTCTTTCTGGTTAATATGGCTTAGTCTTTTTTGTGGGTAAATGAGAGAGCTTTATTCATATATAAGCATTCTTAGGACGATCAACCAAGACATTGGTCACTAGGAAGCGAGGTACCCCGCAAAAAAAGAAGTAGGAAGCGAGGTGTTTCATCAAGCCAGCTCTCGGCCACATTCAAAGTGCAGCAAGCACGGTTCGCACGAAGATGCGCCGCAAGGTTTGCTGACCTGTTTACATGCTGAATAACAAAAAACGAGGAAAATTACCGAGCGCTACTATTTGTAACAGGATATGAGCCAGAATTAAGCGAGAATTGTGGCGAGTGTTCCATGCAATCAACTTCCATTATCACATGCGAGAACCCTCGAAGAGAACCAAATGTGTTGAAGATTGCTTTATCACATTTTAAAATTATAATAAGAGTGCAGACGCTCCTCCATCCGGTTCCTAGTACTAGTATAGTATACTTACATACCTTTATAGACTATATTAGTAGTACTAGTACTAGTAACTTTGCGCTTGGCTGTTCTCCTATTCGAGAAGTCGAACAATAGTAGCACTAGTAGTATAATGTATGCTTCTGGCAATGTGACACCGAATTAACTGTTGCACGTCCACCGCCTGAGCGAGGGAGCGCTTGCATTAGTCAAAAGTTTCTCTTGTCCTGCGAGCCACCGCGCGCAAGTAATGCTAGTCCATACTGCCTCCTCTCCGGTTAATATGGATTAATTTCAAACGAGATAAATACACTGTCTGTCACTGTATATTTGTAATACTACGGTCAGTGGACTTCATAATACGCTCATTGCGCTCAATATATATATTCCAGTGTTTATACGGTCACTAGCTCACCCTGACTGAGTATGTGTGTGCATGCACGTGTAGGTTGAGCACTTAGCGTGACCGTGTGTGTTCCTCGTGTGCTCGGACATGCATGCTTTAGGGCGTCGCGCGTGTTTTTGCATCCATGTGTACGTGGGACTGTTGCATACACGTAGGGGGAGTACGTGTAGGGGCCACTAAGGAGCAGTCAAATCACACAGTAAGTTAGTCGGAAGAAGCAACCATCATTTCACTCTTGAATGACACGTCTGCAATATAAAATGGTTGATATGGAGAGAAAAGAAAACCACTATATATACACTAGCAGGAGTCTAAGCTACAAGCCTGCTTGCTAAGCTTGCTCTCTTCACAAGCATAGAACGACGAGCCTGATCCCGCAGCTAGGGGAAGGGAACAATGTTCTGCGTAGACGCGGTCGACATCAGCGAGGGAGAAAACCCACAGTCGGTGCGTCCCAATCGGGACTCTCCGCGGTATGGGCCGATGCCGCGTCCCAACCGCCCTTCTAGCTACATCCCGACGTCCCAGGTAGTCCATCTTCCTTTTGGAGCCGGCTTGCTCCACTGCCGTAGCTCCATCTCCATGTCGATCTTTCTCTACTTCTACCGGCTTCTACTTGTGATGAGTTTATGTCTCATGAACTAGTGCCAAGTATTATTATTCTAATCACACTTCTTCAATATCTTTGCCATCGGGGATGCTCGGTCGATTTTAGTGGAACCGCACAAAAGCATCGTATGATCCGAGGGTGCCAGCCGTCTTTCCTTCGACAGGTTCTACCTGGCCAGGGAATTAAATCATGTTTAGGGTTTAGGGTTTAAGTCGTAGTGACCCCATCAGTAGTTTTTCTTTCGTACACGCTCTCACAACTTTTTTATTTAGTTGTGAAATAAATATTGGCTATGATCTGTGAATCATTTAGATGCATCAGCATGCGTGTTAGTTTTCCTTTGTATTTGATGGAATGTTGTAACGGGGCAACCTTGGAATAGGAATGAAAATGGAGTGGAAAGTTTCCGTTTTCGGAGAAAATGGAAATGGAGAGAAACCAACGTTTCGTTTCGTTGGATCGCGCCATCGAGCAAAACCAACGTTTAAATCACGTCTGTCGTGTTCGTGTCTCACCCTCCTCCACGGCTCGACCCCACACAGTCGCTCGGCATGCCACTCACTGCAAACCGAGTATACGATAACTTTCCCGCTTGCTTGTCGATGGATCGCGCCATGGAGTACTACTAGAACTACTGGAAGAGATTGACGAGTTGGGGGAGGACAGCTAGCTATAGCACGGACTCCCAAGAACTTTTTACATGCATGGTGTAGCCGGCTATTGCGGCCTTTGAGCAGCGAGCAGCGTGCACCGGAAGCGGCGCGGCGACGCTCTCTCGGCGGCGCCCGCTTCAATGCCGGCGCTAGTGAGAGGTCGCGTCCGCTCTGGCCGGGCATGAATGCGGCACTGACCGTTTCAGGCAGGAAGCACGCGCGGGTGATGAAGAGGGTTCGGGTTGGTCAGGACCGGCCGTGGCAGCAGTCCGGACGTGCGCAAACAAGAGATGTTGTGCGTTAATATTGCTGCGTATATAATTAACAACGTTGAGGGAGTTCCGGACTAGGGGGTGTCCGGATAGCCGAACTATTATTATCGGCCGGACTCCAAGACTATGAAGATACAAGATTGAAGACTTCGTCCCGTGTCCGGATGGGACTTTCCTTGGCGTGGAAGGCAAGCTTGGCGATACGGATATGTAGATCTCCTACCTTTGTAACCGACTTTGTGTAAACCCTAGCCCTCTCCGTTGCCTATATAAACCGGACGGTACAGAAGTCCATAGGACGAACAACAATCATACCATAGGCTAGCTTCTAGGGTTTAGCCTCTTTGATCTTGTGGTAAATCCACTCTTGTAACACACATCATCAATATTAATCAAGCATGACGTAGGGTTTTACCTCCATCAAGAGGGCCCGAACCTGGGTAAAACATCGTGTCCCTTGTCTCCTGTTACCATCCGCCTAGACGCACAGTTCGGGACCCCCTACCCGAGATCCGCCGGTTTTGACACCGACATTGGTGCTTTCATTCAGAGTTCCTCTGTGTCGTCACCGATAGGCCCGATGGCTCCTTCGATCATCAACAACGACGCGGTCCAGGGTGAGACTTTTCTCCCCGGACAGATCTTCGTGGTCGGCGGCTTTACACCGCGGGCCAATTCGCTTGGCCATCTGGAGTAGATCGAAAGCTACGCCCCTGGCCGTAAGGTCAGATTTGGAAGTTTAAACTATACGGCCGATATCTGCGGAGACTTGATCTTCGACGGATTCGAGCCGCAGCCAAGCGCGCCGCACTGTCTCGATGGGCATGATCTAGCTCTGCGGCGAGCGGTGCCACAGGCCGCACGAGAATCCGCTCCGACCCTTAATCCGGAGCGGATTCCCCGATCAAGGACGAGTGGTTGGACACCGCCTCGGGGCTTTAATGTCTCTGGCGATCGAGGCGAACTCCATCCCTGTCGCCCGCGAAGACCTCGACTCCAGGGTGCCGGACTCCTCTCCGGACTCCGAACCCTCCGCGCCCTTGCCAATCGAATCCGATAGGGCGCCCGTTATGGAGTTCACGGCCGCGGACATCTTTCAGCACTCGCCCTTTGGCAACATCCTGAATTCACTAAAGTCTCTCTCTTTATCCGGAAAGCCCTGGCCGGACCATGGTCAGGAAGGGTGGGATACGGACGATGAAGAAATTCAACGCCCACCCACCACCCAATTCGTAGCCACTGTCGATAGCCTACACGACGTGCTCGATTTCGACTCCGAAGACATCGACGGTATGGACGACGATGTAGGAGACAACAATGAACCAACACCTATAGGATGCTGGACAACCTCATCCCATGATGTATACATGGTGGATACACCTAAAGGAAATGAAGACGAGGAACAGCGGGGCCACGAAGGATAAATCCCTCGAAACGCAGTCAAAACGGCAACGTAAACGCCGAACAAAGTCCCGCCTCAAGAAAGACCCAGCCATAGAGCAGGGCGAACCGGTGGACAACGAACAAGCTATCGAGCAATCGTCCGAACAAGACAATTTGGATAAACAATCTGTCCCCGGCAAAGACAACAGTTCGGACGATCTCACGCCGGAGAAACTATTGGAGCAAAATGACCTCCAGAAAAGGCTCGTCGCCACTACGCGTAGCCTGAAAAAGCGTAAGCGAAGCTCAAAACAGCGGAAGATGCACTCAGGATCGATGGAGCAAAGTATTCAGCATGAGACAGAAATGCAGCGGCGATGCGCCCGAACAAAGAGCTACCCAAAAGAAAGCTACTGCCCGAATTGACGAGGAGGCCTTAGAGCCCCACAATTAAAAAGTAATAAGGCCACCCGGTCGGATGGGCGATCCCACGGCAAAAAGAGAGCGGTGAATGGCGCCAAGATACAAGCCAATATGCGATCCGCATAAGGATTCACATCAAGAGGATGGCCCGATTAGGTCCATCTATGGGCCAAGAAAGCAGGCTTGTCAAAGCAATGCAATACGCCAAAATTCCAAGATCACGGCACACCCAAATATAGGCGCGCACACCCCTATGTTTCACCGATGAGGTGCCGGATCATGAATTTCAGCGGGATTCAAACCCGTAAACATAGAGGCATCTGACGGAACAACAGACCACAGTTCTGGATCGAGGATTACATCCTCCACATACACATGGCTAGAGGAGGCGATCTCACGCCATAAAATACTTACCCTTAAACTCAAAGGGCCAGCTCGGCATTGGCTTAAAAGCCTCCCGAAAATACCATTGGAAGCCGGGAGAGCTCGAGGATGCATTTGGGGCAAATTTTGAGGGACTTATGTCCGCCCTCCGGATGCACGATCTAAGTCACATAACTCAGCAGCCGGAGAGTCAGCCCGAAATTCTGGAACAGGTTCCTTACTAAAAGAACCAAATAGTCGATTGTCCGGACGCCGAAGCCTTAGCAGCTTTCAAACACAACGTCCGAGACGAATGGCTCGCCAGACACCTCGGCCAAGAAAAGCCAAGAACAATGTCCGCATTAACAAGCCTCATGACCCGCTTTTGCGCGGGAGAGGACAGCTGGCTGGCTAGATGCAGCACCAGCGACCCGACTACATCCGAAATCAGGGATGGAAATGGGAAATCACGACGCAGAAAAGATCAGCGCCGGAATAAGGAAAATGGCCCAAATAGTACGGCGGTCAACGCCGGATTCAAAAGCCCTCGGCCGAACAACAAAACATTGCCCCTAAAGGATAACAGTGATGAGCTATCCAACCTAAACAAGGTTCTGGATAGACTGTGTCAAATACATGGTACCTCCGGGAAACCTGCAAACCATACCCAAAGAGATTGTTGGGTCTTCAAGCAGTCCGGCCGACTTAACGCCGAACACAAGGGGCTCGACACACCAAGTGAAAGGGACGAAACCCAAAAGCACCACAAGCAGAGCCTCGGAAAACAAAAAACTTTCCCACAGGAGATCAAAACAGTAAACTCACTTCACGTGATCAAAAGGAAAAACAAAGCGGCGCCCCCTAAAAGGCGCGCCGCACACTGGTTGTCAAAACCACTCACCTTCGACCATCAGGACTATTCCGATAATATCCGGAACGCAGGATGGACTGCCTTGATACTGGATCCTATAATCGACGGATTCTAGTTTACACATGTCCTCATGGATGGCGGCAGTGACATATACCTGATATATCAGGACACTATCCGCAGGATGGGGATAAACCCAACCAAAATTCGTCGTAGCAACACCTCCTTTAAAGGAGTACTGCCCGGCCCATACGCCCTCTGAACGGGCTCCATACTGCTAGAAGTTGTGTTTGGTTCATTGACAACTTCCGTCGCGAAAGGTTACTCTTCCATGTCGCCCCGTTTAAAAGTAGCCATCAAGCACTATTGGGACGCGAAGCTTTCGCCCGCTTTAACGCAATACCGCATTATGCATCTCTAACACTTAAAATGCCCGGTCCATGCAGCATCATCTCGTTAAAAAGAAGTATTAAGTGTTACTCGAGCACGGAAGAAGGGGAGACTGCATCGACAGCTCCACAGCTATCTGGCTCCACTAGGCAAAGAACCTGAAATTGGTCATTCAAACCCCGGACACGGCTAGACGAGTCCGGCGCCTACTAGCGGCATACCCCCATACGAGGGGCTACATGCATGTATAACAAGAGACAATAGAGCTCAATTTTATTCTTCGAACCGTACTCTGTTTGTTTAATGTTAAGTACACCTTTCGCACGACCCTTTTTCTTTCAAACTAAGTTCCTCTCTATACAGATGAACAACGTGCTACACCCGTCCAGGATACGGCACAACGGAGACACAGGCGCAGACGTGCGATGAGGGACCCGTTAAAGGATTCTTTTCAGATTAAGACCTGCGTAAACCTTTTTCACTGTCTCTAGTTGATATACATCCCCGGTTCCTTAATATAACCGAGGAGGAGGCTGGTGCTTTGGCATTGGCCGCACCAGAATTCTTCTTGGCGATACCCTAGACACCAGGGGCTTAGGGCATTATTCTGCCCATTTTCATAAAGACCGAATACCTTAGGGAGTATTCGGCGTCTCGAGTTAGGCCTTATATGCATCAACTCTGAATCATGTCTTTGGTCAAATGTTGGGTTGCCCGGCTCCTATGTTTTGCTGCCTTACATTCCGTTTTCACGGCTAACGCGGCACCAGGAGAACTACTGCGATTGTGCCCCGGTTCGTCCGGGCGAGCACCTCAGTAGAGAAAGCCGAAAACTGACTGTCATGATATAGCGAGAGACTGGTCAACCACTCGATGACTCACAGGAATGTTTAGAATTCCTCCACATTAACGAAGGACCGGTTTTCGGTCAGGCACATACGCACCCCGAATTCGGGAGAGTGCGGTGCCCCCAGGGGCTATATAGTAGCCCCACCCTCGAACTCCTATGGCTAAGTGAAAGTGATAAAGCATTATAGTACGGTTGCCTGGTTTGCTACGCTATCACCTCCTTAACAGGACCAAGACGTTGGATTAAGTGTGAAAAAGCGCTTTTTTTGCAAACACCCCCGCACTATGTGCGTGGGGCTGAAGCCAAGGACTGCCATCTTTCAGGTTATATACACATAAACATAAACGGCCGCCAGGAGTAGTTTACTACTTGAATGCACAAGTACAAAAAGCACTTATATTACATTGAAACTTTGTTTTCACAAATCATACATGTCATTTAAACATAATATCCTTGAAACCTTTGCGTCTCTATTAAGCAGCGCCCGGCAGGACTTCTTCAAAGTAGTGCTCGGCGGTACTCGACTTACATGAATCTTGGGATGCAACGTCGGTGGCCTTCATCTCTGCCCGGTATGTCTTGACACGGGCCGAGCCATCCGCGCTCCCTCAATACACGCCGATCGCTTCATTGCGTCGATACGCGGTACCGCACCAAGGAACTGCTGCACTAAACCAAAATAGCTCTTTGGCTGGGGTCCGCCCGGCCACAAGTGAGTCAAGACATGCTTCATGGCAAATCCGGACAGTCGATTCAGCTCGGCCCATTCGGCCAACTGACCGGTCAGCGGCAGAGGACGCTCCGGACTATGGAATTGCGACCAATATAGCTCTTCCCTTCGGTGCCCCTTCTGGCCCCGGAAGTGCTTAACCGCGTCCGCAGCACTCGCCGCCAAGTCCAGATATGCATCCTCCGAACTCCACAACTTATCTAACTAAGCATACTTTGTATCCATATATTTCCTCCAGCGTAAAGCGGTTTCCCAGCCGCAATTGCCCCAGCGACTCAGCTCCTCCTTGGCAGCTCTCAAAGCCGATCGGGCATTCGTGGATTCGGCGGCGGCCTTTTTTAGGCCCTCTTGTTCCACTTGACGTTCTTTTTCAAGAACCTCGCAGCGATCGGTAGTATTCCTCAACTTTTTGGCCATATCGGCCATCTCCTCTTTGCTTCGGCAGTGAGCAGCCCGTTCAGCTTCTAGCTCTTCGGCCGCCTTTAAAGCGGCCGCATTACTAATTCGCTTGCTCTTTCGCTCGGGCGAGTTCTCGCTGCAGCTCTTCCACGGCAGCGGCACCATCTGCATTAAGCATATGATTAGTAAGAAATGGGCGTCAAGCTCCCTTACTAGGTGTCCGCATAGAAGTCGCATACCTTGTGACTCGTCAAACCGTTCATTGACCAGCGTGATGTCCGCATCCGCTTCATCAAGTTGCCGCTTTAGTTCGGCATATTCATCAGTCCGGCTGGCCTCCGGACGCCTCGCCACCTGTTTAGGAGCGGCGATATGTTATAACTGGGAATTTGATCTCGCACGCGTCGTCAATTTTGACAACATACCAAGTCTTAGGGGCTACTATCTATACATGGCGCATTTTATATGCATAACTGTCAGAAGGTACATTATTTTTTGCGTACCTCAAACCCCGTCAGTAAGCTTCTGACGGCTTCGTGCAATCCGCTCTCTGCGAATGCAATTCTTTCAATCACCGTACCCATTAGAGCACGGTGATCTTCTGAGATAGCCGCTCGCCCGAGCAGATCCTTCAGCTCCTCCGACCGCACACCACTTGGCGCCGGACCTTCCGGCCCCGCCGGACTTGGGGGAACCCTCCGCGACGACACCTCCGGGTCGTCCGCTTCACATGAGGGTGCGACAGGTGGAGGCGTTTCGCTCTCCATCATCTCCGGAAGAAGATCCCCCGAAGACGAGCTCTGCTGAGAAGGGCTGAGGTCCGAACTACAAGGTACAATTTCGGTTATCTTCATAAATAAATACAGGGATGTTCCTTATTTACAAGACCCCTTCTTTTTACTTACGGCTCGCTGGAGGGCTGATCCCCTTGGTGAACTAGTGCGGCTGGTTTACTTCCCAGCGCCGGACTCTCCGACGAAGATTCCCTTCCCCTCTTTGAGGCCTTGACCTCCAGATCTTTCGAAGCAGTCCTCTTCCCTCCTCGAAAGACGGGACTTTTAATCCCTCTTTCCTTGATAGCCTCCTTCATGGGGGCAGTCGCTTCCCCGCTCCCCCCTTCGCCTTCTTCAAGGGGCGCGACCTTCAACATCTTGGTCAGCATGGGATCCGGCGTGGTCTCTGGGAGGGGAGCCGGACACCTTATTAACTTTGCCTTGGCTATCCACTCCTGTTCAAGAAACAGCTCCTTTAAAGGGCACATATATAAAATAAATGGATGAACAGCTTGTCCGGTTACAGGACTACTTACTTGAGTATCTGGGCGATTGCAGCTTAGTCCTGCGTCCTCGGTCAAGTCCGGACACTTCTCTTGTGATCCGAAGAACAATTTATATATCTCCACGGGCGTCGTGCCCATAAAATTTTGGAGAGCTCGTGGTCCCTCCGGATTGAATTCCCACAAGCGGAGGGGGCAACGTTTGTAGGGCTGAAGGCGCCGGATCACAATAACCTGCGCCACTGCAACCAGATTGATCCCTCTTTCACGGAGGTCTCGAATACGGCTCTGCAGTAGGGAACGCCCTTGGGCGACCCCAGTCGAGCCCCTTGTTGACCCATGATGCCAGCCGCTGTGGTGGACCTGAGCGGAAGGCAGGGAGCGCCGCCCATTTGGTGCCCCTTGGAGCGGTGATATAAAACCACTCCCATTGCCACAAACCAAGCTCCTCTTGAAAAGAGCCCTCGGGCCATGGGCGTCGGCACATTTGCTTATGACCGCCCCTCCGCTTTGTGGTTGTTGCCCCTTGATCATCTTTGGCTCCACCTTGAAGGTCTTGAGCCACAAACCAAAGTGGGGGGTAATATGGAGGAAGGCCTCACATACGACAATGAATGACGAGATATGGAGGATGGACTTCAGATTCAAGTCATGGAAATCAAGCCCATAATAAAACATGAGCCCCCGCACAAAGGGGTCCGTCGGGAAGCCTAAACCCCGAAGGGAGTGGGACATGAACACCACGTTCTCGCCGGGCTCAGGAGTGGGAATGACCTGCCCTGGAGCAGGCAGCCTATGCGAGATCTCGCCGGTTAGATACTTGGCGTCTTGCAGCTTTAGCACGTCTTCTTCTGTGACGGAGGAAGACATCCATCGGCCGTGCTGGTCGGAGCCGGACATCGTCGAAAGTCCGGCGCTGAATCTGAAGCTTTGGGTGTTGGAACTCGGCCGAGGCGAACTTCGATGGAGGGTGTAAAGAAGAAGAGGGCCTTGGTCTCATTATAAAGAGCTTGAATACCAAGAGCCCACCCGTGGTCGATTAGGACTACGCCGATAGAGAAGGCAGGCCAACAGGCATGGTTGGGTTACCCACGTCCGTATTGATGAGAATCCCGGAATAAGGGGGCACGATCTACGCTTTGATAAGAGGTGCCAAGGAAACCGCCTCGCTAAACACGCTGAGGTGGAACAATAAAAAACGATTCATATAAAAGCCTGGCTGTGGTGTGATGTCACGCCGCGGAATACGTCGGCCAGATCTGTGCAAAATTATTCTCTCTACGGTGTTATGTGGAACTTGTTTTGCATAGCGGACACTATCCTTGTGTTCAAAACCTTCTATGAAGTATTCAGAGGAGGAACCCGCCTCGCAATGCGAAGACAATCAACGCCCGGACTCATCGTCATTGAATCCTGGTTCGGGGAGCTCTTGAGGGAGTTCCGGACTAGGGGGTGTCCGGATAGCGAACTATCATTATCGGCGGACTCCAAGACTATGAAGATACAAGATTGAAGACTTCGTCCCGAGTCCGGATGGGACTTTCCTTGGCGTGGAAGGCAAGCTAGGAGATACGGATATGTAGATCTCCTACCTTAGTAACCGACTTTGTGTAAACCCTAGCCCTCTCCGTTGCCTATATAAACCGGACTGCTGTAGTCCATAGGACGAACAACAATCATACCATAGGCTAGCTTCTAGGGTTTAGCCACTTTGATCTCGTGGTATATCCACTCTTGTAACACACATCATCAATATTAATCAAGCAGGACGTAGGGTTTTACCTCCATCAAGAGGGCCCGAACCTGGGTAAAACATCGTGTCCCTTGTCTCCTGTTACCATCCGCCTAGACGCACAGTTCGGGACCCCCTACCCGAGATCCGCCGGTTTTGACACCGACAAACGTAAATAATGTGCCAGTTGGACAAATATGATTGGAGATGGAGATGGAAATGGAATTTTACGTAAACACGGATATGCATGTCTATGTCTATGTGTGTGTGCGCGACGATTCTCGCGACCTGGAAGCGGGGCGTGTTTTTGATCGAGTTTTCTTTCTTTCTACGTTAGAAAATCAGTTTGTCTAATTCACATCTACTCCCTCCGTCCCATAATCTAAGACGTTTTTTGACACTACACTAGTGTCAAAAAACATCTTACATTATGGGATAGAGGGAGTAGATGTTATTTAAGGATATCACACCTAAGCTCCCACAAGTATATAATGTAGCAACAAGAAACGAAAAAAACTAGGACAAAAAAATAGACCACAAACAAAATGTACATCAACTTAGATGTGTCCTAGACAGACCCAAAATCACTGCTATGGAGAGATTTTTTTACTCCATTATAGCCTCTTGTTTGATAGAGTTTCTCGCGTCTCGCTCTCTCACCCTCTCCATATCAAGTCAAGATGACAGTGTCCACTCTATCTCTCTCCTCACCGGTGGTCACAGATCCGGCCGAATGCCCGAATCCCGGCCGCTGCGGGAGGTGAGGAGGTGCAGCATTGACGTTGTCGCCGTCGGCGACGGAGGGAGCCGATGCGCACCGTCCTCTCGGAGCCGGCGCTGGCGCGGACGAAGATGCCAAATGGATGATGCATCACCACGATGACCTATCGATGCTCATGGTTGCGCCTCGTGGTTGCGTCGGCTGGTGAAGCTGATCGATTTTCAATGAAAAACAAGTTGCATATAGTGCTAAATTCGGGGTGCCAAACTAAACATTAAAAAGTGTTCGAACTTTGTTGCCGTATTGCGGGGTGCTATGAAGCCCCTGGCAAATTGAAACGTATCAAAGTGCACGGGTGCTATTTGATAAATTTATAAAAAAAGGAAGAAAGGGTAGTAAGCTAGAGCCGCAGAATTTTGGCCGCAAACTGTTTCCATTATAATTTGATTAATACGTCAAAGTGCATTTGTACAAGTAATGCAATAAGCAACAGGCTATTTAACATGCCACAACCAAGGGAGAGCTGCGTATGGGTCCTGAAAATAGGTTTAGTGGTCATTTTAAAGAGGCCACCTGAAATTCCCCTCTACGTCCATGCTTACTGCCGTCTTGGTGCATTTATCCTTTGAAAGGACCGGTGATCAGGCCATCAGAGAAGGCATGTGGAAAATAAACCTGAAAAGGGGGAAAAAGGAAACAGTGAAAGTATGTGTGTTCAGTGGCGGTCAAGCCGTATTGTGGATCACAAGCTAGATATGTCTCCGTCTATGCCAATGGTATTTTGAGTGCGTAGCTATGTACGCGCAGTACGAGTGCCGCCACTTGATCGGGACTGGGACGGAGGCCGAATTGCTAGACGAGCTCTTGACGAGCTGAGCTATCATGCTGCAGAATAGTTTGGACTCTCTTGACAGTGTCCGGTAGCTCGGCCGCCGAATTAAGGTTCTGCTTGAAAAGGCCGCTCTGTACTTCTGCTGCTAAGGCAGCGGTGTGCTCTTTGGTTCGGAGGGAGCGTTCCGTGTTTCCATTAACTGTTATGACGCCGCGTGGTCCGGGCATCTTGAGCTTGAGGTAAGCGTAGTGCGGTGTTGGGGAACGTAGTAATTTCTTTCCTACGCACACGCAAGATCATGGTGATGCATAGCAACGAGAGGGGAGAGTGTGTCCATGTACCCTCGTAGTCCGAAAGCGGAAGCGTTAGCACAATGCGGTTGATGTAGTCGTACGTCTTCACGATCCGACCGATCAAGTACCGAACGTATGGCACCTCCGAGTTCTGCACACATTCAACTCGATGACGTCCCTCGAACTCCGATTCAGCTGAGCTTTGAGGGAGAGTTCCGTCAGCACAACGGCGTGGTGACGATGATGATGTTCTACCGATGCAGGACTTCGTCTAAGCACCGCTACGGTATTATCGAGGTGGATTACGGTGGAGGGGGGCACCGCACATGGCTAAGAGATCCAAGGGATCAATTGTTGTGTCTATGGGGCGCCCCCTCCTCCGTATATAAAGGAGGGGAGGAGTGGGCCTGCCAGGAGGAGGAGGCGCGCAGGGGGGAGTCCTACTCCACCGAGTAGGACTCTCCTTTTCCTATTTGGAGAGGGAGAGGGAAGGAAGAGGAAGGAGGGAGGAAGGAAAGGGGGGGCGGCCCCCTCCCAATTCGGATTGGGCTTGGGGGGGGGGGGCGCCCCCTCCCTTGCTCCTTTCCCCACCTTTCCACTAAAGCCCATTAAGGCCCATATACCTCCCGGGGGGTTCCGATAACCTCCCGGTGCTCCGGTATTATCCCGATCTCACCCGGAACCATTCCGGTGTCTAAATATGGTCGTCCAATATATCGATCTTTATGTCTCGACCATTTCAAGACTCCTCATCATGTCCGTGATCACATCCGAGACTCCGAACTACCTTCGGTACATCAAAACACATAAACACATAAACTCCGAACAACTTACAGGTTCGAGAACTATGTAGACATGACCGAGACACGTCTCCGGTCAATAACCAATAGCGGAGCCTGAATGCTCATATTGGCTCCCACATATTCTACGAAGATCTTTATCGGTCAAACCGCATAACAACATACGTTGTTCCCATTGTCATCGGTATGTTACTTGCCCGAGATTCGATCGTCGGTATCTCAATACCTAGTTCAATCTCATTACCGGCAAGTCTCTTTACTCGTTACGTAATGCATCATCCTGTAACTAACTCATTAGCTACATTGCTTGCAAGGCTTATAGTGATGTGCATTACCGAGAGGGCCCAGAGATACCTCTCCGACAATCGGAGTGACAAATCCTAATCTCGAAATACGTCAACTCAACAAGTACCTTCGAAGACACCTGTAGAGCACCTTTATAATCACCAAGTTACGTTGTGACGTTTGGTAGCACACAAAGTGTTCCTCCGGTAAGCGGGAGTTACATAATCTCATAGTCATAGGAACATGTATAAGTCATGATGAAAGCAATAGCAACATACTAAACGACCAAGTGCTAAGTTAACAAAATGGGTCAAGTAATCACATCATTCTTCTAATGATGTGATCCCACTGATCAAATGATAACTCATATCCATGGTTAGGGAACTCAACCATCTTTGATCAATGAGCTAGTCAAGTAGAGGCATACTAGTGACACTATGTTTGTCTATGTATTCACACATGTATTATGTTTCTGGTTAATACAATTCTAGCATGAATAATAAACATTTATAATGATATGAGTAAATAAATAATAACTTTATTATTGCCTCTAGGGCATATTTCCTTCAGTCTCCCACTTGCACTAGAGTCAATAATCTAGATTACACAGTAATGATTCTAACACCCATGGAGACTCGGTGCTGATCATGTTTTGCTCGTGGAAGAGGCTTAGTCAACAGGTCTGCAACATTCAGATCCATATGTATCTTGCAAATCTCTATGTCTCCCACCTGGACTTGGTCCCGGATGTAATTGAAGCGTCTCTTGATGTGCTTGGTTCTCTTGCGAAATCTAGATTCCTTTGCCAAGGCAATTGTACCAGTATTGTCACAAAAGATTTTCATTGGACCCGATGCACAAGGTATGACACCTAGATCGGATATGAACTCCTTCATCCAGACCCCTTCATTTGCTGCTTCCGAAGCAGCTATGTACTTCGCTTCACATGTAGATACCGCCATGAGTGCACCAACTGACTGCTCCACCGTTCAATATAAACACGTATCTGGTTTGCGATTTAGAATCGTCTGGATCAGTGTCAAAGCTTGTATCGATGTAACCATTTAAGACTCTCTCTTTGTCACCTCCATAAACGAGAAACATATCCTTAGTCCTTTTCAGGTATTTCAGAATGTTCTTGACCGCTGTCCAGTCATCCACTCCTGGATTACTTTGGTACCTCCCTGCTAAACTAATAGCAAGGCACACATCAGGTCTGGTACACAACATTGCATACATGATAGAGCCTATTGCTGAAGCATAGGGAACATCTTTCGTTTTCTCTCTATCTTCTGTAGTGGTTGGGCATTGAGTCTGACTAAATTTCACACCTTGTATTACAGGCAAGAACCATATCTTTGCTTTATCCATTTTGAACTTTTTCAAAACTTTGTCAAGGTATGTGCTTTGTGAAAGTCCAATTAAGCGTCTTGATCTATCTCTATAGATCTTGATGCCCAATATATAAGCAACTTCACCGAGGTCTTTCATTGAAAAACTTTTATTCAAATATCCTTTATGCTATCCAGAAATTCTATATCATTTCCAATCAACAATATGTCGTCCACATATAATATTAGAAATGCTACAGAGCTCCCACTCACTTTCTTGTAAATACAAGCTTCTCCAAAAGTCTCAGATAAAACCATATGCTTTGATCACACTATCAAAGCGTTTATTCCAACTCCGAGAGGCTTGCACCAGTCCATAAATGGATCGCTGGAGCTTGCACACTTTGTTAGCACCTTTTGGATCGACAAAACCATCTGGTTGCATCATATACAACTCTTCTTCCAGAAATCCATTCATGAATGCTGTTTTGACATCCATTTGCCAAATTTCATAACCATAAAATGCGGCAATTGCTAACATGATTCAGATAGACTTAAGCATCGCTACGGGTGAGAAAGTCTCATCGTAGTCAACCACTTGAACTTGTCGAAAACCTTTCGCAACAAGTCAAGCTTTGTAGACAGTAACATTACCATCAGCGTCAGTCTTCTTCTTGAAGATCCATTTATTCTCGATGGCTTGCCGATCATCGGGCAAGTCAACCAAAGTCCATACTTTGTTCTCATACATGGATCCCATCTCAGAATTCATGGCCTCAAGCCATTTTGCGGAATCTGGGCTCATCATCGCTTCCTCATAGTTCGTAGGTTCGCCATGGTCAAGTAACATGACCTCCAGAATAGGATTACCGTACCAATCTGGTGCGAATCTTACTCTGGTTAACCTACGAGGTTCGGTAGTAACTTGATCTGAAGTTTCATGATCAATATCATTAGCTTCCTCACTAATTGGTGTAGTCGTCACAGGAACCGGTTTCTGTGATGAACTATTTTCCAATAAGGGAGCAGGTATGATTACCTCATCAAGTTCTACTTTCCTCCCACTCACTTCTTTCGAGAGAAACTCCTTCTCTAGAAAGGATCCATTCTTAACAATGAATGTCTTGCCTTGGATCTGTGATAGAAGGTGTACCCAACAGTTTCCTTTGGGTATCCTATGAAGACACATTTCTCCGATTTGGGTTCGAGCTTATCAGGTTGAAGCTTTTTCACATAAGCATTGCAGCCCCAAACTTTAGGAAACGACAACTTTGGTTTCTTGCCAAACCACGGTTCATAAGGCATCGTCTCAACGGATTTTGATGGTGCCCTATTTAACGTGAATGCAGCCGTCTCTAAAGCATAACCCCAAAATGATAGCGGTAAATCAGTGAGAGACATCATAGATCGCACCATATCTAGTAAAGTACGATTACAACGTTTGGACACACCATTACGATGTGGTGTTCCGGGTGGCGTGAGTTGTGAAACTATTCCGCATTGTTTCAAATGTAGACCAAACTCGTAACTCAAATATTCTCCTCCACGAGCAGATCATAGAAACTTTATTTTCTAGTTACGATGATTTTTAACTTCACTCTGAAATTCTTTGAACTTTTCAAATGTTTCAGACTTATGTTTCATTAAGAAGATATACCCATATCTGCTTAAATCATCTGTGAAGGTGAGAAAATAACGATACTCGCCGCGAACCTCAACATTCATTGGACCACATACATCAGTATGTATGATCTCCAACAAATCAGTTGCTCGCTCCATAGTTCCGGAGAACGGCGTTTTAGTCATCTTGCCCATGAGGCATGGTTCGCAAGTACCAAGTGATTCCAAAAGTCCATCAGTATGGAGTTTCTTCATGCGCTTTACACCAATATGACCCAAACGACAGTGCCACAAATAAGTTGTGCTATCATTATCAACTCTGCATCTTTTGGCTTCAACATTATGAATATGTGTATCACTACTATCGAGATTCATCAAAAATAGACCACTCTTCAAGGGTGCATGACCATAAAAGATATTACTCATATAAATAGAACAACTATTATTACCAGATTTAAATGAATAACCGTCTCGCATCAAACAAGATCCAGATATAATGTTAATGCTCAACGCTGGCACCAAATAACAATTATTTAGGTCTAAAACTAATCCCGAAGGAGATGTAGAGGTAGCGTGCCGACGGCGATCACATCGACTTTGGAACCATTTCCCACGCGCATCGTCACCTCGTCCTTAGCCAGTGTTCGCTTAATCCGTAGTCCCTATTTTGAGTTGCAAATATTAGCAACAGAACCAGTATCAAATACCCAGGTGCTACTGCGAGCTCTGGTAAGGTACACATCAATAACATGTATATCACATATACCTTTGTTCACCTTGCCATCCTTCTTATCCGCCAAATACTTGGGGCAGTTCCACTTCCAGTGACCAGTCTGCTTACAGTAGAAGCACTCAGTCTCAGGCTTAGGTCCAGACTTGGGTTTCTTCTCTTGAGCAGCAATTTGTTTGCTGTTCTTTTTGAAGTTCCCCTTCTTCTTTCCTTTGCCCTTTTTCTTGAAACTGGTGGTATTATTGACCATCAACACTTGATGCTCCTTCTTGATTTCTACCTCCGCAGCCTTTAGCACTGGAAGAGCTTGGGAATTGTCTTATCCATCCCTTGCATGTTATAGTTCATCACGAAGCTCTTGTAGCTTGGTGGCAGTGATTGAAGAATTCTGTCAATGACGCTATCATCCGGAAGATTAACTCCCAGTTGAATCAAGTGATTGTTATACCCAGACATTCTGAGTATATGCTCACTGACAGAACTATTCTCCTCCATCTTGCAGCTGTAGAACTTATTGGAGACTTCATATTTCTCAATCCGGGCATTTGGTTGAAATATTAACTTCAACTCCTAGAACATCTCATATGCTCCATGATGTTCAAAACGTCGTTGAACTCCTGGTTCTAAGCCGTAAATCATGGCACACTGAACTATCGAGTAGTCATCAGCTTTGCTTTGCCAGACGTTCTTAACGTCGTCAGTTGCATATGCAGCAGGTCTGGCACCATTCTTCCCTAACGTCGTCCAATTGTAATAAGAACTGCGCTATCGGGGCCAACAAGGAGAGTCGCGGCGGATACCTTGAGACTGTCTTCGCTTGATCTAGGTGACCGCAAGCAGGCCTCTGCTAGATATGAGTGGACATTAGGTGGGTGCGACCATATCCTAGAGCTGGGTGTCGACGCTTCTTTTTCATTCTTACCTTTTTTACTGGTTGAAACAAATTTATGTACTTAATATTATTGAATGTCATAAACAATTGTTGAGAAGTGCAATATTTTTTGTGGAAAGATGCAAGGCATTATCCGCGGTTTTATGTTGAATGTCCAGGGATATTTGTGGACTGTGTAAAGTTTTTTTATATAGTCTGAAAGTTGAAAACTCCAAATTTTGTACCTTCTGAAACTTGCAACTCCATTTGTTTTTGTAATTTTTGCTAGTTGAAAATTCTAATTTTTGTAATTTTGGAAATGTGAGACTCCAAGAAACTCATGAGAGACAACTCTAATTCATGTTGGAAGTTGCTTCAGACATTATATTTTTGACTAACCTTGCCCACGGGTGACCCTGAGGCTTTTTTTCCATCATGGGTGACCCCGAGTTAGAAGCACCGTGTTGAGGGAGGTATATCTGTGGTGGGGTTTGTGTGGCCACTAGTTTTTTTAATATTACTAATTTAATATAGATTATAATGCATGAACCAATCACAAAAATTTAGTCTGTTTTAGAACATAAATTGAATTAAGAAGACATTAAAAAGTAAGTTGAAGTAATTGAATGGGCTGCGCTGAATTGAACTGTACCAGGTTTCATATGAGCAAAGGGTTATGGACATCATGGACCAAGCCAAATCACATAATTTTCTAACGAACGCTCGTCCCTGAAGAATTTTGTTTTACAATCGACAGTCTTCTGTTTGGGTAATTTTTTCAGAAAATGTTTGAATTTAGGAGATTTTTTTGTGTTTCAAAAATTGGTCATGTCTTTTAAAAAATGTTTGCAATCCGAAAAAAATGTCCGTCCTTTCAAAAGATTTTCACATGTACAATAATTGTTCGATTCTTCTAAAAATATGTTCGTGTTTCCTGAAAATGTTCAGATTTTTAAATATTCATTAGAATATATTTTTAAAACTGACCAAAAAGATGTGCTATTAGAATTGGTGGAATACCAGGCAATCCGAAACTCTCTTAACAGATATTCAAGAGAAAAGGATTCTAGAAAGATTCATAGAATTAGAAGAACTTTTTCTCTTGGACGAGATGATAAAAGGGAAACTAAAGACACATGTACAAAAACCTCCTACAAGAATACACAAGGAAATAATACAATGGGTCAAAATAAATAATAAGGATCATCTCTATACCATTTTGCATTTCTCGTGAAATATAATCTGTTTGGCTATTCTAAGTGGTTCTCGAGGATAGACTGCTAAGAGATTACAACATACTTTCATCTTCGAAAGCTCCTCTACAGCGGCTTTTCCGCCGAGTTAACCCATAGCAAAATCGGGAAAGAAAAAAACAAAATAAGAAAAACCATAGAAAGTCGCTGCAAATTGTGAAAAACCCCGATGAAAATGACCAAACACGACGCTGCTAATGGACCGGCCCATTAATGCGCTCGCCAAAGGCGAGACGGAGTTCAGTCTGGCAAAAGACGAGAAATAGGTTCACTGACCTAGCCGATAAAAAGGATTACCACCATCTTACCCATCGCCTCGTTGCCAGCCGTAACCTCATCTCAAAACCATCCTCCGATCCGATCCGGACTACTCCAGATGTGCTTTCGTTGACTAAAAAGTGCAAGTTCCACATAAAAAAGGGGAATACGGAGGAAAACGACCAGACGAGCAGTGTTTCTGAAACTGGCGGAATAGCAACGAAATATGGGTGGGGTGTAATGTGGAAACAGACGTAAATTACATGGCCCAAAAATGACATTCCAAGTATGTGACTAAAGACCACCCATCTATTTTTACAGGGGTAAGTTTTACAAGCGTATATCGTCAAAAACGATGATCCAAGTGCAGCCTAATCATAAATCGTGTGATGCAACCAATAACCTAGTAATTTTATGGTAGGCCTAACATCATTGTCGTTATCATTTACCACGAAAATGTAGCAACTTACAAGCCTAATTAACAGAAGCTAATAAATACATGATGGATTGACAACATACAAATTCCCTTCTGTGATGCATATATTCATCAAGTATGAAACTTACCGTGTCAGTACTTCTATTGGGAACTGAATTATTGGAGTACTTATGAAGACGAGTTTTTAGGATGATTCACAATTGTTGTTCTTACTATTCTTGGATGACTGGATGCACAATATCAAGAAAGTCTTAGTACTATGTCAGCCATTGCTTTATCACCGAGATTGGTTCCTTCGATGGTGAGAAATCACCTTGCCTAGGTTAAATTAATTGAAATCCGCTTATTTTGATAGTTTGTTTCAATGCATTTAGCAGGTAAGCTGACCCAGACATGTAATTTTGAATGACATGTATTTCAGTGATTTGTATGTTGGAAGCGTGTAAGTTGCATGGCACATATCCGTTTGGCATGTGCCGTTTGTTGTTTATCTATTTCAGATAGATCAAATCAGCCACGATGTCCTCGTTAACTCATAATTTTCATGCACAGGAGGTTTAGCAGGCGTCCCTTATGATCAGGCCTGATGGTTTTTAGCATGATCCGATATGCACTTTTTGACTTCTCTTGATTGTTGTTTCTGTTTTTGTTTCAGTACGTATTAAACAAATAGTATTTGCATATAGGTTGGAGAGATATTTAGATATAGAAGCATGACCGTTGTGTATAATGAACCTGATTGTGTTAGTTTTTCTCAAGGCAGGGTAGTTGATCCTGAGCAAACTAGATATATGGCTTGAAGGCTATATTGCTCACGAAGTTTACATCAGTAAATGATGACCCACAAGTATAGGGGATCTATCGTAGTACTTTCGATAAGTAATAGTGTCGAACCCAATGAGGAGCAGAAGGAAATGATAAGCGGTTTTCAGTAAGTTTTTCTCTGCAAGCACTGAAATAGTAGGTGATAGATAGTTTTGTGATAAGATAAATAGTAACGAGAAAAAAGTAAATAAAGTAAATAAAGTGCAGCAAGGTGGCCCAATCCTTTATGTAGAAAAGGATAAGCCTGGACAAACTCTAATAATGAAGAAGGAGCTCCCGAGGACACATTGGGAATTATCGTCAAGCTAGTTTTTATCACGTTCATAAGATTCGTGTTCGGTACTTTGATAATTTGATATGTGGGTGGACCGGCACTTGGGTACTGCCCTAACATGGACAAGCATCCCACTTATGATTAACCCCTATTCTAAGCATCCGCAACTACAAAAAGGAGTATTAAGGTAAACCTAACCATAGCATTAAACATATGGGTTCATATCAACCCCTAACGAAGCAACGCATAAACTAGGGTTTAAGCTTCTGTCACTCTAGCAACCCATCATCTACTTATTACTTCCCTATGCCTTCCTCTAGGCCCAAAATGGTGAAGTGTAATGTAGTCGACGTTCACATAACACCACTAGAGGAGAGACAACATACATCTCATCAAAATATCGAACGAATACCAAATTCACATGACTACTAATAGCAAGACTTCACCCATGTCCTCAGAAACAAATGTAACTACTCACAAAGCATATTCATGTTCATAATCAGAGGGGTAATAATATGCATAAAGGATCTGAACATATGATCTTCCACCAAGTAAACCAAATAGTATCAACTACAAAGAGTAATCAACACTACTAGCAACCCACAGGTACCAATTCGTGGTTTTGATACAAGATTGGATACAAGAGATGAACTAGGGTTTTGAGAGGAGATGGTGCTGGTGAAGATGTTGATGGTGATTGACCCCCTCCCGATGATAGGATCGTTGGTAATGACGTTGGTGATGATTTCCCCCTCCCAGAGGGAAGTGTCCCCGGCAGAACAGCTCCGCCAGAGTCCTAGATTGATTCCGCCAAGGTTCCGCCTCGTGGCGGCGGAGTTTCGTCCCGTAAGCTTGCCCAAAAATTCTTATTAAATCTGAAAAGTTGTTTCATGGAGTCTCAGGTCTTTTGGAGTTGTGCACAATACGTGTCCAACGTTTGCTCCTTTTCCAGTCAGAATTCCAATTGCCGGCATTCCCCCTCTTCATGGTAAACCTTGTAAAATAAGAGAGAATAGCGATAAGTATTGAGATATAATGTGTAATAACAGCCCATAATGCAACAAATATTGATATAAAAGCATGATGCAAAATGGACGTATCAACTCCCACTAGTAGAAAAGGGGCAATGGCCCAGGCCGGTTCAGCCCATTAGTCCCGGTTCAATCCAGAACCGGGACCAATGTAGATATTTGTCCCGGTTCGTGAGCCCAGGGGGCCGGCCGGGCCACGTGGGCCATTGGTCCCGATTTGTCCGGACCTTTTGGTCCCGGTTGGTGGGACGAACCGGGACCAATGGTCCTGGCTCCTGGCCCACCACTATTGGTCCCGGTTGGTGGGCTGTAACAGGCCCCAAGGCGTGCCATTTGTACCGGTTGAAGCCCCCAACCGGGGCGAATGGTGTTGTTTATATATACCCCCTCAGCAAGAGCAGAGCACACTGCTCTGTTTTTTCTGGCCGAGGGGGAGAGGGCTTGGTGGTGCTCTAGCTCACCTCCTATGCACACAAGGTGTTCGATGGAATGCCCGAGCCACACTACTTAAGGTTTCTCCTCTTCAAGCTTGACCGCCAAGCTCAATTTTCCTCAATATTTATCTAGGTTTAGCGGTCTGTCACGCCCCGTCCCGTCTTCATCGCCGTCGATCACCCGCGCCGATCTCATCGCCAGCACCACCGTGGTGAGCCTCTTGTTCTTATCTTCTTTCTGAAAGGAAAAATATTCTTACTTGTATGTTTAGATAGATACTTGTATTATTTTCTTACTTTTATTATTGCATCTTATATAGTGCGATGGTTTTGGTATCCGCCCGTCGGCCCTCGTCACATCTATGATTCGGATGTGGTACATATTATCTTTTCATAACTATTGGTTCATTTATTGTTTATGAAAATTATGCCGACCAACGTGACATAGATTTTATTTATCTAGGAGTTTGTTGAACCGGAAATTCCAACCGACCCTATTGTCGAGAAGTTAAATTTAGTTGAAGAAGAAAACAATTTCTTGAAGGAAAAAATAAAAAAACTTGAGGAGGAGAAGACAATATTGGAGTTGCATGTTGCGGATGTCGTCGATGATCACAAGATCAAGATGGATGCAATGCGCTTGAAGATTAGAAAGATTAGAAAATATGCCATTCATACCGAGGCTTGGTATCATTATGCCGTTGGATCAGTTGTTACCTTGGTTGCGATTATGATCGCATTTGTTTTCGCATTGAAATGTTTTACATAGTTTCAATGTATGGTTTAATTAATTTAGATGCTCTGCAGAGCTTTATGTTGTTAGATGAGAACTATGTATGTACTTTGGTTTTTATGTGATGATGAACTTCTATTAATTTGGTCACTTAACTATCTATTCATGATGTTCTGTAATGATTTTTGACACACTTAATTATATATAATGCACGCAGATGAACCGACAATGGATGTACGGTGACTGACACACCTCCGAGTACACTAAGGGCGTGCATGATTTTCTCGAAGTGGCTGAGGCAAACAAGCAGAATGGTTTTATGTGTTGTCCATGCCCTATATGTGGGAATCTGAAGTCTTACTCGACGGAAAATCCTTCACACCCACCTACTTTACAAGGGTTTCATGCCACACTATAATGTTTGGACGAGGCACGCGGAGAAATAGGGGTTATGATGGAAGACGGCAAAGAAGAAGAGTACGATGACAACTATGTGCCCCTGAATACGGTGATGCTCTTGAACATTAAGAGGAAAGCAGACGATGTGCATGATGGTGCTGCAAGTGAAGCTGCTGAAGATCAAGAGGAACAGACGATGTGCCCGATGATGATGATCTCCGCGGGTCATTGTCGATGCAAGGACGCAATCACGAAAGTCAAAAGGAGAAGCTGAAGTTCGATCGCATGTTAGAGAATCACAAAAGGGTTGTACCCCAATTGCGAAGATGGCAACACAAAACTTCGGTACCGTCTTTGGAATTGCTGCGGTGGAAGGCGAGAGAATCTTTGTGCTGATAAAGGATTTGAGAAGCTACTAAAATAATGAAGAAGAAGCTTCCAAAGGATAACGAATTGCCCGACGGTACATACGCAGCAAAGAAGGTCGTATGCCCTCTAGGATTGGAGGTGGAGAAGATACATGCATGCCCTAATGATCGCATCCTCTACATGGTGCATACAAGGATCTGATCGCATGCCGGTATCACGGTGTATTGCTGATATAAGATCGACGAGATGACCCTGGTGATGTTGACGGCGAGCCTCCCGGGAAGAGGGTTCTGCGAAGGTGATGTGGTATGCTCCTATAATACCACGGTTGAAACGTCTGTTCGTAAACGAAGAGCATGCCAAGTTGATGCGATGGCACGTGAGGACCGTAAGAAAGGCGGGACGTTGAGAGCACCTATTTGACGGGTCACAATGGAGAAAAATCGAGAAAAAATCTTGGGGTGAGTTTGCAAAGGACCCAAGGAACGTATGGTTTGCTTTAAGCGCGGATGGCATTAATCCTTTCGGGGAGCAGAGCAGCAATCACAGCACCTGGCCCGTGACTCTATGTATGTATAACCTTCCTCCTTGGATATGCATGAAGCGAAAGTTCATTATGATGCCAGTTCTCATTCAAGGCCTTAAGCAACCCGGCAACGACATTGATGTGTACCTAAGGCCATTAGCTGAAGAACTTTAACAGTTGTGGAATGGAAACGGTGTACGTACGTGGGATGAGCACAAAAAGGAGGAATTTCACCTAAAGGCGTTGCTGTTCGTGACCATCAACGATTGGCCCGCTCTCAGTAACCTTTCGGGACAGACAAACAAGGGATACCACCACGCATGCGCACTATTTACTTGACACCGATAGTATATACCTGGGAAGCTGCAGGAAGAATGTGTACCTGGTCCATCGTCGATTTCTTCCGACCAACCATCAATGTCGAAAGAAAGGCAAGCATTTCAAAGGCAAGGCAGATCACCGGAAGAAGCCCACCATGCGTACCGGTGATCACGTACTTGCTATGGTCAATGATCTACACGTAATCTTTGGAAAGGGTCCCGGCGGACTAGCTGTTCCGAATGACGCTGACAATCACGCACCCATGTGGAAGAAGAAATCTATATTTTGGGACCTACCCTACTGGAAAGACCTAGAGGTCCGCTCTTCGATCGATGTGATGCACGTGACGACGAACCTTTGCGCGAACCAGCTAGGCTTCTTGGGCGTGTATGGGAAGACAAAAGATACACCTGAGGCACGGGAGGGCCTGCAACGCTTGCACGAAAAAGAGGGCATGCCTCCGAAGGAGTATGAAGGTCCTGCCAGCTACGCTCTTACGAAAGAAGAGAAAGAAATCTTCTTTGAATGCCTGCTCAGTATGAAGGTCCCGACTGGCTTCTCGTCGAATATAAAGTTAATAATAAATATGCGAGATAAAAAGTTCCATAACCTAAAGTCTCATGACTGCCACGTGATTATGACGCAACTTCTTCCGGTTGCATTGAGGGGGCTTCTACCGAAAAACGTTCGATTAGCCATTGTGAAGCTATGTGCATTCCTCAATGCAATATCTCAGAAGGTGATCGATCCAGAAATCGTACCAACGCTAAGGAGTGATGTGGCGCCAATGTCTTGTCGATTTCGAGCTGGTGTTCCCACCATCCTTCTTCAATATTATGACGCACGTCCTAGTTCATCTAGTCAGCGAGATTGTCATTACGGGGCCCGTATTTCTACACAATATGTACCCCTTTGAGAGGTTCATGGGAGTCCTAAAGAAATATGTTTGTAACCGCGCTAGGCCAGAAGGAAGCATCTCCATGGGCTATCAAACAGAGGATGTCATCGGGTTTTGTGTTGACTTCATTCCTGGCCTTAAGAAGACAGGTCTCCCTAAATCGCGGTATGAGGGGAGACTGACCGAAAAACACGCTTGGAAGGACTCAATAATATGCGAGGACGGATATTCTTGGTCTCAAGCACACTACACGATTCTAGAGAACTCTACCTTGGTGACCCGTTTGTCGATGAACACAAGAACGATCTGCGCTCCAAACACCCGGAGGCGGTCACGGCGGCTGGATTACATATGAACACATCAGGAATTTCAGCAGTTGGTTGGAAACACGTCTCAGAGGTGACATCACTGTTTGTGATGAGCTGTACTTGTTGTCCAGGGGACCATCTTCGACTGTAATGATTTGGAAAGGATACAAGATAAATGGGAATACATTTTACACGATTGACCAAGATCAAAAGAGCACCAACCAAAACAGCGGTGTTCGCTTTGATGCAGCAACCGACAAGGGAAAGGACACATATTATGGTTACATAGTAGACATATGGGAACTTGACTACGGAGTAGATTTTAAGGTCCCTTTGTTTAAGTGCAAGTGGGTCAATCTGTCACGAGGCAGGGTACAGGTAGACCCACGATGCAGAATGACAACGGTGGATCTGAAATTCTTGGTTACACTAACGAACCGTTCGTCCTAGCATTTGTTGTGTCACTGTTTATTTATGTGAAGGACATGTCTACCAGACCGATGAAAATAAAAGATAAGGAAGCGAATACATCATACGATGAGCCAAAGCGCCACATAGTTCTTCGGGAAAAGGGACATCCACAGGAGTGGAGGGCAAGACAGACATGTCTGAAGAGTATGAAAAGTTTCATGAAATTCCTCCCTTCAAAGTCAAGGCTGACCCGAGCATCCTGATAAACGATGAAGATTATCCATGGTTATGGCGCAATAAGCAAATGACACAAGCGAAGAAAAAATGAAGACTTTCTCCCGCAACTATTATGATGATACCATGCCAACTTTGTAACAGATGAGTATGATACCATTGTCCGTTTTGTACATGCACATGCTATGCCAACTTTTTGAGAGTTCATTTGAAAACTATGAATTTCAAAGAATTTAAATTTTAACTATTCAAATTTGAAAACTAATGGCACAAACAGAAAGTTTATAATTTTGCTGACCTAAAAGCAAAAAAGAATTAAAAATAAAGCAAAAACCAAAAGAAAATAAATAATGCAGAAAACAAAACAAAAAACTGGAAAAAATAAAAATAGCAACAATAAGTATTTTGTTGTAAGTAGAAACAAAATAAAATGAATAAAGCAACAAAGAAACCAAAAAAAGTGTTTTCAAATTTGAAAACTAATGGCAGTAACAGAAAGTTTATAATTTTTCTAAAACTAAAATCAAAAAGAATTAAAAAATAAAGCCAAAACAAAAGAAAATAAATAATGCAAAAACAAAACAAAAAACTGGAAAAAAAAATAAAATAGCAACAATAAGTATTTTGTTGTAAGTAGAAACAAAATAAAATGAATAAAGCAACAAAGAAAACAAAAAAAGTGTTTTCAAATTTGAAAACTAATGGCACTAACAGAAAGTTTATAATTTTTCTAGAACTAAAAGCAAAAATAATTAAAAAAGAAAGCAAAAAAACAAAAGAAAATAAATAATGCAGAAAACAAAACAAAAAGCTGGAAAAATAAATAAATATAGCAACAATAAGTATTTTGTTGTAAATAGAAACAAAATAAACTAAATAAAGCAACAAATAAAACAAAAAAAAGTGCCACCTACTGGGCCCCCACGGTCTGAATACGACTAGAAACCCTACCATGGGCAAGGATTCAAGCCCGCGGGAGGCCCAGTAGGCCCACAGGCATAGATTGCAGGGTTAGGCCCGAAGCACCTTTAGAGAGGAGCTCGAGAGGGAAGGCGCACCGCACCTTATAAAGCAGGTCGCCTCCCTCTCAACTAACAAGGTGGGACTAAATATTTGGGTTCGGGCAGCCGCAGGCCTTTGGTCCCGGTTGGTGGCACCAACGGGCTAAAGTGCAGTAGTCCCGGTTGGTGCTCTGACCGGGACTAATGCCCCCCCTTTAGTCCTGTTGGAGCCACCAACCTGGACCAAAAGGCCGCTTCCGCCCTTTGGGCTGCTGAAAAGAGGCCTTTGGTCCCGGTTGGTGGCACCAACCGGGACTAAAGGGCATTAGTCCCGGTTTGTGCCACGAACCGGGACCAATGCTCTTGCTATATATAAAACACTTAGCAGTTTTCGCCAAAATCCATCTGTTTCTTCTCGCCCCCGGCATATACGCTCCTCGTCGCCCGTCGCGAAGCCACCTTGCCCGCCGTCAGTGGTCCACCTGCGTCGCCGCCGCCGAGCCCTTGCCCGACACCGTCGCCCGCGCCCGCCGCCCTTGCCCCGACCCACGTCGCCCGTCGCCTCGCCTGCCAGAACCTCGTCGCCGTCGCCTTGCCACCGTTCCCGACCCGTCGCCGTCGCCTTGTCGCCCCTTCCACGACCCGGCCAGCCGTCGCCTTGTACGCCCTTCCCCAACCCCGTCGCCGTCGCCCGACCACCGCTGCCGCCTTGGTCCGGCCATGGCATCTTTCCTCTTATTTTTGTGCATTTTATGTATATGTTCTCTATGTATATATGTATATGTTCTCTGTGTATATATGTTCATATATGCAAAAGTTAGATTTTAGAAAAACTTTATATATGCAAAAGTTTATATGTGCAAAAATTTATACATATATGTAAGTATATATGTATGTATAGATGTATGTATGTGGATACATGAGGGGGGTCGATATACCCCTCTCCGATAGCATTTTGTGCATTTTAGGTTAGTGTATATATATGTTGATGTATATATGCAAAGATAGATTTTAGAAAAAATACTATTTTTCTGTTGATGATATGATGATATTTTTTCATATATGCATTTTTCATATATGTATTTTTTAAGTTGTTAGTAGATATCGATTTTAGGTTAGTGCATTTTATCACTGATTTTAGGTTAGTTGATCGATTTAGTGCATTTTATGTTTGTTGCATTTTAGGTTAGTGCATTTTATGTTAGTGGAGAGGAAAAAGTAAAATAAGGAAAAGGAAAATAAGTAGAGAAAGAAGGAGAAGAAGATGGAGAAGACGAGGAGAGGAAGAAGAGAAAGAAGAAGAAAAAAGAGAGGAGAAGAAGAAGGAATAGAGGAGCTTCTTCTCCTTTTTTTCTTCTTCTTAATTATCGAGGAACGAGGGTGTCGAGGATCGCCGAGGGTCGAGGTCTGGAACTAGGGTAGAGGGTCGAGCGTCTTTAAGGGGTCAAGGGTCGAGGATTTCAGGTCGAGGTTCGAGGGTTCTAGGGTCGAGGGATCGAGGTCGAGGGTTCGAAGGTCGTCTAGAATTCGAGGTTCGAGGGTCGTCGAGGGTTCGAGGTCGAGAATCGCCGAGGTCGAGAGGTTTCTGGTGTCAAAGTATTGAAGAAATCCATGGCTTCATCATTAACCTAGTAACCATGGCATGATGATGCAGAAGTCCTCCAAAGTTATTCTGGAATGGAGTCCCGAATAGGATAATTTGCCTTTTTGTAAGAATTTCAGCAAAGGCCTTCCAAATAACGATATTCGGAAGGTTCTTGCTGAACTTTGTACCAAAAAGCGAATTATCCTATCTAGGACTCCATTCCAAAATAACTTTGGAGAGCTTCGTACCATCATGCACCTGTTACTTTCGCCTAATGATGAAGACATGGTTTTGTTGAATCCTTTGACACTAGGCAACCTCCCGACCTCGGCGATCCTCGACCCTCGACCGACAGCGATCCACGACCCTCTACCCCTACACAAGGCGTCGATGCCCACGTCACTTGTGGGACATAGATGTAGTGTTCAACACAGACCCCCTCCCGATAGCTTCAACACGTGGGGGGGGGGGAGGTCGATATTACCCCCTCCTTGAAGCATTCTCGAGGCCACCCCCTAACCCTTGAAGCGTTGTCGAGGCCACCCGAAACCCTAGAGAAGCAGCGCCGAGGCTAGTAATTAATATGATTCCTTATTGTGATTAGCTAGCTAGTTCTACGTTTGCCACTAATATATCCATATCTGTCATGTTTGAATAATAATTGCCATGTTGTAAATATTTGTAGAAACTATGGACACCCCGCCCCGAGACGAAGCACAAGAAGCGTTGTTGAGGGACATAATCGCAGAAGGAAGTGATGCCCTCAGCTCGTTGATGTTTCTCAACGACACCGATGGTCTGGAAGGAGAGGATGAAGAAGCAGCTGGCTATGATTATGATGGCTCCGATGACCCAATGCCGGTGGAAGAAGGAGAGGGTGAAGAAGTAGACCATGAGGACTGCTTCGGTGATCACCAAACTGAGTCCGTCCAGGTATATATATTAGTTAAGCCTGTGCTGACTAGCTAATTGATGCATTCATTGTTTTGGTATGTACACATATTAATTAACTCTCGTCTTTCTTCCTTTTTTCTAGCCCTCCGGATCGAGCACAAATTCGGTAAAGAGACGAGGCCCGAAGAAAAAGTTGAGCTCGGATGAAAGGTTTGAGATCATAGAAATCACGCGCGACGGCCAACCGATTGAACCCATCCGGACAAAGAAGGCATTTGTTGCTCAGTGTGGGGTTCTGGTTAGGGACAAGATCCCGATCAGCATGCAGCAATGGTATAAGCCTAAGAACGAAGACCTTGAGGTGTCTTATGTCAATGATCTGCAGAAAAATGATCTTTGGACTGAGCTGAAGTCAAATTTCACCCTACCGCCGGAGGATGATCCGGAGAAGCCAGTTATAGAGCCATTAATCAAGTCTTTTGCTCTTAAGAAGATGGCAGACCTATTCAGGAATTGGAAGAAAGACCTGAATAAGTTTGTCGATAAAAAAGAGACACCAGAATTCAAGGGAAAATATGAGAAGATCAGAGATGACTGGCCCGCACTTGTGGCCCACAGGACATCGAAAAAGAGTAAAAAGATGTCGGCGACGAACAAGCAAAATGCTGCGAAGAAGAAGCTTCACCATCGCAGGGGTCAGGTGGCGACCTCATAGCCCGGCCTAAGTGGGCCAAGGCTGAGAATGATCTTCTTGATAAAGGGATCGAAGCAGAGACAATGAACTGGCCAGACGGTTGCCGGACTTGGTTCTTCGGGGCTGGCGGAACCTTGGACCCTGTATCAGGGAAGTGCATTTGGACGGACGATCAATTGAACATACCAGTCAAGAGGCTAAAGCAATATATCGAAACAGCGCAACAAGGGAAGTTCGTTCCAGACAGGGAGAAGGACGAGCTCACAATGGCCCTCAGGAATCCTGAGCACCCTGGACGGACACGAGGCACGCCAGGCTCCGTTTAAATGGAAGGCTGGATTTCCGGACACGAGGTTACAAAACCCATGAGAGGAGGAAGAAAGCGGAGCAGAGCCAAATGCAGGCGCTGCACAAAAGGGTAATGGGGCTAGAGGAACGAGAAGAAGAACGGATCAAGCGACCTGCGAAGCTTCCCCGAAGTTACCCGCCATCTCGGCGGAGAAGCAGCGTGGCTTCCACCGAGCTGCTTCAGCGGAGCATGCCTTGACGGCTCCTGCCAGCTATCCCGTGGATGCTATCACGAGTCTCAAAATTGCCACCTTATGGCGCAATGGAGCAATTTGAAGGTCAAAGCGGCTGTTCGCTCTGTTTATCCTACTAAACCTGACTCAACTTTTCACCGCCCGGCCGATTCCGGAAGGATATGCTAAGGTGATGGTGGATGAAATAACGGAGGATTTGAGGACCTCCGGCTTGACCACCCTACCGGTGAAGGGGAGTATCGGCTGGGTTACGCTCAAGACTCCATGCCTATGGCGGAAGGATCTCATCAACCTTCCGAACTGGGCGCCTCCGCCTCCTCCTCCTCCTCCAGTGAGTCGGGGCACTCCGCCTCCTCCTCCCGTGAGTGGCAGTCAGGGCACTCGGCCGGCTCCTTCTCCGGCGCGTGGCGGCACTCCGCCTCCTTCTCCGCCTGCACCGGCGCGCCCGAGCAGCCAGCCTCCTCCTTCTCCGCCTCGTCAGCAAGGGCGGAAGAGATCCGCCGCCGCTCCGGCTGCTCCGGCGCGTCGTAGTCCTTCTTCTCCGCCTCGTAAGCAAGGAAAGAAGACATCTGCTCCATCTGCTCTGCCGGCGTCTAGCAGTACAGCCAAAGGCGGGAGGAGATACAGATTCGGTCCTTCTCTGAAGAATCCAGAGAAGTTACCGTACGAGAGGACCGAGGAGGAAAACGCAAAGATCGCGCAGACCGAAGTGCATGACTGGTTTGAAGGGTTGAAAGCAAAGAGACATCCACCTCCGGAGGAGAAGGTAGATCCGGTGAAAGCGAAGCGCACTCTGGCTGCCCTGACAAAACCACCCAAGTCTCCGCTGAAAGGCAACTATGAGCGCATTATTGGAAAGGCATTTGCCGAAGCGGAGAGGTCAGGAAGTACTAAAAGTGATCAAAGAATGAAAGAACGACGAGCTAGGAAACAAATTGCCCAGCTCGGCGGACAAGCTGGCTCAATCGTGCCCCCCGCTCAAGGTGCACGCTAGCGACATCGTCGATCCGAGGATGGTGCCGGTTATGGCAATCCTGAAGATTACCTGCCCGACGATGTACATTATGATTTCTTGGAGGTGCAGATACACGAATCTGATGCACGGGAAGCCTCTCGTCAAAGATGAAAGCTCTCTATCAACGATGATGCGAAGATTGCATGATTGGTACATGAAAACCTGCAGAGAGTCTAAGGGGAGGAGTGCTTTGTATGTGAGAGTTAAAAGGAGCATGACCTCCTTGGAATTGAACTGTTGCCTATTCCATTTGAGGAGTTCTATCAGTTTTTCAATCAATTGGCCCTCGATAAAGCAACGGTCACCTCTTTGTACGTAAGTAGTACTACTTACATCATTAAGTCTCTCTATATAACTCAGCTCTTTCATTGCATGTATTTATAATTATCCTAACTATATTATGCAGATTGAAGATCGCCGAATTGAAGAAAAGACAAGTGGGTTCCATTGGGTTCATTATCACATATCTCATAGATGCAAGCGAGGTTGAATTTCATGCCGAAAATACCGAGGCCAACTTGCTACAATCGTTGGTAATAAATGAACACAAGGATATAATACTATTTCCTTACAACTTCAAGTGGTATTCTTGTCTTGTGGCATATTCGGTTTCCCTTATTAGTCTAGGTTATAGTAATGTAATATTGATGAGTTATGCATGCGCAAATGCAGGTACCACTATATTCTCCTAGAGATTAAGCTTGAGCAGGGAGTAGTAACTGTCTTAGACTCCAAACAAAAAGATCCCAAGGAGTATGCGGACATGACTGAAATGCTCGAGAAGTAAGTTAAATCGATCATTATCCACCATATCAGCAACTTTGTTCATTTCTGATATCAAGTAATTGTTTTCTTTGTATGGCAGGGTTTGGAGAAAATTCACCAAAAAGCTCCGGGACTGCCGAAGAAGCTGCAATTTAGACACCCGAAAGTAAGTACTATAGTAGCATATTCCACGCATCTCCTAGCGATTCAAGCGCTAGTTTCATCAATACCATTTAACATGCTTGCTAATTATCAATTTGATTGACCTCTATTTCTTGTAAAGTGGTTGTGGCAGGAACAAGGGAATGATTTACGTGGATACTACATTTGCGAGTCCATCCGCCACCACGACACTGTGAGCGGGCTACTCGACAAACAATATGAAGTGCATAAATAACAATATTCACAATTTTATTTTATTACCATCATTTGTGTTGAGTTTCATTCATTCATATATATATATATATGTATTGACCCCCTTCTTAAAATTAGATGTTTCGGATGCGGGATGAACTACTAGCACCAGATCGCCTGCGAGCAATTCAAGAGGAATTGGCGGCATTCTTTCTTGACCACGTGATCCCTGAAGACGGAGAATACTATGTGGACGACGCGTCCGTATGTTAGGAGATTATTTTTGTAAAAGATAATTATTGTATATATGTAGCCGGTAATGTCAGATAGATATACGAGAACTTGTTGTTCGACCAATCTCTCGGAGAAGGAGAGGTGGTCGATATCACTTCCCTCTGTATGCATATATGTTCATGACGATATTCTGCTTCCTTCGTTTGCTTACTAGCTAGCTAGCGTGTCTAGCTAGTCCTCTCTATACGTATGTATAGTACGTAGCGTCGACCAAGCACGAAAAAAAGAGAAGACACTTCTCTCTATTAATTAGCTAGCTAACACAATATATGAAACACCTAAATTAACCCCCCAAAACACCCAACCCCCCCCCCCTTTAAAAAAACAAAAACCCTAGCCACAGAAATGCTGACGCGTGGATGCTGACGGTGGCACCAACCGGGACCAAAGGCCCTCCTGCCTTGGCTCAGCGTACAGGCCACGTGGAGGCCCATCAGTCCCGGTTCTGGATTGAACCGGGACTAAAGGGCCAGGGTATTAGTACCGACCCTTTAGTCCCGGTTCATGAACCGGGACTAAAGGCCCTCACCAACAAGGTCAATAGGACCCTTTTCTACTAGTGTCCCCCAAGCTTAGACCTTGCTTGTCCTCAAGTGGAAGCCGAAATCGAAAAATATGTCCACATGTTTAGAGATAGAGGTGTCGATAAAAATAAAATACGGACATGAGGGCATCATGATCATTCTAATAACAACAACATATATGGATTTTGTCATATGATTTCCTACGTTCAAGTAATAAGCAATTCACAATGTCAAGTATGGTTAAAAAACTTCATTGGGAACTAACGAACTATAATCTCAGTCATTGAAGCAATTGCAATTTATCGTAACATCAGAAAGAGTCAATAATAGAGCTTTTCAACAAGCTCACATACTCAACTATCTCGTAGTCCCCTATAATTGGTAACACTCACGCAATACTTGTGGTTATAGAGTTTCAAGGGACCTTTGAGAAAGATAGGGGCTTATTGTGTTGCCTCCCAACATATTCACCCTTAGGTGATGTCAACAATAATAGCCTATGCCAACTTACATCCAATTGGATATATGTATCATGATATTTCAAACATGAGGAGCTTGCCAAAGGATAAAAATAAAAAGGGGAAAGGTGAGTATCACCTTGACTCAAGCATAAAGTAAAAAACATAAAGTAAAAGATAGGCCCTTCGCAGAGGGAAGCAGAGGTTGTCATGCGTGTTTAGGGTTGATGTATGAAGTCTTAATGCAAAAGAACGTCACTTTATATTGCCCCTTGTATGTGGACCTTTATTATGCAATCCGTCGCTTTTATTACTTCCACAACAAGTTCGTACGAAGCTTATTTTCTATGCACTAATAATTCATACATATTTAGAGAGCAATTTTTATTGCTTGCACCGATGACAACTTACTTGAAGGATCTTACTCAATGCATAGGTAGGTATGGTGGACCCTCATGGCAAAACAGGGTTAGAGGATATTTGGAAGCACAAGTAGTATCTCTACTTGGTGCAAAGAATTTGGTTAGCATGAGGGGGAAAGGCAAGCTCAACATGTTTGGAAGGTCAATGACAATATACTTTAACTGAGATCTCGGAAAACATAAACAATTACGTTGTCTTCCTTGTCCAACGTCAACTCTTTTAGCATGTCATACTTAATGAGTGGTTCACAATCATAAAAGATGTCCAAGATAATATATTTATATGTGAACCGCTCTTTCCTTATTACTTCCTATTAATTGCAACGATGACCAAGGCTACGTTCATCAACCCTCAACAATTTTTTATGCCTCATACTTTCTATGTGTGAAGTTATCACCATCCGTAAGATCAATATGAACTCTTTTGTTCTTTCTACTTTCTCAAGATCATAGCAACATAGCAAAGCCCTTGACTCAACACTAATCTTTATTATATATAGCACACGGACTCGATTACATAAAGAGATCACAAAGCAAAACTCAAAACTACTTGATATCAAAACTTCGAACTAATAGATAAAGATAGTACTAAAAGGATCAAACTAAATAAAGCAGTAAAGATAGGAGTGTGATGGTGATACGATACCGGGCACCTCCCCAAGCTTGGCAGTTGCCAAGGGGAGTGCCCATACCCATGTGATTATTTCTTCGGAGGTGATGGAGGTGGTGATGATGACGGTGGATAATCGCACATCGAGCGTAAAAGCTCCTCCAACTTGCGGATAATGCCCTTTAGCCCAGAAATATGATCTTTCAACAAAATATTCTCCTCTTTGAAGTACTTGTTCTGTATGCGGGCTAACTCAATCATCTTGAAAGCTTCAATCTCTGTTGGAGTGAAAAGGTTAGGTAAATGTTGAGGGGTGTTTTCTTCTTTCACCACCGGAGCTTGAGCCTCCATGGCCTTCTTGATCCCTTCATCCTTGTTGATATCTTCTGGTTCCTCCCTTTTCAACTCTATCTTCAATAGCCAAGCATCCTTGTCTTCGTTGTTGGAGGAGGGAGAAGTCATGGAGCTCTAAATCTGCAATGTAAACAGCTCGAAAGCGAATACGAGGATATTTGCGTGATACGGTGGTCAAAACCTTCGGGAGTATATATAATGAATTTTTACCGACCAAAATACGTAACATACAAGAAAACGGAGTCCAGGAGGCACACGAGGTGCCCACAAGACAGGGGGCGCGCCCTACAGGGGGGCGCGCCCTCCTCTCTCATGGGAGCCTCGTGCCCCTTTCGGACTACTTATTTCTTCCTAAAATCCTTAAATAATCCAAAACTGATAAAAATTGCCATTAGAGTTGTTTTGAAGTCGGTTTACTTACCGTACCACGTACCTATGCCTTTTTGGAGTCTGGAACGTTATGGAAAGTGTCTCTTATGTATTCCTCAGAGGCTATGGTTTCAATAATATTAGTTTCAACATTGATAGGATTACCTGAAATATAACGTTTAATTCTTTGGCCATTTACCACCCTCGGGTTTGTGCCTTTGAAGTTGTTGATTTTTATAGCACCAGAACGATAGACCTCCTCAATAACGTAGGGACCTTCCCATTTTGAGAGAAGTTTTCCTGCAAAAAATCTTAAACGAGAGTTGAACAATAACACATTATCTCCTACGTTAAACTCACGCTTTTGTATCCTCTTATCATGCCAGCGTTTGACTTTTTCTTTGAAAAGCTTGGCATTCTCATATGCTTGGGTTCTCCATTCATCAAGTGAGCTAATATCAAATAACCTTTTCTCACCGGCAAGTTTGAAGTCATAATTGAGCTCTTTAACAGCCCAATATGCTTTATGTTCAAGTTCAAGAGGTAAATGACATGCTTTTCCATAAACCATCTTATATGGAGACATACCCATAGGATTTTTGTATGCAGTTCTATAGGCCCATAATGCATAATCAAGTTTTTTGGACCAATTCTTTCTAGATCTATTCACGGTCTTTTGCAAAATTAACTTGAGCTCGCTATTGCTCAACTCTACTTGACCACTAGACTGCGGGTGATAAGGAGATGTGATTCTATGATTGGCATCATACTTAGCAAGCATCTTACGGAAATCACCATGAATAAAGTGGGAACCACCATCAGTCATAAGATATCTAGGGACTCCAAACCTCGGAAAAATAACTTCTTTGAGCACTTCAATAGAAGTGTTATGATCAGAACTACTAGTTGGAATAGCTTCTACCCACTGAGTAACGTAATCAACAGCAACTGAAATATGTGTATAACCATTAGAGGCAGGAAAAGGTCCCATATAATCAAAGCCCCAAACATCAAATGGTTCAATAACAAGAGAATAATTCATAGGCATTTCTTGGCGTCTACTAATGTTACCTATTCTTTGACATTCATCACAAGATACGACAAACTTACGAGCATCTTTGAAAAGAGTAGGCCAATAAAAACCAGATTGTAATACCTTGTGTGCAGTTCTATCTCCAGCGTGATGTCCTCCATAGGATTCAGAGTGACACTTGCGTAGGATCTGTTCATGTTCATGCTCAGGCACACAACGTCTAATAATACCATCTACTCCTTTATAAAGGTGTGGATCATCCCAGAAGTAATGTCTTAAATCATAAAAGAACTTTTTCTTTTGTTGGTAAGTGAAACTAGGCGGTATATATTTAGCAACAATGTAATTAGCATAATCAGCATACCAAGGAGTAGTACGAGAAGCATTGACAATCGCTAATTGTTCATCAGGAAAACTATCATTAATAGGCAGTGGGTCATCAAGAACATTCTCTAGCCTAGACAAGTTATGCGCAATGGGGTTCTCAGCTCCTTTCTATCAATAATATGTAAGTCAAATTCTTGGAGCAAGAGAACCCATCTAATGAGTCTAGGCTTAGCATCTTTCTTTTCCATAAGATATTTAATAGCAGCATGATCAGTGTGAATAGTAACTTTGGAATCAACAATATAAGGACTAAACTTATCACATGCAAACACAACTGCTAAGAATTCTTTTTCAGTAGTAGCATAATTTCTCTAGGCAGTATCAAGAGTCTTGATAGCATAATGGATAACATTCAATTTCTTATCAACTCTTTGCCCTAAAACAGCACCTACAGCATAATCACTAGCATCGCACATAATTTCAAAAGGTAAATTCCAATCCGGTGGCTGAACAATAGGTCCAGTGATCAAAGCCTTCTTAAGTGTTTCGAATGCTTCTACACAATCATCATCAAAGACAAAAGGAATGTCTTTTTGCATTAAATTAGTCAGAGGCCTAGAGATTTTAGAAAAGTCCTTAATGAACCTCCTATAAAAACCGGCATGACCCAGGAAACTTCTTATACCTTTTATGTCCTTGGGACATGGCATCTTTTCAATAGCATCAACTTTGGCTTTATCAACTTCAATACCTCTCTCGGAGATCTTGTGCCCCAAGACAATGCCTTCATTAACCATAAAGTGACACTTTTCCCAATTCAGGACGAGACTAGTGTCTTCGCATCTCTGCAAAACTCTATCAAGGTTACTCAAACAATCATCAAAAGAGGATCCATAGACGAAGAAGTCATCCATGAATACCTCACAAATCTTTTCACAAAAATCAGAAAATATAGCCATCATGCATCTTTGAAAGGTAGCAGGTGCATTACATAAACCAAAAGGCATACGTCTATAAGCAAAAGTACCAAAAGGGCAAGTAAAAGTAGTTTTAGATTGATCCCCCGCTGATACAGGTATCTGAGAGAAGCCAGAATAACCATCTAGAAAGCAAAAAATGTGTGTGTTTGGATAGCCTTTCTAGCATTTGATCAATGAAAGGTAAAGGGTAATGATCTTTCTTAGTAGCTTTATTTAACTTACGGAAATCAATTACCATCCTATAACCTGTAATAATTCTTTGTGGGATCATTTCATCTTTATCATTAGGAACAACGGTAATACCTCCCTTTTTGGGGACACAATGGACATGGCTTACCCATTCACTATCAGCAACGGGTTAAATAATACCTGCCTCAAGGAGCTTTAGTATCTCCTTTCTTACAACTTCCTTCATTTTGGGATTTAATCGTCTTTGAGGATCTCTAACTGGTTTGGCATCTTTCTCCACTGAAATTTTGGGTTGACATAATGTGGGACTAATGCCCTTAAGATCATCCAGAGTATATCCAATAGCAGCTCGGTGCTTCTTCAGAGTTTTCAATAATCTTTCTTCTTCTTTCTCTACGAAAGGTTAGCACTAATAATAACATGATATATTTCTTTTTCATCAAGATAATCATACTTAAGATTATGAGGTTATTGTTTGAGTTCAACCACGGGATCACCCTTGGGTGGAGGGGATCCCCAGAATTTCAACAGGAAGGTTATGTTTGACATAGGTTCTTGTTTAAGGAACACTTCATCTATTTCTTCCCTTTCCTTCATAAACATATCGTTTTCATGGTCTAGCAAATATTGTACTAACGGATCAGTTGGTGGAACAGCAATGGAAGCAAGACCAATAATTTCATCCTTACTAGGTGGTTCCCTTTCACGAGGTTGTCTACTAAACTTAGCAAAACTGAACTCATGAGACATACCATCTATGCCAACAGTGACAATATTCTTTTCACAATTAATCTTAACACTAGCAGTTTTCAAGAAGGGTCTACCAAAAATAATGGGACAAAACTCATCTTGTGGGGAACCAAGAACAAGAAAATCCGCAGGGTATTTAATCTTCCCACACAAGACTTCAACATCTCTAACAATCCCAATAGGTTTAATGGTGTCCCTATTAGCAAGATTAATAGTAACATCAATGTCTTCTAATTCAACAGGTGTAATATCGTGCATAATTTCTTTATAAAGATCATAAGGTATCGCATTAGCACTAGCAGCCATATCACATAAACCGTGATAACAATGATCCCCTATTTTAACAAAAATAATAGGCGTGCCTACAACAGGTCTATGTGTCTTAGTATCGGGTCTAGCAATATTAGCAGTCTCACCACAAAAAGAGATAACATGCCCATCTAAGTCCTCATCCAAAAAGATCTTTAATCATAGCAATACCAGGTTCAACATTAATTTTCTCAGGAGGTGTATAGGTCCTAGTATTACTCTTACGGACAACATTCGAAGCTTTGACATGATCTTTTATCCTAACAGGAAAAGGAGGTTTTTCAACATAAGCAGTAGGAATAATGGGATCACTATATGTAATAGTCTTCTCTTCGACTGTAGTAGGTGCAACTACTTTAACTTCAACAGGAGGATTATATTTAAACCACTTCTCTTTAGGGAGATCAACGTGAGTAGCAAAAGTTTCACAAAAATTAGCTACTATCTCAGAGTCAAGTCCATACTTAGAGCTAAATCCACGGAAAGCTTGGTATCCATAAAAGATTTAACACAATCGAACTTAGGTGTCATACCCGACTCCTTACCATCGTCGGAACCCCAATCTTCAGAGTTGCGTTTAATTCTTTCCAATAAGTCCCATTTGAAATCAATAGTCTTGACAAATAGGAACCAAAGACAGAAGTATCGAGCAGGTTGCGATTATCAAGAGAAAGCCGAGCATAAAAATTCTGAATAATCATTTCCTGAGAGAGCTCATGATTGGGGCATGAATATAACATTGACTTAAGCCTCCCCCAATCTTGAGCGATGCTTTCTCCTTCGTGAGGCCAGAAATTATATATGTAATTACGATCACGATGAAAACATGCATAGGATAGAACTTCTGGTGAAATTCCAACTTCAATCGCTTATAGTTCCAATATCTCATATCATGACATAGCCTATACCATGTCATTGGATCTCCCTTCAAAGATAAAGGGAAGACCTTCCTTTGGACAACATCATCGGGAATACCTTCAAGCTTAAATAATCCACAAACTTCATCCACAAAGATAAGGTATAAGTCGGGATGCAATGTTCCGTCTCCTGCAAAAGGATTAGCTAGCAGTTTCTCTATCATACCCGAAGGAATCTCAAAGTGAATATTTTCATAAGGTTCGGTAGGTTGAGGAGCATCTATTGGCTCTTCTGGTTGGGGTGAAGATACTCCAAACAAGCCCCTCAAAGGATTAGTTTCCATAGTGACAAGTAACTGAAATATTCAGCACACTATATAAATGTCTCCTTACCAAGTTCCACTCACCAAGAGCGCTACGCTCCCCGGCAACGGCGCCAGAAAAGAGTCTTGATGACCCACAAGTATAAAGGATCTATCGTAGTCCTTTCGATAAGTAAGAGTGTCGAACCCAACGAGGAGCAAAAGGAAATGATAAGCGGTTTTCAGTAAGGTTTTCTCTGCAAGCACTAAAATAGTAGGTGATAGATAGTTTTGTGATAAGATAAATAGTAACGAGCAAAAAGTAAATAAAGTAAATAAAGTGCAGCAAGGTGGCCCAATCCTTTATGTAGCAAAGTATAAGCCTGGACAAACTCTAATAATGAAGAAGGAGCTCCCGAGGACACATTGGGAATTATCGTCAAGCTAGTTTTCATCACGTTCATAAGATTCGCGTTCGGTACTTTGATAATTTGATATGTGGGTGGAGCGGCACTTGGGTACTGCCCTAACATGGACAAGCATCCCACTTATGATTAACCCCTATTGCAAGCATACGCAACTACAAAAAGGAGTATTAAGGTAAACCTGACCACAACATTAAACATATGGGTCCATATCAACCCCTAACGAAGCAACGCATAAACTAGGGTTTAAGCTTCTGTCACTCTAGCAACCCATCATCTACTTATTACTTCCCTATGCCTTCCTCTAGGCCCAAAATGGTGAAGTGTCATGTAGTCGACGTTCAAAATAACACCACTAGAGGAGAGACAACATACATCTCATCAAAATATTGAACGAATACCAAATTCACATGACTACTAATAGCAAGACTTCACCCATGTCCTCAGGAACAAACGTAACTACTCACAAAGCATATTCATGTTCATAATCAGAGGGGTAATAATATGCATAAAGGATCTGAACATATGATCTTCCACCAAGTAAACCAAATAGTATCAACTACAAAGAGTAATCAACACTACTAGCAACCCACAGGTACCAATTTGTGGTTTTGATACAAGATTGGATACAAGAGATGAACTAGGGTTCTGAGAGGAGATGGTGCTGGTGAATACGTTGATGGAGATTTACCCCCTCCCGATGAGAGGATCGTTGGTGATGACGTTGGTGATGATTTCCCCCTCCCGGAGGGAAGTGTCCCCGGCAGAACAACTCCGCCAAAGCCCTAGATTGATTCCGCCAAGGTTCCGCCTCGTGGCGGCGGAGTTTCATCCCGTAAGCTTGCCCAAAAATTCTTATTAAATATGAAAAGTTTTTTCGTGGAGTCTCAGGTCTTTTGGAGTTGTGCAGAATAGGTTTCCAACGTTTGCTCCTTTTCCAGCCAGAATTCCAGCTGCCGGCATTCCCCTTGTTCATGGTAAACCTTGTAAAATAAGAGAGAATAGCCATAAGTATTGAGATATAATGTCTAATAACAGCCCATAATGCAATAAATATTGATATAAAAGCATGATGCAAAATGGACGTATCAGTAAACAGTAGGATTTCAACTTCAGACTGTCATCAATCTTACGTCTAATTTATTGTTCCATTTTGGAATAGTGTACTTTCACGAGTAATTTTTTAATAAGTACATATAATACTTTCACATATCCACAATTAGCAACATATTGCAAAATGGAAGTACCGAGGTACTTAGATATAGAAGCATGGCTGTTGTTAAAGTGTTCTCTGAAGATGAATTGCAGGTAAAGCAAATCTACAATTTTGTACTATTGATCCTCCCTTTGTTAGTACTTGTACTTCATTTTACTCAATCTTTAGTATTAAGCGAAACCATAAAGGATTTGATGTTGTGTTGCATTTCTAGCTAGGGAATGAATATCATAAACCTGAAAAAGTATAAATGCAGATGATAGTTACTTAGCAATATCATTGTGTTGTCATAGTAAAGATGGTTCTTTGTATTGCTTGCTATAGTTTAGGTTACTATTATGAACAAATACAAATATATAATTCTTTTTGTTAGTTATACAATCTCCTATGAAACAGTCTGTTTGAATTGTCTACACCGTTTTGTTTACACATGGTTACCAGCAAATTGTTACTAATTAAAGTTTTTTTTCACAATATCATTTCTTGAATACAGTGTGATGGAGTATCAGGTGGCCTTCCTTTGGCTACATTTTGCTTTGCCTACCTAAGATGGTTTGTATCAAATCCCTCCTTACACCGGTTACTGCTTTGATTGCATTAGTAAATTGCTTGCAAGTCACACGGATAATGTTGTCGATGAGCTCTGGAATTACATCGAGCATGGGAAGATTGTCCCTACAGCTATTCTTCTCCTTGCAGCTCAAAGGCGATTCCGTAAACTCAATGTGTTTGATACGATCAAGACTTGTAGTGATGATTCTATATTCTTCTTGATAAGGGAGGGGCGTGGATTGCAAATTGGTGAATATACCAATGCAGCAAAGCGTGAAGGTGAAGCTCCTGATCCATATATTCGAACTCATTCAGTGGTATCACATTTTCATTAGATTGCGACTATAATGTCTTGGATGTCTGTTTCCTTCATTCTATTGATCTTAATACTTTAATATATTAAAATTTTGATTTCAAGAACTCACGAGGCAAAACCTCGCCATTTGCCAAAAAAAAGGCTTTGTTCTCTTCTGATTACAATGCCTGAGTATTTCATCACTAGTGCAGAACCGGGCAATAGCACCGGTTCGTAAGGCCCTTTAGTGTCGGTTCCATAACCGGCACTAAAGTGTGGGCACTAAATGCCCCCCCCCCTTAGTACCGGTTCAGCATGAACCGGTGCTAAAGGGCAACCACGTGGCACGAGCCAGCTCCGGGGGCCGGGAGCCCAAGGTTTGGGGGGTTTTTGGTTTGATGATTTCTTTTTCATTTAATTTTGTGTTTTCCATTTAATTCTTTTTCGTTTGCTGGTATTTTATGATACTACAAAGGCCCACAGGGCAGAAGACGTGCAATAGGCCCACAAAGGCCTTCTTAGAGAGGAGCTCGACACGGTAGCCACGGCGGGGCTTATAAACCGGTCTGAACTCCTCTCAACTAGCGAGGTGGGACTAAATATTGTGCACCGCCGGTGACAAGACCCCTTTAGTACCGTTGGTGGCTCCAACCGGTACTAATCAGGGGTCTTTAATGCAGTTCGTGCCACCAACCGTACTAAAGGCCACCACCTCTTTAGTACCGGTTCGTAACACGAACCGGTACTAAAGGTTCGCCATGAACCGGTACTAATGAGAGCGGCCCGGCTAGCCGTTGGAACCGGCACTAATGTACACATTAGTACCGGCTCAAATTCAAACCGGCACTAATGTGCTTCACGTTTGACCCTTTTTCTACTAGTGCATTAAGGTAAGGGTAGAAATGTTTCAGTATGTATCCGTTTTAACATTTGATATGTGTAGTGGTAGTTTAATGTGCCTATATATATGGCCTTTTTTAATTATGGAATAAATTAATAGATAGTTGAGTTGTGTTGGATACTTATCAAGTAAAACAAAACAAAATGGGACTTAATTACCTCTGTTACTGGGTTTATATATCTATACCTAATAATAAATGGGCCATTGCTTCTGGCGGTATATCATCAAAATTGCCCTCAAAGTTGCAAAGTTTTAGCCACCAATGCCACCTATAACTAATAAAAAACATTTCACACAGGGCAATCTCTGGCTGGGCCGACCCATGCATTAGAATCTTCTATACTGCGCTCTGCGCGCTGGGAGAAGCACAACACACCTGTTCGGGCCGGCCCATGTCCGGGCAGCCTATTTTTTAATTTCGTTTTTCAATTTTACGTTTTCCTTTTCTGTCTTTGTTTTTTCTACATTAAATAATTTGGGACTTCAAAAAAGTTAAAAAAAATGTGAATTTTGAAATAAAATGTTTAATAATTCATAAATGTTTGTGAATTCAAAAACTGTTTGCGATTTTCAAAAATATTAGCATATTAAGAAAATCACAATTTTGAAAAGAATGTTTAGAAAATTAAAAAATGTTCTTGATTTGTTTACAAAAATTTCGTGTATTAAAAATTGTTAACAAAATTGAACAAAATTTGGCCAATTCAAAAAATGTTCATGAATTGGAAAATATGCTAAAAATTCAAAAATTGTTCGTGACTTACAAAAATAGGTTATTTATTCAGAAAATATTCGCAGATTCAAAAAATGATCATGCATTTCAAAAAATGATCGTTAAATCAAAAAAGTGTTCATGAATTTAAAAAGTTGTTCCACCAATTTCAAAGAAAAAATATTCATCGGTTCTAGAAATTTTTGCCTATTCAAGAAAAATGTTTTTAAAAAGTTCTCAATTGTTGTATTAATGTTTGCAAATAGTATAGAATGTTCATGAATTCAAATTCTCATGATTTTAGAAATTTTTCGAAAATCTGTAAAAATGTTCACGAATTTGAAAATTGTTCACAATTTCGAATATGTTCACGAGTTTTAATAAATATTCATGATTTTTAAAAATTGTTCAAGATTTCACGAAAATGAGAGTGATAGTGTATCTCAGTGATGCAGCAAAGTGTTGTCATGACAATTGGAGGTTATGTTTTTTTACCCCCGTTGCAATGCACATGTCATTTTGCTAGTAAAAATAAATTATGCAGGCCTCTCATCAGGCGGTTCATGGAAAAGTTTCAGCAATTCTTCGGAATTGTGATATTGGTCCTCTCGAAAAGCAATTTTCGTTGAAGAGCTTAAATGGTTTGATTTTCTCTCGCCTTCTATGGTTGCTATTATGTTGTACATATACATAATTCATGCAAGAATCTAATAGTTATTCCCTTCTACATGCTCTTTTAAAGTCGCTCATATGACTGGAGTGCCCCATAGTGTTACATGGACTGTGCATCACGGAATATGGTGTTTTATCTGTGCTTTGCAAATTTTGCAAAATAAGTGGTGATAATTCTGTAATGGAAACAGGGGACACATATTCGACCAAGACGACCACAGGATCACCAACTCTGGATGTGAAGGCCAGAAAAGTAAGGATATCTGAACTTTCTTGCCTTTGGAATTTTCTATTTCTTATTTTGATGCATGCTGAATAGCTATTTTCTTTATGAATTTATAGTATTTTCTGTTTTCATTTGTTTCTGTTGTTTCCATGCTGATAAAAGCCTTCAAATTCATTTGAATGAAAAGTTTTTACTATAACGTTGAAGTTCACTATACGGCCGTAATGTCATTCAAATCTTTTACTTCTTTGTACCATCTCATATGTTTGAGCCAACATGTACAAATTCAGGACTTCTTTAATGTCTAGAGCAGAGACACTCTGGTTTTGTTTTCACTTTTGTCTGGTTGGTGTGATCAACTTTTTTAGGCAAGACCAATATCTTCTTCTTATACCCTTTTTGCAGTCTGAATCAATTGTAAGAGTGAAAAAACAAATCCGGTTGAGAGTGTTTAATTTTCTTGCATTGGCAACAACCTGTCGAGATAAAAAAAACTCGACTAAGACTCTGCTTTTCATTTGATTGTTCTTGACATGGCAATGCAACTTGACGACAATAACATGTGTTCCAAACCTAAAGCGGCTCCCAACTTGCTTGTTCTGCTACACTTTACCCTACTGCGTATCTCTTGTCCAGCAATACCACAACATTTTCTAGGGAAGCAGTTACCCACAACAGTTGAACTGCATCTTAGAGAATTGTGGTACAGGAGCCTTTCATGCAAGGCTTCTATACACTCACTTTCCTTTGGGAACGCAAGTAAAACGTATTCTACTAGGACAGTCTGTACAACTTCTATTCACTTCATTCACTACTACTCATAGAAATATATTTGGAGATCGTGAAAGTTCTAAATAGATTAGCTAACTGTAGTCCCCTTTACATTTTCTCATCCGGGCTTGGGACCGGCAAAGGCAGTGTTAAAACTACAAAACTACAAAACACAAAAAAAAAGCAAACACTACAACCAATCATTCAGCTAAGCAACAAGCCACACAATCAACCAAGGCAGCATTGGCACGACACACGATTGGCAATAAATATTCACGCAACATTTACACAAGATCATAACACAGACATGGTTCAAAATCTCATGGAAACACCGCTGAAATCATGCTTGCCTCACTAGCAGAATTACAACTCAAAATCGCAGTTCAAATCATGTGTGTCCACACGAGCAGAGACACTGCTCAGAAGAGCACAACCAGAGGTCAAAATTACACAGAAACAAAGAGCATCACGAGTAATGGGGATTAAAAATTGAAAACACTAAAGACCCAATGAGGAGCCGCGGCATCGAAGACAAAGTAGTCGACGACGTCTAATCCATATGGAACACACAACATGGACAACATGCTTAATGAAAATACAGGTGAATCAAAGAACTGAAACACACAACATGGACAACCTGCAGCATGTAGGAAGTGAAGAAGCTCCATTCCTGAATATAAGTAAAACTGCATACTGTGAACTACCTAATTGTTCAAAAGTCATGTTAAAGTAACTAGATAATTGCTGTTGCGGGACTATTGCAGTCACCTGTCTGGTACAATTAATCACATCACTCATCTCAAATAAAACAAACCATTGGCTTCAGTGATGTTATAGTACAAAATGATACTGGAATAGATATACATTCGAACTTCCGCAAGAGTTCCAACACACAAAAACCAGTAGTAAAATCACCATTGGAATGAATAAAGTGTACTACTGCAAACAAAGACATTTATCTCTGAACTACATATGCTAACCATATCTTACAACAGATAATCAATTCATAAACACAACAAATGCTAGTTAACATCCAAAATAGGAAAATAGAGGGGAAAACGGGCCATATCTGTAAAAAGGTGCACAACAAAACCATTTATCATGCACAGAAACTAAACACTACATCAACTAGATTTTTCAAGTCTTGCATGCACAAAACTAATTAACAAGCTAACCATGTAGGTAAACCAGAAGGCCATCAGCCACAAAATTCAAAAGACGAATATATATATATATATATATATATATATATATATATATATATATATATATATATATATATATATATAATACAAAGGAGGTAAATGCAGCTCCCTCCACATTTTCACATCCGGGCTTGGGACCGGCAAAGGCAGTGTTAAACCACACCAATCATCATTCAAGCATATAGGCCACACCATCAAGCAAATGCAACATTCACACACACACACACACACACACACACACACACACAAAGTCAAGCACACACAGAGTCACACAAACAGAGAGTCAAGCACACACACAATCAAGCCATACACAGTCACACACACAGTCAAGCCACACACAGAGAGTAAAGCCACACACACACACACACACACACACACACACACAGAGAATGAAGCACTTGCACACAAGAAACATACATAGATAGGGACACAAACAGAAAGCTAATACATGCAAGAACGAAGTAAATTCATAAAGCTATAAAGAAATTCCATAACCTGAATGAGTAAACTGATTTCTCTAGAGGGGTGAGGGTGATTCAGATCTTCATTCCTAAAAATAGGAAGCTAGTTAGAGGTTGATTAAGTGATTATCTTCATCAATACCCACAAGTTTGTAGGCACGGAGACACATGCTTATTTATGTAGAATTTGGTTTGTAATTCAAATATTATGAGTGCACGCATATGGACATAAAAGAAATGTTAGTGTATTCTTGTTCCACTCACTAGAGAAAGCAAGGCATGTAACATCAGCAACATTCTTATAGAAATTCTGGCTAAGGTAAGCCATGCGACTTGATCACACCGGATGCTTTGCTGTGGTCAAGAGCAACTTTCAACACTGATTCATTTCTAGTGCTAGTAGATTCAGCCTGCAGGGTAGAAAAACAATGTCAGTACAAATCATGAGACAAACTATTATGGCCGGTTTAGCTAGGCCCACCGGGCATCTTAGCCCACAAGTTATCTTAGGTTAATTCTTATACAAGTTATCTTAGGTTAATTCTTATACAAGTTATCTAGGTTATAAATATAGGTTGTAAGACTCCTTTTGGAATTAAGCAATAAGAATATTATCTCTATTGCCCGGATCCCAGAGGAGCCGGAACCCTAGCCGCCCTCTGCCCTTGCGCCGCTGCCGCCACCCTCCTCTCCCGCGACGGCGCCCAACCGCCGGCGCGGCCGCTCATCGCCTCGCCCAGCCCCCTCCTTCCCTTACTGCTTACGCCCCAGGCCTGGTAGGGTACAAGTTCCTACCAATTTGGTATCAGGTACCCGGGTTTCGACCATGTCTTCACCGCCACCAAACCCACCGCCGCTACCACCACTGCCACCGCTGCCTGCCAACTCCCCCACCACCGCCGCAACCAACTTCACCACCGCCGCCGCATCATCACCAAGCGCCACAGCCTCGCTGTCAGCGCCGATCTGCCCCGCGCCCGGCGCAACACCGGGCCAGGGCCAGCCGCAGGCCCCCGTCCAACACTCGCCGCCGTCGCCTCCCCCCGTGCCGCAGCAGTCTACGCTGGAGGCCATGGTCGGCGTGCTCAACGACCTGGTCGTCGCGGTCCAGGGCATCCGCCTCTACTTGGCTAGCCCGTACGGGCCGCCCCCGCCGTCCCACCCGGTCGTGCCCGCTGGACAGCCGGCACTGCCATGGTACTCCGTTCCTGCGGCCATCACCGGGGGATACCCGACGCTCCCATCACCGGTGACTTCGACGCCGCCTTGGCCCCGATGGCGGCCGCGGCACTCATGGCGCCACCAGCGCCGCCAACCGCCGTCGAGGGCCCGCAGTGGCCGGCCTGGACCGCGCCGTCCCCCGCTGCGTCGTCCCTCCCTGCGGCCACCGTGCAGGTGCCACCACCGCCCCCGCCCAGCCCTAGCCTGGGCCGGTCCGCACCAAGCGGACTCCCGATCCAGGAGGTCCGCTTTCCGTCGTCACCGTCTCCGCTTCCAGGCTGGCTCCATAGGACGTCTCCTCCGCCGGCTTACACGGAGGCCCGGCCGCCATCGGGTTCCCAGTTGCAGCCCGAGGCGTCGGGCGCCACGGGGAACTACGCCGGCCTTCCCACCATGGACCGAGCGCCGTCATCAGTCCTCCGCACCGCCGAGGCAGTGGGCCATGGCGCGCCACAACAACAGCCGCCCCGGTTCGCGAAGATCGACTTCGCCACTTACGACGGTTCGGACGACCCGCTTAACTGGCTCAACCAGTGTGACCAGTTCTTCCGCGGACAGCGCACGCCCGCGTCGGAGCGCACTTGGCTGGCTTCCTACCATCTCCGCGGGGCCGCCCAGACATGGTACTACGCCCTCGAGCAGGACGAGGGCGGCATGCCCCCGTGGGATCATTTCCTCGAGCTCTGCGTCCTCCGATTTGGGCCCCCGGTTCGCAGGAGCCGCCTGGCGGAGCTCGACCGCCTTCCCTTCACCTCCACGGTGCAGGACTACGCCGACCGTTTCCAGGCCCTGGCATGCCATGCGACGGGTGTGAAGGCGCAGCAGCGGGCCGACCTCTTTGTCGGTGGCCTTCCGGATCACATCCGCATGGACGTGGAGCTTCGGGGACCGCAGGATCTCCAGTCGGCCATGTATTACGCCCACGCGTTCGAGCGCCGCACGGTGGCCATCCAACAGGAATCACCATTCCGGACCGCTGGGTTGCTACTCGGGCCGGATTCCCCGCAGGGTCGGCTCATGAAGCTTCTGCGGCACCTCTCTCGCCAGCGATCAGCGGACGCTTTCGTTCACGGCTCACCCCAGCCGAGCTCCTCGAGCGTCGCCGCCAAGGCTTGTGCTTCAACTGCGACGAGCCCTTGATAACGCACAAGTGTAGGGGATCGCAACAGCTTTCGAGGGTAAAGTATTCAACCCAAATTTATTGATTCGACACAAGGGGAGCCAAAGAATATCCTTGAGTATTAGCAGTTGAGTTGTCAATTCAACCACACCTGGATAACTTAGTATCTGCAGCAAAGTATTTAGTAGCAAAAGTGGTATGATAATAAAGGTAACGGTAGCAAAAGTAAAGATAAATGTTTTGGGTTTTTGTAGTGATTGTAACAGTAGCAACGGAAAAGTAAATAAGCGAAGAACAATATATGAAAAGCTCGTAGGCAATGGATCAGTGATGGATAATTATGCCGGATGTGATTCCTCATGTAATAGCTATAACATAGGGTGACACAGAACTAGCTCCAGTTCATCAATGTAATGTAGGCATGTATTCCGTAAATAGTCATACATGCTTATGGAAAAGAACTTGCATGACATCTTTTGTCCTACCCTCCCGTGGAAGCGGGGTCCTAGCGGAAACTAAGGGATATTAAGGCCTCCTTTTAATAGATAACCGGAACAAAGCATTGGCACATAGTGAATACATGAACTCCTCAAACTACGGTCATCACCGAGAAGTATCCCGATTATTGTCACTTCGAGGTTGTCGGATCATAACACATAATAGGTGACTATAGACTTGCAAGATAGGATCAAGAACACACATATATTCATAAAAACATAATACGTTCAGATCTGAAATCATGGCACTCGGGCCCTAGTGACAAACATTAAGCATAGCAAAGTCATAGCAACATCAATCTCAGAACATAGTGGATACTAGGGATCAAACCTTAACAAACTAACTTGATTACATGGTAAATCTCATCCAACCCATCACCGTCTAGCAAGCCTACGATGGAATTACTCACGCACGGCGGTGAACATCATGAAATTGGTGATGGAGGATGGTTCATGATGACGACGGCGACGAATCCCCCTCTCCAGAGCCCCGAACGGACTCCAGATTAGCCCTCCCGAGAGAGATTAGGGCTTGTCGACGGCTCCATGTTGTAAAACGCGATGAAACTTTCTCACTGATTTTTTTCTCCCCGAACGTGAATATATGGAGTTGGAGTTGGGGTCGGTGGAGGTCCAGGGGGCCCACGAGATAGGGGGGCGCGCCCCCTGTCTCGTGGACAGGCCCTGGGCCCCCTGGTCTTGATTCTTTCACCAAAAATTCTTATTAATTCCAAAAAGTGCCTTCGTGGATTTTCAGGACATTCCGAGAACTTTTCTTTTCTACACATAAAACAACATCATGGCAGATTCTGAAAACAGCGTCGGTCCGGGTTAGTTTCATTCAAATCATGCAAGTTAAGAGTCCAAAACAAGGGCAAAAGTGTTTGCAAAAGTAGATACGTTGGAGACGTATCAACTCCCCCAAGCTTAAACTTTTGCTTGTCCTCAAGCAATTCAGTTGATAAACTAAAAGTGATAAAGAAAAACTTTTACAAACTTTGTTTGCTCTTGTTGTTGTAAACATGAAAAGCCAGCATTCAAGTTCAGCAAATATTATGAACTAACCATACTCGCAATAACACTTAGCTCTCACAATTACTCATACAATAGCATAATCAGCTAGCGAGCCATAATAATAAAACTCGGATGACAACACTTTCTCAAAATAATCATAACATGATATAACAAAATGGTATCTCGCTAGCCCTTTCTGAGACCGCAAAACATAAATGCAGAGCACCTTTAAAGATCAAGGACTGACTAAACATTGTAATTCATGGTAAAAGAGATCCATTCAAGTCATACCCAATATAAACCAATAGTAATGAATGCAAATGACAGTGTGCTCTCCAGCGGGTGCTTTTAATAAGAAGGGTGATGACTCAATATAAAAATAAATAGATAGGCCCTTCGCAGAGGGAAGCAGGGATTTGTAGAGGTGCCAGAGCTCGATTTTAAAATAGAGATTGAATAACATTTTGAGAGGCATACTTTTGCTGTCAACGCAACAACTATGAGATGGTTGTATCTTCCATACTACATGCATTATAGGCAGTTCCCAAATAGAATGGTAAAGGTTTATACTCCCCCAACCACCAACAAGCATCAATCCATGGCTTGCTCGAAACAACGAGTGCCTCCAACATACAACAGCCCTGGGGGAGTTTTGTTTAATTATTTTGATTTGCTTTGATCTTTTTGGATCATGGGACTGGGCATCCCGGATACCGGACCTTTCTCGTGAATGAGGAGCGGAGTCCACTCCTCTTGAGAATAACCCACCTAGCATGGAAGATATAGGCAGCCCTAGTTGTAACATGAGCGGCTCGAGCATACAGAACAGAATTTCATTTGAAGGTTTGGAGTTTGGCACATACAAATTTACTTGGAACGGCAGGTAAATACCGCATATAGGAAGGTATAGTGGACTCATATGGAACAACTTTGGGGTTTAAGGAGTTTGGATGCACAAGCAGTATTACCGCTTAGTACAGTGAAGGCTAGCAAAAGACCGGAAGCGACCAACTGAGAGAGCGACAACAGTCGTAAACATGCATTAAAATTAATTTACACCGAGTACAAGCATGAGTAGGATATAATCCACCATGAACATAAATATCATGAAGGCTATGTTGATTTGATTCAACTACATGCGTGAACATGTGCCAAGTCGAGTCACTCAATTCATTCAAAGGAGGATACCATCACACCATATCACATCATAATCATTCTAATAGCATGTTGGCACGCAAGGTAGACCATTATAACTCATAGCTAATCAAGCATGGCACAAGCAACTATAATCTCTAGATGTCATTGCAAATATGTTTACTTCATAATAGCTGACTCAGAAATGATGAACCATCATATTTACAAAAACAAGAGAGGTCGAGTTCATACCAGCTTTTCTCATCCCAATAAGTCCATCATATATCGTCATTATTGCCTTTCACTTGCACGACCAAACGATGTGTATAATAATAAGAGTGCACGTGCATTGGACTAAGCTGGAATCTGCAAGCATTCAACTCAAAAGAGAAGACAGGTAATATGGGCTCTAAGTTAAATAAACAATCATGCATATAAGAGCCACTAAGCATTTTCAATATGGTCTTCTCGACCCCCAAAGGAAACAAAAGAAAATAAACTATTTACACAGGAAAGCTCCCAACAAGTAAGAAGAAGAACTAGAAATCTTTTGGGGTTTTCATTTTAATTCTACTACAAGCATGGAAATTAAACTAACTAATTTTTTTGGTTTTTCCTAAGGTTTATCAAACACACAAGAATAAAACTAGAAAAAGAAAATTAAACTAGCATGGATAATACAATGAAAGAGTATGAGCACCGACGACTAGTGTGTGAACATGAAAGTAAAGTCGGTGAGAAATACGTACTCCCCCAAGCTTAGGCTTTTGGCCTAAGTTGGTCTAGTACCAAGGACCGCCGCTACTCTTCCCGGTGTAATGGGAGGTGTAATCAGGATACCACTGGCTGGTCATCCCCGGATCCCACTGGACAGATGATGCACGATAAGGGTCCAACTCAGGTTCCGGCTCAGGTTCTGGTTCTGGAGTAAAAGCTTGAGCTCGATGATTGTTCACCGCTTCCGGCGTGACAAGACGATTTTCTGCAAGCAAATCAAACAACAGAGGCGCAGGAAAAATAATAATCTCAAAGTGTTTCTTATTGAATCTAAGTCTATACAAGAGGATCTTTTCTTCGTTGTCAACAATAAACTTGTGTGCTACCATGCTCTTGTAATCTAAAATGTGAGGAGGCAATTTTATCTCCTCTTTCTCATGGTGCCTAATGGGTATCTGAAAATGTCTAGCAAGACGTGCAGCATAGATACCTCCAAATATGGGGCCTTTTATGCGATTCGTATTAGCCGCTTAGCAACGCATTTACACACATACTAAAACTATTGTCTCCAAGCAAAGCATGTTGAAGAATGATAATATCAGGAACACTAAGGTTTCCACTATTTCCACGACCAATCAAGCATCTACTAGCAAATATGGCAAAGTAGCGTAAAACAGGAAAGTGTATGCTAGAGACTTTTGCCTCGGAACCCTTCTTTGGTTCCTCTACAGCTATAGTATTAACAAAGCCACCCACATCTTCACGATGGGGTTCCTCTAATTCTCCCTCATAAGGTATCCTACACACCGCGCAAAAATTACATAAAGACATTTCTTTGAACTCATCATATAAATGAAATGATACTGCAGGCGGTGACTTCTTAGGATAATAATAAAAGTTCTGCATGAAAGTATTGGTGAGTAAGAGATACTGATCGATCCGGTCGTTGATGAAACCGGTGAGGCCTGCCGTCTCGATCAAAGCATAAAAATCTTCATGAATTCCAGCTTCTTTCAAGAAATCCTCACATGGCCATTCACACGACCGTACTTCCGCTAAGCGAGGAAGATTATACTTGGCTTTTTCCTTCTCTTTGGATTGTTTTTCCTGAGAGCATTGGCTAGAAGAGCCCCTCAAAAGTTTCCTCAACATTTTCTAAAAATTTCTGAAATTTTAGTAACTTCAAAATAAAAGTGAATAAAACTAAACAAGATTGATAGCAACTACTCCTACAAGTGCCTAGAGCCTATATCATGCATTGGAATTGCTTGGGACCTCAAAAATTTAACATGCAAGCTCAAGAACATGGTCATCTATGCAGCAAAAAATTACAATGAATAAAGCACTAGAACAAAAACTAATTGGACCAAGGGAGGAGTCACATACCAAGCAACAATCTCCCAAAGCAGTCTTGTGAATGAAGCTTTGAGCTAGGAGATCGAAAATCGCTGCAAAACATGCTAGAACTCGTGCTTGAGCTGGATGGGGATTTTTTTGGGTAGAAGATGAAGTGTGTGGGTGCTGGCATAAGAGGAGGGGGCCACCAGGGGCCCACGAGATAGGGGGCGCGCCCTCCACTCTTGTGGCCTGGTGCTTGCCCCTCCTGCAGTGTTTTCAGTGCCTAAAATCCTCAAATATTCCATAAAAATCATACTATATTTGCAGGGCATTTGGAGCACTTTTATTTTCGGGATATTTTTTAATGCACGGATAATTCAGAAAACAGACGGATGACACTATTTTTCCTTTATTTATTCTAAATAACAAAAAGTAAAAAGAGGGTACAGAAGGTTGTGCCTTCTAGTTTCATCCATCTCGTGATCATCAAAATGAATCCACTAACATGGTTGATCAAGTCTTGTTAACAAACTCATTCAGAATAACACGGAACCGGAGAAATTTCGAATAACACTAAGCTACCTCAACGGGGATATGAAAATCCCCAACAATAAGAATATCATACTTTTTCTTGACAGTAGGGAGAGGAAATTCAAAATCTCCAAAAATGATAGTTGGAACTTTTTCAATACAATTGATGATATGAACTTGAGATTGTTTCCTCGGAAAGTGTACCGTATGCTCATTACCATCAACATGAAAAGTGACATTGCCTTTGTTGCAATCAATAACAGCCCTTGCAGTGTTAAGAAAAGGTCTACCAAGGATAATAGACATACTATCGTCCTCGGGAATATCAAGAATAACAAAGTCCATTAAGATAGTGACATTTGCAACCACAACACGCACATCCTCGCAAATACCGACAGGTATAACAGTTGATTTATCAGCCATTTGCAAAGATATTTCAGTAGGTGTCAACTTATTCAGTTCAAGTCTACGATATAAAGAGAGAGGCATAACACTAAGACCGCCTCCAAGGTCACATAAAGCAGTTCTAACATAATTTCTTTTAACGGAACATGGTATAGTTGTACACCCGGATCTCCAACTTTCTTTGGTATTCCACCCTTAAAAGTGTAATTAGCAAGCATGGTGGAAATTTCAGCCTTCGGTATCTTTCTTTTATTTGTGATAATATCCTTCATATACTTAGCATAAGGATTTACTTTCAGCATATCACTTAAGCGCATACGTAAGAAAAGAGGTCTAATCATTTCAGCAAAGCACTCAAAATCCTCATCATCCTTTGACTTGGATGGTTTAGGAGGAAAGGGCATGGGTTTCTGAACCCATGGTTCTCTTTCTTTACCATGCTTCCTAGCAACGCAATCTCTCTTATCATAACGTTGATTCTTTTATTGTGGGTTATCAAGATCAACAGCAGGTTCAATCTCTACATCATTGTTTTTGCTAGGTTGAGCATCAACATGAACATTATCATTAACATTATCACTAGGTTCATGTTCATCACCTGATTGTGTTTCTGCATCAGAAATAGAAATATCATTGGGATTCTCATGTGTGTCTACAGTAGGTTCACTAGAAGCATGCAAACTTCTATCGTTTTTCTTTTTCTTCTTTTTAGAAAAACTAGGTGCCTCTAAATTATTTCTCTGAGAATCTTGCTCGATTCTCTTAGGGTGGCCTTCAGGATACAAAGGTTCCTGAGTCATTCTACCAGTTCTAGTAGCCACTCTAACAGCAAAGTCACTTTTATTATTTAATTCATCAAGCAAATCATTTTGAGCTTTAAGTTCTTGCTCAGCTTGAGTAGCAACCATAGAAGCATATTTGCTAACGAGGTGAAGTTCATCTTTAACTCGAGCCAGATTATCACTTACACATCCTATCTCGAAAGCATTATTCTTTAACTCTCTACCAACATAAGCATTAAAACTTTCTGGTCTAGCCATAAAGTCATCAAGTTCATCTAAGCATGGGCTATGAAATTTAGTAGAGGGAATTTAAACTTTATCATATCTATAGAGAGAATTTACCTTTACTACCTATGTCGGGTTATCAAGACAATATGGTTCTTCAGGCGGTATATTAAGACCATGTATTTCTTCAATAGGAGGTAAATTCTTAACATCTTCAGCTTTAATACCTTTTTCTTTCATTGATTTCTTTGCCTCTTGCATATCTTCAGGACTGAGAAATAAAACACCTCTCTTCTTCGGAGTGGGTTTAGGAATAGGCTCAGGAGTTGGCTCAATTGGTTCAGGAATTACTTCAGGAATTGGCTCAGGAAGAGTCCAATTATTTTCATTAGACAACATATTATTCAATAATATTTCAGCTTCGTCGACTGTTCTTTCCATGAAAACATAACCAGCATAACTATTCAAGTAGTCCTTGGAAGCATCGGTTAGTCCATTATAAAAGATATCAAGTATGTCATTTTTCTTAAGAGGATGATTAGGCAAAGCATTAAGTAACCGGAGAAGCCTCCCCCAAGCTTGTGGGAGACACTCTTCTTTGATTTGCACAAAATTATATATTTCCCACAAGGCAGCTTGTTTCTTATGAGCAGGGAAATATTTAGCAGAGAAGTAATAAATCATATCCTAGGGACTACGCACACAACTAGGAGCAAGAGAATTATACCAAGTCTTAGCATCACCCTTTAATGAGAACGGAAATATCTTAAGGATATAATAATAGCGAGACTTCTCATCATGAGTAAACAGGGTAGCTATATCATTCAACTTGGTAAGATGTGCTACAACAGTTCCAAATTCAAGGCCATAAAAAGGATCAGATTCGACTAAAGTAATAATTTCAGGATCAACAGATAATTCATAATCCTTATCAGTAACACAGATAGGTGAAGTAGCAAAAGCAGGGTCAGGTTTCATTCTAGCATTAAGAGACTGCTGCTTCCATTTAGCTAATAATTTCATAAGATCATATCTATCATTGCAAGCAAAGATTTCCCTAGCAGCTTCTTCATTCATAACATAACCCTTAGGAACAACAGGCAATTTCATTCTCTTGCTATCATCAGTATCACTATCATCAGTAATAGGATCTTCAGTAATTTCATTCCCCCTAACTCTAGCAAGTTGTTCATCAAGAAATTCACCTAATGGCAAAGTAGTATCACGTACAGAAGTAGTTTCATCATGCATAGCAGAAGTGGCATCATCAATAACATGCGACATATCAGAATTTATAGCAGTAGCAGGTTTAGGTGTCGCAAGTCTACTAATAACGGAAGGGGAATCTAGTGCAGAGCTAGATGGCGGTTCCTTACCTCCCCTCGTAGTTGAGGGTAAAATAGTAGTTCGATCGTCTTTCAAGTTCTTCATAGTGATCAACAGATATAAATCCCAAGCGACTCAGAGAATAGAGCTATATTCCCCGGCAACGGCGCCAGAAATTAGTCTTGATAACCCACAAGTGTAGGGGATCGGAACAACTTTCGAGGGTAAAGTATTCAACCCAAATTTGTTGATTCGACACAAGGGGAGCCAAAGAATATTCTTGAGTATTAGCAGTTGAGTTGTCAATTCAACCACACCTGGATAACTTAGTATCTGTAGCAAAGTATTTAGTAGCAAAAGTGGTATGATAATAAGGGTAAAGGTAGCAAAAGTAAAGATAAATGTTTTTGGGTTTTTGTAGTGATTGTAACAGTAGCAACGGAAAAGTAAATAAGCGAAGAACAGTATATGAAAAGCTCGTAGGAAATGGATCAGTGATGGATAATTATGCCGGATGCGATTCCTCATGTAATAGCTATAACATAGGGTGACACAGAACTAGCTCCAGTTCATCAATGTAATGTAGGCATGTATTCCGTAAATAGTCATACGTGCTTATGGAAAAGAACTTGCATGACATCTTTTGTCCTACCCTCCCGTGGAAGAGGGTTCCTAGCAGAAACTAAGGGATATTAAGGCCTCCTTTTAATGGAGAACCGGAACAAAGCATTAGCACATAGTGAATACATGAACTCCTCAAACTACGGTCATCACCGAGAAGTATCCCGAGTATTGTCACTTCGGGGTTGTCGGATCATAACACATAATAGGTGACTATAGACTTGCAAGATAGGATCAAGAACACATGTATATTCATGAAAACATAATAGGGTTAGATCTGAAATCATGGCACTCGGGCCCTAGTGACAAGCATTAAGCATAGCAAAGTCATAGCACCATCAATCTCAGAACATAGTGGATACTAGGGATCAAACCCTAACAAAACTAACTTGATTACATGGTAAATCTCATCCAACCTATCACCGTCCAACAAGCCTACGATGGAATTACTAACGCACGGCGGTGAGCATCTTAAAATTGGTGATGGAGGATGGTTGATGATGACGACGGCGACGAATCCCCCTCTCCGGAGCCCCGAACGGACTCCAGATCAGCCCTCCTGAGGGAGATTAGGGCTTGGCGGCTGTAACGCCAGGATAATTTGGCTACAGTAAAACTCTCTTGATGATGCCTTGTCATCTATGTTACTGTTGCTAATTAAGTGGTAGTTCAAAAACATAGCAAATTCAAAAATGAATTAGCACAAACACCCAAGGTTTTCAAAAGTCAACAACAGAAATGTTCGGGGGTTGCCAAATATTGCATCGGTAATTATGGTGAAGTAAACACATTTTTATAAAATTTCTAAGTAATTTAAAATGAGTTAAAACAGAAACGAAAATAAATAAAAGAAAGAAAATACAAAAGAGAAACAGAAAACAAAAAAAAATAGTAAACCCCCTCATTTGGGCCTCGGCCCACCACCTGAGCCAACCAGGCCGGCCGCCCACTACTAACCCCCCCGCTCCACCACCCACTCCACCGACACCCCCCAGTCCCCCCACGCAAAATATCTCACCCCTGCCCTCTCTCCCCTGATTGGATCGGGATTGAGAGGAGGAGGACCCCGACGCTGCCCCCCCCCCCGTCGTCGTCCGTCGCCGCCAGGACCGCTCACGCCGCCGGGCTTCGCCGCTCCACGCCGGGACTGCGCCGCCTCGTCCTCTCCCTCATCAGACCGCCCCAACCCCCCCCGAGCCCACTGCCCCGTCCCCTACTCCCCCCCGTGAGCGCCCCCCTTCCTTCCCCTTTTCCCCGCGGTCACCGCCCGCGCTCCGACCACGCCGTCGCCGGTCCCTCCCCGGGCGGCCGTGCCCGCCCCTGCCAATCGTCGGCGTCGCCATTGCCAGCCTCGGTCCGCCTGGCGCCAGCGTCCCCCTCGCGCTGGCTGGCCATGGCCACGGCTGAGCCTCTTCCCCGTCGCGTGGTCAGCCCGGCCCCGCGCTCGCGCCCACGAACCCCCTCACGACGCCCTCGCCGCGTCCTCGACCGCCCCTGGGCCGCCCGCGCCTCGATCCCGACCGGCTCATGCGCCTCCACGGACCACAGCGTCCGCTCCTCCACTCGCCGGAGCCCGCCTCCCCCAGCCTGGCAGCCGCGTGCCCCAGCGCCTGCGGCCCTCGGGCTGCCTTGGTCAGGCGCCTCGCCCGTTGCTCGCCCGGCGCCCGCTAAGCCCCTCAGGCCATAGACACATGGGGCCCACCTGAGCGCTTAAAAAAAGGGAATTAAAAATATTAAATAAATAATAATTAAAATAATTAAAATATTAATTAATTAAGTAAGTAATTAGTTAAGTTAATTAATCCTGATTAGATTAACCTAATCACTAATTAAACTAAACAGTTAATTAAGCTAACTAATTAACCTAAACCCTAATTAACCTAAATAGAGGATGACAGGTGGGTCCCCCTGGACCCACATGTCAGGTTGACCAAGTCAACTCTGTTGACTGCTGATGTCAGCATGACATCATGTTGATGTCATTAATCTGTTTTTCGAATTAATTAAATAATTAATTAAATTCCAGAAATTAATAACATCTTTAGAAAATCATATCTTTTAATCCGTAACTCGGATTAAAATATTTTCAACATGAAAGTTGCTCGAGCAGCGAGGCGAATCCGGATACGCAGTCCGTTCGTCCGCCACACACCTAACCTATCGAACTCGCAACTTTCCCCCTCCGCTCCTCGCTTGAAAACACGGAACACCGGGGATATTTTCCCGGATGTTGCCCCCCTTAACCGGTATCACCTCATACCACGTTAGGGCACGCCTAGCATCGTTACTTGTCTTGTCATGCATCAATATGCATCTGTTTACATGGTATTCATTGTTTCCTCCCCCTCTTCTCTCCGGTAGACTACGAGACCGATGCTGCTGCTGCCCAGTTCGACTACGGAGATGACGACCCCCTTCTTGCCAGAGCAACCATGCAAGGCCCCCCCCCCCCTTGATCACCAAAGATTGCCTATTCTACTCTATACTGCTTGCATTAGAGTAGTGTAGCATGTTACTGCTTTCCGTTATACCTATCCCGATGCATAGCCTGTCCTTGTTACTCTTGTTGTTACCTTTACCGCAATCCTATATGCTTAGTATAGGATGCTAGTATTTCCATCTGTGGCCCTACATTCTTGTCCGTCTGCTGTGCTATACTATCGGGCCGTGATCACTCGGGGAGGTGATCACGGGTATATACTATATACTTATACATGATACATGTGGTGACTAAAGACGGGTCGGCTTGAGGAGCACCCGTGAGTGGACCTTTGAGGCGGAGCGACAGGGCAGGATGAGACCGCCTAGGAGAGAGGTGGGCCTGGCCCTGTTCGGCTTTCGCGGATACTTAACACGCTTAACGAGATCTTGGTATTTGATCTGAGTCTGGCCATTTGGTCTATACGCACTAACCATCTACGTGGGAGTAGTTATGGGTATCCCGGCGTCGTGGTATCGGTAAAGCACTTCGTGATGTCGGCCGATCGAGCGGCGCTACCGGATTGGACTGGAACGCCACTAGGCTAGGTCTGCTTCCGGCCGCCCACGCAACGTGCAGGTGTGCTCAGGGCGATGGGCTCAGACCCCTGCACGCTTAGGTTTAGACCGGCGTGTTGACCTCTCTGTTGAGCCTAGGTGGGGCTGCGGCGTGTTGATCTTCCGCGGCCAGGCATGACCCAGGAAAGTGTGTCCGGCCAAATGGGATCAAGCGTGTTGGGTTATGTGGTGCACCCCTGCAGGGAAGTTTAATCTATTCGAATAGCCGTGATCTTGATAACAGGGCGACTTGGAGTTGTACCTTGACCTTATGACAACTAGAACCGGATACTTAATAAAACACACCCTTCCAAGTGCGGATACAACCGGTGGTCGCTCTCTCTCGGGGATACGAGGAGGGATCGCGGGTAGGATTATTGCTATGTGATGCTACTTGGAGGACTTCAACCTACCCTCTTCTACATTTGCAAGGCGAAGGTGACGAGCGTAGTCTTCGATAAGACTAGCTATCCCCTCTTATTACGGCATTCTGCGATTCAGTCCTTGATATGGCCCTTTAAACATATATCCATGCATATGTAGTGTAGCTCCTTGCTTGCGAGTACTTTGGATGAGTACTCACGGTTGCCTTGTTCCCCCTTTTCCCCTATCTCTACCCGGTTGCTGCGACGAGACGATGGAGCCAGGAGCGACGCCACCGTCGATGGCGGCTACTACTACACTGGAGGCGCCTACTACTACTACGTGCAGCCGGCGGCGACCGAGAGTAGTTAGGAGGATCCCAGGCGAGGCCTGCACCTCTTTCGATCTGTATCCCGGTTTGTGCTAGCCTTCTTAAGGCAAACTTGTTTAACTTATGTCCGTACTCGGATATTGTTGCTTCACGACTCATCTATGATCGAGCACTTGTATTCGAGCCCTCGAGGCCCTGGCTTGTATTATGATGCTTGTATGACTTATTTATGTTTTAGAGTTGTGTTGTGATATCTTCTCGTGAGTCCTCGATCTTGATCGTACACATTTGCGTGCATGATTAGTGTACGATTGAATCGAAGCGTCACATGTTGGTATCGAGCCATTTGCCTGTAGGAATCCCCTTCCACACTCCTTGGCGAAGTCGAGTCTAGACATTGCAAAAACTTTTACTAACTTGGCTGTGTGCCTTACGGGCCCACGTCGCCATCGGGTGGTACTAGGATCTTTTACTCCTCGACCTTTACTGCAGGAATCTGAACTCTCTTCTACTCGGGTTAAACGAATTTACTAACTAACACTAGGATCCCGTGACCACATTCACCCCAAAGTTGGATAAAGCCATAGTTATTCCTTGGAATTGTATTTTGATCAATTTCCACCTTTGTCGTTTGACTACGTTGAAAAATCATTGTTTTAAGATGGAACCCACGAGGCAGGTCGTGCGCCACACGACGGCCATTGGTGCCTCGGGATCACCTGCGGTGCTAGCAGAGATGATGACCTATCTGGGTTATCGCTGGCACCCTGAGTACACCGTCTTTGAGGAGTACCAGGACTTTAACCAGGAGCAGTACCGAGCCATCATCCACCTCTACTCTAGGGAGTATGACTCCACTACTGTGCTGCACACCGCACATGGTGTTGCGGTGACTATCGACATGGCAGTCCACGATGCTGCTTATGCTGCTCTGACACGTCTTCGTGGAGAGTATCGGGAGTTGGACACCTCCCCCTTCAGGCACATTGCTATCGCATCTGATGTTGGTGAGGAGGGTTACTACACTGCTGCCTACTCCACTGTCACCCGAGAGCCCTTCTACCATCAGAACTTTGTTCTGCATGCTGATGGGCTGGATCGAGCTAACCGAGCTCTTCGCCACGAGTTGTACACCACCCGTTAGCACCTTTACCATGCTCTGACGCTGTTGCACCCCTTTGTCCGATCCAGAGAGCTGCCGCGTTCTGCGATCTACCCAGCCAGGACCGTGATGCCCCAGGGTGTCGGTTGGCCAGAGGTGGGAGGCTACTCTCCCGCACTTGGTCCTCTTCTGCCACTTGGGCGTCGGGTTCTGCACCAGAGTATCCGCGGCCCCCAGGTCACTGACGTGGAGGACTATCCGCTGCCACACTACCAGCTTTCAGGCTACAGCTACCTCCGCAGTACCGCGTGGGGCTGATGTAGGCTTGCTTGTTAGTGTTAGATGCATTCGCCGCGAGCCTGCGTGCCGCCTATGATGTCTTAGTCTACATACTGAACTCGTATGCGAACTCTATGCATGATCCCTTTTGTAAGATATGCCGACTACTATGTAGTTTCTATCGTGCTGCTTTCATTATGCATGTTTCATCATGAATGATTCTTGTCCTTTGCAAAATTTCTCAAATGCTGAACTACCCCTGTTATATTAGCAGGATGGTTAGACCAGCTGGTCGTGGTCGTGGTGGCAACTTCCCACCACCGCCTGAGTACATGGCTGGTATGATCCAACAGCTTGAGATGAATCGCCAGTTCATGGAGAACATGATGGCTCAGTTTCCTCGCCCCAATATGGACCAGCAGCCAAACACAGTAACTCTGCAGGATTTCATGCGCCTCAACCCAAGTGTGTACCGCAGCTCAACCCAGCCCCTGGATGCTGATGACTGGCTCCGTGACATCACCTATGAGATGGAGTCTGCTGATGTAGCCCCTGCCAGCTATGTCACCTTTGCTTCCTTCTTCCTGAAGGGACCCGCAGCTCAATGGTGGGACAGCCACAGGCGTACTCTGCCAGCTGGAACAATCATCACCTGGCCAGACTTCCAAGCTGCTTTCCGTGCCCGCTTCATCCCTCAAGGAGTCATGGACCGACAGAAGCGTGAGTTCCATAACCTCATCCAAGGCAACAAGATCTGTTGAAGCTTATCGTGAGAGTTCTGGACTTGTCTCGCTATCTTTGAAGAGGACATTGCAACCGATGCCTTGAGACAGAGAAGTTCCGTGACGGCCTTCAAGGCGACATCAAGCTCGCACTTCTAGTGCACGACTTTGCTGATTTCGCCACCTTGGTGAACAAAGCTATCAATGTCGAAACTGGTTTGCAGGAATACCAGAGCTCTAACAGCGCAACCGTGACACGGGCTCATCTTGGGCCCTTCCTCGCAGGCGCAAGATATGGATTCCCAACAGCATGTACCGGCCGAATGCACCTGCCCAAAGCGAGCTATGCTGCACCTCGTCGCCTACTCCAACTAGGCAGCCAAAGCTTCCAGCTCCACCAACCCAAGCTCTGTTCCACCCCTAATAATGGTTTGTGCTTGGTGTGGTCAACCAGGGCACCGTGCTAGAGAATGCAACGAGAACCAGAATCAGTGGCCCTTCCAAATGATCGGCCGTGGAAGCAACCAACCCTGCAACAACAATGCCAAGCCTTATGGTCGAGTTCATGCCAACCACGTTGATCTGCACGAAGCTCAAGACCAGCATGCGGTTTATTTGATACAGGTGCATCGCATTCATTCATGTCAGAAGATTTTGCATGCTTGCACGACATTAAATGTGAAGACATGAATGCTTCACTATTAGTTCACACCCCTGCGGGCCAATGTCGAACTCCATGATTTGCAACGACGTTCCCGTTGAAATCGAAGGACTGGAATTCCTTGTCTCATCCATCGTACTGAAGTCTTGTAGCATTGACCTCATTCTGGGAATGAATTGGTTAAAGGCGCATACTGCATCTATAGTTTGCGCCACTAAGACCGTCCATCTGCTACATCCTTCAGATGAAATAGTCACTTACCAAGCTCATCTGGTGCAAAATGCCGAGGCAAGGCTCTATGCATTGAATGCATTGAACGCTGCACCACTCGAGGGTATTGAAAACATTCATGTCGTGCGTGAATTCCTCGACGTCTTTCCTGAAGAACTCCCAGGGATTCCCCCTGCTAGAGCTATCGAATTCGTCATCGACTTTAAACCAGGCACCACTCCTATAGCCAAGCGACCCTACAAGATGCCGCCGCATGAACTCCTTGAGCTCAAGGACGAAATCGACAATCTCTTCGAAGTGGTTTCATTCGCCCAAGTTGCTCTCCTTGGGGAGCACCTTCTCTCTTTGTCAAGAAGAAGGATGGGACAAACCGATTGGTCCAAGACTACCGTCCTATAAATCAAGCTACCATTCGAATAAGTATCCTCTTCCTCGGATCAATGATCCGTATGATCAAGCTGGCTGGTTAAATCGGTGTTCTCTAAACTCGACTTGAGGTTGGGTTACCACCAGATCCATGTTCGTGAGGAGGATATCCCAAAGACCACCTTTGTGACTCGTTATGGTTCATACGAGTACACCGTCATGTCTTTCGGCTTAACCAATGCTCCAGCCACCTTCTCTCGCCTGATGAACTATATATTCATGGATTACCTCGACAAGTTAAATGCGTGGTTTATCCGGATGATATCCTGATATTTTCCAAGAACGAAGAAGAACATGCTGAACATCTTCGTCTTGTGATGGAAAAGCTACGAGAGCATCAACTTTATGCCAAGTTCTCCAAATGTGAATTCTGGCTTCCCGAAGTAACCTATCTTGGGCATGTCATCTCTAAGGATGGTATTGCCGTCAACCCTGAACGAGTTCAAGCTATTCTCGATTGGACTCCTCCGAAGAATGTCAAGCAAGTCCGAATTTTTCTCGGTCTCGCCAACTATTGCCGTCGATTCGTCGAGAAGTTCTCCAAGATTGCCAGGCCTCCGACTAACCTATTGCATAAGGGCGTCAAGTTCCAATGGACAGACAAATGTCAGGAAAGCTTCCAGGCACTCAAAGACAAGTTGACTTACGCCCAGATACTAGCTCCACGATACTAAGAAGGACTTACGTCATTTCTTTGCGGCGCTTCCGTCAAGGATTAGGCTGTGTCCTAATGCAAGAGTGCAAAGTGGTTGCTTATGCCTCTCGGCAATTGCGCCCACACGAAGAGAACTACCCAGTTCACGACCTCGAACTTGTTGTTGTCATTCATGCACTGAAGCAGTGGCGACATTACCTTCTCGGTAATCGTTGCGAGATCTTCACTGACCACCAAAGTCTAAAGTATCTATTTACTCAGCCAGACCTGAACCTCCGTCAGCAGAGATGGATGGAGACTGTTGCAGACTTTGACTTGGGTATTTCCTATACACCAGGCAAGGCTAATGTAATGGCTGATGCCTTGAGCCGCAAGTCTTCTGCAACCACCTCCGGAGTTCACAAAGTTCAGCCCTCACTGCGTTGAAGAATTCAGAAAGCTGAACCTCCATATTGTTCCTCCGTGTGCACTCGCTCCCCCTCCTCCGGAGTTCCGCAAGATGAATCTCCGTGTTGTTTCCCAGGGTTCCCTCTATACCCTGGCTGTCGAACCCGATCTCGTGAGCTCCATCAAGACAATACAGGGATATGACTCTGAAGTCCACAAGATTAAGCGCGACCTCAAAGAAGGAAAGCCCTCATTCTTCACTATTGCTGATGATGGCGCCTTGTACTTCAAAGGCCGCCTAGTGGTGACGTGTAAGAAGGAAAACCTGAATATGACTCAGGAGGTTATGAAAGAAGCTCATGATACGCCTCTATGTATCCATCGGTAGTACAAAGATGTACCAAGACATCCGTCGAGAGATTACGGTGGTCTAATATGAAGCAAGACATTGCTCGCTATGTTGCAGAGTGTGACGTTTACCCGGCGTATCAAAAGCAGAACATCAAAGGCCTCTTTGGAACTCTGCAACCTATCTCTATTCCTGAATGGAAATGGGACCTTGTTGAAATGGACTTAAATCCTTTGGATTTCCCAAATCGCAGAAAGGTAATGATGCTATTCTTGTCGTCATTGACCGGCTTTCTAAAGTTGCACATTTTCTGGCGGTCAAAGAAACGATCACTGCTAGTCAGCTTGCAACTCTCTACATGTCCATAATTGTTTCACTTCACGGTATTCCACTGGTTATCAGTTCGGACCATGGCAGCTTATTCACTTCAAGATTAAGGCAAGTTTCCAAGAAGCTATGGGGACTCACTTATCTTTCGATCTGCGTTTCATCCGCATGATCACAAGGGCAAGTTGAACGTGTCAACCAAGTTCTCAAAGACATGCTTCGAGCTTGTGTTATTTCCTTCAGAAAGAAATGGGAGGAATCTCTCCCGTATGCTGAGTTCTCTTATAATAATAGCTATCAAGCTAGTCTGAAGATGGCCCCTTGAAGTGTTATATGGACAAAGTGCCGAACCCCTGAACTGGTCGAAACTGGGGAACGTCCACTCTTCGGTCCGGATATTATCCAACATGCCGAAGAACAAGTCCGCATTATTCGCGAGAATCTCAAGACTGCTCAGTCACGTCAAAAGAGTAATTATGATCGTCATCATAAAGACATGGTCTATCAACCTGGCGAAAAGGCCTATCTTCGCGTTACACCAATGAAGGGTGCTCACCGCTTCGGGATCAAGGGCAAGCTAGCTCCTCGCTATATTGGCCCTTTCACTATTCTAGAAAGGCGTGGAAAAGTGGCATATCAACTCGAGCTTCCGTCGAACCTTTCTCAGGTTCACGATGTGTTCCACGTGTCCCAGCTCCGTCGCTGCTTCAAGGACCCAATCCGAGTAGTGGATCATGAAGTGCTCGAATTGCAGCAGGACCTCTCCTATAAAGAGCATCTGGTCCGCATTCTCGACCAAGCTGAACGCCGCACACGTCAGAAGGCGATCAAGTTCCTCAAGGTCCAGGGGTCGAATCACTCACGAAGGCGAAGCCACACAGGAACGCGAGGATCGTCTTCGTGATGAATACCCCCATCACTGTTTCCTTCTACCTCCTAAATCTCGGACGAGATTTCTTGTAGTGGAGGAGATTTGTAACGCCGGATAATTTGGCTACAAGAAACTCTCTTGATGATGCCTTGTCATCTATGTTACTGTTGCTAATTAAGTGGTAGTTCAAAAACATAGCAAATTCAAAAATGAATTAGCACAAACACCCAAGGTTTTCAAAAGTCAACACAAAAATGTTCGGGGGTTGCCAAATATTGAATCGGTAATTATGGTGAAGTAAACACATTTTTATAAAATGCCTAAGTAATTTAAAATGAGTTAAAACAGAAAAGAAAATAAATAAAAGAAAGAAAATACAAAAGAGAAACAGAAAACAAAAAAAAAGAGTAAGCCCCCTCATTTGGGCCTCGGCCCGGCCACCAGCCAACCAAAGCCGGCCCAGCCACCCACTACTAACCCCCACTCCACCACCCACTCCACCGACACCCCATTCCCCCATGCAAAATATCTCACCTCCCCTCTCCCCGATTGGATCGGGATTGAGAGGAGGAGGACCCAGCCTTCCCCGTCGCCGTCCGTCGCCGTCAGGACCGCGCCGCCGCCCGGAGCTCGCCGCTCCACGCCGGGACTGCCGCCGCCTCGTGCTCTCCCTCATCGGACCGCCCCAACCTTCCCCGAGCCCGCTGCCCGTGCCCTACTCCCCGTGGCGCCCCCTTCCTTCCCTTTTCCCCTTGGTCACCGCCAGCCCGCTCACGCTGCCGTCGCGGTCCTACCTCGGCGGCCGTGCCCGCCCTAATCGTCGGCGTCGCCATTGCGGCCTCGTTCCGCACGGCAGCGCCCGTCATCCCCTCGCGCTGGCTGGCCATGGCCACGGCCGGGCCTCTTTCCCCCTATCGCGTGGTCGGCCCGGCCCGCCGCTTCGCCGGGCTGGCCGACCAGTTCGCCGTACTCCGCACCGGCCCACGCCCGCTGGCCGCGGCGCCGTCGCCCGCTGACGGCCCCGGCGCCGGCGCTCGCGCCCATGAACCCCCCTCACGATGCCCTCGCCGCGTCCTCGGCCGCCCCTCTGGACGCGCCCGTGCCTCGATCCCGACCGGCTCATGCGCCTCCACGGACCCGCGCGCGTCCGCTCCCTCCACTCGCTGGAGCCCGCCTCCCCAGCCACGGCAGCCCGGCGTGCCCAGCAGCGCCCAGCTGACCCTCGGCTCACGCCCGTTCAGGCGCCTCGCCCGTTGCTGCTTTGGCGCCCGCTAAGCCCCTGGGCCCACAGACACATGGGGCCCACCCAGGCGTTTAAAAAAAGGGGAATTAAAAAAATATTAAATAAATAAATAAATAATAATTAAAATATTAATTAATTAATTGATTAATTAAGTTAATTAATCCTGATTAGATTAACCTAATCACTAATTAAACTAAACAGTTAATTAAGCTAACTAATTAACCTAAACCCTAATTAACCTAAATAGAGGATGACAGGTAGGTCCCCCTGGACCCACATGTCAGGTTGACCAAGTCAACTCTGTTGACTGCTGATGTCATTAATCTGTTTTTCGAATTAATTAAATAATTAATTAAATCCAGAAATTAATAAAATCTTTAGAAAATCATATCTTTTAATCCGTAACTCGGATTAAAATATTTTCAACATGAAAGTTGCTCAGAACGACGAGACGAATCCGGATACGCAGTCCGTTCGTCCGCCACACACCTCTAACCTATCGAACTCGCAACTTTCCCCCTCCGGCTCCTCTGCCCGAAAACACTAACACCGGGATATTTTCCCGGATGTTGCCCCCTTAACCCAGTATCACCTCATACCACGTTAGGGCACGCCTAGCATCGTTACTTGTCTTGTCATGCATCAATATGCATCTGTTTACATGGTATTCATTGTTTCTTCCCCCTCTTCTCTCCGGTAGACTACGAGACCGACGCTGCTGCTGCCCAGTTCGACTACGGAGATGACGACCCCCCTTCTTGCCAGAGCAACCAGGCAAGCCCCCCCCCCCCCCCGCCCCTTGATCACCAGATATCGCCTATTCTACTCTATACTGCTTGCATTAGAGTAGTGTAGCACGTTACTGCTTTCCGTTATACCTATCACGATGCATAGCTTTGTCCTTGTTACTCTTGTTGTTACCTTTACCGCAATCCTATATGCTTAGTATAGGATGCTAGTATTTCCATCTGTGGCCCTACATTCTTGTCCGTCTGCTGTGCTATACTATCGGGCCGTGATCACTCGGGGAGATGATCACGGGTATATACTATATACTTATGCATGATACATGTGGTGACTAAAGACGGGTCGGCTTGAGGAGCACCCGCGAGTGGACCTTTGAGGCGGCGCGACAGGGCAGGTTGATACCGCCTAGGAGAGAGGTGGGCCTGGCCCTGTTCGGCGTTCGCGGATACTTAACACGCTTAACGAGATCTTGGTGTTTGATCTGAGTCTGGCCATTTGGTCTATACGCACTAACCATCTACGCGGGAGTAGTTATGGGTATCCCGGCGTCGTGGTATCGGCCGAAGCACTTCGTGACGCCAGCGATGGAGCGGCGCGCGCCGGATTGGACTGGAACGCCTGCTAGGCTAGGTCTTCTTCCGGCCGCCCTCGCAACGTGCAGGTGTGCTTTCAGGCGATGGGCCCAGACCCTGGCGCTTAGGTTTGAACCGGCGTCTTGACCTCTCTGTTGAGCCTAGGTGGGGCTGCGGCGTGTTGATCTTCAGCGGCGGGCATGACCGGAAAGTGTGTCCGCCAAATGGGATCAAGCGTGTTGGGTTATGTGGTGCACCCTGCGGTGAAGTTTAATCTATTGAATAGTCGTGATCTTCGATAACAGGGCGACTTGGAGTTGTACCTTGACCTTATGACAACTAGAACCGGATACTTAATAAAACACACCCTTCCAAGTGCGACATACACCGGTGGTCGCTCTCTCGTGGATACGAGGAGGGATCGCCGGGTAGGATTATTGCTATGTGATGCTACTTGGAGGACTTCAACCTACCCTCTTCTACCTGTTGCAAGACGAAGGTGACCAGAAGCGTAGTCTTCGATAAGACTAGCTATCCCCCTCTTATTCTGGCATTCTGCAGTTCAGTCCACTGATGTAACGCCCCGGATTTGATGCGCCAGGTGTCTGTCAGTTATTCGTCATTGTTGCCATGTCATGTGCTTGCGTGTTGCACTTTGCCATGTCATCATCTGCATTTCATATCATGTCATCATGTGCATTGCATTGCATACGTGTTCGTCTCATGCATCCGAGCATTTTCCCCGTTGTCCGTTTTGCAATCCGGCACTCCTATGTCCCCCGGCGCCCCCTTTTACCTCTTTTCGTGTGCGGGTGATTAACGGTCTCGGAATGGACCGAGGTTTGTCAAGTGGCCTTGGTATAGCACCGGTAGACCGCCTGTCAAGTTTCGTGCCATTCGGAGGTCGTTTGGTACTCCAACGGTTAACCGGGTAACCGTAAAAGCCCCGCAGCCAGTGGACGCCCGCCACGTGGCCTCCCAGCGCCGCCAGCCGCCGCCCGGCCGCTCGGCCGGTCGCTCCCTCCGCCATCCGCGCCGCCCGCCCGATGCCTCTCTCCGCGCGCCGCCTCACTGAGTCCTCCAGCGCCGCCGCCCGCCGTCTCCGCTGGGCGACCGCCGTCGCCCGCTGCGTCCCGCCGCGGCGTCTTGCGCCGCCACCCGCCGCCGTGGCTGTCGCCTCGCCGCCAGCTCCCACCCGACCGCCGCCCCTCCGCCGGCGCCGCTTAGGCCGAGCTGCGCCGCACCGTGCTTCGATCCGGAGGGCATCGACCGGATCCGGCCACCGGCGCCCCCCCTCGCCGGACCCCCCTCCTCTCCGACGATCCTCGTCATCCGTGCCCGTTCCCCGATCCACATCCAGATCCATCCACGAGGTTGACCCCGAAATATCTCTTAAGTCCCTGAGATTTGCACATTATTTTTAGCCATTTTCATCGCATCATAACTCTCTGCATGTTGCTCCGTTTTGTGCGTGTAATATGTCAAATTGTTCGACTCGACGAGTACATCATTTCTTCTCATTGCATCATTTTCATTTGAGCTCATCTTGATGCCCGAAATGCTGTTAGAAGAGGGCTATGTGATGTTAGTTTCAGATGCTTATCAGAACATGCACTTTTGTCATTTTTGCCATGATTGATGTGTGCACCCTATGAACTTGAGTCCTACATGTGTTTTGTAATATGCCATGCCATCTTTATAGGGGTGTATTCCATGTATTTTTGTGATCTCTGTGGTGACTAGCACAAGCATGCAAACTAGGCTCCATGATGTTGCTGATTTCAGCCCCTGTTTTGCTGATATTTTTATGCCATGTTAACTTGATGCTACCGAGAGATCCATGCTTATTTTGAGATACTTCATTAAGGATGTTTTGAACATATGGTTATGCTATATCCATCCATGCCTCTGTTTGCAATTATGGAGTGCCATATCTTGAGTCAATCGAGCTCTACTTTTGCTATAAAATGTTCCCTGGCAGGTTGTTTACATGTTATTCAATTTTGCCAAGGTTGTTGTAGTTGATCCGTGTATGCTATGATGTTGTTCTTGCCATGTATAGCTTCTATGCCATGTCTTCTTACTGTGAGTTGCCTTGCCATGCCATGTATTGCTTTGTGGTGAGTGGTTCAAGCTCACCAACATGCCTACTTATTGTTGTTCCTGCCATGTATGAATCTGTAATATAACTTGCCATGTTTACATGGGTGCCATCATATTTTCTGATCCTTTTTGGCTTATGGTCAGTAAAGGATTTTTGTTCTATGCAATTAGTAGATTCATGCCATGCCTTTGTTTGCCATTATAAGTTCCTGTAGCATGTTGTTTGATAGCTCTAAACATTGCAACCTGATGTTATTTCTGCTAAAGTCTGAAACTGTTATTATTTGCAATCTTGTCATGTGTATTTGAGCATGTTTTAGTGATTTCTGGAGATAGCTCAGTGCTCATGTTTTGTAATGCTTTACCTGTACATAATGCCCATGCCTTTTGTTTTCACGTTCAGATGTTGTAGCATAGTGTTTTGATGCTTGCAATATGCCTAGTTGCTGTTTTGGACAGATTGTTGCTATAACTTGTATAGTGTATGTGTTGAACCGTTGCTCCGTTTTGAGGGTGCTCTATATGAAACTTGCTTGATTTTGCATTTAGTTTCATATTATCATGTTGCATCCTTGTTTTGAGGTGCTTGCTTGATGTTTGTATGCATTTTGCATCAATGCCATGTTTATCTTGTTTTGCTCATATCTTCTAGGCAGGTTATCAGAATCTTATTAACTTTATATTTACCTTGACTAGAATTTCGTGTAGATCATCGTGGTGCATTTTAACTTGCTGTTTAACAACTTGAACATAAAGTTATTCAGATCTGGACCAATTTCAAAATTTGCATGAGGACTTACCGGAATTGTTCTATGTTGTTTCCGGCCTCATTTAAACTTGCCTTGACGTGTTATTCTTGTTTGCATCATCTCTTGCCATGAGTAGCCTCATCTAACCTTGTCATGCATCATGTTTGTTGTGCATCATGCCTTGCTCATGTGTGGTGTGTTTACCTATGTTGTGTGCTTCTTCTTGTTAGTTCCTGTTTCGTTGCGATCGTGAGGATTCGTTCGTCTACGCTTGGTTCGGCTTCATCCGTTTGTCTTCTTCATGGACTCGTTCTTCTTCCTTGCGGGATTTCAGGCAAGATGACCGCTACTGGATCTCACTACTATCATTGCTATGCTAGTTGTTTCGTTCTATCGCTATGATGCGCTACCTATCACTTGATCCTCAAGCCTCCCAAATTGCCATGTCAGCCTCTAACCTTTTGCACCCTTCCTAGCAAACCGTTGTTTGGCTATGTTACCGCTTTGCTCAGCCCCTCTTATAGCGTTGTTAGTTGCAGGTGAAGATGAAGTTTGTTCCTTGTTGGAACATGGAGATGTTGTTCCTCGTTGGAACATGTTTACTTGTTGGGATATCACAATATATCTTATTTAATTGATGCATCTATATACTTGGTAAAGGGTGGAAGGCTCGGACTTATGCCTGGTGTTTTGTTCCACTCTTGCCGCCCTAGTTTCCGTCATATCGGTATTATGTTCCCGGATTTTGCGTCCCTAACGCGGTCAGGTGATTTATGGGACCCCCTTGACAGTTCGCTTTGAATAAGACTCCTCCAGCAAGGCCCAACATTGGTTTTACCATTTGCCTCACCTATGCCCTTTTTCCCTTGGGTTTCCGGAGCCCAAGGGTCATCTTTATTTTAGCCCCCCGGGGCCAGTGCTCCTTCGAGTGTTGGTCCGAAACGGGCAGATCAAGGGGCCACCACGGGCAACTCGAGGGCTGGTTTTACTCGTAGGCTGACCTATCCGGTGTGCCACGAGAACGAGGTACGTCGACTCCTATCGGGATTTGTCGGCACATCGGGCGGCTTTGCTGGTCTTGTTTTATTGCTGCCGAAATGTCTTGTAGCCGGATTCCGAGACTGATCGGGTCTTCCGGGAGAAGGAATATCCTTCGTTGATCGCGAGAGCTTATCATGGGCTAAGTTGGGACACCCCTGCAGGTATAAACTTTTCGAGAGCCGTGCCATGGTTATGTGGCGAGATGGGAATTTGTTAATATCCGGTTGTAGTAAACTTGAAGCAAACTCTTCTAAAATACACCAACCGTGTGCGTGCGTAACCGTGAGTGTCTCTTTTCGGGTTGATCGAGAGGAGAACACGGTTTCTAGGTTATGTCTGACGTAAGTAGGAGTTCAGGATCACTTCTTGATCATTACTAGTTGACGACCGTTCCTTTGTTTCTCTTCTCGCTCTCATTTGCGTATGTTAGTCACCATTTTATGCTTAGCCGCTGCTGCAACCTCACCACTTTACCCCCTTCCTTTCCCATTAAGCTTTGCTAGTCTTGATACCCATGGTAATGGGATTGCTGAGTCCTCGTGGCTCACAGATTACTACACCAACAGTTGCAGGTACAGGTTTGCGATGATCATGACGTGAGAGCGATGTTTGCTTGTATTGGAGTTCTTCTTCTGCTTCTTCTTCGATCAGGGGATAGGTTCCAGGTCGGCAGCCTGGGCTAGCAGGGTGGATGTCGTTTGAGCTTCTGTTTATGTTTCATCCGTAGTCGGATGTTGATCTTGTATATGAGGTGTTGTTGTATTCATGTGGCATTGTATGCCTTATGTATGTATCCCCATCTATTATGTAATGTTGATGTAATGATATCCACCTTGCAAAAGCGTTTCAATATGCGGGTCTATCCTTGGTGGGACCTTCAAGTTCCTTTTGGATAGGGTCGCATATTGGGCGTGACAAGTTGGTATCAGAGCCTCGACCGACCCTAGGAGCCCCCTTGTTTGATCGTGTAGTTTGGTTGTTGTTGAGTCTAGAAGAAAACTATCTTCGGAGTCTAGTTATATCGGAGAGTAGGAATTCTTTTTACTCCTCAGCCCCTTCGTCGCTCTGGTAAGGAATCTTGACGTAGGTGTTTTGAATTACTTCTCTTCCCCTTCAAATTTTCTTTAGGATCACGCAGTTGGTTTTCCGGTAGTTGTTTCTCAGCTCTTTTCATCCAGTGCATTTCTCGTCAAGTCGACTCGACCCTCTTCATCTTTGAGTCCAATCCTCAGTTGTTTTCTTTTCCCGCCCGCCCACCCTTCTTCTTCTCGGAACCGGAGTCCGTAATTGAGTATCCATCCTACCCGTGTGAAGTCTTTGCTTCCTTTCCTTCATGATTTCAATCGGTGTTTTTCTCTTCAAGATATTCGTCGTTTCCCCTTCCAAGTTGCCTTTCTTTTTCCCGCCCTCCCACCCTTTTCTTCCCGGAGTTCGAGTCTCTTTCGACCATCAATTTCATTCGTGTGGAGTCTTCCCTCAATTATTTCAACCGGTGAATTCTCGCCTCGTTCGTCATTCTTCGTCCCTTTTTCTTTTTCCGGTGGATCCAATTCAAGTTTTTCGTTGTCGATCGTATTCTTTCCCTCAGCTCAAATATTTCCATTTGCTCGTTCGCCTCTCGCCAGTTTATCCTTCCGGAGTGATGAAGACATCTCAGGAGACTCGTCTGTGTTTGAATTAATTCGAGGTTATCACCTCATTCAAATATTTCAGTTCTTCCGGTGCATCATCTATCTGTTCAACATCCCTTTCCAACGGTGTTTTCTTTTAGTGGGCCTAACCCACAGGTCTTTTCCCAGGATCTTACCTGACTCTACTAATTATTCCGGAGCCATTCCTAATTCTTTTCAGGGTGTGACGTAAGAATGGATCACATCAGTCACATGCCTTTTCCAAGATCGATTTCAAATCATTTCATTGTTGGCTCAACCTCTTTGCTTTTCGTTTCCCCGGAGTGCCTTAGCAATTTTGGTGGTGTTTCTCGTCTTCATTTGAAGACCGAAGTAGATTTCTCTTAAATCTTGTATGTTCTCCCGAAGATTCGTGGTTCTAGCTTCATGCTATCCTTCTTGAATTATTCCGTTTGTCAGAGATTCTTTTCTTACCCATCCGGAGTATTTCAGGAGTTGTTTTTCTGTTCCGATCATCCGGAGGCCATCTTTTCGGAATATCTCTCCATTCTAAGTTTTTTCAAATTCGTTCTCCAATTATTCCATATTCGTGCCCCTTCGTTCGTCTCAATATTCTTCCCGGTGATTATTTCTTTTTCATCAGTCATTTCGAATTCTTACGGTGGTTCGTTCAAGATTCTTTTCTTTGATTATCATATTAATTCATTCGTTCTTTCCAATCCTACCGGTGGTTCATGAAGACCTTCTCAAGTCTGCGATATGTCACTTCTCAATTCATTTTCAAGAAGAATAAGTAATATGCAAAAATCCATTGCTTGTCATCAATTTAATTTGATGAAGGATAAGCATACAATAAATCTTATTCTTATTTCATCCAAGTGATTAATCCCTTCCTTCGGAGTTTGTTCTTGAGGAATAAATTCTAGTTCCAGATGCTTTCATCTTTTCTTTTCCGGAGTTCAATTATTTCCTCGGCCATTTCATCGGAATCCTCCATCTAATTCATCGCAGGCTCATCTTATTCTTTCTTCCTTCATTTTATCTCGTCATCCTTTTGTCACCGGAGTTCTTCATTGTGGTTCTTTATGATTTAATTCATTCTTCAAGTGTTCATCAAGATTCTTTTGGAGGAATTCAAGTATCTTTTCTTCTTGCATCTCTAAGTGTAATTAATTTTCCGTATTCTTTAGAATTGGAGTTTTGCATTTCTTTGTTCTTCTCAGGTATTCAAATCCACTCAATCCTTCCTTCTAAGTTCTTTTCATTCAAATTCTTTCAATTCTTCCGGAGGCATTGCGTTGTTTATCTCGTCAAGTATCATTCCATCTTCTGAAGCTCATGTTCTATCCTTTCCTTGTTCAACCGGGGTGCTGCCTAAATCCTTTCAGTCTTATCCGTTTCTTTTCTTATTCTAACCAGTCCGGTTAGAACGAGTGGTTTCATAGTCTATCTGATTCCGTGAGCTTTTTGATTCTCGTCATTCTCGTCGTTCCTCTCTTCTTCTCGAGTACTCTCGGTTCTTTGCTTATTATCTTGAGTTCTTGCTTCACCTCTTCCTCTTTCTCTTCCGTCTCGGTCCTAAGATCTCGGGATGAGATCTCTTGTTAGTGGAGGAGTGTTGTAACGCCCCGGATTTGATGCGCCAGGTGTCTGTCAGTTATTCGTCATTGTTTCCATGTCATGTGCTTGCGTGTTGCACTTTGCCATGTCATCATCTGCATTTCATATCATGTCATCATGTGCATTGCATTGCATACGTGTTCGTCTCATGCATCCGAGCATTTTCTCCGTTGTCCGTTTTGCAATCCGGCACTCCTATGTCCCCCGGCGCTCCCTTTTACCTCTTTTAGGTATGCGGGTGATTAACGGTCTCGGAATGGACCGAGGTTTGTCAAGTGGCCTTGGTATAGCACCGGTGAACCGCTGTCAAGTTTCGTGCCATTCGGAGGTCGTTTGGTACTCAACGGTTAACCGGGTAACCGTAAAGCCCTCTTTGTGTTGCAGCCCAACACCCCTTCCAAAGTGGCCCAAAACCCAGCAAACTCCCCTCCATGCTCTCGGTCGTTCGATCACGATCGCGTGTCCGGAAGCCGCTCCTCATTTGGACTCTCCTAGCTCCCCCTACCTATATATTGCCCTCTCCCCCGAGATTTCGCGGTCCAAACCCCCCCCCCCCCCCCCAAACCCTAAAAATCGTCCTCCGCCACACCGGACATGTCCGGTCCGGCCGGACGAAACCTGCCGCCGCCCCGCAGCCAGTGGACGCCCGCCACGTGGCCTCCCAGCGCCGCCCGGCCGCCGCCCGGCCGCTCGGCCGGCCGCCTCCGGCCCATCCGGCCGCGCCGCCGCCGTGCCTCTCCTCCGCGCCGCCTCGCGGAGTCCTCTGCGCCGCTGCCGCCATCTCCGCGGCGACCGCCATCGCCCGCTTCGTCCCGCCACGCCCGGCGTCTTGCCGCCACCGCCGTCGTGGCTGCCGCCTCACGCCCGCAGCTCCCCCCTGCCCGCCGCCTCCTCGCCGGCGCCCGCTCGGCCGAAGGCCGCCCGATGCTTCGATCCGGAGGGCATCGACCGGATCCGGCCGCCGGTGCCCCCCTCGCCGGCCCCCCTCCTCTTCGGCGATCCTCGTCGTCCGTGCCCGTTCCCTGATCCAGATCCAGATCCATCCACGAGGTTGACCCCGAAATATCTCTAAGTCCCTGAGATTTGCACATTATTTATAGCCATTTTCATCGCATCATAACTCTCTGCATATAGCTCCATTTCGTGCGTGTAAATATGTCAAATTGTTCGCCTCGACGGGTACATCATTTCATCTCATTGTATCATTTTCATTTGAGCTCATCTTGATGCCCGAAATGCTGTTAGAAGAGGGCTATGTGATGTTAGTTTCAGATGCTTATCAGAACATGCACTTCTGTCATTTTTGCCATGATTGATGTGTGCACCCTATGAACTTGAGTCCTACATGTGTTTTGTAATATGCCATGCCATCTTTACAGGGGTGTATGCCATGTATTTTTGTGATCTCTGTGATGACTAGCACAAGCATGCAAACTAGGCTCCATGATGTTGCTGATTTCAGCCCCTGTTTTGCTGATATTTTTATGCCATGTTAACTTGATGCTACCGAGAGATCCATGCTTATTTTGAGATACTTCAGTAAGTATGTTTTGAACATATGGTTATGCTCTATCCATCCATTCCTCTGTTTGCAATTATGGAGTGCCATATCTTGAGTCAATCGAGCTCTACTTTTGCTATAAAATGTTTCCTGGCAGGTTGTTTACATGTTATTCAATTTTGCCAAGGTTGTTGTAGTTGATCCGTGTATGCTATGATGTTGTTCTTGCCATGTATAGCTTCTATGCCATGTCTTCTTACTGTGAGTTGCCTTGCCATGCCATGCATTGCTCTGTGGTGAGTGGTTCAAGCTCACCAACATGCCTACTTATTGTTGTTCCTGCCATGTATGAATCTGTAATATAACTTGCCATGTTTACATGGGTGCCATCATATTTTCTGATCCTTTTTGGCTTATGGTCAGTAAAGGACTTTTGTTCTATGCAATTAGTAGATTCATGTCATGCCTTTGTTTGCCATGATAAGTTCCTGTAGCATGTTGTTTGATAGCTCTAAACATTGCAACCTGATGTTATTTATGCTAAAGTCTGAAACTGTTATTATTTGCAATCTTGCCATGTGTATTTGAGCATGTTCTAGTGATTTCTGGAGATAGCTCAGTGTTCATGTTTTGTAATGCTTTACCCATGCCTTTTGTTTTCACGTTGAGATGTTGTAGCATAGTGTTTTGATGCTTGCAATATGCCTAGTTGCTGTTTTGGACAGATTGTTGCTATAACTTGTATAGAGTGTATGTGTTGAACCGTTGCTCCGTTTTGAGTGTGCTCTATATGAAACTTGCTTGATTTTGCATGTAGTTTCATATTATCATGTTGCATCCATGTTTTGAGGTGTTTTCTTGATGTTTTTATGCATTTTGCATCAATGCCATGTTTATCTTGTTTTGCTCATATCTTCTAGGCCGTAGCTCCGAATCTAATGAACTTTATATGTAACTTGACTAGAATTTCGTGTAGATCATCGTGGTGCATTTTAACTTGCTGTTTAACAACTTGAACATAAAGTTATTCAGATCTGGACCAATTTCGAAATTTGCATGAGGACTTACCGGAATTGTTCTATGTTGTTTCCGGCCTCATTTAAACTTGCCTTGACGTGTTATTCTTGTTTGCATCATCTCTTGCCATGAGTAGCCTCATCTAACCTTGTCATGCATCATGTTTGTTGTGCATCATGCCTTGCTCATGTGTGGTGTGTTTACCTATGTTGTGTGCTTCTTCTTGTTAGTTCCTGCTTCGTTGCGATCGTGAGGATTCGTTCGTCTACGCTTGGTTCGGCTTCATCCGTTTGTCTTCTTCATGGACTCGTTCTTCTTCCTTGCGGGATTTCAGGCAAGATGACCGCTACCCTGGATCTCACTACTATCATTGCTATGCTAGTTGTTTCGTTCTATCGCTATGATGCGCTACCTATCACTTGATCCTCAAGCCTCCCAAATTGCCATGTCAGCCTCTAACCTTTTGCACCCTTCCTAGCAAACCGTTGTTTGGCTATGTTACCGCTTTGCTCAGCCCCTCTTATAGCGTTGTTAGTTGCAGGTGAAGATGAAGTTTGTTCCTTGTTGGAACATGGAGATGTTGTTCCTCGTTGGAACATGTTTACTTGTTGGGATATCACAATATATCTTATTTAATTAATGCATCTATATACTTGGTAAAGGGTGGAAGGCTCGGCCTTATGCCTGGTGTTTTGTTCCACTCTTGCCGCCCTAATTTCCGTCATATCGGTATTATGTTCCCGGATTTTGCGTCCCTAACGCGGTCGGGTGATTTATGGGACCCCCTTGAAAGTTTGCTTTGAATAAGACTCCTCCAGCAAGGCCCAACATTGGTTTTACCATGCCTCACCTACGCCCTTTTTCCCTTGGGTTTCCGGAGCCCAAGGGTCATCTTTATTTTAGCCCCCCCCCCCTCCCGGGCCAGTGCTCCTTCGAGTGTTGGTCCGAAACGGGCAGACTGCGGGGCCACCACGGGGCAACTCGAGGGCTGGTTTTACTCGTAGGCTGACCTATCCGGTGTGCCCTGAGAACGTGGTACGTGCGACTCCTATCGGGATTTGTCGGCTCCTCGGGCGGCTTTTGCTGGTCTTGTTTTATTCTTTGTCGAAATGTCTTGTGGCGGGATTCCGAGACTGGTCGGGTCTTCCCGGGGAGAAGGAATATCCTTCGTTGATCGCGAGAGCTTATCATGGGCTAAGTTGGGACACCCCTGCAGGGTATAAACTTTCGAGAGCCATGCCCGCGGTTATGTGGCAGATGGGAATTTGTTAATATCCGGTTGTAGTAAACTTGAAGCAAACTCTTCTAAAATACACCAACCGTGTGCGTAACCGTGAGTGTCTCTTTTTCGGGGTTGATCGAGAGGAGAACACGGTTTTACGGGTTATGTCGGCGTAAGTAGGAGTTCAGGATCACTTCTTGATCATTACTAGTTGACGACCGTTCCTTTGTTTCTCTTCTCGCTCTCATTTGCGTATGTTAGCCACCATTTTATGCTTAGCATTGCTGCAACCTCACCACTTTACCCCTTCCTTTCCCATTAAGCTTTGCTAGTCTTGATACCCATGGTAATGGGATTGCTTTGAGTCCTCGTGGCTCACAGATTACTACACCAATTCTGCAGGTACAGGTTTGCGATGATCATGACGTGAGAGCGATGTTTGCTTGCATTGGAGTTCTTCTTCTGCTTCTTCTTCGATCAGGGGATAGGTTCCAGGTCGGCAGCCTGGGCTAGCAGGGTGGATGTCGTTTGAGCTTCTGTTTATGTTTCATCCGTAGTCTGATGTTGATCTTGTATATGAGGTGTTGTTGTATTCATGTGGCATTGTATGCCTTATGTATGTATCTCCATCTATTATGTAATGTTGATGTAATGATATCCACCTTGCAAAAGCGTTTCAATATGCGGGTCTATCCTTGGTGGGACCTTCGAGTTCCTTTTGGATAGGGTCGCATATTGGGCGTGTTTAACCGATATGGCCCTTTACACATATATCCATGCATATGTAGTGTAGCTCCTTGCTTGCAGTACTTTGGATGAGTACTCACGGTTGCCTTGTTCCCCTTTTCCCCTATCTCTACCCGGTTGCTGCGACCGAGACGATGGAGCCCAGGGCCGAAGGCCACCGTCGATGGCGACTACTACCTTTGGGCGCCTACTACTACGTGCAGCCCGGCCGGCGGCGATCGGGAGTAGTTTAGGAGGATCCCAAGCAGGAGGCCTGCGCCTCTTTCGATCTGTATCCCAGTTTGTGCTAGCCTTCTTAAGGCAAACTTGTTTAACTTATGTCTGTACTTAGATATTGTTTCTTCCGCTGACTCGTCTATGACGAAGCACTTGTATTCGAGCCCTCGAGGCCCCTGGCTTGTATTATGATGCTTGTATGACTTATTTATGTTTTAGAGTTGTGTTGTGATATCTTCCCGTGAGTCCCTGATATTGATCGTACACATTTGCGTGCATGATTAGTGTACGATTGAATCGGGGGCGTCACAGCGGCGGCTCCGTGTCGTAAAACGCGATGAAAATTTCTCTCTGATTTTTTCTCCCCGAACGTGAATATATAGAGTTGTAGTTGAGGTCGGTGGAGGTCCAGGGGGCCCACGAGATAGGGCGGCACGCCCCCTGTCTCGTGGACAGGCCCTGGGCCTCCTCGTCTTGATTCTTTCGCCAAAAATTCTTATTAATTCCAAAAAGTGCCTCCGTGGATTTTCAGGACATTCCGAGAACTTTTCTTTTCTACACATAAAACAACATCATGGCAGTTTTGCTGAAAACAGCGTCAGTCCAGGTTAGTTTCATTCAAATCATGCAAGTTAGAGTCCAAAACAAGGGCAAAGTGTTTGGAAAAAGTAGATCGTTGGAGACGTATCAGCCCTACACGCCCTTGACCATGCCTGCCACGACTCTTCTACACGGAGGTTGCAGACTACATTCCGGAGGACGCCGTGCCACGACCTGGCCGCCCCAGCTGTCGAGAAGGTGTTTAATGCTGGCTGATCGCCTCGAGGAGTTCCGCAAGCGCTTCCCCACCTTACAGCTCGAGGACGAGCTGTTTGTGCAGGCGGGGAGAAGTGTTATAGCCGGTTTAGCTAGGCCCACCAAGCATCTTAGCGCACAAGGTATCTTAGGTTAATTCTTATACAAGTTATCTTAGGTTAATTCTTATGCAAGTTATCTAGGTTATAAATATAGGCTGTAAGACTCTTTTTGGAATTAAGCAATAAGAATATTATCTCTATTGCCCGGCTCCCAAAGGAGCCGGAACCCTAGCCGCCCTCTGCCCTTGCGCCGCTGCCGCCACCCTCCTCTCCCGCGACGGCGCCCAGCCGTCGGTGCGGCCGCTCATCGCCACGCCCAGCCCCCTCCTTCCCTTACCGCTTACGCCCCAGGCCTGGTAGGGTACAAGTTCCTACCACAAACAAAGCTTCTTACTTGTTGGGTCCAAATCAAGGAATTCTAGCTACCAAAAAATTCAAGTTGGATGCAAGATGAAACCTCCAAACATCAGCCTCACTGGTGCACACCAGCTTATAAGCTCACGTATTGCATTTATATTATACAGAATAAACACACCGGCCTACCACCAGTCAAGTTCAAAATAATGTACTGATTAACCAAGCTTATGATGACTTGCCAACAGTTCGAAAGTGAACTGCAGTCTAGTGTTTATTCCACTTGTAAGTAGAACATGATGCAAGCGAAGACCCTACAAGTAGAATTTATTCACTGGCCTGGTGTATGTAAAGCATCCACTTTTGACATATTGGGAATATGCACTAACGCCAACTGCCATTATTCCCTTTATGTTCAGAACAAGGATGTTGGTATTTATAGGTAGTTCCTATTTTTCATATTATACATACTGGGTCTTGTATTCTAAAATTGAAAAGAACCACCAAAGAATGGTTAATGTAGCCAACAGATGAAAGGCAAGTTAACTCATCGGGTGATGTGGATCGGCAAGCATGGGAAAGAGGACTCTAAATATGAGTGATTCTCTTGCCTGCAGGAAGATAATGCAACAAATATGAGTTATAACAGTGGCACACTGCCAAACACCAGAGACAAGTCTTGGTCCAACATAAGCACTAATGTTTCTTATCAGGCAAAGTTCTATAGTACTCCCTCCATCCCAAATTACTTGTCTTAGATTTGTCTAGATATGGATGTATTAGATACGTGGTAATACATGTTAATTAGTGAGTCTAGTTGAAAACCACACTAAAAAGGTTACAAGGAAACAGGTTGTTCACATACTTCAGATGCGCTTGTGAAGGTCCACTTCAATTGATTTGTTTTTAGATGAGGAATGGCATGGTGGGCCTGTACTTGGCAATTAGCCTGCAAATACTCTATACGACATAATATATGAAGCAATTTCTATTAAACTACAAGATGAGGTGAAGCCCCTATAAGAAGAAATACTCCTTTTCTCCTATCCAGATGAGGTGAAGCAAATGATGACTGAAGCCTTAACTTTAATAGCAGCCCGCACCTAGCAAATAGGTAGTGAACTATTTTCAGACTTAAGTGTCCCAGACATATAATCAATAAATGGAAGACATAAATTGTTCCCCTGTAAACACTAACAAAAGGTTGGAAAATGAAAAGAAACAAAATACGCACCGGATAGGAAGCAATAGACTCCAAGTGGATCATGGGTTCTCCCACGTATTTCATGGTTCGCTTGAAGTAGAAATCCTCGTTGAAGACCTTCTCAGCCTGTGAAATAATTCATGAAAATATATCACCAACTATGAAAAGAGAAAATGCAGGAAGGAGTGAGTTTGCATTAGATTCCATTAGAGTGACAAGGATATACTTGTTGAGAACACATTTAGGGGCTGTTCGTAAGAATAGTATTTGTCTGTAACATTTTGTTAGTATTGAAGTGTGATTTGAACTACAAAAGGGAACCTATCAACAAATGCCCTCCCAAACAGGCATGTGTTTATGAAGAGAACATATAGACCTCCAAAAGAAAGTTCACCCCAGCACAAATTTTGTCTACCGTTGAAATAGTCTCAACTGGATACAACCCACGGAGAGTCTCAGCACCAAGGCTTCCAGCCATGTTGCACTTGTGCAGAGCAGACTTCTGAAATAAGAACACTTAAAGAACGAACAAAGTAGTACTCCATAGAGAAAAATATATGTTAATTACTATCAACGTTAGGAATATTTTCCAAAGTATGAAGTGCAAACAAACATGTGATATTCAACAAAATATCAATATAAAAAATTCAATCTGTTGGGAAAGATGGCACTGTGAAGTAGTACACTCTAAATATCGACATAGAGTTACTTACTTGCCGCACATCTTCTGCATGCCTTGTATAAGAAAGAGAGGAAGTCAGTCTTGTTTGGAGCACCCATTTTTTCATAACCTGAAAGTGGCGCATGCTCATAAAGTCATATAATGGGTTACAGCAAGGAGCCCCAGTTTCACAAAAAAAATAACATGTAAAGTCTAGTCGCCAAGTTAATACAAGGAGCAAGAGAGATTCTTGGGAGGAGTTCTGTCGTGGAATTGTCACGGCAGATGTCCTTAGTGTCAGGACTTAGTCGCGAGGCCAACGCATCTATGTGGTAGCTTGAGAGGGGTTGAGCGGAATCGAGAGACATAACACAAGACAGGGATTTAGACAGCTTCGGGCCCCGAGAAACATCATCCGGTAAAAACCCTACATGTTGTTTGAGGCTAGGTCTCATTATCATCACGAGGGAGTCGCCGTAAACCAGCTCTCCTCTTTGTGTCTAGCCCTAAGATTGTTTCTTCTTGCTTGTAGCTTGTCCCTCTTTGGGGAGCCCTGCCCCTCTTTATATATGTTGAAGGGGCGGGTTACATGTAGAGTCCTATTAGGATTAGGACTAGTCTATCTCTAATACAAACCGGATACAAGTCCAGGTCTTAACTCCTTGTAAGACAAATATTCCTTATGTCTTTCCTCTTAAACCGCCCACCGTAGTTGAACCGGCCTTCATGAACCGCCGGTCAGACCACGAGTCTTATCGCTCCTCGACCCGCTTTGCGGATTACCAATGAACCGTAAACGCGAATTAGCGGTGAACCGCCAAGTGTCAGCGGGTTCTTCAGGTAAACCGCCAAGTCCGGCCGGTTTATACTTCCGGCCGGTTTACGCCGCGGGGTATACCCCCGACAAGTTCCTTACATCTTTATCCTCGTCAGACAGCGTAGGCATGTCGATATGGATCTGGGAGCAGTGCAATGTGAAGGCATAATAATTACAAAAAAATTCAAAAATAATAATAGCGCCAGGTCTGTTACCTATGATCAGGAACTACCAATACCAAAATTAGATACCAATAAACAAACAACAATCAATCAATTGTAATAAGAATGAACAAACAACAGTCAATCGTGCCATATAAACATGTAATATCTCAAGGCAACAAACATCAATCAATCAGCCTACATGGTTTTTACCTTCTCAAGGCAATCAATCAAATAACAAACAACAATCCATCTCAAGGCAATCAATCAAAAAAAACAATCCATCTCAAGGAAATCAATCAAACAACAATCAACATTCCATCTCAAGGCAATCAATCAAACAACAACAATCCATCTCAAGCCAATCAATCAAACAACAAACAACAATCCATCTCAAGGCAATCAATCAAACAACAAACAACAATCAATCAATCGTGCCATATGGGAACATAAGCAAAGCATGATAACAATAAACAATTGAAAAGAACAACATCAGAACAACCGTAAGAGGCAAGAAAAGGATTCTCTGCATCAAGGATGGGAGCACACACGCCTGCCGGTAGAACAAGAATTGATAGAGGGCAACCAGAGTATCAAGCGCATGCTTTGAGATATGAAAATAACCAACAAACTACGCAGGTGATGGAACAGAGGGAACGATTTGACACTACAATTTCCAAAACTAGAACCGATCGTTCCTGCAACCGTCGCCCCGAAACGCAGGATCGTTAGATAACAGAAGCGCACGCACAAGTAAACGCAGGAACCATCGCCCCACCGTGAACACGAAACGTGGGAACAGAAGTTTTTTAAACAGAATTTAGTTTGCAAACCAGACTGACCGACCGCTCGCCCGCCCGATTCCGCCCAGAGTCGCAGGGGCGGAGACACCTGACGAGACGGGCCCAAGAACACGCGAGAGCATCAGGGAGACAGCGAGGACAAGCAAAATCATATCACGAGCGACTCTAAAGTGACGAGGATGAGTAAATCAAACCAGACGAGATTTTTCTATCTAAACGGGCGAATCTAGGACGAGCAAAATCAATGGAATCAGAAATACTTCAAGACAGATGAATTGATTACGAGTAAAATGACAAATCAGGCGCGATTCTTCTAATCTAAACGGACGAATCAAGCGGGGACGGGCAATATAAAGTCAGAGGCGAGAGGAGAGGGAATTGGGGACGAATTGCCTCACGGGCGTGAGAGGAGAGAGAGCCTGAACCGAGGGCAGTGCCTCACCAGACGCGAGAGGAGGAGAGGTAAGCCATTCATACCTAAAAAATACTATATGTTTCAAGTTGGCAACAGCGGTTGTCTCTCATCAGTTCCAAGCCGATGGCTAGCCTGAAATGACATGAGCATCTTTATAACGTGACTGTGATGCAAATGATGTTTTTATTATTCTTGAAGCAAGAAAAGTAGCTTACCTCATCAGCAGCACCAGTAGTCATATTTACAAATGATGATTCAGATGACCTGTTATGTAATAAGCATCATATGAGTCAAAGATACTTAGAAATCAGCTTATGATCATAACAGCACAAGTAATTATTCATGTGTATATGTTATCAAGGAATCAAGGATTCAGTATAAAAACAAGTCAGACAAACTGATCAAAATTCAAACTCTGACCATTTGAAAGCATAGAAACTTACCGATGATTTATCGTCCAGCAACTCCAATAATTCACCTGGTTTGTCGCCTTGACTTTAGCTATAGGTGAGAAGAACTAAGACAAATGGAAATTAGCAAACATCCCACCATTTGTATTCCTCGGAGGAGGAAAAAAATGCATTTCAGGAAACCATAAAAATAAAACAATCAAAAGAATACCTCTCTCGACATTGCTTGCCTATACATCCACCCATGGCATACTTCTGTGTCCAGGAGCATATCGTGGGCTAGTACTTGGCCCAATCATTCTTGTACATGTGAGCGATCTCAGGCACCAGAGGATCATCGGGGTTGGGGTCCGTCGACGAACAGTTATTGAGGAGAACACATTAATGAGGCGGGTAAATGTTAGAGAAATGTAAATGAAGAATTTTTGTGATATTAAGTTGCTGAAGGAACCATGCTCATATCAGCAACAAGCTTTAAGAAAAAATGGAACAACCAAGCTAGGAATGCAGATCATTACCTTCGATATGGTCAAAGCCGGGATTGACTGTTCCTTGAGAATGTCAAGGCAAATGTTGTCGTTGTTGTTAATGTTTGGGTGGAACACCTTGGTGCGGAAAGAGACCTCAAATATGTTCATGTCTGAATGTCAGAAGAAAATTGATAAGATAGCAAGCAGCAGCAAACTATTTGTTTGAGGACCCCCAAGATATTTGTGTAACATCAATTCCAATATCATAGAATCAATATGAACTCTTTTTTTTACAAAGGTTAGCTCTTTACACCGGAAATTACCTTCGGGGGCTTGAAGGGATAATCCGGTGGGAAATGTATGTTCACCAAAAATAGACCATCCGTAAACAGGCTGTCCGAGGATCCCATGATAGTGGCCTGCCAGCGGAAAATGTCCTCACCTACAGGACCTACCCGAATAAAAGGAAAGTAATACAGTATTATGCAACAGTCAGACAAGCATTTGTATGAAGCCAGTCAAGTATGAGTAAGAAACAAGTCATATTTGCTGCGAGATCAAACAGCGGCCAGCTTTAGTTATGTGTGAGCAAGTTCAGAATTAGGCATGAAATTATATTATCAACGGTTATCCATCATATACACGTCCAGTACAATGATTAGAATAATTCAAAGTTCATTGATCTTAATTCAAGAGGTTAGTGGAACCAACTGTTGTATTAAAAAACATCAACTCATCAAGGAGGCCAGGACATCCCTGAAGCCACTTATTCTTCACAAAAACACAGAACATCAGATTTACACACATTATGAATGCTAAAGTTGCTTCGGTAATTATATTTCTTCCTGTATGCATTGATAGACCAAGGAAAACAGGTGACCATTACAACCCCACCTACTATAACATAGGATGGTACCATTCATGTTTCTCAAATTAGATTTACACAACATTAATCTTCGAGTATGCATTGATAGACCAAGGAAAGCAGGTGATCATTGCAACCTACTAAAACAGAGGCCACTTTTGACAATTCTCTCTATTGATCAGGCTAGTACTGTTTGTGTTCCTTAAATCAGATTTAGACAACACTACCAAAGATAAAGTTGCTTCAGTAATTATATTTATTCCAGTATGCGTTAATAGACTAAGGAAGACAGGTGACAATTGCCACCTCACCTCCTAAAACATAGTTCACTCTCAAAAATTCTCCCTATTGATTTGGTTGGTACAGTTTATGTTTCTTAAATAGTCTAGTCCATGCCTAACAGATTAGATTTGTACTGTTTATGTTTCTTAAATAGTGCTAGTCATGCCTAACTGTCCATATAAACTGTGAAGTCCTTGGCGATTTTAATTTCTTTTGGTTATGGCATCTATGATAGCATATAGTGCTATAGGGTGGTGCATGTTCTGCCCATGTGGTACTGCCTGTAAACTGTAATAAGGTTGGCATACTTTATAACCTAACAGAGCAAAATCCAAGGGTTTTTTAATGACCTGTTCATAAGCAGTATTCTCCACCAATAAATCCAGCAAACCTAAAAGCACTGCGAGAGCACAGCTAAATAATCGACAACCTAACCCCCATAACCAGTAACAACAGTTAACAACTAGATCACGCCAACGACGCGCTCATCCAGACGCAATACAATCGGGGCAAGATCTAGACGGAATCAAACGGGGCAGAGGGGAATGACCTGCGCTGAGGTGGGAGGGTCCTTTTACCAGTCCTTGCAATGAGACCATTTTGTTGGTCCATACTTGCTTACAAGATCAATAATTTTGTCATCTTCCTGTAGAAAAAATATCATAATCATAAATATAACTATAAAATATGCAAAAGGTTTTTTTTTTCAAGCAAAATGAGGAGTGCAGTGCCAAACCTCTTGAGTCCAAGGACCTTTGATGAGTTCAGGGTTAAGAACCTTCTGCCATGGATGTAAATATTGTACCTCTATCCACTGGTGGAAAAAAGGCCTTTGGTCGCGGTTCGCAACTGCCATTAGTCGCGGTTGCGCAACCGCGACCAAATAATCGCGACTAAAGCCCCCACCTTTAGTCGCGGCTGCTTAAGAACCATGACTAACGGCCCGTCCACGTGGGCGCCAGGCGCCGTCAGGCGGAGGACCTTTAGTCGCGGTTCTTCTGCCAACCCATGACTAAAGCCGCCACAGGTTTAGGGTTTTAGCCCCCCTAAACCTGTTTTCTGTTTAATTTGTATTGTTTTATTTCTTTTGTGCTTTATTTTAATTTTGAAGGAGTTTCATATATTCTCACGGTACTACATACATGCATATGAATGTACAATTTCAAATAAATTTGAAATTAGAACCAAAAAGAATTCAAGAGGAATATACAATATATATTCAATATCATCGGATGACCATATACAATTTTGAACAAGTTTCCATACATGATTTAATGCATATAAAGTTCTACGTCCTCGTAATAGTGTTCTCCTTTAGGATGGAGGACTTCCTGCTGAACCATCCAGCTAGTTCCTCTTGAAGTGGTCGGAAGCGAGCTTACGGACTAAGCATCCACCGGAGGTTATTCCTCTGAGCATTGGTATCACTCGGAACCCGCTCGAGAGGTGTATCTCGGATCATCTCACGAACATAGTATCCACATAGATTGGTCTCCGGTGGCTGAATATCCCCGGCATTCTTAGCCTTTGACCTTTTGAATTCTAGCTCTTTTTGAATTCACCGACCTTTGTATCTCTGAACCGTCTCCAAACCCTACGAGGCAAAGAAAATTAAATGAACAAGAGAGTTATTAGTTACTTGATATTAGGAAATGAGCGAAATAGGCCGATCGATATAGGCGCAAATGAATGAAAATAATTACTTCTGCAGCATTCTTCTCATGTCGCCCCAAAGCTTTGGATCCATATTGAGGAGAGTCGTGGGCGAGACATTACGAGGTGTTAACTTTAATTACTAGCAGAATCCGGTGGAACCTGCGGACACGATACATGCACGCGATCGTCATGCATAACTCATCGATTAACGGCCACATACCATGCATGGAGTAAACAAAAGAGAATGTGCTCAAGACAGAAACACTCACCCAAAATGGTAAGGAAATAGAATATCACTTTTGAGTTCACGCTTTGTAAGAAAGCGCCACAGGTCTGCCTCCACGTCGGTGAGGTGATGCTCCAACACATGTCCATTAACGATGTGTGGGTCAATGAACCCAACATCATGGATGTTCCTTACTCTGCATTCCTTAATCTTCATTCTGCATGTATAATAAGCGGACACAACAATATAGTTAGGACATATATATAGTGCAGGCAATATGAGCGAGATGGGGTAGAAATTAATAAATCACTTACGAGCGTAGCAACCGATGATAGATTTGTCGAGCTCGCGCAGATTGAAAAAGCTGGAACAATTCACTCAGTTCAATTTGTACATAGTAATGTTTGAAGTGATGCTCATGTCTAACTTCCGCATAAATATATTCTTTGGCGTTTTTATTTTTATGTAACCCTTGTACCATTTCAGCAGACCTTTCATTTGTGGAGGTAGATCCTTTTCCTGCGCAGGCTCGTCGAGAGGCCCATTCTTGACATATGTAATTACTACCTCCTTCACTGGCGCCTCATCAAGGCCTAACAGTTCACGAAAAGTAATACCTAAGTTGGCCGCTTGTTCTCACGGCACTCGTTACGGTCAATCCCTGTCTTTGCCGCAGCTTGTATGATCTCGGGGCATCCGGACAGAAGGCTTCCACTATAAGCGGGGCAATCGATTGTTTACTTTGTTCCCGAGCTGGGCAACTTGTTTCCGCTTTTTTACTTCGGCCTTCTCCGCTCTTTGTTCTCCTTGAACATGAGTGCCTGCCTGCGAAGTTCACGTGCATAGTCGTTAGGCAGATTCTTGGCTTGGGACGGTGTGCTCAAAAATGACTTAGCCCACTTCTTTTGCTCATCGAGAAAATCTTGGCTTGGGCTCGGGCTCTCTTTTCTTCTTGCAGTCCGCCTTCCATTTCTCCAAATCAGCAGCGTGACGCGTCGACTTCCTCGGCACTACGTTCCCAAGGCCTTGTGGGGAGAGGCTTGATGATGGCTCCGGTACCTTTGTGGTCTTAGGTACATAAGGGTCCGGGTTAATAATCGAGGACTATACGCTTCTTTGCGGAGGTGGATTGGGGCGGCGTCGATCACCCGCCGGACGAGGAGGCGGCGGTGATCACCCGCCGGGACGTTGTGGGACTGGGGGCGGCGTCGGTGGCGTGGCGGAGGTGTAGGTGAACCGCCACCACCACCACCACCACCACCGCCACCGCCACCACCACCACCGTAGGGGGTGGACTTGTTGTCCTTGGCGCCTCGCACAGAAACTTGATAAACTTCTTTTGCCATAGAATGAAATGGCGCTTGACATCTCCAAGTCTTTTCTCCCCTTCAGGTGTAGCAATGTCAATCTCCAGGTCCTCAAACCCTTGGACTATGTCCTCCACCGCGACACGAGCATAGCCATCTTGAATGGGGTTGTTGTGGTGGAGTGCTCGAGTAAACATGGTAAAGCACTGCCGATGGCTACCTTCATGGACATGTTCCCGATAGGATAATACAGATGACATTCTTTCATCTCCTTTATATATCCCCACGGGTAGCGAGGAGGCTCCGGTGCAGTAATTTCGACCACCGTGAGGCTCCGGTGCAGTAATTTCGACCACCGGAGGCTCGGTGCAGTAATTTCGATCGTCGGTGCATCTGCACCAGCCGGTGGGGCCTCCGTGGAAGCCACGCTGCTTCTCCGCTGCTGGCTTCCGAGATCCATTGGATGATCTTCATGCTGCACCGAGCTGCATCTCTTTCGACTACTAGTACACTCATGGTTTTCTTCATCACATCCATTTCCGATGCCAACAGCGCCACAACATCTGATTCCCGATCCATCTTTCTCTTACGGCTTACGTAACGCCGCGGGTCATCGTTACGGTGGAACCCTATTTTCCACGGAATGTGCCCCATGCCTCGTGCTACGTCCTCCGTGTTCGGGATTCCCGAGGGCTTTTGTCGGTAGCGTCGTTCTCTCTGTTGAACTTGATCTTCCCTGTTGAGCATCCTTCATTGCGTCAATAAGGGCTTGGGTGGGTTTAATTAATTTGCCCGGTAAACACACTCCCCTGTCTCCGGGTTCGGCGTTCCCCATGCCCGTACCACCAGCTTTTGGCCCTTGGGTCCCATCCCTCCGTACTGGGCCGGATTCCTCGCGCCCTCAGCTCGTTCTCCATCTTCTCCAACCTAGGCACCCAAATGCGATACCCTCCTGGCCCCATAACATGATTGTACTCCTTCTTAGCCGCATTTTCCTTTTTTTTTCGATATTTGAATGAACTGCTCCGATTTCTTTTGCTTCACAAATTCTGGCCAATCATGTTTCAGTTTCTCATATTGTCCTTTGAAATCCAGTCTTGTTACGCTTGACAAAGTCATGGGCTAGATTTTGCTTGAATTTCCGGAATCGTCGGCCATCTTATGAAGAGCGAACTGTTTGACTAGCCTCCTCCTCTCCTTGTTTTCCTCAATCTTGTTACCCTCCTCATCGAATTTGTTGTATTCGGAGGTAGAGCGAAATGTTCCATAAGCTTCTTGAAGCAATCTTTTTTGTTCTCTTATCGACAAAAGTGAAACCATCAATTCGTGCCTTCTTTGGCTCATTCCACTCCTGGGCGGTGATCGAGGCGTTGTCTCTAACAATGGCTCCGCATTGGTGACAAACTTGGTGGCGTTCTTGCGGGGCTCCGGCCTGCGGTTGCTGTCGACAACCTCGATGGTGCATGTTTCTCCTTGTTTCATCGTCTTGGTTGCGCCACGCTTTGACGGCGTACTCGATTGTTTGACGATCCGGCCGAGGATAAAATAAGAAAGAGAGAGTCGGCGTTAGTACACACATATTTATTCAAATCAGTTAGTTTGTATCACCGGAGGCTCAATGTATATATATACCTCGGCGCGGAGGTGGTTGCTACTTCCATTTGAAGATAAATGCGTTTATCGGCGTTTGTTGGCATCATCTTCTTGTGGCGCCCTTCATCTTCACCGTCAAGGTTCAGATAAGAAGAGATATCATCTTCTTCTTCTCCGGTCGGCACATATAGAATATCGCCGTTTATGATGCCGAACATATGTGCTTCACCGTCCGGATCATAGTTGTCCATAATCGGGTCAGCTCTATCGTCCGCCATTATGTCGATCCTGAAAACATGTAGTAAAAACAAATTAATTAAGTGAAGAAGGGGCGGTGGCGGTGGCGGTGGCGAAAGGCGGTGGCAAAAGGAGGCGAGGAAGGGGTGGGAGAGGGTGTCGCGGTAGAGCGCGAGGCAGAGGCGGCGACAGGCGTCACGGAGAGGGAGGCGAGGACAACACACACGGAGAGGAGGCGAGGACAACAGACAACCACGTCTTCACGGAATGGGCGATATCGGGATGGTCAAAGGGGCTTGCCTGGTTGCTCTGGCAAGGAGAAGTCGTCGTCGGCGTAGTCGATCACCAGCGGCATCGGTCTCGGGGTCTACGGAGAGAAGAGGGAAAAACAGTAAATATACAGCAAGCATATCATCACAAAGCGAGCATTGGCAATATGATGTGCGGGAGTGACCTAACATATGGCTACGATAAAGGTGAAGGGGATTCAACAGGAATGTTTTCCCGGTTAGGACTAATGTCGGATAGAAGACGGAGGAAAGTTCCATGTTCAGATAGTTAGAGGCATCTGACATGTATGTGGGTAGCGTATTCGGGTTCGTCTCGTCGTTCTGAGCAACTTTCATGTATAAAGTTTTTTGATCCGACCTACGGTTTATTTAATATGATTTTTCAAAGTTTTAAACAGTTATTTGGAATTAACAGATTTAAATAAAAGGAAAAGCAGGGTTATGACATCAGCATGATGTCAGCAGTCAACAGGGCTGTTGACTGGGTCAAGCTTCTGGTGGGTCCTGCTGTCATTGACACAACTTAGTTAACAGTTTTATTAACAAATTAACTATTTATAAAAACATTTTATTAGGGTGGGGCCATTGTCGCGGCACGAGCCGCCACCGCGCACGCTGCAGCTTGCACACGGCAAGGGGCTGCGGCCGAGCGCAGCCCGCGACAAGGGCGGCGCTGATCCGCAGCGCCGCCGCTTCCCGCGGCACGCCTGGAGAAGCCAAGGGATGATGCGTCATGGCGGTGGCGAGGAGGCCGGTCGGCGGCGTTGAGGGCGGTCGAGCGAGGCGGCAAGACGAGGTCGGCCAAGCGCTGTAAGCGAGGGCGACGGCGGCGCGCCGAGGCGAGGGCGACGGCGGCGGCGCCGAGGCGAGGGCGACGGCAGGCGGCGTCGAGGGCGAGGGCGACGGCGGGCGGCGTCGAGGGCGCGGCAGAGACGAACAGGCGGGAATCGGAGAAGACGAGAATCCCCGCCTTGTATTTATAGCCCCCCCCCCTTTAGTCGCGGTTGGCGACGAGACCCGCGGCTAAAGGGACCCGTTAGTCGCGGGTCGCCGGCCCAACCGCGACGAAAGGGTTTTAACGAGTTTTGCGTTCAGCGCCCCCACCTTTAGTCGCGGTTGGCGGCGAGAACGCGACTAAAGGTACCCTTTAGTCGCGGGTCGCCTGCCCAACAGCGACTAAAGGGTTTTGTGCTGCCCGCCCAAAAGTTTAGTCCCACCTCGCTAGTTGAGAGAGCTCGAGAGTGGTTTATAAGCGCTGCTGCCCACCTCTCGAGCTCCTCTCAACCGCAGCTTCGGGCCTAATCTGTCACTAGCTATGTGCACTGTGGGCCTACTTGGCCTCCTGCGGGCTGAATCACTGGCCCATGTAGGGTTTCTAGTCGTATTCAGCCGTGGGGGTCCGATGGCGGCACTATTTTTTCCAGTTTTTTGTTTTGTTTTCTGCATTATTATTTATTTTTTGTTGTTTTTGCTTTATTTTTTAATTCTTTTTGCTTTTAGTTTTAGAAAAATTATAAACTTTCTGTTAGTGCCATTAGTTTTCAAATTTGAAAACACTTTTTTGTTTTCTTTGTTGCTTTATTTATTTTATTTTGTTTCTACTTACAACAAAATACTTATTGTTGCTATTTTAGTCATGGTCGCCTGCCCAACCGCGACTAAAGGGTTTTTTAGCGGGTTTTTTTGCGTTCCTTCACCTTTAGTCAGCGGTTGGTCTGGCCAACCGCGACTAAAGGTCATTGAGTTTAGGGTTTTAGCCCCCCAAAACCTGTTTTCTGTTTAATTTGTATTGTTTTCTTTTTAATTTGTATTGTTTTCTGTTTAATTTGTATTGTTTTATTTCTTTTGTGCTTTATTTTAATTTTGAAGGAGTTTCACATATTCTACTGATTACTACATACATGCATATGAATGTACAATTTCAAACAAATTTGAAATTAGAACCAAAAAAGAATTCAAGAGGAATATACAATATATATTCAATATCATCGGATGACCATATACAATTTTGAACAAGTTTCCATACATAATTTAATGCATATAAAGTTCTCGTCCTTTGTATCTCTGAACCGTCTCCAAACCCTCTGAGGCAAATACAAATAATATGTCAAAAATAAAACTAATTCAATTCAATATGTTAAAAATACAAATAATATATCAAAAATTCAGAAAAATAGAACTAATTCATTTCAAAATTCTAAAAATACAAATAATATATCAAAAATTTCAGAGAAGTTCTTCCGGCCTTTGTGTCTTCCCACAAGTTCTTCGGCCAGTCTTCCCGCCATTCTTTCCGCCTATGTCTTCCGCCATTTCTTCACGCCTCTATCTTGGCGTGTCGATGCTCCTTTTATAGGCACAGCGCCGCTTACGCTTTGTCTTGTTCCTCCGACAGGCGTAAATGCGCTACCAGCGTCTGTCTAACCTTTAGTCGGTTGCACCAACCAGCGGGACTAAAGGTTAGATGACCAACTCTGGATTCCTCTTCTTCCCGCCATTTCTTCCCTGTCTTCCGCCTCTTTCTTCCCGCCACTTTCTTCCCGGCTCCTGTCTTCCCGCTCCCATTTTTCCGCCATTTCTCACTACATATATGTAGCCCGGCTTGGCCAGCATTATCACATCTCTACAATCTCATCATCACTCTCATGGCTTCCACCGCACCCACTCTAACCTACCGGCAGGTGGAGGAGCTTTCTTCTCGAACTACCCTTGTCCACCGGGCTACCGCGTCCCCACCGGCTGGAGCCTAAGCGCGGCGGCGTGCAGTCCCTCCGTCCCTCGGTACTGCGCGCAGGCGGCCATCACGAACCACTACTACCTCGACCTCACGCCGGGCAGCGGATGAATCCCGGCATCCCGATAACCAGCATACTTGGGGCGCCTTCTTCATCAATCAGCGTGAGAGGCGCTCGCCCGGTATGAGGAGGGCGGTCTGCCTCACAGGAACTTCCACGAGGCGGCCGTCGGCTATGGTGGTATGGCGGACTCTGCGAGCGTCATGGACTACATCACGGCCGGCGATATCCCCGCCTGCGCTACCCTCGATTCGAGCCACGGCGCCGCCCGACGACAGCGGCGACAGCGGCGGCAGCAGCGGCAGCGGCGGCGGCAACTTAGAAGCGGCGACTACCGATTACAACGACGGCGGCGGCTATGAAGACTACAGTATGCATATTATACGCCTAGGCAGGAGTATGACTAAATCACTCCAAATTTCATGTATCATCAGTGGTATCTCGAATCATTCTAAAATGGACACCAAACACATCACGGGTAATATAATTCACATGATCCATTCAACAAAGTTTGGTACAATAAATTATTACACATCATTTCTTCCCTTGTGTCCCTGCTTGCTTACGATTGTGCCGTATCCATGGAGCATCCTCATCATTTAACTTAATGCTTGGGTCGGTGTTCACTTTGAAGGCGGAATTTCAGCAAACATATTATAATCTTAGACATGTCATCTTGTCCTCCACTCCCACGATGTTTCTTTTCCCTGAAAAGAACAATGTGGCGCTTTGAATCATCGCATGATGTCTTGATCGTTTTCTTATCTTTCCGTTTCCTCGGTTTGCTACTCATGTCCTTCACATAGAAAACCTGGCGACATCTTCGCTAGGGCGAATGGTTCGTCAAGGTAACCAAGATTGTTGAAATCCACCATTGTCATTCCGTATTGCTGGTCCACCTTTACCCCACCTCCTGTTAGCTTGAACCATTTGCACGGAACAAAGGGACCTTAAAGGAGGGTCCATAGTCAAGTTCCCATATCTCCTCTATGTAACCATAATATGTGACCTCTTGCCCATTCTCGGTTGCTGCATCAAAGCGGACACCACTGTTTTGGTTGGTGCTCTTTTTATCTTGGGCGATCGTGTAAAATGTATTCCCATTTATCTCGTACCCTTGGAAAGTCGTTATAATCGAAGATGGTGTCTTGGCCAACATGTACAGCTGATCTACAACATCATTGTCATTCATTAAATGTTTTCTGAACCAAGCTGCGAAAGTCTCCATGTGGGCCTTCCTAATCCAGGATTGAGGCTTCCCACAGTTGTCGAGCGTAAAATATTCTTGTGTTTCTCAAAATGCGGAGCCACCAAGCTGGAATTGGTCAATCTGGTGTGGTGTGCTTCAATCGGAGAATGGCCGTCCATACATATCGTTGATTTCATTCCGATCGTGCCTTTTCCATAGTCTCCCCTCGTGCGCGATCGAGGAAGACCAATCGGCTTAAGGTCAGGAACAAAGTCAACACAAAACTCAATTACCTCCTCATTTCCATAGCCCTTGGCGATGCTTCCTTCTGGCCTAGCGGTTCTGAACATATTTCTTTAATACTCCCATGAACCTCTCGAAGGGGAACATAATGTGTAGAAATACAGGACCGAGAGCGAAAATCTCTTGACTAGGTGAACCAGGAGGTGCGTCATAATATTGAAGAAGGATGGCGGGAACACCAACTCGGCCCGACAAGACATTGGATCACATCGTTCATGTAACCGTGGTAGAACTTCTGGATTGATTACCTTCGAGAGATTGCATTGAGGAATGCACATAGCTTCACAATGGCTACTCGAACATTTTCGGCGAGAGCCCTCAAAAGCAATCGGAAGCAATTGCGTCATAATCACGTGGCGATCGTGAGACTTCAGGTTTTGGAACTTTTTCTCCGCCATGTTTATTATTCCCTTTATATTGGGCGAGAATCGAGGACGGGACCTTCATACTGCTCGGGCATTCAAAAAAAGATGACCTTCTCTTCTTTGGTCGGGCGTATACATACGACCTTGAAACCATTCCGGATGCGGTCATCGTGGTCTTTCAAGCGTTGCTGGTCCTGCCGTGCTTCCTTTGTATCATTTGTCTTCCCATACGCCCAAGAAGCTTAGGAGGTTCACGCAAATATTCTTCGTAACGTGCATCACGTCGATTGCGAAGCGGACATCTAGGACTTTCCAATATTCTAGCTCCCGAATATAGATTTCTTCTTCCACATGGCTGCGTGCCCGTCGGCTCCCTTGAACTGATTGTCCGCGGGACCTTTCCAAAGATGACTTTCAAATCCTTGACCATATCAAATACCTCGGCACCGGTCGTTCGCGAGCTTGACGGTGATCTGCCTTGCCGTTGTAATGCTTGCCTTTCTTTCTTCTTGGATGAATTTTCGGAAGAAATCGGCGATGCCCAAGGTACACGTTCTTCTTACAATTTGGCAAATGTACACTTTCAGTCTCATGTAAGCGGTGCGTGCATGCATTGTATCCCTTATTTGACAGTCCGAAAGGTTACTAAGAGCAGGCCAATCGTTGATGGTTCTGAAAAGCAACGCTCGTAGGTCAAATTCCTCTTGTTTGTGCTCATCCCACACGGACACCACCCCACAGCTGTAAAGTTCATCAACTAATGGCCTTAGGTACACATCGATGTCGTTGCTTGGGTTGCTTCGGACCTTGGATGAGCACTGGCATCATAATGAACTTCCGCTTCATGCACAACCAAGGAGGAAGGTTGTAGATGCATAGAGTCACGGGCAGTGCTATGGCTGGAGCTACGCTTTCGCCAAAAGGATTCATGCCATCCGTGCCAGAGCAAATCTTATGTTCCTTGCGTCGGCTGCAAAATCTTTGAACCATCTGTCGATCTTTCTCCATTGCGTTCCATCTGCGGTGTGTCTCAACTCCCGTCCGACTTACGGTCCTCTTTGTGCCATCGCAACAACTTGGCATGCTCTTTGTTCCTGAGCAGACGTTTCAACCGTGGTATTATAGGAGCATACCACATCACCTTGGCGGAACCCTCTTCACGGGTTTACGGCCCTCAACATCGTCACCGGGGTCATCGCCTCGATCTTATAACGCCAATGCGGTGCATACCGGGCATTCATTCAAATTCTCGTATTCACAGCGGTAGAGGATGCAGTCGTTGATGCATGCATGTATCCATAGAACCTCTAAACCTAGAGGGCGGACAACCTTCTTTGCTTCGTACGTACTGGCGGGCAACTCGTTATCCTTTGGAAACATATTCTTCAACATTTTCAGCAAGTTTTCAAATGTCGAGTCAGCTACACCTGCCTCTGCCTTCCATTTCAGCAAATCCGATGTGCAGCCCAGCTTTTTCGAGACCATCATCGCATCCGGGTACAGCGCCTTTACGTGATCCTCTAACATGCGATCCAAATTCTCCCTCTCCTTTTCAGTTTACTGGCGTCTCCGTGCATCAGCGATGGTCCGACCAAGATCATCAACGGGATCATCACGTGCCTCTTCTTCACCTTCCCCTTCACCTTGACATCCTCCATGAAAGTATCACCGAAATGAGCAAGATAGCTTTCATCGATGAAATCATCCTTCTTCATCTTCTTCCATTATAATCCCTCTTTCTCCATGCTTGGTCCAACAATTATAGCTTGGCATGAAACCGTGCGAAGCGGATGCATGTGAACATCTCTTGAGGAAGAGTAACCCTTCTGATTCTTACAGATAACACATGGACAGATAACAAAACCCCCGGCTTGTTCGCATTAGCCACTACGAGGAAATCTTTCAAACCCGTAGTGAACTTCGCCGGAGAGTCGGTTACCGTACATCCATTGCCGATTCATCTGCATTATTATAATATAAAATATATAATTAACCATCATGCATTTGTTAAACTAACTAGCTAGCTACAAACAATATAAATTAAACAATGAACTACACACATGCATATTTTATCAATGACACATCAAAGGTTCATCAAGTTGCTAACATGATCGAGGAGTGTGGCTCCAACACTTCATGTCATGTTTGTTTCATGCTCTTGGGGCATTTCATCAAACACCTTATGTGCATAAGAGGAACCAAAGCAAACCTACACCCACTTGTGAAGAGAATGGCTCCAAATGGCTAAGTGTTGGCTGCTTTGGATGGGTATATATAGGGAGGGGCTTTAGTTGCGGTTGGCACGGCAAACCGTGACTAAAAAGGTGCCGAAAACCTTTAATCGCGGTTGTCTGGCAAACCGCGACTAAAAACCCTCACGTCTTGACTGCCACCGGCATACAGGCCCAGGCCTTTGGTCGCGGTTCACCTCCAGAACCGCGACTAAAGGTCCCATTAGTCGCGGTTCCTACAGCTTCGCGACTTATGGGGCTGGACGGAAGCCTGTTTTTCCACCAGTGATCCTATCCAGAAAGAGCTCAGCTGCGTAGGTAGATACCGACACAATATGTGAGCTCACCACACTTGCATATACAGAACATCATCCAAGCAAGTATGGCATTACTATATAACTAGCTAAAATGTGGGCTATGCATTCATAAGGTTACCATTACCAGCCATGAGATAAACATTTGTGTAAAATATAGGAACGAGTTAAATTTGAGAGGGATTGTCATCCAAACATATACCAGGTTGATGAGCGATCCATGACTTCAGTAAAACACCAGAAGCACACCATCAGAACAACAGTAATGAATCAAATTAGCCATCATGAAAACATCCATGCAAATAATAGGTGCCAATATCTAAAAACAACAGTCCCAGTAGCAAAATTTGGCTAAATAAACGCTTTGGGACTACAGGCATCAGCATCACTAAATGTAAGGAATGTAAATACGCCTGCGCTATATGCCAACTCAACCCATCAGTGTCCATAGCAACACAATAAAGAGCAAATGTGATATGTCATGTACCTTAAATACTTAGAAATGCATTAGTCCAAGGACTGGACAACAGTAATACCAAAAAGATAATATGGTATCCACATAAGACATAATCACAAAAAAGTTAAGAAAAAAGAATAGTGCAAGGTCTATTACCTATGATCAGGAAGTACGAATACCAAAGTTTGATACCAATCAACAAGCAACAATCAATCAATCAATCAACAAACAACAAACATCAATCAATCAATCAATCAATCAACAAACAACAATCAATCAATCAATCAATCTTAATAACCATATACAAACAGCAATCAATCATGCCATATAAACATGTACCATCTCAAGGCAAATTTGTAGGTTAATAACTTGAATAAAACACACCATGGCTAGTATACTAACACAGAAGCCACATCAGATTTGAATCAGTGATAGTGAACTTCAAAAGGGAACAAAGAACAATAGAAATAAAGTATTGTCGAACATCATGGTAAACATGATTATTGATAAGGAAAAGAAGGGAAAACAAACAGGGAAAAAGGGTGCTCTGATGAGTCGATGCATTGATATGAAAACAAACAGGGAAAACGTGATTATGATGCATTGGATGCCAAATCGGCCACGCAAAGAAGTGGAAACCAAGCAAGTGATTGTTACAAGAGTCAAGCTTTTCTGCGCAGCCTATCATCCTAATTTATGAGCGGGAGAGAAGCCTCACATCACGGTACCCATGGCCTACATGGTTTGCACCCCTGAACACGAACCATATATTGAAACATAAGCAAGGCATGATAACAAGATACAAGTTGAACACACATCATCATATATTGGAACATAAGCAAAGCATGATAGCAAGAAATAAGTTGAAAAGAACACCATCAGAACAACCGTAACAGACAAGAACAAGTTTCACTGCATCTAGGATGGGAGCACACACGCCTGCCGGTAGAACAAGAATCGACAGGGGACGAACAACGCAGGTGATGGAACAGAGGAACGGATTTGACACTGCTCCAATTTCGAAACCACAACCGCACACCGTCGCCCCGACACGAACACGAAGCGCATGATCGTCAGATAACAGAAGCGCAGGAATAGAAGTAAACGCAGGAACAATCGCTCCACCGTGAACACGGAACGCAGGAACAAAAGTTTCTCAAACGGACTTGTTAGTTCGCAAACCAGACGGTGACCCAAACCGACCGACCGACCGACCGACCGCTCGCTCGCTTCCTCCCAGAGTCACAGACCCCCGACTAGACGGCCCCAAGAACACATGCGAGAGCATCAGGGCGACGGCGAGGACGAGCAAGAATCAAATCACACGCGACTCTGAACTGACGACGACGGCGAGGACGAGCAAGTCAAACCGGACGCGCATTTCTATCTAAAGGGTGGAATCGAGGACGAGCGAAATCAATTGAACTCAAACGCGGTTCAGAACAGATGAACTGAGGACTAGCAGAATCGAACAAATCAGAAGCGATTCTTCTATCTAATCTAAGCGACGGAGGAATCGAGCGAGGACGAGCAACATAGAATCAGATTCAGAGGCGAGACTAGGAGATTCAAGAATCGAGGACGAATTGCCTCACCAGACGCGAGACGAGGAGAGGCAAGAATCGAGGACGAATCGCCTCACCAGACGCGAGAGGACGAGAGGCACGAGTCGAAGACGAGCGCGCGCAGCTCGCGCATGACGCCGGTGCCCCCGCCGCCAGTCGCCCGCCACTTGGCCGAGCCCCGCGCCCTCGGGGAGCGGCGCGGCCCCGCAGACGGAGAGGAGAGGGAGCAGGGTGGACTTGGAATTGCAGGCCGGAACGGAGACCACCACGCGGCCAGGACGGACCGAGGATGAAGGAAGGAGGCGAGCGGCGCGGCCCGGACGGAGAGAGGCGAGCGGCGCGGCCCGGACGGAGAGAGGCGGGGCGGGCCGGCCAAAGGGCGGAGCTTTATAGCCGGGGCAGAGGCGGTGGCGGCGGGCGGAGCCTTGTCCTTGCCGAGGTGCGCGTGGCGTGGCTGCGGATATGAGAGGTAATAATAAATGAGGGTGGATCCGGAGTGGGGGCGGCGGCGGAACGGGAGTTTTACAGGCAGCTGATGCCCCTGCGTACCGTTGCCGTGTCTCTTTCTTTCTTTCTTTTTGCTTCAGATTGATTGCGTGGCGAAAACAAATGGGTTCATTTTTTAGCGCTGAAAGTAAATACTAAAAAATATATATAAACGCCACGTTCATATATGCACAGGGAATAAAACATTCCATGTACTCGTTTCATTAGCATCAACTCAAGTGTAATTTTCTTTTTTGCCCAGCTAGAATAGCTTAGGATATGTATCCGAGTTGATCGAAAGCTCGTCTCGCCCGCTCTAGCTTCCGCCGCTTCCCTCCCCTTCACCGCCTCTCCTTCCCTCCCGCTGTTGGTGTAGGTGGCGGCGGGGCATTTCTCCCCTTGCGTCATGACAATCAATATTTGCTTCTTTTTAGTGAAACTTGGGGAGTGTGAGGACGGTACATGCATCAAGTGTAAATAAGGCAGGGGTGGCACCCACCATCAATAAAAGTTCATGGAATTATAAGTCGGTGTAGGAAGGGGTGTGGGGAGGGGCTCGAGGAACTCATAACCTTGAGATTGGACACATTCGTCATGAATAGATGGATAAAATGGCCACCATCGGTGACTGTGCCGAAGATGAGAAATAACAATATAGACGGGTCGCTATAGACGTGGAAACATTTGTTTCTCCCGTTACAATGCATAATCTCCGGATCGGTCCACTACCTTCTTTACATAGCCATAAGTTCGGTCCCATGTGACTTTATTTTGTCAATTTGTCATTTTTTACTTTGTTAATCTTTTGGCTAGGCCATGTGCATCTTAGTTTGCAGAGACCGGGTACGGCTCATCATGTGTTTTTGTATCCGCTTGATACTACATTACGTGTTAATAAAACTGTCATTTATAAAAAATACCATTGTCAAGATACATCGCTCCTTATTCTGCGCGGGATTTGGGAATTGCTCCACAACATAGTGTATGGTTAGGTGAAGGGGAGTTTGTGCGCCAAGAGGTTTCAGAGGACTGGGAATCCCAGGACATGGTCGCTCAGGGTAGTGCTCTTAGGGCTTGATGGTGGTAGTTACTCCCTCCATCCGAAAAACTTGTCCTCCAAATAAATGTACCTAGCACCAAGTTAGTGTTAGATACATCAATTTAATTATTTAAGAAACAAGTTTGGGACTAGCTTTTTCAAACGAAGGGAGTAGCTTGGTAGACTCATGAGACCATGGTGCGACTTGCCGGTGCTCTCTGACCTGGAAATTGGATTGATGTTCAGGGCATCCACCATCATCACCATCAACATTGAGAATGTGGGTTGGGGAATCAATGAAACTCTTGACATGTTTAGTTACTCGACAACAAGCGACAGATGATCTCTTATCCGATACCATTCCACCAAAGTAAGAAGAATTGTTTGGTCAAGGCGGCGATCAGTGTCAACACATGGAGTCACAACATCAATCCCCTTTCCGATGAGCTTTTCCTATCTTATTTTGCATGCCGGTCTTTGGGATCGGCTAAAACATCTCACCAGACTACATACATCAGGTGAGCTCGTCTCGAAGTGGATCGCGAGTGGATCTGAACGAGTTTTCCTAGGACTTTCGGGGAAACGTAATTATTAAGCTTGTTCCAAACTTAAGCGAGTACTTACGGAGCACGGTGGCAATTCCTATTGTGCGGCAGGACATTGGGGAGCCAAACAAAGCGCACACCCTCCCCCCACCCCACCCACCCGCGCGCTTTTGCCTGGCTCACTTTGCGTTATTAGACTGTATGTTCCCACTGTTTATGGTCGTTTTTGTTCCTGTTTTTGTGTTTTTATACGTTTTTTTCCGGGTTTTGCTTATTTTCATTTTCTATTTTCTTTCATTTTTTAAAGCATACAATTGTTTGAATTCATGAACATTCTTTAAAATTAGGAACATTTTAAAAATCCATTATGTTTTCTTAAACACTGGGAGCATTTTTCAAAATAAAAGAATATTTTTTTGAATTACTGAACATTTTTTGAAATCAGAGAACATTTTAGATTCTTGAATATTTTTTGGAATTTTGGAACATATTTCGAAATCAAACAACAATTTTGAATTTGTTATATTTTTTATTCAGCAACTTGTTTTGAAAGGAACATTTATTAAATATGTGATTGTTTTTTAAAAAATATGACAGCATTTTATGAAATCCAAGAATAATTTTTGAATTCCTCTAAAAAGTTTAAAATTCAGGAATGCTTTTTAAATTCATGGTTTCAAAATTATTCATGTAATTTAGAATTCACGAACATTTTTGAATTTCTGAGCATTGTTTTTTACTTTTTTGAGAAATTATTTTAATAGGAAACTCCTAGCAAAACCATCATCCTCCGATCTGGAGGCGCACGGCTGCGTAGATCGAGTCTTGCCAAACATGGCGTCGAGCACAGCCCTGCCTAACCACGCCGTGGGAACGTCTTGCCGGCAAGAAAAGCGTGCACGCATCGCTGGGATCGCCGCCGACCCTAACTGGTAAGCGGAGTTCCTGTTCCGCCGATCAACGCCAAAAAATATTTCTTCTCGCCTCATGGGACTCCAGCGTGCTATATACGCGGTTTGCAGGAGAGATTGGGCGGGCCTGACCGCCGGGCCGGCAGGCCTCATCGCCGAGCGCGTCCTCGCGGATGACGTCGCGGACTACCTACTCCTCCGTGCGGTGTGCCGGACCTGGCGGCGATCTGCCACGTCCCCGCATGCCCACGGCAGCCTGGACCGCCGGTTCCATCCCCGGCGGTGGATCATGCTCCCACAGACCTTGGGCACCGTCCGGAAGCGCCGCGACTTCCTGAACGTCTCGACCGGGGAGCATATTCAGGTGGACCTCCCGGAACTCTGCTACCAGTACGTGTTCGGGGCCACCTCCGATGGCGGCCTCATTGTGCTGTGCGACAAGCGCATCTACGTCGTCCGCCTCCTCAACCCGCTCACCCGGCAGTTGACCATCCTCCCTCCGGCAAGCACGCTGTTGTACACGGCGAGCAGCCAAACGCGTACCAGCGGGTACACGCTCCAGTTCCTACGTGTGTTGGGAGCCGGCCTCGCCGACGACTCGACCGTGGCCCTCCACTTGGACGCAACTTGGCTGGTCACCGCCAAGCCTGGCGATAAGCAGTGGACCCGGTTGCACATCGGCTACGGCGACAAGACCAGTGCATCCTCGCCGTTCGCGGGCCGCTTCTACTGCGTCACCAGGAAGGCCATCATGGTAGTAGATACCACCCCAACCGCAGACAATCAGGCGCCGCAGCTGGCAGTGGCGGCTGAACTGGGCTATCTAGGCTCTATGCGGTTGTACGACTGGACCGTGAAACTAGTGGACAACGGCGGGAAGCTGATTCTTGCGCGCCGGATCTCGTATGACAAAAACAACATATCTCGGAAAGGTTATGAGGTGTACCATGTGGATCTGGAGGCGAGGATCACCATACCAATGCAGCAAGGGCTCGGCGGACGCGCCTTGTTCGCCGGCACGGGCAAACTCGGGCCAGGGCCTGCTCTCTTGTTGCCCGCCGGGTTGTTCCCTAATATCGATGCTGACACCGTTTACTGGTGTAATGGCTACCTCGCTGGCCCACCAAGAATTCTGGCCTACAGCATCCCTTACGGTGGTGCCAGATCATGCAGTGTCATTGAGCCATGTCGTCTCCTAAATGGCTGCGTCCGCCTCCAGCTCGATGTCAGCGCCATTGAGTCAGTGTCCCTCTACGTCTGTGCTTCAAAGATCATCAAAAAGCAGCAGCACCGCAGCGAACGGCTGGCGCTGAGGCGCTACCGTCAACAGATGTGTTCACTAGATTAGTGTAACATGGGTGGCCAAAGCCAATAGGGGTGCTCAATTTCTTATTACCCTCTTTGTTTTCTACTTCTTATAACAACCCTCATTAGTTATACAATAAGAGCTACTCTATGGTTGAAGCTCAGTTTCTTACGATCCCGCTTGGATGCACTAGTGTCAAAAACGCTTTTATATCATACTAGGACAAAGAGAGTACTAGAGTTGATACTTTAATGTCGACTGCAAACCTGCTAAGTCAACCTTACGGTTGGGGCTGGCCGGCAATTGTGATTTCACTCGCTAAGGCAAGGTGAAGATGTATTTGATGCAAGGGCGGTTGTTGGAGGCAGCACATCCAAGAAGAATAGTGAAAAATAGTTACGATTGGCTAGCAGAATCAAAATTGATCAAGCGGCCTTGTTGGATTCCGAGTTATTTTGATCGGTGTCTTCGTAGCTCGACAACCTTAATATGTGGATAACGAGGGAGTCAAAATTGATCTAGCGGCCATGTCAGATTCTGAGTTATTTTGGTCGGTGTCTTCGTAGCTCGACAACCTTAATAGGTGGATAATGAGGGGAAAATTAGTATCATTAATGTTTTTTTGTGAAAAAGTACTTTATAATATATTTTTGCTATTTCTGAGCAACGTAATCACAAATTCATTCGTATACAAAACAAAGGTCAAAGTCCTTTGAGGAGAAAAAGTCAAAAGTTACAGTTTTAGGAATGTTACCATGTTTAGAATCACGACCTTTTGCAATAAAGGTGGTAAAAGAGAGAGTAATATGTGCATATAAGATACAAAGTCACATTGGCAACACATCGAAGATGATGTCCCTGCAAAACCATGTTGGCCTTTAAAAAAACTCAAGGACATAACTTACCAACAACTATAATGCACTGAGTGTTTTGAGGCTACATTTTTTATTATACAGCAGGAGGAGTTGTGGTTGTAACCTGTTCAAGTGACAAAACTATTTGTAATATGCTTCATATTCAAAGAATCTTGTGCTGTCATACAAGCCTTTTAATTTAATGGCTCTGACTAGAAGAACGAATGCACCTCCTTTGTTTACCATTTTTAGGGGAACCTGCTTTGTTTAGAGCATCTTCAATAGAAGATGTAAAATAGGGCATCAAATTATGGTTTGAGTAACATTTACATCACCTAAAAGTGTTTTTTTTACATCACCAAAAATCTCTAACTCAATTGATGATGTAAAATATGACACTAGTGCTCCAATAGTTTGTGATGTAAAATAGGGCAGCCGCATGACAACCGCTCTGCAATTTTGTTTCCTTCAAATGCATATGTATTTGACAAAACATGAATTATGACGAACTTCGCAAAATCATCACACACATAATCAATAATATATCAAATTCAACATCGAATCCACATAAAAATCATAGTCTCATAATTCAATATATTAAACATAAGTTCATGACACACACAAACAAAAGTGCACATAAACAGAAATATAAACATAACCTCTTGATACGTCTCCACCGTATCTATAATATTTGATTGCCTCATGTTGTATTATCACTTTTGTATACTTTATATGATATTTTATATTGTTTTATGGACTAACCTATTAACTGAGTGCCCAGTGTCAGTTCCTGCTTTCTCCATGTTTTTGGTTTTCCAGGAAATCCATACCAAATGAAGTCCAAACATGATGAAACTTTTTGGCGATTTTTTCTGGACAGAAAGAAACCCTGGAAGCTTTGGTAGGAGGCCAAATGATGCACGAGGGAGCCACAAGGCAGGGGGCATGCCCGGGGAGGAGGGGTAGGCTCGTCCAGGTGCCTTAGTTCCAAGCCTATAAATACAAAAATATTCGGAAACCCCGAGGGCGAGACCCAAAACAAATTCTTCCGCCGCCGCAAGCCTCTGTTCCGAAGCGATCCCAGAGGTGGAAACCATTGGGGAGGCAGTCTTCATCAACATTGTTGCCTCCAAGATGATATGTGAGTAGTTCACACTAGTAGAAAAACCCCCATTCGTCCGGGTTGGTTAGGGCCTTTTGTCCCGGTTCTTGAACCAGGACTAAAGGGTCGTTACTAATGCCCTAGACCTTTAGTCCCGGTTCTAACACGAACCAGGACAGATGGGCCTCCACGTGGCCGGTGCGCCGAGCCCAAGTAGGAGGGCCTTTGGTCCCGGTTGGTGGCACCAACCGGGACCAAAAGGCATCCACGTTTCAGCATTTCAGGTGCTGTGGTTTTTTTTTAAAGGGGGGGGGGGGTGGGGGTTTTGGGGGTTAATTTAGGTGTTTCATATATTGTGTTAGCTAGCTAATTAATAGAGAAAAGTGTCCTCTCTTATGTCCGTGCTTGGTCGACGCTACGTACTATACATAGAGAGGCCCTCGACACGCTAGCTAGTAAGAAAATGAAGGAAACCATTAAGTACAGAAGTTCGTCATGCATATCCAGAGAAGTGATCGATTGACCTCTCCTTCTCCGAGAGATTGGTCGAACAACAAGTTTTCGTATTATCTATCCAACGCTACTGGCTACATACATATACAATATGTAAGATCTCTTACAATCCCCTAGCATTTGAAATCAACTTCCACATGGTATTCTCCGTCTTTATTGATGACGTGGTCAAGAAAGAATCCCGCCAATTCCTCTTGAAGTGCTTTAATGCGATCTTGTGGTAGGAGTTCATTCAGCATCTGCCACGTCTAATTTGAAGAAGGGGGTTAATACATATATATGAATGAAACTCAACAGAAATGATGGTGTAATAAAATGAAATTGTGAATATTATTGCTTGCACTTCATATTGTCTTTTAGAGTAGCCCCGCTTATTTTTCAAAGTCGCGTTGTAGATGAACTCGCACACGTAGTATCCACAGTAATTATTCCCTTGTTCCTGCCACAAGCTCTTTAAGAGAAATAGAGGTAAATCAATCTGATAATGAAGCATTATAAATGGGATTGATGAAAGTACAGCTATAGAATCAACGGGAGATGCGCGCAACTAGCTAGCTAGTAGTACTTACTTTCGGGTATGTATATCGCAGCTTCTTCGGCAGTCTCGGAGCTTCTGCGGTGAACTGTTTCTAAACCCTGCAAGACAAAGAAAATAATTATTATTACATGAGATATCAGGAAATGAACAAAAAGTTGCCGATATGGTGCGATAATGATCGATTGAACTTACTTGTTGAGCATTTTAGTCATGTCCGCATACGTTTCAGGATCTTTTCGTCTCGAGTCTAAGACGGTTACTAGTCACGCTCAAGCTTAATCTCCAGAAGAACATAGTGGAAGCTGCGCAGGCACATGCATAACTCATCAATTACATTACTATAACCTCGCTCGAGTAATAAGGGAAACCGAATATGCACACGACAGTAACACTCACTCGAAGTTGTAAGGAAAGAGTATTAAATATTTGTTTTGATTTTTGATCAACGATTGTAGCAAGTAGGCCTCGACCTCTTCGGCGTCCTTTGTAACCAGAAATTCATCTATGATATTTGTATTAATGAAACCAATATCATACATTTCTTGTTTTCTGCACTCGACGATCTTCAATCTGCATAATATAGTGAGGATAATTAATTATAAATACATGCAATGAAAGAGCTGAACTATATATAGAGACTTAATGACAGAAATAGTACTTACAGACAGTAGAAAAAGACCGTTAATTTATCAAGGGCCTTTTGATTGAAGAACTCGAAGAACTCCTCAAATGGAACAGGCAACAGATCAGTTCCAACGAGGTCGTGCTCCTCTTTAATTCTCAGATACAAAGTATTCGTCCCCCCAGACTCTCTGCAGGTTTTCATGTACCAATTATGGAATCTTCGCATCATCGTTGTTAGAGATTTTTCATCTTTGACGAGAGGCTTCCCGTACTCGTATCTGTGTTCGTCCACCTCCAAGAAATCAAAATTTACATCGTCAGGCAGGTAATCTCCAAGATTGCTATAACCGGGCACCGTCCCCGGAGCATTAGCGACGATGTCGCTAGACACATTGAGCGGGGGGCACGATTGCTTTGCTTGTTCGCCGAGCTGGGCAATTTTTTCCCAGCTGCTTGTTCTTTTAACCTTTGATCACCGGTACTTCCCGACCGCTCCGCTTGAGATATGTCTTTTCGATGTCGCTCATAGTTGGTTTTCGGCGGAGACTTTGGTGGTTTCCTCAGGGCATCGATAGTGCGCTTTGCTTTCACCGGATCTACCTTCTCCTCCGGAGGTGGATGTCTCTTTGCTTTCAACCCTTCAAAGAAGTCCTTCACTTTGATCCTTACGATCTTCGTGTTTTCCTCCTCGGTCCTCTCGTACGGTAACTTCTCTAGAGGCTTGAGAGGTGGACCGTATCTGTATTGCCTCCCGCCTCTGGCTGTACTGCTAGACGCCGGAGCAGACGGAGCGGATGCGGCTGTCTTCTTTCGTGCTTGCTTACGAGGCGGAGGAGAAGGACTACGACACGCTGGAGCAGCCGGGGCGGCAGCGGGTCTCTTTCGCCCTTGCTGGCGAGGCAGAGAAGGAGGAGGCTGCTGGCTGCTCGGGCGCGCCGGTGCAGGCGGAGAAGGAGGCGGAGTGCCGCCACGCGCCGAAGAAGGAGGCTGAGTGCCCTGATCGTCACTCGCCAGAGGAGGAGGCGGTGGAGGAGGCGGAGTGCCCTGACTCGCCGGAGGAGGAGGAGGAGGCGGCGGAGGCGTCCAGTTCGGAAGGTTGATGAACTCCTTCTGCCATAGGCATGGAGTCTTCAGAGCAGAACCCAGCCGAGTCTCCCCTTCACCGGTAGGGTGGTCAAGCTGGACGTCCTCAAATCCCTCCGTTATTTCGTCCACCGTCACCCTAGCATATCCTTCTCGAATCGGACGGCGGTGAAAAGTTGCGCCGGGTTCAGAAGGTCGAACAGAGCCGACAGCCGCCTTGACTTTTAAGTTCTGTCATTGCGTCATAAGGTTGCAATTTTGAGACTCCGTGATAGCATCCACGGGATAGCTAGCAGGAGCCGTCAAGACATGCTCCGGCTGAAGCAGCTCGGTGGAAGCCATGCTGCTTCTCCGCTGAGATGGTCGGGTAGCTTCGGGGGAAGCTTCGGCAGTTCGTTTGCTGTGATTTGCTTCTCGTTCCTCTATCGCTTGTACCCTTGCGTGCAGCGCGCAGCGATTCGACCTGCTGCACTTTCTTCCTCCTCTCCGGCATTTGTAACCGCTGCGTCCGGAAAACCAGCCTTCCACGAAAGCGAACTGGCGTGCCTCGTGTCCATCCAGGGTGCTCAGGATTCCCGAGGGCCATTGTGAGCTCGTTGTTCTCTCTGTCTGGAACGAACGTCCCTTGCTGCGCTGCATCGATATAGTGCTGAATCCTCTTGACTGGTATTTTCAGTTGCTCGTCTGTCCAAAGGCACTTCCCTGATACAGGGTGCAAGGTTCCGCCAGCCCCGAAGAACCAAGTCCGGCAACGGTCTGTCCAGTTCATTGTCTCTGGTTCGATCCCTTTATCAAGCAGATCATTCTCAGCCTTGGCCCACTTAGGCCGGGCTTTGAGGTAGTCAACTGACCCCGTGCCATGGTGAAGCTTCTTCTTCGCGGCATTTTGCTTGTTTGTCACCGACATATTCTTACTCTTTTCCGATGTCTTGTGGGCCACAAATGCGGGCCAGTGATCTCTGATCTTCGCATATTTGCCGATGAATTCTGGTGTCTCTTCTTTGTTGACAAACCTTTTCAGCTCATTCTTCCACCTCCTGAATAGGTTCGCCATCTTCTTAAGAGCAAAAGACTTGATTAATTGCTCTTTAAGCGGCTTCGCGAATCCTCCTCTGGCGGTAGGGTGAAATTTGACTTCAGCTCAGTCCAAAGATCATCTTTCTGCATATCATTGACATAAGACACCTCAGGGTCTTGGTTCTTAGGCTTATACCATTGGTGGATGCTGATCAGGATCTTGTCCCTAACAAGAACCCCGCACTAAGCAGAAAATGCATCTTTTGCCCGGATGGGTTCAACCGGTTGGCCGTCGAGCACGATTGCTGTGATCTCAAACCTTTCATCCGAGCACAACTTTTTCTTCGGGCCTCGTGTCTTTACCGAAGTTGTGCTCGATCCGGAGGGCTAGAAAAAAGAAGAAAGACGAGAGTTAATTAATATGTGTACATACCAAAACAATGAATGCATCAATTAGCTAGTCAGCACAGGCTTAACTAATATATATACCTGGCAGGACTCGGTTCGGTCACCGGAGCCGTCATCACGGTCTCCTTCTTGCACCGTCATTGGGTCACCGGAGCCGTCCTCACGGTCTCCTTCTTGCACCGGCATTGGGTCAAAGGAGCCATCATAATCATAGCCTGCTTCTTCACCCTGTCCTTCCAGACCATCGGTGTAGTTGAGAAACGAGAAGACGGCATCACTTCCTTGTGCGATTATGTCCCACAACACCGCTTCTGTTGATTCGTCTCGGGGGGTGTCCATAGTTTCTACAAATATTTACAACATGGCAATTATTATTCAAACATGACAGATGGATATATTAGTGGCAAACGTAGAACTAGCTAGCTAATCACAGTAAGGAATCATATTAAGTAGTGGCCTTGACGCTGCTTCTCTAGGGTTTGGGTGGCCTCGACAACGCTTCAAGGGTTTGGGGTGGCCTCGAGAGAGTTTGTCGGGTAGGGGCGCGGCGGGAGGGGGTAGGAGACCGACATCGTTTTTTTCTAGGGTTTGGGTGTCCTCGAGTTTTGGTCGAGCGAGAGGGTCGGGGTGCTCCAGCGGTATAAGTTATCACGATCGAGAGGGGTATATATATCGACCGCCCCTCGGTCGAAGTTATCCAGAGGGGGTAATATCGACAACGCATTTACATACATACACGGAAAAATAATGTTATCGGGAGGGTATATTTACGTGTTGAAGTTATCGGGAGGTTATATCGACAACGCATTTACATGCGTACATGGGAAAATAATATTATCGGGAGGGTATATCGGCCCCCTCGTGTTGAAGTTGTCGGGAGGGTATATCGACAACGATAGACCCGATAAAACATAAGAAAGCGAAGAAGAAATAAAAGGAGAAGAAGAAAGGAATAGAGGAGAAGATCGAAGAAAAAAGAAAAAGAGAAGAAGAAGAAAGGAATAGAGGAAGCGAGAAGAAAAATAGAATATTTATTCTATTTTTTCTTCTTCTCTATTCCTTTCTTCTTCTCTTCCTTTTCTTCCTCTCCTCTTCTTCTCCTCTTCCTTCTCTTCCTCTCCTCTTCTTCTCCTTTTTCCTCTTCTTATTTTCCTTTTTCCTCTCCTAAATATATATAACTTTTCTAAAAATGAAACTAACCCAAAATGTACTAAATCAGAGAACATATATAGATAATCCTTTTCTAAATATATAAATCTAACTTTTGCATATATGAACATATATACACAGAGAACATACAAACATATATACATTTTTGTAAAAAAGCAAAATACAAATCATCATATATATGAACAAAAAATCTGAAAAGGTGTATATCATATATACACAATACATATACTCACATATATACATATATAATCTAAAAAATACAAGCATATAATATATGAAAAAAACAAGGACAGGGAGGGGTGCCGGCCGGACCAAGGTGAGGTGGGGCAGGGCGCGGGTTTGGCGGCGAGGACGGCGAAAGGGCAGGGCGCGTTACAAGAGGACGGCGACAGGGCAGGCGACGGCCGGGCGAGGAAGGGGCGGGCAGGCGACGGCGACGATGGGCGGGCTGGCAAGGACGCTGCTGGGCAGGGCGGGCGAAAGCGGCAACGGGCGCCGGGCGAGGGCACGGCAACGGCTAGCGGGCGGCGACGGCGACCTCGGGCGGCTCGGGTGGCGGCAGTGGCGTCGGGCAGGGCAGCGTCGAGGAGCAGCAACTGGCGGCGTTCGAGAGAAGAATGGCAGGTGTGGGGAAATTTCCTAAGTGTTTGGTTATATATAAAGGCTTTGGTCGGTTCGTGGCATCAACGGGACCAATGCCACTTTAGTCCCGGTTGGTGCCACCAACCGACCAAAGGCCTTTTTTCAGCAGCCCAAAGGGTTGGAAGCGGCGGCCATTTGTCCCGGTTTGTAGCACCAACCGGGACTAAAGGGTGGCATTGGTCCCGGTTGATGCCACGAACCGGTACCAATGCACACGAACCGGTACCAATGCACCCCTTTAGTCCCGGTTGGTGGCACCAACCGGGACCAAAGGCCTTGCGCTGCCTCGCGTCAAAAGTTTAGTACCACCTCGCTAGCTGAGAGAGCTCGAGAGTGGTTTATAAGCGCTGATGCGCCCACCCTCTCGAGCTCCTCTCAATTGTGAGCTTTCGGGCCTAACCGTATGCTGTGTGCCTGTGTGCATGTGAGCCTACTGGGCCTCCTGCGGGCCTGAATCCTGGCCCATGGTAGGGTTTCTAGTCGTATTCAGGCCGTGGGGGCCCAGTAGGTGGCACTTTTTTTGTTTTTTGTTTTCTTTGTTGCTTTATTTATTTTATTTTGTTTCTACTTACAACAAAATACTTATTGTTGCTATTTTTATTTATTTTATTAAAGTTTATTTTAATTACTTTTATTTTAGGTCACAAAAATTATAAACTTTCTGTTAGTGCCATTAGTTTTCAAATTTGAATAGTTAAAATTACTGTGTTTAATATTACTGTGTTTAAAATTCAAAGTTTTTTCCAGTTTTTTTGTTTTCTTTTTTGCATTATTTATTTTCTTTTGTTTTTTGCTTTATTTCTAATTCTTTTTTGCTTTTAGGTCAGCAAAATTATAAACTTTTTGTTCGTGCCATTAGTTTTAGAAAAATTATTTTGTTTTTTGTTTTCTTTGTTGCTTTATTTATTTTATTTTGTTTCTACTTACAAGAAAATACTTATTGTTGTTATTTTTATTTATTTTATTAGAGTTTATTTTTAATTTTAGGTCACAAAAATTATAAACTTTCTGTTAGTGCCATTAGTTTTCAAATTTGAATAGTTAAAATTAGTGTGTTTAATATTACTGTTTTTAAAATTCAAAGGTTTTTTTCCAGTTTTTTTGTTTTGTTTTTTTTCATTATTTATTTTCTTTTGTTTTTTGCTTTATTTTTTAATTCTTTTTTCTTTTTGGTCAGCAAAATTATAAACTTTCTGTTAGTGCCATTAGTTTTACAAAATTATAAACTTTCATTAGTGCCATTAGTTTTCAAATTTGAATAGTTAATATTTGAATTCTTTGATATTTGTGTAAAACACAAGTTTGTGATTAACTTTACTAAAAAAATGAGCATAGATGCGCCTATAGAGAAAATTCAACCTAAATTCATAATAAATTTTCCATGAATTTCAGAGAATTCAATATGAATTTAGGTCAAATTCCCTGTATAAGGGCATCTATTTTCACTTTGAGAGGAGCTCAACAAGGCAGAGAGGGAGGGGCTTATAAACCGGTGTGAGCGCCCTTCGGTTGGCGAGGTGGGACTAAACTCTGACCGCAACGAGGACCAACCCTTTAGTCCCGGTTTGTGGCACAAACCGGGACTAATGGTCATGGGCCAGGGGCGAGGCGCATTGGTCCCGGTTCGTGCGTGGAACCGGGACCAAAAGGTCCAGACGAACCGGGAGCAATGGCCCACGTGGCTGCCCTCTTGAGTGTTCTTGGTGAGAACATAGTTGACAAGGAGCGAACCGGGATTAATGGTATTACGAGGGCCGAACCATAAGACATTAAAGCATTTCAAATGAACTCTGAAAAAGTTGAAAGTTGGCATGGTACCATAATTTCACCCACATAGCGTGTGCATGTACAAAAGCGGACAATGGTATCATACTGCATTTACAAAGTTGGCATGGTATCATCATAATAGTTGCGGAGAAAGTCTTCACTTTTTCTTCGCTTGTGTCATTTGCTTATTGCGCCGTAACCATGGATAATCTTCATCGTTTATCAGGATGCTTGGGTCAGCCTTGACTTTGAAGGGAGGAATTTCATGAAACTTTTCATAATCTTCAGACATGTCTGTCTTGCCCTCCACTCCCACGATGTCCCTTTTTTCCTGAAAGAACTATGTGGCGCTTTGGCTCATCGTATGATGTACTCGCTTCCTTATCTTTTCTTTTTCTCGGTTTGGTAGACATGTCCTTAACATAGATAACCTGTGCCATATCATTGGCTAGGATGAACGGTTCGTCAGTGTACCCAAGATTTTTCAGATCCACTGTTGTCATTTCTTACTGTGGGTCTACTTGTACCCCGCCTCCTGACAGATTGACCCATTTGGACTTAAACAAAGGGACCTTAAAATCATGTCCGTAGTCAAGTTCCCATATGTCCACTATGTAACCATAATATTGTAAATCAATACAGTCAAAGATGGTCCCCTGGAAAACAAGTACAGCTCATCACAAACAGTCTTGTCACCTCTGAGACGTGTTTCCAACCAACTGCTGAAAGTCCTGATGTGTTCACATGTAATCCAGTCGTCGCACTGCTCTGGGTGTTTGGAGCGCAGACTGTTCTTGTGTTCATCGACATACGGGGTCACCAAGGTAGAATTATGTAGAAGCGTGTAGTGAGCTTGAGACCAAGAATATCCGTCCCTGCATATTATTGAGTCCCTCCAAGCGTGCCTTTTCCAGTCAGTCTCCCCTCATACCGCGATTTAGGGAGACCTATCTTCTTAAGGCCAGGAATGAAGTCAACACAAAACCCAATGACATCCTCTGTTTGATGGCCCATGGAGATGCTTCCTTCTGGCCTAGCACGGTTACGGACATATTTCTTTAGGACTCCCATGAACCTCTCAAAGGGGAACATATTGTGTAGAAATACGGGCCTCAGAATGACAATCTCGTCGACTAGATGAACTAGGACGTGCGTCATGATATTGAAGAAAGATGGTGGGAACACCAGCTCGAAACTGACAAGACATTGCGCCACTTCACTCCTTAGCCTTGGTACGATTTCTGGATCGATCACCTTCTGAGATATTGCATTAAGGAATGCACATAGCTTCACAATGGCTAATCGAACGTTTTCCGGTAGAAGCCCCCTCAATGCAACCGGAAGCAGTTGCGTCATAATCACATGGAAGTCATGAGACTTTAGGTTCTGGAACTTTTTCTTTCGCATATTTATTATTCCCTTTATATTCGACGAGAAGCCAGTCGGGACCTTCATACTGAGCAGGCATTCAAAGAAGATTTCTTTCTCTTCTTTCGTAAGAGCGTAGCTGGCAGGACCTTCATACTGCTTCGGAGGCATGCCGTATTTTTCGTGCAAGCATTGCAGGTCCTCCCGTGTCTCAGGTGTATCTTTTGTCTTCCCATACACGCCCAAGAAGCCTAGCAGGTTCACGCAAAGGTTCTTCGTCATGTGCATCACGTTGATTGAAGAGCGGACTGAGGGAGTCCTGGATTAGGGGTTATCCGGAAAGCCGGACTATATGCATCGTCCGGACTATTGGAGCGTGAAGATACAAGACTCAAGACTTCGTCCCGTGTCCGGATGGAACTCTCCTTGGCGTGGAAGGCAAGCTTGGTGATCCGGATATTGTATTTCCTTCCTTGTAACCGACTCCATGTAAACCCTAGCCCTCTCCGGTGTCTATATAAACCGGAGAGGTTGGTCCTTAGAAGACCCATCACAATTACAATCATACCATCATAGGCTAGCTTCTAGGGTTTAGCCTCTACGATCTCGTGGTAGATCTACTCTTGTACTACCCATATCTTCAATATTAATCAAGCAGGAAGTAGGGTTTTACCTCCATCGAGAGGGCCCGAACTCGGGTAAACATTGTGTCCCGTGCTTCCTGTTACCATCAGCCTAAGACGCATGTATCGGGACCCCCCTACCCGAGATCCGCGGTTTTGACACCGACATTGGTGCTTTCATTGAGAGTTCCTCTGTGTCGCCGCTGCAAGGCTCGATGGCTCGTCTCGCTTTCAGGGACAACATTACCGCTGGGGAGCTCTGGCTGTAGGCCAAACTCTCCGACTAGGCGGCTTCGTCATGGCCGCCCCATCGGTTGTCGTGCCGACGATGGCCTCTCGGGTCATCACGCATAAACTTCGCATCAATTCGGAACTCGCGAACAGATGGATCCGATAGAGCTCTCTTCTCTTAATGAGCTTTTGGATCGCATCACCCCTTTGGGAGTCGCAACGGACTATGACCGGATCGGGCTTAAACCCGACCAAAGGGACATTAAATCCCCACCGGCCACCCATGAGATAGCGGTAGCGGAGGAACCACACATGGAGTATCCCTCTATTTTGAGGACGAATTATGTCCGGATCGCCGAGCTCCCAGAGCCGGATACCCGCCCAGGGGAGGATATGACCCGGGTCCCGGACTTAGAATCAGGCACGGGGCCGAAAAATTGGGTAGCGTCCTGGATCCCGAGCTATCGAACTCGGAAGCTCCCATGCCCCGGGGTGCTAGATCGGATCAGAATCCGGATTCAGCAATAACCACCCACACGGACTTAAATAGTCTCTCCCATTTCGGGCAAGAGCCCCAGGAGACAGTGCATCATTATCGAGCCAGATTCCTCCTTGCGCTAAATAAGGTCGAGGGCTGCCACGAGGAGGACGTAGTCTCACTCTTCTGCAAAAAATGCACGGACAAAGGAATCCTTAATGCTATAAGTCACTGTGACATAGTACGCTTTGCGGACTTAGCAACCATAGTACAGAAGTACTGTGCGATGGAGAGTGTCTAGAAAACCCAAGCTGAATTTTGGGACAGTCCGGCTCTCACCAAACCCTTCGTCCGAACTAAACGCGCGAACTCTCGTAAGTCGGCCGATCCAATCCCCAAGAAACCAAAGCCCACGCCAGGGCGGGGAACCGTATTGGAAAAATGGCTCGATGGGCCATGTAAACTCCACAGCACTTCGGACACAACACCAACTCATAGCCTTAGGGCATGTTGGATACGCCGGCAGGTTGCAAGAAGTGGCGAGGATCTTCTTACAGAACAACATCCCGCCAACGAGCACAATACGGTACTAACATTCTTCGAGACTTTTGCCTCAAACAGTAGGCGCAAGCGACCTCATCGAAGCTCCGCAGAAATTTGCCACATGGCCAAAATAAACCGCTGGAACGACACTGCTATAACTTTTAATGCCAGTGACGAACCTCGATTCCAGACTGTCCGGGCACCAGCCGCTCTGGTTCTTAGCCCAATCGTGGACGGCTTTCGGCTCACTAAAGTGCTCATGGATGGCGGAAGCGGATTAAACTTGATCTATGAAGAGACGCTTAGCAAGATGGAAATTGACAAAGGCCGCATTGAACAAAGCGGCACAACCTTCAGGGGAATTATCCCTAGTCGGGAGGCGCGGTGTGCAGGAAAAATCACACTCGACGTGGTATTCGGCACCCCGGAGAATTATAGGTCCGAAGAAATCACATTCCAGGTGGCCCCTTTTAGCAGCGGATACCACGCCCTTCTAGGGCGGACGCGTTTACAAGCTTTCAAGCTATACCCCATTATGGGTACATGAAGCTTAAAATGCTTGGACCCAATGGAATCATCACTCTATTCAGTGATCCGGACGTCGCACTTTGCGCCGAAAACAAAACCGCAGCACTAGCCCTGGAGGCATTATCCGAGGCCCTAGCAGCCGAAGAATTAACAACACTGCGGGCCACCGTGGACAGGGACGACGTGATACTCGACAAGCGACCCAAGTCCACCTCATTTAAACCCGTAGACGAGATTGTCAAATTCCAAGTCCATCCAACGGACCCCACGAAGACAGCTTCCGTCAGATACGCTTGAGCCCGCGATGGACGCCGCACTGCGAGACTTCTTACGCGAGAATTGGGACATCTTCGCTTGGCACCCATCGGACATGCCAGGCATCCCACGCAGATTGGCCGAACACAGCCTCAATATACTAAAAGGATACAAACCGGTCAAGCAGACTCTAAGACGGTTTTCAGAGCCCAAACGGCAGGCCATGGGGGAAGAGCTACCAAACTACTTGAGGCCGGATTCATCAGAGATATCAAGCATCCGGATTGGCTGGCAAAGCTGGCAATGGTACCAAAGAAGGACAAATCCTGGCGCCTATGTGTAGACTTTAAATACCTCAACAAGGCTTTCATAATGCCATATGGCCCTTTCTGCTTCAACACTATGCCTTTCGGGCTTAAGAACGCTGGCGCAACCTACCAACGCATGACTCAAACATGCCTGGAAAAGCAAATCGGCAAAACAGTGGAGGCATACGTGGATGACGTGGTCATAAAAACAAGACACGTCGAAACCCTAATAGATGACTTGAGGCTTACATTCTACAATCTCCGGACATACGACATCAAGCTGAACCCGGAAAAATGCGTTTTTGGCGTCCCCTTGGGGAAACTACACGGCTTCACCGTTTCCAATAGAGGAATTGAAGCGAATCCGGCAAAAATCCGAGCTCTGTCACAGTTGGCTATACCAACAGACCTCAAGCACATCCAGAAACTAGCCGGATGCGTGGCTGCTCTAAGCCGCTTTATCTCCAGGTTAGGAGAAAAGGCATTACCTCTTTACCGCCTTCTTCGGCGCACCGAACACTTCGTGTGGACGGATGCAGCCGCGGCCGGACTGGATGAAATAAAGACCTTATTGGCCAGTAATCTAGTACTAACAGCGCCGAATATTACCGAACCTGTGCTACTGTACACAGCTGCAACGCATCAAGTTGTAAAGCGCCGCGCTCGTCGTTGAGCGAGAGGCAGCGGATACAAATTCCGCTCCGTAAGCCGGTTTACTACGTATCCACGGTCCTAACCGCATGCAAATCCTGATACCCACACTATCAAAAAATAGCATACGCGGTGTTCATGGCATCCCGGAAGCTACGACACTACTTTCAAGAGTGTTCGATTACGGTGGCCTCAAGTACCACTCGGTGACATAATAAATAACGCGATACTCTGGGCGGATTGCCAAATGGGCCATTGAGCTCCTTCCGCTCGACATAACATACAAACCACGGCGGGCCATCAAGTCGCAAGTATTGGCTGACTTTCGTCAGCCCGGAATGATGAGAGGCCGAACTCCCTAAAGAGTACGGCGCATACTTAAACTGGATCATGCACTTCGACGGCTCTAAAATGCTGGCCGGATTGGGAGCAGGTGTAGTCCTGACATCTCCCACCGGAAACACGGTCCAGTATGTCCTCCAAATATTATACACAGACTCCAAAAATGCAGCCAAATATTCTTGGAACGGTTGTTCAAAGCCATCCGTAGTATGGGAAGGGGAGTCCGGCAATACTAGCACGGATCCGAATACACCCCCAGATTCCGAACTATCAGACATAGTCAGAGGTTCTACCACCTAAATAACATCCTCGGCCCACGAAATCATGGATGTAAGACCAAAATGAAGCACACTGCATCGTCCGGCGCTCTAAAGCTTACAAAGTCTACGAAGGGGAACTCTACAAGAAAAGCGCTACCGGAGTGCTCCGAAGATGCATCTCCGAAGAGGAAGGGCGGCAGCTCTTGGCTGAAATCCATGCCGGACTGGCGGGCACCACGCCTGACTCGAGCATTAGTCGCCAAGGCCTTCCGTACAGGTTTCTCTTGACCGACGGCCCGGCAGACGACAGACCTTGTCCAACATTGCGTTGGTTGCCGACTCTTTGCCAATCGAGTCATATGCCCCCTACCGCTCTCCAAACAATCCCCATAACTTGGCCCTTTGCGGTCTGGGGTTGGATATGGTCGGACCTCTTAAAGGGGGAAGCCATAAGAAAAAAATACTTATTGGTCATGGTGGACAAATTCACCAAACGGATAGAAGCCAAACCAGTCAAAACGGCCGAATCCGAACCAGTAATAGACTTCATATCCGGGGTCGTACACCGATATGGTGTCCCCCACATCATCATCACTGATAATGGCTCAAATTTCACAGCCGACTAAGTGAAAAACTTGGTGCGCAAAAATGAGCATTAAGCTTGATTACGCTTCTGTCTACCATCCCTAAACAAACGGCCAGGTAGAGCGGGTAAATGGTCTCATCATGAGCGGCATCAAACCCAGACTAGTGCGATCCTTGACAGAGTCGGATACGCACTGGGTCGAGGAGCTCGAATTCGTACTCTGGGGGCTGCGGACCACGCCGAATCGCACCATCGGATATACACCATTTTTTATGGTGTACGGCGCGGAAGCAGTATTACCCTGCGACATAATACATGATTCGCCACGCGTACGCATGTATGAAGAGAAGGAAGCCGAGTTAGATCGGCAGGATAACTTGGACGCCCTGGAGGAGGAGCGCAACATTGCAAAAGCTTGCTCCGCATTCTATCAGCAGCAGGCTCGACGATATCAAAGCAGAGAAGTGCGGGCCAAAACTTACAATATTGGCGAGCTCGTTCTACACCTACCGGAGAAGAAGAAGGACAAGCTCAAACCCAAGTGGGAGGGTCCCTTTGTCATTGACAAAGTTCTCACCGGAGGAGCGTACCGCTTACGTAATGCATCCGATAACAGACTCGATCCGAACCCATGGAATGCAGCCAGACTCCGGAGGTTCTACGCCTAACGCCGAACTCAATGTTCGTCTCCTAACCCCTCCTTTTTAATTATGCTCCATCCCTTTTTCCTTTCTCGACCTTTTTCCTCTTCACACAAAGTATTCAATACAGTGCGGACTCCCGGATCACTCCGGCCGCACTAGGTCTATAAGCACTACCTGGGGGCTTCCTATACGGAAGCTAAAAATAATTACTCACGTGGCTTTCTGCCCATCACATATGCATTCTTTTTCCATATGTGCCTTTTCTTCACCATTATATGCATCGATATGACTTAAGATGTGGCCAAGCTGGGTTGCTGGCTCTTGTGTTTATGCCCCTCGTTCCCGTTAATTCGGCTAGGGCATAAGGGGAGCACCTCTGCGATTATTCTTGCCGGTTCAGCCGGATGTGTACCTCAGACTGGGTGAAGCCGAAAGCTAGCTTCCTTAAGAGAATATTCGGTCGGTGAACAAAAGATGTATTCATTTATTACAATGCAAATCCCCAGAAGTTTTGTATCCTGCGCAATCGTTCATGATGCGGACATGTGCATTGTCGCATGCGTACCAGGAAAGGAACCCTTAACGGAACTATTCTCCCCGAAGATGTTTCTTACTATCCATGTAATATACCATAATTAGTTGGGTACTTGTCTGTTCAAGCACTTATGACCCCTACGCCTGGTTTCCATGCATACCCCGGTTTTGTATAACCAAGTGGGTATTCGGACACACCCCGGACTGTAGGATCCGGGGGCTGAAGCGAAAAGGTCCGCCATGACAAATGATTTTAATCCGGCTAGGGACTAATTATGTCCATTGAATTACACAGTCACTTGGACTGACTATATTCCTCCTCTATATCATCCAACAGGCTATCTAGCTTACAATCCTGTTGAGAATATTTTGCGGCTAACGCTACCTGGTCATATACCAGACTCACGGGAATTTCTTGCCCATCTGGCCCCGCCAGTCTGACTTCGGCCATATGGTTCGGGTCCAGCTTGGTGTAGCGCGTCTTCACCATAGCCCAGGCTTCTCTTGCACCTTGCCGGCAGGCTGACACCTTCCACAATCGGAAGCGCCGCCGTGCTCCTTGAAGCATATCCACAAGCTCCCCCATGCCATTCGGCAGGAGGTTTGATGGCCACAAGGCCTGGGCAACGCCCTGCATCACCTGCCGAGCTCGCTCGTGCAGTTGTAAGAGGTCTTATAGTAAATCGCCTGCAGATGAGGGCATCTCCTCCTCAGGGCGACCCATTAACATTCCTACAAGCACAATCCTTTCAATATACCTCCGCGCCGAACTATACTACAGTTCGTCTAGGCACTTACCATAAATGCCGCGTCGAAGCCTTTTGTTCTCCTTCACGGAGTCCGCCAGCTGAGCGCGGAGATCTTTTAACTCCACATCGAGCTGGACTTTGGCATCTTGAAGATTGTTCTTCTCCTGCCTAACTTGCGTAAGAATGCGCTCGCCAGCCTTCAGTTGCCTTTTGAGATGTGATTCGCCCTCTCTTACGCCCTCTGGATTCACCCCGGGATTGTCTGCAGAATTTTCTGTCAGACTTGTCATATCAGCAATTTCCTAACTGGTGCATCTTCGTACAATCGAGACAAATGTTACCAGATGAGGGTTTTTGGGATTCCTCTAACTTGGCAACTGCGGCCCTTAGCTCCGCCTTGCACTCCTCCAGCTCCCGAGACAATTTCTCATTCTTATCTACAAGGACCTGTGCATAAATTGATCCTTAAAACAGTTGTTCCAACCGTTTCAAGTCTCAGGGGCTACTGCTACACATGCCTATCAAATTTTCTTACCCGTATATCTTTGGTATACTGGTCCGTCGCTTGGGCAAGCCCGCCTTGAGCAGCTCAGATGTATGCGTCTTCCAAATTGAAGGCGTTAAATGCCTCTTCGGAAAAGATGTTGTTCCGACGTACGGCCCGTCGGCGCCGGTGATTCATGGCGCTCTCTACTTCGGAATTCGTGGCCGAGAGCATATCCGCATTCTCTGTTGGAGAACTATGCGGCATCGACCCCGCTCCCGCCTCCGCTCTCGAAGCCGATTTTGGGATACGGCTGGTGGAGGTGTGGTTGGCAGGATCCCCGGATATAGTCCAGCTGCTCCTCTTCCTGCCAGGACACAAAGGGTGATGTCATACTTCAAAAATACCATGATCATAGCACACGTTTTTGCCTTAACTCTGTAGTGGCGAGTCGGCCCTTACCGCCTTCCTCTTGAGCCTGCCCGATCTGGACGCCCTTGGCCGACGAGTCCCTAGGGGCTCGGCCCCACGCTCTGACCGTCGTCTCTGCAAATACACGACACTTCAAGGGTAAGGCATGACATCTGAAGGGAGTCCTGTTTGGAGGATAGGGTTTTTCGGCTTGGCTTACGCGCGACGTAGGCAGCGGTCCGGGATAGTCGGCAGTAATGGCCACTGAGGCGCCATCGCAGCTTGCTTGATAAAATATCCCGTTGGCAAGCTCCACGGTAATATCCGGATCTTCTTCGAGACCTGGATCTAGGGCCCTTCCGGGGTCCTCTCGGCTGAGGAGGGGCTGGAGATTCCTTCTCTGACCCTCCTCGGTTCACCTTTCGGGAATATCGAGGCAGATGATCTTAGCGAAGAACGCCACAATAAGTGACGCGGGGAAAGGAATGACAACTTACCCAGTTTGGGGGGTTGTACATGGAGAATCCATCTCGTGATTTGATGTGAAGGAATTACTCCTCTTCCCCTTTGTATAAATCGGACAATATCCTTGCCAGAACAGTGGCGAAGTCCGGACACTTACGGCCACAGCGGGTGGCATCATCTTCCCCGTTGAAGTGCCACATGGGCTTCCCCCAATATTGAAGCGGTTGCACTCCCCGTATTATGCATATTGCCATAACCACGACTATCGTCAGTCCGGATTTGGCCACTAACTTTATCCTGCTCATCAGGTAATATATTTCCCTGGTATCCTCCTCTTGGGGGCCTCGGGGGCGCCCGGCTTAGGCGATGCCCTCGGCGGGCGTTCTTGAATCGGGGAGACCTGTCCAGACTGGATCCGGAAGGGGAACGTCGTCAATGTAGAACCACTCTGAAGGCCAGTTCTCTGGTGCCTTCTTGGGAGTGCCGGATAGATATCCGGTCTCGGCAATGCGCCATACTTCGGCCTCGCCACCTGACATAGGGATTCTCCCTGGTTGCGGGGGACAAGGCACAACAACTTCTTACATAACCCGAAGTGAGGCTCGCAGCCTAAAAATAGCTCGTAAAGGGTAACGTACCCTGCTATATGTAGTATAGAGGCAGGGGTAAAGTTGTGTAACTGGAGGCCGTAGAACTCCAGGAGCCCGCGAAGGAACGGGTGGATAGGAAACCCAACACCCCTTAGCAGATACGGGATGAGGCATATTCGCTCCTCTGGAGATGGATTGGGAGATCTCTCCACTTGCTCCCCGCCGTTGTAGGTGGCTATTCCGGCTCGGACGGGGACCATGAATGCTGGTGGGAGAAACCCTTGGGTTTGTAACTCAATCAAACGGCTATGGGGAACTGAACACTCTTCCCAGTCCCCCGGCTTGGAGCTAGGAGAGCGAGCAGAGGAGCTGTGACGACCGGCCATGATGGAATGGTTTTTCGGAGCGCTTTATTGGATGCTTGCTCGAGGGGGAAGAGTGAGGTTTGGATCTGAGAATCCCCGTCTCTTCAAATAGGCGGTTAGCCCAAAGGATTGAGGGTGGCAAATGCGAAAAATACCTCGGCTCCTCGCATTCACTCGACACATGGAGATGGTCATTATTGAGGCACTGAAGCCAAGGAATACAACATTGATGGAGTTCCGGACACTATTCGTCGTAACAGGTACTTTGGAGTACTCGGAGAAGGAACCCGCCCTGCAATGCCGAAGACAAGACTGTGCGCCGGACTCATCGTCATTGAAGCCTGGTTCAGGGGCTACTGAGGGAGTCCTGGATTAGGGGGTATCCGGACAGCCGGACTATATGCATCGTCCGGACTATTGAAGCGTGAAGATACAAGACTCAAGACTTCGTCCCGTGTCCGAATGGAACTCTCCTTGGCGTGGAAGGCAAGCTTGGCGATCCGGATATTGTATTTCCTTCCTTGTAACCGACTCCATGTAAACCCTAGCCCTCTCCGGTGTCTATATAAACAGGAGAGGTTGGTCCTTAGAAGACCCATCATAGGCTAGCTTCTAGGGTTTACCCTCTACGATCTCGTGGTAGATCTACTCTTGTACTACCCATATCTTCAATATTAAACAAGCAGGAAGTAGGGTTTTACCTCCATCGAGTGGGCCCGAACCTGGGTAAACATTGTGTCCCTTGCTTCCTGTTACCATCAGCCTATGACGCACAGATCGGGACCCCCTACCCGAGATCCGCCGGTTTTGACACCGACACGGACCTCTAGGTCTTTCCAGTAGGGTAGGTCCCAAAATATAGATTTCTTCTTCCACATGGGTGCGTGTCCCTCAGCGTCATTCGGAACAACTAGTCCGTCGGGACCCTTTCCAAAGATTACGTGTAAATCATTGACCATAGCAAGTACGTGATCACCAGTACGCATGGCGGGCTTATTCCGGTGATCTGCGTCGCCTTTGAAATGCTTGCCTTTCTTTCGACATTGATGGTTGGTCGGAAGAAATCGACGATGGCCCAGGTACACATTCTTCCTGCATTTGTCCAGGTATATACTTTCAGTGCCATCTAAACAGTGCGTGCATGCGTGGTATCCCTTGTTTGTCTGTCCTGAAAGGTTACTGAGAGCGGGCCAATCATTGATGGTCACGAACAGCAACGCCTTTAGGTCAAATTCCTCCTGTTTGTGCTCATCCCACGTACATACACCGTTTCCATTCCACAGCTGTAAAAGTTCTTTAACTAATGGCCTTAGGTACACATTAATGTCGTTGCCGGGTTGCTTAGGGCCTTGGATGAGAACTGGTATCATAATGAACTTTCGCTTCATGCACATCCAAGGAGGAAGGTTATACATACATAGAGTCACAGGCCAGGTGCTGTGATTGCTGCTCTGCTCCCCGAAAGGATTAATGCCATCCGCGCTTAAAGCAAACCATACGTTCCTTGGGTCACTTGCAAACTCATTCCAGTACTTTCTCTCGATTTTTCTCCACTACGACCCATCAGTGGGTGCTCTCAACTTCCCGTCTTTCTTATGGTCCTCACTGTGCCATCGCATCAACTTGGCATGCTCTCCGTTTCTGAACAGACGTTTCAACCGTGGTATTATAGGAGCATACCACATCACCTTTGCAGGAACCCTCTTCCTGGGTGGCTCGCCGACATCACCAAGGTCATCTCGTCTGATCTTATACCGTAATGCACCGCATACCGGGCATGCGTTCCGATCCTTGTACGCATCATGTAGAGGATGCAGTCATTAGGGCATGCATGTATCTTCTGCACCTCCAATCCTAGAGGGCATACGACCTTCTTTGTTGCGTATGTACTGTCGGCCAATCCGTTATCCTTTGGAAGCTTCATCTTCAATATTTTCAGTAGCTTCTAAAATCCTTTGTCAGGCACATCATTCCCTGCCTTCCACTGCAGCAATTCCAGTACGGTACCGAGCTTTGTGTTGCCATCTTTGCAATTGGGGTACAACCCTTTTTGTGATCCTCTAACATGCGATCGAACTTCAGCTTCTCCTTTTGACTTTCGCATTCCGTCCTTGCATCGACAATGACCCGGCGGAGATCATCATCATCGGGCACATCGTCTGGTTCCTCTTGATCTTTAGCAGCTTCCCCCATTGCAGCATCATTGGGCACATCATCTGGTTCCTCTTGATCTTCAGCAGCTTCCCCCGTTGTAGCATCACCGTATTCAGGGGGCACATAGTTGTCATCGTCCTCTTCTTCTTCGCCGTCTTCCATCATAACCCCTATTTCTCCGTGCGTCGTCCAAACATTATAGTGTGGCACGAAACCATTGTAAAGCAGGTGGGTGTGAAGGATTTTCCGGTCAGAGTAAGACTTCATACTCCCACATTTAGGGCATGGACAACACATAAAACCATTCTGCTTGTTTGCCTCAGCCACTTCAAGAAAATCATGCACGCCCTTAATGTACTCGGAGGTGTATCTGTCACCATACATCCATTGCCGGTTCATCTGCGTGCATTATATATAATTAAGTGTGTCAAAAACCATTACAGAACATCATGAATAGATAATTAAGTGACCAAATTAATAGAAGTTCATCATCACATTAAAACCAAAGTACATACATAGTTCTCATCTAACAACATAAAGCTCTCCGAGCATCTAAATTAATTAAACCATACATTGAAACTATGTAAAACATTTCAATGCGAAAACAAATGCGATCATAATCGCAACCAAGGTAACAATTGATCCAACGGCATAATGATACCAAGCCTCGGTATGAATGGCATATTTTCTAATCTTTCTAATCTTCAAGCGCATTGCATCCATCTTGATCTTGTGATCATCGACGACATCCGCAACATGCAACTCCAATATCATGTTCTCCTCCTCAATTTTTTTTATTTTTTCCTTCAAGAAATTGTTGTCTTCTTCAACTAAATTTAACCTCTCGACAATAGGGTCGGTTGGAATTTCCGGTTCACGTACCTCCTTGATAAATAAAATCTTTGTCATGTTGGTCGGCATAATTTTCATAAATAATAAATGAACCAATAGTTATAAAGATAATATATACCACATCCGAATAATAGACAGGACGAGGGCCGACGGGGGCGGATACCAAAACCATTGCACTATATAATAACAAGCAATAAAATACTAAGAAAATTAGACAAGTATCTATCTAAAGCAAGAATTTTTTTCTTTAAGAAAGAAGGTAAGAACAAGAGGCTCACCACGGTGGTGCCGGTGACGAGATCGGCGCGGACGATCGACGACAGTGAAGACGGGGACGGGGCGTGACGGGCCGCTAATATAAACCTAGACAAATCTCGGGAAAAATAGAGTTCGGAGGTCGTGCTTCGAGAGGAGAAAGCTTAACTAGTGTGGCTCGGGCATTTCATCGAACACCTCATGTGCATAGGATGTGAGCTAGAGCTCCACAAAGCCCTCCCCTCGCCGGCCTGAGAAAAATAGAAACCTTTGGAGTGCTCTCTGCTCATGGCGAGGGTTATATATAGGCACCTCAATGGTCCCGGTTGGTGGCACGAACCGGGACTAAAGGGCATCCTGTTGTCCCGGTTCAAGCCACCAACCGGGACCAATGATGGTGGGCCAGGAGCTAGGCCCATTGGTCCCGGTTCGTCCCACCAACCGAGACCCAAAGGTCCAGACGAACCGGGACCAATGGCCCAGGTGTCCCGGCCGGCCCCCTGGGCTCACGAACCGGGACCAATGGCCGCATGGGTCCCGGTTCTGGACTGAACCAGGACTAATGGGCTTACCCGTCCTGAACCAAAGCCCTCTTTTCTAGTAGTGTCCCATAGGACCTACGTGTCCATGGCAATAGCTCTCTCTCTCTCTCTCTCTCTCTCTCTCTCTCTCTTTCTCTCTCTCTCTCCAATACAATTATCTCATCTGAAACCAATCTGATGTAAACTTTTGCGGTGCGTTTGTTGGGAACTTGGGATCTGATGAATTGTGGGTTTATGATCAGATTATTCACTGAAAGTATTTGAGTCTTTTCTGAGATTTATTCTCGTGGCACCCATTTTTAACACCATAGCCACTTCCCATGGCACCCATGTTACCACCAAAGCCACCTCCCTGGCGGCCATTATACCACCAAAGACAGCTCCCATGGCACTCATTGTACCACCACACCAACCATACATGACACCTACATGTTACCAAAGCCACCTTCCATCATGTTCATGAAACCTCCCATTCGTCCGCCCATGCCGCAACCCATTCCTCCTCCCATATACCGCCACCCATGCCTCCTCTATACCCATCATGTTCATCATGATTATTGTCTTCTTGGCCAACATTTTATCGCAAAAGCTCAGCATATTTGTTTTGCTTCGCGTTGAGACCATTTGTGTCCATGAACAAAAGTTTTTCCACTTTCTCCTCATCCGCCTTAAGCTCATCGGTCGCCACGTTCCATTCCTCTAACTACACCTTCTGCTCCTCATCCACAACCCTCTTCTCCTCCGCTGCCTCCTTGCGCCTCTCGGCATCCGCCCTTGATACGTCCATTTTGCATCATGTTTTCCTACTGTTATTTATAATGTTTCTATGCATAATAATGCATTTTCTCTTATAATATGCAAGGTTTACACAAAGAGGGAGAATGCCAGCAGTTGGAATTCTAGACCTGGAAAAGCTATGTCAGAGTTACCTATTCTGCACATCTTCAAATGAGCTAAGAATTTATGGAGAATTATTTTGCAATATATAAACAATACTAGAGCAAATAACTAACGGAGGAGGCCCACCAGGTGGGCACAACCAACCTGGGCACGCTAGAGCCCCCCCCTAGGCGCGCCCTGGTGGGTTGTGCCCTCCTCGGCCCACCCATAGTGCCCATCTTCTGGTATATAGGTCATTTTAACCTACAAAAAATCAGGAGGGGACTTTTGGGAGGAAGCGCCGCCGTCTCGAGGCGGAACTTTGGCAGGAGCACTTTTGCCCTCCGGCAATGATTCCCCGGGGGAATTTCCCTCCCAAGGGGGAAACCATCGTCATCGTCATCACCAAGAACTCTCCCATCTTGGGGAAGGCAATCTCCATCAACATCTTCAACAGAACCATCTCCTCTCAAACCCTAGTTCATCTCTGGTGTTCAATCTTTGTACCGAACCTTAGATTGGTGCTCGTGGGTGACTAGTAGTGTTGATTAAATCTTGTAGTTGATAACTATATGGTTTATTTGGTGGAAGATTATATGTTCAGATCCATTATGCTATTTAATACCCCTCTGATCTTGAGCATGATTATCATTTGTGAGTAGTTACTTTTGTTCTTGAGGTCACGGGAGAAATCTTGTTGCAAGTAATCATGTGAACTTGATATCTATTCGATATTTTGATGATATGTATGTTGTGATTCCCCTAGTGGTGTGATGTGAACGTCGACTACATGGCACATCACCTTATTAGGGCCTAAGGGAATGCATTGTGGAGTAGTTATTAGATGATGGGTTGCTAGAGTGACAGAAGCTTAAACCCTAGTTTATGCGCTACTTCGTAAGGGACTGATATGGATCCAAAAGTTTAATTCTATGGTTAGATTTTATCTTAATACTTTTCTCGTGGTTGTAGATGCTTGCAAGGGGGTGCTACCTCTTGAGCTTGCATTGGTTTTCCCTTGAAGAGGAAAGGGTGATACAGCAATGTAGCATAAGTATTTCCCTCAGTTTTGAGAAACCAAGGTATCAACCCAGTAGGAGACAACGCAGTCACCGAATACCTGCACAAACAATCAACCACTTGCACCCAACGCGATAAAGGGGTTGTCAATTCCTTCACGGTCACATTCAAAAGTGAGATCTAATAGAGATAGATAAACGGTAAAGTAAATATTTTTGGTATTTTTGGTTTATAGATTGGAAAATAAAATATTGCAAAATAGTAGATCGGAAAGTAGCAAGATGTAAATGAGATTTAATAATATGGAAAAGAGACCGGGGGGCATAGGTTTCACTAGTGGCTTCTCTCAAGATAGCAAATAATACGGTGGGTGAACAAATTATTGCCGAGCAATTGATAGAAAAGCACATAGTTATGATGATATCTAAAGCACTGATCATGAACATAGGCATCACGTCCGTGTCAAGTAGACCGAAATGGTTCTTCATCTATTACTATTACTCCACACATCGACTGCTATCCAGCATGCATCTAGAATATTAAGTTCATAAAGAACGGAGTAATGCATTAAGTAAGATGACATGATGTAGTGGAATTAACTCAAGTAATATGATGAAAACCCCATCTTTTTATCCTCGGTGACAACAGTAGAATACGTGCCTTGCTGCCCCTACTGTCAGTGGGGAAGGACACCGCAAGATTGAACCCAAAGCTAAGCACTTCTCCCATTGCAAGAAAGATCAATCTAGTAGGCCAAACTAAATCGATAATTTGAAGAGACTTGCAAAGATATCAAATCATGCATATAAGAATTCAGAGAAGAATCAAATAATATTCATAGATAATCTGATCATAAATCCACAATTCATCATATCTCGGCAAACACGCCGCAAAAGAATATTACATCGAATAGATCTCCAAGAACATCGAGGAGAACATGGTATTGAGAATCAAAGAGAGAGAAGAAGCCATCTAGCTACTTGTTATGGACCCGTAGGTCTGTGGTAAACTACTCACGCATCATTGGAGAGGCAATGGTGTTGATGAAGAAGCCCTCCGTGATCGAATCCCCCTCCAGTAGGACGCCGGAAAAGGCCCCTAGATGGGATCTCACGGGTACAAAAGGTTGCGGCTGTGGAAAAGTGGTTTCGCGACTCTCCTGGATGTTTTCAGGGGATAAGAGTATATATAGGCAAAGGAACTAGGTCAGGGGAGCTACGAGGGGCCCACGAGGTAGGGGGCGCGCCCTACCCCCCTAGGCGCGCCCTCCTGCCTCGTGGCCGCCTCGTTGCGTCTCCGACTTCATCTCCAAGTTTTCTGGTTTCCTTTCGGTCCTAGAAAGATCATCGCGAATGTTTCATTCTGTTTGGACTCCATTTGGTATTCTTTTTCTGCGGAACTCTAAAATAGGCAGAAAAACAGAAACTGGCACTAGGCTCTCGGTTAATAGGTTAGTCGCAAAAATAATATAAAATAGCATATAAATGCCTATTAAACATCCAAAACAGATAATATAATAGCATGGAACAATCAAAAATTGTAGATACATTGGAGACGTATCAAGCATCCCCAAGCTTAATTCCTGCTCGTCCTCGAGTAGGTAAATGATAAAAACAGAATTTTCGATATGGAATGCTACCTGACATATTTATCAATGTAATTTCCTTTATTGTGGCAAGAATGTTCTGATCCGAAAGATTCAAAACAAAAGTTTAATATTGATATAAAAACAATATTACTTCAAGCATACTAACAAGGCAATTATGTCTTCTCAAAATAACATGGCCAAAGAAAGCTTATCCCTACAAAATCATATAGTTTGGCTATGCTCCATCTCCGTCACACAAAATACTCAAATCATGCACAACCCCGATGACAAGCAAAGCAATTTTTTCATACTTTTATGTTCTCTAACCTTTTCAACTTTCACGTAATACATGAGCGTGAGCCATGGACATAGCACTATGGGTGGAATAGAATGGTGGTTGTGGAGACGACAAAAAGAGGGAGATGGTCTCACATCAACTAGGTGTATCAACGGGCTATGGAGATGCCCATCAATAGATATCAATGTGAGTGAGTAGGGATTGCCGTGCAACGGATGCACTAGAGCTATAAGTGTATGAAATCTCAAAAGAAACTAAGTAGGTATGCATCCAACTTGCTTGCTCATGAAGACCTAGGGCATTTGAGGAAGCCCATCATTGGAATATATAATGAAAAATTCCCACTAGTATATGAAAGTGACAAAATAAGAGACTCTCTATCATGAAGATCATGGTGCTACTCTGAAGCACAAGTGTGGTAAAAGGATAGTAGCATTGCCCCTTCTCTCTTTTTCTCTCATTTTTTTATTTGGCTTCTTTGGCCTCACTATTTTTATTTTGGATTCTTTGGCCTCTCTTTTTTTCTCACATGGTACAATGCTCTAATAATGATGATCATCAGACTTCTATTTACTTACAACTCGAAAAATTACAACTCAATACTTAGAACAAAATATGACTCTATGTGAATGCCTTTGGCGGTGTACCGGGATGTGGAATGAAACAAGAGTGACATGTATGAAAGAATTATGAAAGGTGGCTTTGCCACAAATACGATGTCAACTACATATCATGCAAAGCAATATGACAATGATGAAGCATGCCATAATAAATGGAATGGTGGAAAGTCGCATGGCAATATATCTCGAAATGGCTATGGAAATGCCATAATAGGTAGGTGTGGTGGCTGTTTTGCGGAAGGTATATGGTGGGTGTATGGTACCGGCAAAAGTTGCGACGTACAAGAGAGGCTAGCAATGATGGAAGGGTGAGAGTGCGTATAATCCATGGACTCAACATTAGTCAAAAAGAACTCACATACTTATTGAAAATATCTATTAGTCATTGAACGAAGTACTACGCGCATGCTCCTAGGGGGGGATAGATTGGTAGGAAAAGACCATCGCTCGTCCCCGACCGCCACTCATAAGGAAGACAAACAATGAATACCTCATGCTCCAAATTTGTTACACAATGGTTACCATACGTGCATGCTACGGGACTCACAAACCTCAACACAAGTATTTCTCAAATTCACAATTACTCCACTAGCATGACCTAATATCACCATATTCATATCTCAAAACAATCATCAAGAATCAAACTTGTCATAGTATTCAATGCACTTCATATGAAAGTTTTTATTATATCCCTCTTGGATGCCCATCATATTAGGACTAGTTTTATAACCAAAGCAAATTACCATGATGTTCAAAAAGACTCTCAAAATAGTATAAGTGAAGCATGAGAGATTAACAATTTCTATAAAATAAAGCCACCGCCGTACTGTAAAAAGATATAAGTGAAGCACTAGAGCAATATTGCCTAGCTCAAAACATATAAGTGAAGCACATAGAGTATTCTAGTAAATCACGATTCATGCGTGTCTCTCCCAAAAGATGTGTACAGAAAGGATGATTGTGGTAAACTAAAAAGCAAAGACTCAAGTCATACAAGACGCTCCAAGCAAAACACATATCATGTGGTGAATAAAAATATAGCCTCAAGTAAAGTTACCGATAGACGAAGACGAAAGAGGGGATACCTTCCGGGGCATCCCCAAGCTTAGGCTTTTGGTTGTCCTTGAATTTTACCTTGGGGTGCCTTGGGAATCCCAATCTTAGGCTCTTTCCACTCCATATTCCATAGTCCATCAAATCCTTACCCAAAACTTGAAAACTTCACAACATAAACTCGGCAGAAAATCTCATGAGCTCCGTTAGTATAAGAAAATAAATCACCATTTTAAGGTACTTGTTGCAAACTGATTCTTTTATATTGGTGTAATATCTACTATATTCCAACTTCTCCATGGTTCATACCCCTCGATACTAACCATAGATTCATCAAAATAAGCAAACAACACGCGAAAAATAGAATATGTCAAAAACAGAACAGTATGTAGTAATATGTAACTCTCGAATACTTCTGTAACTCTAAAAATCCTACCACATTAGGAAAACCTGAGAAATTCGTGTACCAATCCAGATCAAAAATAATCAGATCAAAATCACGTTTCTGTGAATTTTCAAAACTAATTTACTAAGCGCAAAAGTTTCTGATTTTCAGCAGGATCAACACAACTATCACTCTCCGCTATCCTAAAGGTTTAACTTGGCACAAACACTAATTAAAACTTAAAACCACATCTAACTAGAGGCTAGATGAATTATTTATTACTAAGCGCTATCATTTAATGCCCTTAGCTAGGCATAAAAGCGCGAATAGATCTAAGTATTGTCATCTTTGGTCTTTCTTCTTTTGAGGGATTTTTGTTCAAATCCGGGAGGTTCTTTACGTTTTCGCTCATATTCAGAATTTTTCATATCTAAAGCATCCAACCATTTATTGCAAGGAGTCATCAACATGTTCATGCGGTGGATATTCCCACTGACATTTTTGAGAGGCTCAAGGGATTTTTGCAAAATCTTAATTAATTCACCTAGTTTCTCAAAATTTTAGATCCCTCGTGGGCTTGAGGTAAACCCCAATGTGGAGGTGATATACCAACTATTCCTTCTATAATTTCATAAGTGATATTGGGATCAATTTCGATAAAATTTACTTTGGCAGAAAAATCCAAGAGTTGCCTATGGGGCATGGTCAATCCAACGTAAAAATTACGGAGTAGAATTTTAAAATCCCCTTTTATGGTGCAATTACGATAGGATTCTATCATCCTATACCAAGCATCCTTCAAATTTTCTCCTTGTTTCTGCTTGAAGTGAAGAACTTCAAGATCAGGAGACAATGGAGGGAAATAAGAGCTAGTCATGGGTAGAAGATAGGAAGGAGAAAGCGAACGGGAGAAGGGCGAAGAGAAGGAAAAGGTTTTCAAAAATCGTCTTAGAAGTAGGGGAGAGGAAAACAAGAGGTGAATGGTGAATAATGTAATGCAAGGGAGAAGAGTTTATGATGGGTACTTGGTATGGCTTGACTTGACATAGATCTCCCCGACAACGGCGCCAAAAATCCTTCTTGGTACCTCTTGAGCTTGCGTTGGTTTTCCCTTGAAGAGGAAAGGGTGATGAAGCAAAGTAGCGTAAGTATTTACCTCAGTTTTGAGAACCAAGGTATCAATCCCGTATGAGACAACGCACAAGTCACCGAATACCTGCACAAACAATCAACAACTTACACCCAACGCGATAAAGGGGTTGTCAATCCCTTCACGGTCACTTGCAAAAGTGAGAACTTATAGAGATAGATAAACGGTAAAGTAAATATTTTTGGTATTTTTGGTTTATAGATCGGAAAATAAAATATTACAAAATAGTAGATCGGAAACTAGGAAGATGTAAACGAGATTTAACAATATGGAAAAGAGACCCGGGGGCCATAGGTTTCACTAGTGGCTTCTCTCAAGATAGCAAATAATACGGTGGGTGAACAAATTACTGCCGAGCAATTGATAGAAAAGCGCATAGTTATGGTGATGTCTAAGGCAATGGTCATGAACATAGGCATCACATCCGTGTCAAGTAGATCGAAACGATTCTTCATCTATTACTATTACTCCACACAACGACCACTATCCAGCATGCATCTAGAGTATTAAGTTCATAAAGAACGGAGTAATGCATTAAGTAAGATGACATGATGTAGAGGAATTAACTCAAGCAATATGATGAAAACCCCAGCTTTTTATCCTCGATTGCAACAATACAATACGTGCCTTGCTGCCCCTACTGTCATTGGGAAAGGACACCGCAAGATTGAACCCAAAGCTAAGCACTTCTCCTATTGCAATAAAGATCAATCTAGTAGGCCAAACTAAACCGATAATTTGAAGAGACTTGCAAAGATATCAAATCATGCATATAAGAATTCAGAGAAGAACCAAATAATATTCATAGATAATCTGATCATAAATCCACAATTCATCGTATCTCGGCAAACACGCCGCAAAAGAATATTACATCAGATAGATCTCCAAGAACATCGAGGAGAACATGGTATTGAGAATCAAAGAGAGAGAAGAAGCCATCTAGCTACTTGCTGTGGACCCGTAGGTCTGTGGTAAACTACTCACGCATCATCGGAGAGGCAATGGTGTTGATGAAGAAGCGCTCCATGATCGAATCCCCCTCTGGTAGGACGCCGAAAAAGGCCCCTAGATGGGATCTCATGGGTACAAAAGGTTGGGGCGGTGGAAAAGTGGTTTTGTGGCTCTCCTGGATGTTTTCAGGGTATAAGAGTATATATAGGCAAAGGAAATAGGTCAGGGGAGCTACGAGGGGCCCATGAGGTAGGGGGCGCTCCCGACCCCCCTGGGCGCGCCCTCTTGTCTCGTGGCCGCCTCGTTGCGTCTCCGACTTCATCTCCAAGTCTTCTGGTTTCCCTTCGGTCCAAGAAAGATCATCGCAAAAGTTTCATTCTGTTTGGTATTCTTTTTCTGCGAAACTCTATAATAGGGAAAAAACAGAAACTTGCACTAGGCTCTCGGTTAAAAGGTTAGTCCCAAAAATAATATAAAATAGCATATAAATGCATATTAAACATCCAAAACAGATAATATAATAGCCCGGAAAAATCAAAAATTGTAGATGCGTTGGAGACGTATCAGGGGGTTAATCATAAGTAGGAGGTTTGTTGAAGTAAGAACATCACCTAAGCACCGGTCCACCCACATATCAAATTATCAAAGTAGCGAACACGAATCAAACCAACATGATGAAAGTGACTAGATGAAATTCCCGTGTACCCTCAAGTACGCTGTGCTTATCATAAGAGACTAGTTTGGCCTATCCTTTGGCACAAAAGGATTGGGCTACCTTGCTGCACTTTATTTATCATTTCCGTTACTTGCTCATTTCAAATTATCTTGCTATCAGACTACTCGTTACCGACAATTTTAGTGCTTGCAGAGATTACCTTGCTAAAAAACACTTGTCATTTCCTTCTTCTCCTTGTTGGGTTCGACACTCTTACTTATCGAAAGGACTACGATTGATCCCCTATACTTGTGGGTCATCAAGGCTCTTTTCTGGCGCCGTTGCCGGGGAGTGAAGCGCTCTTGGTAAGGAAAAATTATTACTACGTGCTGAAATTTATTGTCACTTGTTACTATGGAGAACCATCATTTGAGGTGTTTGTTCGGGGTATCTTCACCTCGACCGGAACCACAATTAGTTGCCCTTCAACCTACTATACCTACTGAAAATATCGCTTATGAGATTCCTTCAGGTATGATAGAACAACTGCTAGCTAATCCTTATGCGGCAGATGGAACTGAACATCCTAATATGCACTTAATATATGTGGATGAAATTTGTGGATTACTTAAGCTTGCAAGTTTATCTGGAGATGAAGCTAAGCAGAAGGTTTTCCCTTTACCTTGGAAGGGAAAGGCATTGACATAGTATATGCTATGTGATGATATTGGATCTTGGAACTGGAATCGATTGAAATTGGAATTTCACCAAAAAAATTATCCTATGCATCTAGTTCATCATGATCGGAATTACATATATAATTTTTGGCCTCGTAAAGGAGAAAGTGTCGCTCTAGCTTGGGGGAGGCTTAAGTCAATGTTATATTCATGCCCAAATCATGAGCTCTCGAGAGAAATTATTATTCAGAATTTTTATGCTCAGCTTTCTCGTGATGATGGATCCATGCTCGATACTTCTTGTACTGGTTCTTTTGTGAAGAAGACTATTGAATTCAGGTGGGATCTTTTAAAAAGATTTAAACGCAACTCTAAAGATTGGGAACTCAATGAAGGTAAAGAGTCAGGTATTAAGATTAACTTTGATTGTGTTAAATCTTTTATGAATACCGATGCTTTTCAAAAGTTTAGCACTAAATATGGACTTGACTTTGAGATAATAGACTCTTTCTATGAATCATTTGCTACTCACGTTGACCTCCCTAAGGAGAAGTGGTTTAAATATCACCCCCCCCCTATTAAAGAAGAAATTAAAGGACCGGTAATGGCTAAAGATGAAACTATTATCTACAATGTTGACCCGGTTGTGCCTACTACTTATATTGAAAAACCACCCTTCCCTATTAGGACAAAGGAACATGCTAAAGTTTCAACTGTGGTTCGCAAAAGCAATACTAGAACACCTAAACCTGCTGAACAAATTAAAGTAGAACCTAGTGTTGCTATGGTTAAAGATCCCTTGGCAGAAAATATTGATGGGCATGTTATTTACATATGTGATGAAGCGTCTAGAATTGCTAAAACCCGATGAAAAAGATAAACATAGACCTGTTGTTGGCATGCCTGTTGTCTCAGTCAAAATAGGAGATCACTGTTATCATGGTTTATGTGATGTAGGTGCTAGCGTGAGTGTTTTTCCTTTTACCTTATACCAAGAAAATATGAATGACATAGCACCCACTGAAATTGAGGACATAGATGTTCCTATTAAACTTGCTAATAGAAACACCATCACACCACTCGGGATTGTTAGAGATGTTGAAGTCTTGTGTGGGAAAACAAAATATCCTACTGATTTTCTTGTTCTTGGTTCCCCACAAGATAACTTCCCTCCCATTATCTTTGGTAGACCTTTCTTGAACACTGTCAATGCCACTATAGATTGTCATAAACAAACTGTCGGTGTTAGCTTTGGTGATGAGTCTCATAAATTTAATTCCTCCAAGTTTAATATACAACCTCATAAGAAAGAATTGCCAAGTAAGGATGAAATGATTGGTCTTGCTTCTATTGCCGTACCTCCTACTGATCCACTAGAACAATATTTGCTAGACCATGAAATGATATGCATATGCATGAAAGAAATGAGATAGATAAGATCTTCTTTGAACAACGACCTCTGCTTAAACACAGTTTGCCTATTGGAACTCTAGGAGGTCCTCATCCACCTAAAGGTGATCCTTTGTTTGAGTTAAAACAATTGCCTAACACTTTGAAATATGCTTATCTTGATGAGAAAAAGATATATCCTATTATTATTGTGCTAACCTTTCAGAACATGAAGAAGAAAGATTATTGAAAATTCTGAAGAAGCACCGAGCTTCTATTGGATATACTCTTGATGATCTTAAGGGCATTAATCACACTCTCTGTCAGCACAAGATTAATATGGAACATGATACTAAACCCGTTGTTGATCACCAACGACGATTGAATCCTAGGATGAAAGAAGTGGTAAGAACTGAAATACTAAAGCTTCTGGAAGCAGGTATAATCTATCCCATAGCTGATAGTAGATGGGTAAGTCATTTTCATTGTGTCCCTAATAAAGGAGGTATTACTATTGTTCCTAATGATAAGAATGAACTTATTCCACAAAGAATTGTCACTGGCTATAGAATGGTTATTGATTTTAGAAAATTATATAAAGCAGCTAGAAAAGATCACTACCCTTTGCCTTTTATTGATCAAATGCTAGAAAGATTATCTAAGCACACACACTTTTGTTTTCTTGATGGATAGTCTGGTTTTTCTCAAATACCTGTTTCATAACCTGATCAAGAGAAAACCACCTTTACTTGTTCTTTTGGAACTTATGCTTATAGATGTACGCAATTTAGTTTATGCAATGCACCTGATACCTTTCAAAGATGCATGACTGCTATATTCTCTGTTTTTTGTGAAAAGATTGTTGAGGTTTTCATGGATGATTTTTCCGTTTATGGAACTTCTTTTGATGATTGCTTAAGCAACCTTGATCGAGTTTTGCAGAGATGTGAGCAAACTAATTTTGTCTTGAATTGCGAGAACTGCCACTTTATGGTTAATGAAGGTGGAGGTGTTGTATTGGGACATAAATTTATGAACGAGGTATTGTGGTGGATAAAGCTAAAGTTGATGGCAGACTAAGGCATAGCCTAGTGGCGGGAAAGGGCTGATGCCTTCCCACCCACCCAGGTTCAAGGCATGGTACTTGCAATTTGGGTTTGTTGCACCAATTATACTGTATGGGGTTCCCTTACAGTCTTTCTGTCAAAAAAAAGCTAAAGTTGATGCAATTGAGAAAATTCCATGACCTAGGGAAATTAAAGGTATTCGTAGTTTCCTTGGTCATGCTGGTTTCTATAGGAGACTTATTAAAGACTTCTCTAAAATTTCTAGGCCTCTTATAAATCTTTTACAAAAGGATGTTCCATTTTTTTTATGATGATTGTGTAGAAGCCTTTGAAACACTTAAGAAAGCCTTAATTTCTGCACCTATTGTTCAATCACCTCATTGGAACTTGCCTTTTGAAATTATGTGTGACGCTGGTGATTATGATGTTGGTACTTTTCTAGGACAAAGAGTTGATAAGAAATTAAATGTTATCCATTATGCTAGCAAAACTCTGGACGGTGCCCAAAGAAATTATGCTACTACTAAAAAGAATTTTTAGCAGTTGTGTTTGCTTTTGTTAAATTTAGATCATACATTGTTGATTCTAAAGTTACTATTCACACTGATCTGCTGCTATTAAATATCTTATGGAAAAGAAAGATGCTATACCAAGACTCATTAGGTGGGTTCTCTTGCTACAAGAATTTGTTTTACATATCACTGATAGAAAAGGAGCCAAGAACCCCGTAGCTGATAACTTGTCTAGGTTAGAGAATATCATTGATGACCCACTACTTATCGATGATAGTTTTCCTGATGAACAATTAGCTGCAATAAATGTTTCTCATAACACTCCTTGTTATGCTGACTATGCCAATTACATTGTTGCTAAATATATACCGCCTAGTTTCACATACCAACAAAAGAAAAAAAATCTTCTATGATTTAAGACACTACTTTTGGGATGACCCACATCTTTATAAAGAAGGAGTAGATGGTATTATTAGACGTTGTGTACCTGAGCATGACCAAGGACAAATCCTATGGAAATGTCATTCCGAAGCTTATGGAGGGCATAATGCGGGAGATAGAACTACTCACAAGGTATTGCAATCTGGTTTTTACTGGCCTACTCTCTTCAAGGATGCCCGTAAGTTTGTTTTATCTTGTGATGAATGCCAAATAATTGGTAATATCGGTAAGCGTCAAGAAATGCCTATGAATTATTCACTTGCTGTTGAACCATTTGATGTTTGGGGTTTTGACTACACGGGACATTTTCCTTCCTCTAATGGGTATACACACATTTTGGTTGCCGTTGATTATGTCACTAAGTGGATAGAAGCTATTCCAACTACTAGTGTTGATCATAACACTTCCATTAAAATGCGTAAAGAAGTTATTTTCCCAAGGTTTGGAGTCCCTAGATATTATTGATAGTGGTTCACATTTTATTCATGGTGCTATCCGTAAAATGCTTGCTAAATATGATGTTAACCATAGAATTGCATCACCCTATCATCCTCAATCTAGTGGTCAACTTGAACTTTGCAATAGAGAAATAAAATTAATATTACAAAATATTGTTAATAGGTCCCGAAAGAATTGGTCTAAGAAATTGGATGATGCACTTTGGGCCTATAGAATAGCATATAAAAATCCTATGGGTATGTCTCCTTATAAAATGGTTTATGGAAAAGCTTGTCATTTGCCTCTTGAGTTGGAATATAAAGCATATTGGGAAATTAAAGAACTCAACTACGATTTCAAACTTGCTGGTGAAAAGAGGTTACTTGATATTAGCTCATTAGATGAATGGAGAACCCAAGCCTATGAAAATACCAAGTTATTTAAATAAAAAGTTAAAAGATGGCATCACAAAAGAATCTAAAAGCGAGAATTCAAAGTTGGAGAATATGTTCTTTTATACAACTCTCATTTCAGATTCTTTGCAGGAAAACTTCTCTAAATGGGAAGGACCATATATCATCCAGGAGGTTTATCGCTCTGGAGCTATTAAAATAAATAACTCTGAAGGTACTAACCCGAAGGTTGTCAATGAGCAAAGAATTAAGCATTATAACTCAGGTACGGCTATTAATGTTAAAAGCAATATTATCCAAACAATGACACCAGAGGAACACATAAAATAAACATTCCAAAACACTAGAATAACCGAAAAAGAGGAGGTATGTGATATGGTAAGTAAACGGACTCCGAAAAATCCGTAAAAATATTTTTCGTCAGTTTTGGAATATTACAAAAATTAGGAAAATAAGAAACATCCAGGAAGGCACCCAAGGGGGGCACAAGACACCAGGGCGCGCCTGGGCCCCCTGGCATGCCCAGGTGGGTTGTGCCCACCTCGGGAACCTTGCCGACTCCATTTTCCTCCAGTCTGCTTGTTTCCCAAGATAAAAAATCTTTATATACCCCCCGAACGCATTTACCACCGTATCACGGAGAGATCTTCTATTCTTCTTTCTTGCTATTTTCCTGGCATCGGAAAATATGTCATCTAAAGACTCAAAGGGTGAGAGCTATGTTACTGATTATACCGCAAAACCCAAAGTTTACGGAGATGTGGAACATTATGGTTGGACCACGGAGGAACAACAAGACTATGAACCGAAAGGGAAAGAAGAGACAAGTTGAGATGAAGATGAAGTTCCATTTCCCCAACATGGGGACATGCACGTGGAGTTCAAGAAGTCAAGTCTCCCTAGTAAAGCAAAGATACCTAAGATCCAGTTTATCCCTTTTCGTCTCTTGTGGGAAAATAAGTAGGAATTATGCAAAAAAGAGATTAAATCTTGAGCAGGAGATCGGTAAATTGAGGGAGGAAAATTCCATCCTTAGGCATAAGTTGAGGAAGAAGATCGCTGCAACCTCATCACCACCACCACCTTCTTCATCACCAAAAGAGACTTGAGTTTATGGTATGGACACTCCTCTTGGCTTGTGCCAAGCTTGGGAGAGGTGTCCCGGTATCGTATGACCACAATTGTCTTTGACTTTATCTATTTTAGTTTGATCTTTAGTTATCCTACGATTTAGTTGAATAAAAGTTTAGTTTGATCCTTTCTTTTCGAGTGTTTGCTTAGTGATCTATCTATGTAATCGTGTTCGAGATATATAATAAAGTTTAGTTTATGTTTTTCTTTCCTTACATTTATGTTTCAATAAAAAGAAAGGGAAATAAATGAAAAAGATCATATGCTAATCTTATGGTAAGCAATGACATCACAGAAGGAAGAGTATAAGTGGTAAAATTTATTGAAGATTGACAAACATAGCATTGGTCATTGATGCAATTCATGAAAGAATTAATAAGGGAAGAGAAGATTCACATGCAAATACACTATCTTGGACATCTTTTATGATTGTGAGCCCCCATCAAAATATTATATGCCAAAATTGTTGACGTCGAACAAGGAAGACAACATAATGATTTATGCTTGTTCATATTCACATATAAGTTATATTGTCATAGATTCTTTAACATGTGGTGCTTGCTCAATATCTTTGCTAGCCAAAAATTCCGCACTAAGTAGAGATACTACTTGCGCTTCCAAAACCCTTAAACCCAGAATCTTGTTTTGAGAGTCCACCGTACCTACCTATGGATTCAGTAAGATCCTTCAAGTAAGTTGTCATCGGTGCAATAAGGCAATAAAATTTTACTTCTAAATGTGTTAGATCATTTAGAGTAAGAGAAAATTGAGCGTTGTACGGAACTTGTGATGGCAAAATAATAAAAGCGCCAGACTGCATAATAAAGGTTGCTATCACAAGGGGCAATATAACATGACGTTATTTTGCACTAAGAGATTGAGCATACAACAAAAAAGCGCATGACAACCTCTGCTTCCCTCTGCGAAGGGCCTATCTTTTACTTTTATGTATTTACTTTTATGCAAGAGTCAAAGTATTCTTCTCTATTCCTTTTTATTTCCTCTTTTTGCAAGCACCATGTGGTCAGGAAAAATCTAGGCACATATATACAATTGGACATGGGTGGGCATGTGTTATTATTGTTGACATCACACTTGAGGTGAATACATTGGGAGGCAAAACTATAAGCGCCTATCTTTCTATGTGTTCGGTTGAAACTTTTTGATCATGTGTATGCGATGAGTGTTAGCAATCATAGAAGACTATATGATGGTTGAGTATGTGGACTTGGCAAAAAAGGCTCCGATACGTGACCCTTCCTAAAAAGATGATGAATTGTAGTTGCAAAGTTGACTGAGAACATAGTTTGTTGGTTTCCAGTAGAGTCTATGCTTTATACTTCGATGTTGTGATGAATTGTTACTTGTTCATGAGAAGTTATATGATAAAGTTTGTTGCTGGTATAATAATATGCATGGTGCTTCTATGTCCGTATTTTGTTTTTATCGACACCTCTCTCTCTCTCTAAGCATGTGGACATGTTTTCGATTTTCGGTTTTCGCTTGAGGACAAGCGAGGTCTAAGCTTGGGGGAGTTGATACGTCCATTTTGCATCATGTTTTCCTACTATTATTTATAATGTTTCTATGCATAATAATGCTTTTTGGAGTATTCCTAATGCCTTTTCTCTTATAATATGCAAGCTTTACACAAAGAGGGTGAATGTCGGCAACTAGAATTCTGGAATACTGGAGCAATAACTACCGGTGGTGGCCCCCCTGGTGGGCACAACCCACCTAGGCACGAAAGCCACCCCCTCCCCCCCCCCCCCCCGCCGCGCCCTGGTGGGTTGTTCCCTCCTCGGCTCACCTCCGGCGCCCATCTTCTGGTATAGAGGTCATTTTGAACTAGAAAAATTCAGGAGCGGACTTTCGGGACGAAGCGCCGCCGTCTCGAGGCGGAACTTGGGCAGGAGCACTTTTTCCCTCTGGCGGAGCGATTTCGCTGGGGGAACTTCCCTTCCGAAGGGGGAAACCATCATCATCGTCATAACCAACAACTCTCCCATCTTGGGGAGGGCAATCTCCATCAACATCTTCAACAACACCATCTCATCTCAAACCCTAGTTCATCTCTTGTGTTCAATCTTTGTACCGGAACCTTAGTTTGGTGCTCGTGGGTGACTAGTAGTGTTGATTACATCTTGTAGTTGATAACTATATGGTTTATTTGGTGGAAGATTATATGTTCAGATCCATTATGTTATTTAATACCCATCTGATCTTGAGCATGATTATCATTTGTGAGTAGTTACTTTTGTTCCTGAGGTCACGGGAGAAATCTCGTTGCAAGTAATCATGTGAACTTGATATGTGTTCGATATTTTGATGATATGTATGTTGTGATTCCCTTAGTGGTGTCATGTGAACGTCGACTACATGGCACTTCACCTTATTAGGGCCTAAGGGAATGCATTGTGGAGTAGTTATTAGATGATGGGTTGCTAGAGTGACAGAAGTTTAAACCCTAGATTATGCGCTACTTCGTAAGGGACTGATTTGGATCCAAAAGTTTAATTCTATGGTTAGATTTTATCTCAGTACTTTTCTCGTAGTTTTGGATGCTTGCAAGGGGGTTAATCATAAGTAGGAGGTTTTTTCAAGTAAGAACAACACCTAAGCACCGGTCCACCCACGTATCAAATTATCAAAGTAGCGAACACGAAGCAAACCAACATGATGAAAGTGACTAGATGAAATTCCCGTGTACCCTCAAGAATGTCTTTCTTATCATAAGAGACCGTTTTGGCCTGTCCTTTGCCACAAAAGGATTGGGCTACCTAGCTGCACTTTATTTACCGTTACCGTTACTTGCTCGTTACACATTATCTTGCTATCAAGCTACTCGTTACCGACAATTTTAGTGCTTGCAGAGATTACCTTGCTGAAAACCACTTGTCATTTCCTTCTGCTCCTTGTTGGGTTCGAACACTCTTACTTACCGAAAGGACTACGATTGACCCCCTATACTTGTTGGTCATTAGCCCTCTCCTCCATTTCTTTCAATTTCAAAAGCCTTTTTTCTTTGGCATACTCTTTTCTCACAATGACAATGGCTTCAACTCCTTCTTTAATATCATTTTCTCCGGCTTTTGATCCCTTTGTTTTTTTGTCATCCATCGGACCTCTGTGGCAACCGAGTGAGGAGTGGGGCTCCTTCTCTCTTCCTCATCACCATCATCGTCATCATCATCGGCATCACGGTTAACAACCAAGCTCTTCCTTCTATGAAGTTCAAACGCTTCCCAGTTCTTCCACTTCTCCTCATACCGGGCATGCGTTCAGATCCTTGTATGCACCGCGGTAGAGGATGCAGTCATTAGGGCATGCATGTATCTTCTGCACCTCCAATCCTAGAGGGCATACGACCTTCTTTGCTGTGTATGTACTGTCGGGAATTCGTTATCCTTTGGAAGCTTCTTCTTCAATATTTTCAGTAGCTTCTCAAATCCTTTATCGAGCACAGACATTCTCTGCCTTCCTTGCAGCAATTCCTGTACGGTACCGAGCTTTGTGTTGCCATCTTCGCAATTGGGGTACAACCCTTTTTTGTGATCCTCGAACATGTGATCGAACTTCAGCTTCTCCTTTTGACTTTCGCATTGTGTCCTTGCATCGACAATGACCCAGCGGAGATCATCATCATCGGGCACATCGTCAGGTTCCTCTTGATCTTCAAGCAGCCCGTTGCAGCATCATCGTGCACATCGTCTGGTTCCTCTTGATGTTCAAGAGCATCACCGTATTCAGGGGCACATAGTTGTCATCGTACTCTTCTTCTTCGCCGTCTTCCATCATAACCCCTATTTCTCCGTGCCTCGTCCAAACATTATAGTGTGGCATGAAACCCTTGTAAAGTAGGTGGGTGTGAAGGATTTTCCGGTCAGAGTAAGACTTCGTATTCCCACATTTAGGGCATGGATAACACATAAAACCATTCTGCTTGTTTGCCTCAGCCACTTCGACAAAATCATGCACGCCCTTAATGTACTCGGAGGTGTGTCTATCACCGTACATCCATTGCCGGTTCATCTGCGTGCATTATATATAATTAAGTGTGTCAAAAACCATTACAGAACATCATGAATAGATAATTAAGTGACCAAATTAATAGAAGTTCATCATCACATAAAAACCAAAGTACATACATAGTTCTCATCTAACAACATAAAGCTCTGCAGAGCATCTAAATTAATTAAACCATACATTGAAACTATGTAAAACATTTCAATGCGAAAACAAATGCGATCATAATCGCAACCAAGGTAACAACTGATCCAACGGCATAATGATACCAAGCCTCGGTATGAATGGCATATTTTCTAATCTTTCTAATCTTCAAGCGCATTGCATCCATCTTGATCTTGTGATCATCTACGACATCCGCAACATGCAACTCCAATATCATCTTCTCCTCCTCAAGTTTTTTTATTTTTTCCTTCAATAAATTGTTTTCTTTTTCAACTTAATTTAACCTCTCGACAATAGGTTCGGTTGGAATTTCCGGTTCAACAACCTCCTAGATAAATAAAATCTATGTCACGTTGGTCGGCATAATTTTCGTAAACAATAAATGAACCAATAGTTATGAAAAGATTATATATACCACATCCGAATCATAGACAGGACGAGGGCCAACGGGGGCGGATACCAAAACCATCGCACTATATAAGATGCAATAATAAAAGTAAGAAAATAATACAAGTATCTATCTAAACATACAAGTAAGAATATTTTTCCTTTCAGGAAGAAGATAAGAACAAGAGGCTCACCACGGTGGTGCCGGCGATGAGATCGGCGTGGGTGATCGACAGGGGTGAAGACGGGGACGGGGCGTGACGGACCGCTAAACCTAGACAAATATTGAGGAAAATGGAGCTTGGAGGTCGAGTTTGGAGAGGAGAAAGCTTAAGTAGTGTGGCTCGGGCATTCCATCGAACACCTTGTGTGCATAGGAGGTGAGCTAGAGCACCACCAAGCCCTCTCCCCCTCGGCGGCCAGAAAAAACAGAGCAGCGTGCTCTGCTCTTATGCGAGGGGGTATATATAGGCACCTCATTGGTCCCGGTTGGTGGCATGAACCGGGACTAAATGGTAGCCCTTGGGCCCGGTTCAATCCACCAACCGGGACCAATGGTTGTGGGCCAGGCGAGGCCATTGGTCCCGGTTCGTCCCACCAACCGGGACCAATAGGGCTGATTTACGAGGGGCCAATGCCCACGAGGCCCCGGCCGGCCCCCTGGGATCACGAACCGGGACAAATACCTCCATTGGTCTCGGTTTGTGGCAGAACCGGGACTAATCCTTTCTTCTTCCCTCTTTTCTACTAGTGCTTTCTTCTTCTTATCCCCATTCTTCCCTCTTTCTTGAAAGAGGCCTTGAGAGAAACCTATGTGTACATCATAATTTAGAGGAAGCATTTGAATGTAGCAAGAAATCACCTTGTCCCTTTCATCGCAACCACTTGGGTTCATGCGATCGTGATTGGTCAAGAAATCCCACCATTTTTTACATTGGGAAGATATAGTGGACCATCGGTACCTAAGTGAATTGCTGATCGAAAGTGACCACTTGTGTTGCATTCATCAAAGAATTCTCTGATGCGCTTCCAATATGTCCTAGACGGTTGATCACTTCCAATAGCCGCATCGAGAAAGATCTTCTTCCAAGTTGTACATATCAACACATCTTTGGTGTTTGAATAGTTTGCATTTCTCCTCCATTTCTTTCAATTTCAAAAGCCTTTTTTCTTCGGCATACTCTTCTCTCACGATGACAATGGCTTCAAATCCTTTTTTAATATCATTTCAATGGCTTTTGATCCCTTTGCTTTTTTCATCCATCGGGCCTTTCTGTTTTGGCAACCGAGTGAGGAGTGGGGCTCGTTCTCCCTTCCTTATCACCATCATCGTCGGCATCACGGTCAACAACCGAGCCCTTCCTCCTAGGAAGTTCAAACGCTTCCCGGTTCTTCCACTTCTCGTCATGTTTGAGTTCTTTATAAAAAAGTTGGAAAGTGAACAGTCTTCTTTTTCTTCTTCTTCTTCTTCTTATCCTCGTTCTTCCCTCTTTCTTGAAAGAGACCTTGAGAGCAACCTATGTGTACATCATACTTTAAAGAAAGTATTTGCTTGTAGAATGAAATCACCTTGTCCCTTTCATCGCAACCACTTGGGTTCATACTATCGTGATTGGTCAAGCAATCCCACCATTTCTGAAATTGGGCGGATATAGTGGACCATCGGTGCCTGAGAGAATTGCCGATCAATAATGACCACTTGTGTTGCGTTGATCAAAGAATTCTTGGATGCGCTTCCAATATGTCCTAGACGGTTGATCACTTCCAATGGTGGCATCAAGAGAGATGCGCTTCCAAGTTGTACATATCAATACATCTTCGGTGTTCAAATTGTTTGCAATTCTTTCCTTAGAAGCTTAAACAAAACCCTTGTCTTCCAACTCAAGATTGTCACCATCATATGGTGTATCATATTCTTTGGATGGAAAATCTTGAGAGACAAAATTTTCAGTTGCAACATTTTTCAAGTGCATAAATGTATCATCAACAGCACTACATATGCACACACACAATCTCACATTCTATTCATATCAACATGACAAAACAACAATAAAAAAGAAGATGATTTTTTTACCTTTTCAACATTTCATGTAACAAGCTGGAGACGATGGCGGCAGGTGTCGACAGCTCCTCCTCCACAGCCGGCGACTGGACGAGAGGTTGTGGGGGACGAGGCACGCCATGAGCAGCAACAACAACCGCGGTCGCCTTCGTCTTCTTTGCCCAAGACAAAGCCGCGTCGGGGGCACGCAATGGTTGCTTCAAGCCGCCACCACGTGGTTTGCCCATGGGAGCCTTCTTCATTGCTAACGGTTCCATTTCAGTGGTGACTATTGGATGTGCGGCTGCAAATCTATCGCACTGATTTGGCTGAGGCATGGCAGCGCTGGGACCGGTGGTAGACATGGAGGCGGCCATGGCAAGGTGCACTGGAGCGGCGTCGATGACCGCGGGGTTGGAGGAGGCGTCTGTGGGGTCCTACGGTAGCAGGCAGGTGGCGGGCTGCTGGAGGCGGGAACGCACGCGCGTGGCGGGAAGGTTCCACGAGGAAGTTGGGGCTGCACGTACGACTACCCGCATTTTGCTCGAGCAGGCCAAGTGATGCAAATTTGCATCTCTTGGTTTCCAATTTTACATCGTACCCTATCCTTTGAGTATTTTTTTTTGCATCTACATCATTTATCGGAGCACCTTTTTTGCCCCTCGTTAAAATCCTTTATTTTTTACATCTACATCATCTATTAGAGAAAAAATGTTATTTTTATCATCTATTATAGGTGCTCTTACTTTCTTTGTTTACCGAAAGGGGTTTATTTAGGTACACAAAGCCCAAGACAATGATTAAGATAACTCGCAAGCAACAGTGCGAGAACCGCCAAGTACGCTTGCGAATGCGTCCTTTGGCGGAGTCGTAAGAGGGGACCTTGTCGTAAGTTGCGTGTTAGGATGTGTTGCTTTTGCTAGTAGTTGCATGAAATTTCCTATACGACGCTCATTGTGTCGTATAGTCGACCCTTCACATGGAGCCGAGGAAACTGGGCAAGCCAATTTTAACAACGAGCTGAACATATGCTAAATCCCGTTTTTCATTTTTAGTTCTTTCCATTTCTGTTTCCTTTTTTTCCTTTTCACTCCTTTTTAGCCTTTTTATGATTTTCTAGTTTTCTTTTTTCCTTTTCTTTTTTTCCTTTTCCTTTTTTATAAATTCGAAAATTTCAAAAAATGTTCAGAATTTCAAATTTTCTGAAGTTTTCCGTTTTTTCAAGAAATGGTCGGAGTTCCAAATTTTGTTCATGCTTAAAAAAACAATTTTACAAAAGGATTTAGAATTTCAATTTTTTCCTCAGATTTCCAATACGTGTTCCCTTGTTCAACATTTGTTCAGAGTTTTGAAAAAACTTCATAATTTTGATTTTTTTTACAATTTTCAATAACGTTTGAAAGTTGATTTTATTTGGAATTTCAAATTTTAGTTCATGTTTGAAAATCTATTCACGTTTTGAAAAATTATTCATGTTTTCCAAATTTATTTACTTTTTCAAAATATCAAATTTATCCGTATTGTTATAATTTTTTTGGATGATCACACATTATTTGCCTTTTTAAAAAATTCACAAATTCCAAGGTATGTTTAACTATTTTTAAAATGTGTTTGGATCTGCTACGCGTAGTTCTTAAATCTCGTGCTGCAGGATAATCACTTACACTTGTTAGATCTAGCGAGTAACCACACTCGTTCAACACCGGAAGATAAGGAGTTTGATTCCTTATAGTCGCTAGAACACTCACAAATGGGTCGTCCCAACAAGGCTCTATGTCTGTCGCGAGTCTATTTGATTTAAAATGCAGTAAATTGGAGCTTCCCATTTACGTGAGGGTACGTCTGGGTCTCGCATGAACTAGTTTGTGTCAGGCGTGATTTGTCGTCAAGAGCGACCCGGCTCCACTTGAAAGTTATGTTTTTCCTGACCTAGTGAGACAAGCTGGCCCTCAAAAGTCAAATTTTTTGCGGTACCAAACGTTGGTGCTTGCCCAATGAGGCTATAACAGATTTTACAGAGGAACCAAAGGCACCCCAAGTTGCCACCTGTGGATTATTATTGTGGCCAGAACTCTAATTGTTTTTGTGTAATTTAGAAAAATGTTTTGTGCCTGTCAAAAAATATTTGTCACATTTCTTGTAAGTGTTTATACAATGTAAAAACAATGTTCGCATAAGTTTTAAAAAAGTTCCATAACATTAAAAAAAAAGTATGTGATATTTACAAAACTTTCATAAATCCTAAGAAAAATGTTTATGACATGTTCTTGAAAATGTTTATACAATGCAAAAAAAGGTCATGTAATATAAAAAAAATCTTTCATAATATTCTGAAAAAACTTCATGACATTTAGAAAAACATAATCACGAATTTCAGCAAATATGTTCATGATTTTTTTCTAAAAGATTTTAATACATTGTAAAAAAATGTTCACGTAATATAAAAATGTTTCATACCATTAAAAAAATGTCCCATGTTTGTTTGAAAATCTTAAACATTTATTCAAATAAAATATTCCAAACATGTATTTGGAAAAAAATGTTAATTATACATAAAATGAATCTTTACTTATTAACAAAAAAAGTGCAGATTATATTGAAAAAATTGACATGTATTAGAAAAAAAAGGAAACAGAAAAAAGAAAAAAGAAATGGGAAACAAAACACAGAATTAAGAAAGCCAAATAAAGTAAAAAAGGAAAAACCAAAAAAATGGCAAAGACACACAGAAAACCAAAAACCACGACAAAAACCGATAAAAGAAAACAGAAAACACATAAAAAAACACGTGAAGAGCAGCCATATAAGCTTCCTTGAAACCTCTCCCCTAGGACCGTACTGGGCCGGCCTATCTGGCTCTTGCATACTTCAAGGCGGAGTACCTTCTCGCCTACTCTTTCTTGCAGTAGGCGGGATATAGCTTCCATACCATACCGCCTAACTTGATTAAGTTTGACTAATTTATAAACTGCTCCGCAGGCCTAGTCAGCAACCACATTACATGTGTCGTAAGTTATTCCAAACTGAAATGGTTGAATGATGTATTGGACATTGCATGCACGGCTTTATATGGTTGCCGCTAGCATAGGGATGGCACCCGCTTGAGTTTGGGGTACAGTGGAGCAACCCCCACTAAGCTTACCCATCACCCTAATGAAGGAGATATTTGGCCCCCTTAAATTTGGTAATATATGTTTAGTCGCGCCTTCAATTAATTCATTGCTCTTAAATAAGTGGATGTTTAGCATTTCAAATTTGTTCATAAAGGGTGTAGTTCTATCTTTCCAATGCACATTAAAACATGAAAAAAAATTCTCTCATCAGATAGGAATCAAGCCCAAAAACATTCAACACATGGTCTCCTCATTTTTCAATGTGGGAGAATTAAAAAGGAGAGATGGTGGCTTGTACCTTGTCAATGCATTTTCTACTCCACTCTATAATTTGTCTTAAAATTTCTATATGTCCACTTATTCGAGGACAGAGGGAGTAGTCATCTGTATCCATGTACAATAGTACTACCTCCGTCTAGGTAAATAAGTCATTCGCGTAGTTCTAGGTCGTCGATTTGAGAAATTAAATATGTGTTATATGTCATGTACAATAGTACTACCTCCGTCTAGGTAAATAAGTCATTCGCGTAGTTCTAGGTCGTTGATTTGAGAAATTAAATGTGTGTTATATGTCATGAAAAGTATATCACTAGATTTCTACACGGATGTAGTTTTTAAATATAATTTTTCCACATATAATACATATTTAGATAGTTAAATCGTCGACCTAGTACTACGCGAATGACTTATTCATCGAGACGGAGGTAGTAGCATAATTTGGAATAATATAATCTCGAAGGTCAAAACTAGTATAATAGTAATAGCTGCCACATCATCATAATTACTCCTGTACATATATAGCTTCTTGTAGCTAAGCACTCTTCATTTAATTAGTCGTGGGATCTTAGTAGTATGTAAACTTTGTGGCCTTTTTGTGGCATGTTCATAGCTACTAAAATCACCTAGGCAAATACGTAACAAACAAGACAACAATTTTACGAATCAGTTCCATCAAACCCAAACAGAAAATAGTGGTGGTGGTGTCATTTTGTTTGGACCCTGATACTCTGCATGAGGGCTTGAGTAAAATAAAATCATGGTAATTTTGAAATTGCTTCAGTTTCCTAAAATAAAATCAACTAGTAGTACTTTCTGTAACCTAGTTAGATAGTCGATGTGCAAAACAAATCACAGACTGTAGTTTAGCAAGAATCTGGGACTAGGGCATATGGTTCAGATCACATAATATTTATATCAGAGTCTCCACTATTCATAGTTGGGCTTTCACGATCAGAAGGGATGGCTGCTGCTGCACTGGGGCGGAGGCGCAGGGCGACGACGGAGTGGCCGTTCATTGGGGAAGCGGCGCAGACTCTGACGGAGTAGTCGTCTGATAGATCTTGTTGGCCAAGCGAGGACGGAGTGGCTGTTCTTGTTGGGAGTGGCGGCGCATGGCGAGGGAGAAGATGAGATGGAGGTCGCTGGGAAGAAGGGGAAAAAGGATTAGAGATGGAACGGCTCGGCGCTACATACGGGATCCGATTAAGTGTGTTTCTGCCTAGGTACGTGCGCTTGGTGCCGTTTCTTCGTGGGTTACCGGTTCCTTCTCTCTCCTCTTTAACTAAGACGCCACGTCAGATTTTGCATTACGTGGACGGCTAAGAGGGTGTTTGGATCACTAGAGACTAGAGACTAGAGACTAGTAGTAGTCACCTTTAGTCAGTAAACCTCCAAACACCCCTGACTAGTGGGTGACTAAAACTAGTTTAGTCCCTAGTCACCCCACCCCCAACTTTTACTGACTAGAGACTAGTAGTAGTCACCTTTAGTCGAGTATTTAACCAAAAACTACCACAATTCACGGAACCGTGACGAAAAACTACCACTTTACGATTTTGTGCGAAAAACTACCGCTTTTTTCCTAAACCGTGGCAAAAAACTACCAAGTCTGAAAAGAGCCCGATTTGGCTCTTTTAAGCGCGTTTCTGACAGAGTTGGCCCACACTTAATAAGCAGGCTAAAAAAGCAATCGGGTCCCTGTTTTTTTTTTCAAAAAGCAATCCAATCCTAGTGAGGCCGCCGGCGAGGCACGACCAGGCGTGGCGGGGCGAGCCAGCGACCTGGCGTCCATAAGCGCGGCCACGGCGTCCATGGCGCGCTGACCAGGCGCGGCGGGCCAGCGACCGCGGCGCGTCCATGGCGCGGCGGTAGCCAACGAAGCGGCGGGCGCAAAGAGGCGGTAGCGCGGCCACGGGAGGGCGGCCATAAGCGCGCCATGGCACGCAGCGAGGGCGGCGAGCACCAAGGGGCTCCGCTAGAAGCGCGATGTGGCGCGGCGAAGCGGCAAGGCGAACCGCAGCCATGGGCACGCAACCAAGCGTGGCGGCGAACACGCCCGGAAGAGCGACTTCAGCGGCGCGCACGATGGCGCCGTGCGGAGTTGCGGAAGACGTCCGGTCTGTGGCGAGAGGCCCGGCGGGTGGTTGTCGACGACGGCGCAGCGAGCACCACGCCACAGACACCTCCACGATGCCGCTCGAGCACCACCCGCACCACCGAGTCGGCCGGCCACGTGGAGCCGGCACTCACGCTGAGCTCCACCGACGCCGCGTACCCGTCGGGTGCCCGCCCCCGCCCAAGGAAGGACTGGATTGCTTTTTTTAGAAAAAAACAGGGACCCGATTGCTTTTTTAACCCACTTATGTGTGGGCCAACTGTGTCAGAAATGCGCTTAAAAGAGCCAAATCGGGCTCTTTTGAGACTTGGTAGTTTTTTGCCGCAGTTTAGGAAAAAAGCGGTAGTTTTTCGCACAAAATCGTAAAGTGGTAGTTTTTCGTCTCAGTTCCGTGAATTATGGTAGTTTTTGGTTAAATACTCCCTTTAGTCAGTAAACCTCCAAACACCCCTGACTTTTAGTGACTAAAGTCCCCCTCTCTCTCCTCTAATTGGTGTTGCACAAGGGACATTTAATACTGAGACATTTAATGCTGACTAGTAGTAGTCACCTTCCAAACAGGGCCTGACTAAAAACTTCTAGTCTGACTACTACTAGTCACATGACTAGAGAGTATCCAAACACCCTCTAAGCACCGATACAGACTGGAGCGTTGGGAGGGGCCTTATATGTACTAGCTATGCATCCGTATCCAACTATCAACATTAATTGTAATATAATTAGGCACCATACATATCATGAGTAGGATAGTAATTTCAGGCGTGAAGGACGCTTGGTGACGCGTATGCCCAAGGCTCTGATCCAGAGACGTTATACTTCCTGAAAACTGCGGCGCTCCGGCCTATAAATACAATTGGTGTGCTTGGCTTACCTTGTGCCACACCAACTCAAGGACATTGTGTTTAGAGATAAGTCGCGGACATCGAAGATCATGGCTAGACCGGCAGTGATGGTGATGTGTGTGGTGTTCGTAGTGGTGGTGTCGCTGAGCACGGTGGTGGCGCAGTTGGAGTGCAAGCCGCACATGCTTGAGCCTTGTGATCCAGCCATCGTAGACGGCAAGGCTCCTTCAAACTTGTGCTGCTCGAACCTCCGGGCGCAGAAGATGTGCCTCTGCGCTTACTTGGAGAATCTGATGTACCAGGGCTACGTCCATGGTCCCTACCTCCTCAACACAATCACCTCGTGCAACATACATCCTGGCATGTGTCCAGTTACATAATGGAGTACTAGGAATATGGTGTTGTACATCTCTTTTACAATAAATGGTAATGCCCGCCTCTAGATTTCTTTTTAGTTTTTTTATGTTTTAATATATCTATATACCAATATATAAAGATTCAAAGGGGCAGATCCAACAAATCTCGGCCATCAAATCGTGTCAATTGAACGACCTATATTGCAAAAATGGAGAGCGATCAACATGTTAAGCTTGCAATTAATATCATATCATATATCAACATATACACTATCCATATAATTAGTGCCTAATTGATAGCCAACCTGATATTAACATCTAATTAATTTTCTCCCTAATATCAACGTGTATTGCATGTACACATTTAATAAGCCCGCAAAAAGGTTTTGTTATCTTTTAAATATAAAAAATGAAGAAATAATATTTCCAAACTTCCGCATTAAAGAATAAATCTGAAAACTAGAAGTGGTTTATGTTTTATAATTATTTCATGTTGTCTCTCTCGCCAGCCCACACCTCTCGTGACAACCGTCTGATCCTAACTTCTCCCTTGACAACTATGAGCTGATGAACCACCATTCTCCCCTAACGTCGTTCAATTGTAAAGAACAGTAGCGTCGTCGGCACCATCAAGGAGAGTTACGGCGGTGACCAATTTGAGACTGTATTCGCTTGATCAAGGTGATAGCGAGCAGGCCTCTGCTAGATGCGAGTGGACATTAGGTTGGTGCGACCATATCCTAGAGTACGGTGTCGACATTTCTTTTTTTTAGTAGTGGAAAGAAATTTATGTACTTAATATTATCGAATGTCTGACAATTGTTGAGAAGTGCAATAGTTTTTTTTGAAATATGCAAGGAATTATACGAGACACGCGGTTTTGTGATGAATGTCCATGAATATGTAAAAGTTTTTTTGAAGTCTGAATCTGAAAGTTGAAAGCTCCAAATTTGGTACTTTATGAAACTTGCAACTCCATTTTTTTTGTAGTTTTTGGTAGTTGAAAGTTTAAGTTTTCGTAATTTTGAACATTTGAGATTCCAAAAACTGACGGAAAGAATAATTCTATTCGCAAATGATAAGTGCAACACGTCAGGATTACCATTGAATTACATGCACAAATCTCCCCCTCCCCCAAACGACTCTTCTCCAATTTTATCGATCTCCCTCATCGCCAGTGCGGCTGGGTCGTGTTGGCTCAGGGAGCACGCGGCACAGCTAGAGGCCGTGACGTGGAGGAGCCGTTGTTGCGAGTTGCACCTCATGAGCGGGATGAAAGCGCCGTGGCTGTGGCGGCTAGCCACGGATCCAGACCAGATCCATGGATCGACGGGCAGAGGCACGATTTGTCACACTGTGCAGAGGCTGGGGCGCATCCATGGTGTCATACGCGAGGCCGACACGTGGGGGTGGGGATCTCGACGAGAGCTCGAGCGCGAGCGCAGGGAGATGTGATGGCGGCGACGGAGAGGAGGCGTGGCAAAGGAGTTGCGGTGCAGACGGTAACCTTCGGTAAGGGCCGTCAGGAGTGGGGGTAGTCGACGCCTTGGTGGCACAAGCGGCGCCATGGATGGCGGGCTCTGGTGCTGTAGGCGGTAGAGGAGCGCAGCTACGCGTCCCGTCCCTCGGCTACGACATCCCCGTTGGTTCAAGGACAACTGCGCCGTGGGTGGCGGTGGCGTATAACTCGGGGTTTACAGCACCAGGTGCGGATGGACACGTCCTGCCCACGGCGGGTTGCAGCACCGACCAAGAACAGCAATCTCGTCGTGGTGACGTGCTACGACACGTCTCCACCGAGGCAGCAGGTGAGTGAGCTTTTGTCTTTGTTGTACGTTCATTCCTGTTTTAATGCAGAATCACTGCCGTTGCCATCTTAGTTTGTACAGATGCTACTGATTGTTTTTGCTACGACAAATTCATTTTTCCACGAATCCTATGTTCAAATTAACATAGCATGGCAAATTTTTCTAGCATCACATGGAAAATTCATATGGGCTGAATGGATTCCACAAAATGTTTTTGTCATGGGCAAATTATATCTATCATGTACAATATTATTCTATAATTGCCACAATCTACATAGTCCTTGATTTTTAAGTTTGGCGTGTGACATTGTAACCTTTTTAGGAATTAGTGTATTTTTTCCATGATCCTTCTTTGTACTTACCACGCGGCAATTTAAAGATGATTTTTCTGACCATGGCAAATTAGCAATGTTTACCATATTACAATTTTGAGTTGTTTTGCCATGGCGAATTTACTTTGTAGCATGGTAATTTTAGTTTTAGGCATGGCAAATATTAGTTTATAGCCATGGCAAATTTACCATTTATTTTGCCATGACAAATTTACCTCTTCCTTCTGCCATGTCAAACTTATGTCCTTCCATTGCCATGGGAATTTTACCTTTATGGGCATGGCAATTTTTAATGTTTTATAAACATGCCAACTAAACTTTTTTCCCCATGGCAAGTTTACCCTTTATTTTTCCATGGCAAATTTACCTTTTCCTTGTGTCATGGAAAATTTATCTCCTCCAATTGCCATGGCAATTTTACTTTTTAACACACATGCCAACTTAACTTTTTATCGCCCAGGGCAAGTTTTTTTTCTTGCCAAGGCAAATTAACTTCACATCCATGGCAATTTTTACTATTGATTGCTTCACAAAAAGTTTTGCTCTTCTATGCAGCATGGTAAATTTACTTTCATATATTTTTGTGGAAGGTTTGATTTTTATGAAACCATGCCATTTTTCACTAAATATCCATGCTATCATATTTTGTTTTCTATCATGACTTTTCCTTGGGGGGGGGGGGGGGGGCATGGTAATGTTTACATACCATGCAAATAGCACTAGTTTTGCCATGGCAAAAATAGTTTTAACTAGATCATGGCAAACTTATTTACATATACCATGGCAAAGTTAGTTACCGACCATGGCACATTTAGATTATGGATGATAGCTAAAGTAAAAATAAATAATGGATCATAAAAAATATATTTTTTGTGTCAAATTATTCACACAGATTTTGCCATGTATAATGGCAAATTATTCTTTTGTGTCTTCATAACATAGGAAGTTCATATATTTGTTCATACGGCAACTCTATTATTGTCACATGGCAAATTCATATTTTGTTCATACAAAAAATTCTATTATTGTTAGATGGTAAAATCTTAACATTTTCCTTTTCTATAGGCTATTTGTTCATAACATGGAAAATAAATTTAGGGCCATAATATGCAAAATTAATTTGATTTTTTATTCATGATTTTAATTTTCTATGAGTTTTATAAAAAAATTGTGAATTTGAAAGAAAGGGGAAAAGGAAAAATAAAGAAAAAACAAATTCAAGGAAGGTTGTATAACTTTCCCGAAATCGGTGGGGAAACAATTCGGAATGGACCGGCCCATACAGAGGAAGAGGCATTTGGGGTGTATGTTTTTTATCATTATTTCCTAACCTAAGCGGGGAATAGGATTTGCATTAAGTACCTATTACTATTAGAAAAAGGCGCATTTGTCCCGGTTCATAAGGCCCATTTGTCCTGGTTCCCGAACCGGGACTAAAGGGTCGATATTAAAGCCCAATACCTTTAGTCCCGGTTCGCCTACGAACCGGGACAGATGGGGCTCCACGTGGCCGCTGCGGCTTGCCCAGGCAGGAGGGCTACCAACCAGGACCAAAAGGCATCCACGCGTCTGTGGTTCAGGGGCTGGGGTTTTTTTTTGAAGGGGGGGGGGGGGGGGTGGGGGTTTTGGGGGTTTTGTAGAGTTAATTTAGGAGTTTCATATATTGTATTAGCTAGCTAATAGAGAGAAGTGTCCTCTCTTTTCTCCGTGCTTGGTCAACGCTATGTACTATACGTATAGAGAGGACTCGAACGCTAGCTAGCTAGTAAGCAAATGAAGGAAACCATTAAGTACAGAAGATCGTCATGAACATATACGGAGATAAGTGATCGACCTCTCCTTCTCCGAGAGATTGGTCAAACAACAAGTTTTCGTATATCTATCCGACGCTACTGGCTACATATATACAATATAAGATCCCTTACAATCCCCTAACATCTGAACTCAAGTTCCACATGGTATTCTCCGTCTTTATCGATGACGTGGTCAAGAAAGAATCCTGCCAATTTCTCTTGAATTACTCGTATGCGATCTTGTGATAGGAGTTCATCCCGCATCTGAAACATCTAATTTGAAGAAGGGGGTCAATACATATATATGAATGAAACTCAACACAAATGATGGTAATAAAATAAAATTGTGAATATTATTGCTTACGCACTTCATATTTTGTTTTAGAGTAGCCCCGCTCAGAGGCCGTGTGGCGGATGAACTCGCAAATGTAGTATCCACAGTAATTATTCCCGGGTTCCTACCACCACCACTTTACAAGAAATAGAGGTCTATCAAACTGATAAGAAAGCATGCTAAATGGTATTATGAAACTAGCTAGAATCAATGGGAGATGCGCGGAACTAGCTAGTAGTACTTACTTTCGGGTGTTTAAATCTCAGCTCACCCGGCAGTCCCGGAGCTTCTGCGGTGAACTTTTTCCAAACCCTGCCAGACAAAGAAAACAATTACTTGATATCAGGAAATGAACAAAGTTGCCGATATGGTGCGATAATGATCGATTAAACTTACTTCTCGAGCATTTTAGTCATGGTCGCATACTCCTCGGATCTTTTCGTCTCGAGTCTATGACGGTTACTAGTCCCTGCTCAAGCTTAATCTCTAGCATAATAAAGTGGAAGTTGCGCACGCATGCTTAATCAATTACATTACTGTAACCTTGAGTAATAAGGGAAACCGAATATGCAGAAGACAGTAACACTCACTTGAATTCGTAAGGAATGAGTATTATATCTTTGTTTTGATTTCGAAGTAACGATCGTAGCAAGTTGGCCTTTGCTTGTTTGGCCTCATGTTTAACATTCCATTCATCTATGAGATTTGTGTTAATGAACCCAATATCACCGATTTGTCTTTTCTTGGATTCGGCGATCTTCAGTCTGCATAATATAGTGAGGATAATCATATATACATGCAATGAAAGAGTTGAGCTATATATAGAGACTTAATTACAAAAGTAGTACTTATAGACAGTAGCAAGTGGCGATTACTTTGTCGAGGGCCTTTTGGTTGAAAAACTGGAAGAACTCCTCATATGGAACAGACAACAGATCAATTCCAATGAGGTCGTGCTCCTCTTTAACTCTCAGCATGAAAGTATCCTTCCCAGACTTGCTGTAGATGTCCATGTACCAATCATGGAATCTTCACATCATCGTTGTTAGAGGAGGATGACAGGGTTTGACGAGAGGCTTCCAGTGCCGGTATTTGAATTCGTCCACCTCCATTGTATCAAAAAGTGCATCGTCGGGCAGGTAATCTCCAGGATTGGTATCGGGCACCATCCCCGAATGATTAGTGATGATATCGCTAGACACCTTGAGCGGGGGGCACGATTGCTTTGCTTGCTCGCCGAGCTGGGGAATTTTATTTCCACTTCTTCGTTCTGCTAACCTTTGATCACTGCAAGTACTTCCCGACCGCTCCGCTTCCTTATATGTCCTTTCAATAATGCGCTCATAGTTGGTTTGGGTCGGAGGCGGTAATGCTCGCTTCAGGGCATCCAAAGTGCGCTTCACTTTCACCGGATCTATCTTCTCCTCCGGAGGTGGATGTTTCATAGCTCTTTTTGTTTCAAAGAAGTCCTTCACTTGGGCTTGAACGACCTGCTTGTTTTCCTCCACGGTCATCTCGTATGGTAACTTCTCGACATGCTTGAGTGATGGACCGAATCTGTATTACCTCCCGCCTCTTGCTGTATTGCTAGACGTCGGAGCAGCCGGAGCGGCTGCGGCTTTCTTCTTTCATTTCTTATGAGGCGGACAAGAAGGAGGCGGAGTGCTATGACGCGCCGGAGCAGCGGCGTCTCTGTTCCGCCGTCACCGACGAGGCAAAGGAGGAGGCGGGCTGCTCGGACGCGCCGGAGCAGGCGGAGTACTGTCGCCCTCACGCACCGGAGTAGGAGGCGGAGTGCCCTAATCACTCGCCGAGGGAGGAGGAGGAGGAGGAGGCGGAGTGCCCAGCTGACTCGCCGGAGCAGGAGGAGGAGGCGGAGGCGTGAAGTTCAGAAGCTTGATGTGCTCCTTCCTCCATGAACATGGAGTCTTCAGAGAAAGACCCAGCTGAGTCTCCCCTTCACCTGTAGGGTGGTCAAGCTGGAGCTCCTCAAATCCCTCCATTATTTCATCCACCATCACAACAACATAGCCTTGTGGAATTTGAAGGCAGTGAAAAGTTACGTCGGGTTCAGGAGGGAACACAGAGCCAACACCCGCCTTGACTTTGAGGTTCTGCCACTGCGTCATAAGCTGGCACTGGTGTGACTCCGTGATAGCATCCACGGGGTAGCTAGGACCCATGAAGTCAGGCTGCTGAACGAGCTCGGTGGAAGCTATGCTGCTTCTCTGCTGAGATGGCGGGGTAGCTTCTGGGGTAGCTTGGGCAGGATCTTGCTGGTTCTCAACAGCTTGCCGTTCCTCTAGCTTTAGTACCCTTGCCTGAAGGTTTTGCAGTTCGCTCAGCTCCACTTTCCTCCTCCTCTCTTGGGTTTTGTAACCGCCTACGTTGGGAAACCCAACCTTGCACGCAACGGAGCCTGGCGTGCCTCGTGTTCATCCAGGGTGCTCAGGATTCCTGAGGGCCTGTGTGAGTGCTACCTCTTGAGCACTGCATTGGTTTTCCTTGAAGAGGAAAGGGTGATGCAGCAAAGTAGCGTAAGTATTTCTCTCAGTTTTTGAGAACCAAGGTATCAATCCAGTAGGAGGTTCCTCAAAAGTCCCACGCACCTACACAAACAAACAAGAACCTCGCAACCAACACAATAAAGGGAATGTCAATCCCTTCACGGTGACTTGCAAAAGTTAGATCTGATAGAGATAATATGATAAGATTAATATTTTTGGTATTTTTATGATATAGATTGGAAAGTAAAAGATGCAAATAAAAGTAGATGGAAAACTTATATGATAAAAGATAGACCCAGGGGCCATAGGTTTCACTAGTGGCTTCACTCAAGATAGCATAAGTATTACGGTGGGTGAACAAATTACTGTCGAGCAATTGATAGAAAAGCGCATAGTTATGAGATTATCTAAGCATGATCATGTATATAGGCATCACGTCTGTGACAAGTAGATCAAAACGATTCTGCATATACTACTATTACTCCACACATCGACCGACTCCTGCCTACATCTAGAGTATTAATTTCACTAAGAATAGAGTAACGCATTAAGAAAGATGACATGATGTAGAGGGAAAACTCATGCAATATGATATAAACCCCATCTTTTTATCCTCGATGGCAACAATACAATACGTGCATTGCCGCCCCTGTTGTCACTGGGAAAGGACGCCGCAAGATTGAACGCATAGGAATGCCCGGCCACGCCTCGTAATTATCTCGCGGGCACCTTCCAGGTCAGCTCGTCTCCACATCACTCGCGGGTACCCCTCAGGGTCGACCCGCCTTTCCAAGTAACGGTGGTAAAGTCCAAGTATCCGTGTGTCCAAACATCAAGGGAAAAACCCGAGGAATCATCCCCGGTGAATTTCACTCGATGTAATCATCAAGGTGAACGTAAGAGGAACCACCCCCGAGGTTCACACTTGAGGGGTTTCACGACAGAGTCGTATCGGAAGTGGTTAAGGCGGAATCACCCTCGATGACCACGATCGAATAACTACACTACAGGGTTAACATCAGAAGTGCTGTAGAGGTCTCACCCTCGGTACTCGATAGGAACCCAGTAGTGTCGAGCAACTAAGGGGAAAGTGATGTGCGGTGCCGGGGCCTGGTCTTCGATCCCGTTGATCGGGTCTTCGATGATGAAGCAGGCGCAACAAGGACAAGGTGGGGGGGGGGGGCTCACTGATGGATCACTAACCAACCTATACTAACCAGTTTAGGATAAGCAGGTAGGCAACAATAAGCAGGTTACAAAAGCAGGCTATGCATCAGAATAGGAGCAATCAATTACAGTAACAAAATCTAATGCACGCATGAGAGAATGCAATGGGCGATATCGGGATGATCAAAGGGGGGCTTGCCTGGTTGCTCAGACGAGAAGGAGGGTTCGTCGGTGACGTAGTCGATCACAGGGGCATCGTGATCTTCACGGGGTCTACCGAAGAGAAGAGGGGGAGAAACAGTAAATACATAGCAAGCAAGTGCATAACAGGACAACAGGCAGAGCTAGACGTGTTCTAACGCGGTGCTACACGATACCGGTGAAGGGGGAAGTCAACCGGGAATGTTTTCCCGGTTCCAGACCTGTGTCACAGATGACCGGAGAACGAAAGTTTCATGTTCAGACAGTTAGAGGCATCTGACAGGTAAACAGACCGCGTGTTCGGATTCGTTGGATTTTTCTGAGCAACTTTCGTATATAAAACTTTTTCATCCGAGTTACGGATTAATTTATGTGAATTTCCAAATATTTAAACATTTTCTGAATTTATTTTAATTCGAATTAAACCAGTATATCTTTTTATACCCAGCAGTAGGCAGCCACGAAGTATGACAGGTGGGGTCTAGAGGCTGAGTCAGCATGCACAGTCCGCAGGTCAAAGGTCAAAGTTGACCAGTCAACAGGGGGTGTGGCCCACATGTCATAGACTATCTAAATAAGTAAATAAAAACTACTCTCTCCGTGCTATAATGTAAGACGTTTTTCAACACTACAGTAGTGTCAAAAAATGTCTTACATTATAGAATGGAGAAAGTACCTTATTTAAAGGAGACCACATGTCATAGGCGCACTAGACTAAATAATCAACTAACCTAGCTAACCTAATTAGTACCACTAACTAATCAGACACGGCCGGCCTCACATCTAGTGGCACAGCCAGCCACACACACGCACGCGGCCATGGCCAACAGAAGTAGTTGTTAGTTTTTAATCTCGTTGTCTAGCATGCCCAGTTTACTTCCTGCCACGTTTAGATTTGTTTCTTTTTCCTTTTAGCTAAAATAAGGAGGGCAATCACGTGTGGAGATATGTCTACCCACGATGGTTATATGGGCCAGAAATGTGCTGCGTTCACGCTGCGGCCAAGTCCGTTTTAGATGCGTTTATTCCGCATCGGCACGATTCATCGCTCGTGGGATGGCACGCGCAATGGATGGATCGTGGCGATCTTGTAGCAATTCTGTTAGTCAATGGAATAAAAGGAAAGAGGCGGAAAAGACGCAAGATTACGCGTCGCAAAACCTCTCTCTCGTGACTGCGTTTCCTCTGTGTTCCCTTCCACCTCTCGTGCGTGTGTTGCGTTCTTCAGAGAGAAAATTCAGAGAAAGGTGAGAGTAGATCACAGCCAGAAAACTGACAATTGGTATACAGAGCTTTAGGTTTGGGACCTTGGGCATTTGGCGGCAGTGATCGGAGGAGTTTTTGGCGGCGGCGATGGGGGATACGTCTCCTAAGAAGAGCGACGGGAAGAGCAGCGACAGCGGTGGCGGAAAGTACACGCCGCCGGCGCCGGGAGGTCGGCGCAGCGGCGGCGATGATGGCGCCCGTGGTGCTGGCTGCTCCGTCGAGGGCCACCAATGTGCCCGTCAGTACCCGATCTTGTGGACACGAACTACTCTCTGTGGGCCATCAAGATGAAAGTCTTTGATGAAGGCGCTCCGCGTCTGGTCGGCGATTGACGGCTCCGGCGAAATGCGACCAGCGGCGGATGAGGGGGCCCTTGGCGCTTTCCCGATCCGTCCGGATCATGTTATGCTGCAGGTTGCGGATCGTGACACCGCGCAGGAGGCGTGGGAGATGATCCGATGTGCCTGCGTCGGGGAGGATCGCGTGAAGAAGGCGCGTGCGCGGCAACTGAAGAGGCAGTTTGATCGCCTCGACATGGCGGACGGGGAAACAATCCCGGAGTTTGCCAAGAAACTCACCACGTTGGTAAGTGAGATCCGCTCCCTCGGTGTCACACTTGGGGAGGAGGCCGTGGTGGAGCGGCTGTTTAGCGCCGTGCCGGATCGCTTCGCCGACATCGTCAATACCATCGGCGATGGGGCGGCGTCACCACCATGACAAAGGTCAGGAGGCCGTTGGGCGCCACGGCATTCGAGGAAAACCAGCGTGGGCGCCGCCAAAGCCGCGGCGAGAGCAACGAGCAGCTCATGCTTGTCACGCGGGCGTTGGAGTCCCTGATGAAGGGGAAGAAGATCGTCGACGGGAGCGGCGGTTCCGGTTCCTGTGCAAAGAAGGGAGGCGGTCAGAACAGCGGCTCAGAGAAGGGTCGTGGTGATCATGGCCAGAACAATGGCAAAGGAAAGCCAAAGAATCATCGTAAGTTTGATAAGTCAAAGATAAAGTGTTTCAACTGTAATGTTAATGGTCATTTTGCCTCACGAGTGTACGGAGCCGAAGCGAGAAAGGGCTAATCTAGTGCAGGATAATCATGTTGATGACCCTGCGATGCTCATGGCTGAGGTCTGCGAAGTGGTGCACACTGCTGAAGTTAAGACTGAGAGGGTCATGCTGCAAGAGGACAGAGTTCTCCCCAAGCTGACCGGTGACACAAACACGTCCTGGTACCTCGATACCGGGGCGAGCAATCACATGACAGGTTGCAGGGACAAGTTTGCAGAGCTGAGCACGACTGTGAAAGGAACTGTGAGATTTGGAGATGGTTCACTTGTGGAAATTGAAGGCCGTGGGTCTGTACTCTTTGTTGCACACACAGGCGAGCATCGAGTTCTGACCGAGGTGTACTATATTCCAAGACTCAAGAGCAACATTATTAGTTTGGGGCAGCTAGATGAAAATGGTTGTAAGTACTCCTGTGATAATGGTGTGCTAGTTGTGTTTGATAGAGAAAGAAAGCTACTTGCAAAAGTGTCAAGGTCCAGGAACCGGCTATATGTGATTGATCTTGAGCACACAAGTCCAGTATGTTGGCTTGCAAAGTCTGGCGATGAGCAGTGGCTCTGGCATGCTCGGTATGGACACATCAGTTTCCATGCCCTACGTGCACTAGCATAGAACAGAATGGTCTCAGGTCTGCCAAGGATTGAGCAAGTGGAACGAGTGTGTGAGAGTTGTCTGGTCAGCAAGCAAAGGTGTAATCCGTTCCCGGCTGAGGCTAGCTACCGTGCAAATGAGGCTCTGCAGCTGCTACATGGTGATTTGTGCGGCCCAATTTCCCCCGCCACATTTGCAGGAAAGAAGTACTTTCATTACTTGTGGACGACCACACTCGTTATATGTGGATAGTGCTAATCAGAAGTAAAGATGAAGCATTAGAGGCAATCAAGAAAGTACGGGCAGCAGTAGAGACAGAACTGAATCTCAAGGTCAGAGCGCTCCGAACAGATCGAGGTGGTGAATTCACCTCAAGATAGTTCGTTCAGTTTTGTGAAAGTTTGGGCATCAAACATTTTCTGACAGCGCCATACAGTCCACAGCAGAACGGAGTGGTCGAGAGGAGAAACCAAACCGTTGTGGGCATGGCTAGGTGTTTGCTCAAGGCCAAAGGGCTGCGGGTGTGTTCTGGGAGAGGCATTGCCCTTCTTTGTCTATCTCTTGAATCGTGCCCTGACAAAAAGTGTGCACGGCATGACTCCCTATGAAGCTTTGTACAAGAAGAAGCCCATAGTCAGTCACCTACGCACGTTTGGGTGCGTTGGACACGTGAAGAAGGTCGGTGGACATCTTACTAAGCTAGCAGACAGGAGCTCGGCAATGGTTTTTGTTGGATATGAAGCTGAAAGTAAAGCGTACAGAATGTATGATCCGTTGGCCAAGAAGCTACACATATCACGTGATGTCGTGTTTGAGGAGGAGCGCAGCTGGAACTGGACCACAGATGCATCAAGAGAAGGAATTGAGGGCTTTGCTATCGAGTACACAGCACACCTAGATGAGTTGTGCCCCTCCACTCTTCCGTGGTCTTGGCAGAAGAAAGCACCAAAAAATGGCATTGTGGGAGCAGCAAGCTGGGTCGATTTGGGAGGTCGATGGCAAGCAAACCAGCTCACTCCATCGAGAGATCGCGGTGGGCTCAGGCCAGAAGATCTTGTCACTCCTGTTCGAGAAGAAGGACCATCTGGGCCTCGGTTTGTGTCACCCCCAACAAACGCCTCCACGCCTTTGAGCACAGAAGGGCCACCTAGGTATCGTCTTGTTGAGGATCTGCTAGAAGAGGCACCTGAATATGAGTTAACTGAATCATGCATGTTCGGGATGGAAGAACCAGAGATGACAAGGATTGGAGAGGACAAGGATTGGAGAGATGCAATGCAGTCAGAGATAAACTCAATTGAGAGCAACAAAACTTGGGCCCTGTCAAACTTGCCGCCGGGGCAAAAGGCAATTGGACTCAAGTGGGTGTTTAAGCTGAAAAAAGACCCAACCGGAACCGTGATCAAGCACAAAGCAAGACTGGTGGCAAAGGGGTATGTACTGTTGTCAGGGAATTGATTTTGAGGAGGTGTTTGCCCTGTTGCACGCCTTGAGACAGTCCGGCTCCTGATTGCAATTGCAGCGCAAGAGGGTGGAAATTACATCATATGGATGTTAAGTCAGCTTTCTTAAATGGAGATCTGAGTGAAGAAGTTTATGTCTCGCAGCCACCAGGTTTTGTCGTCGAGGGGCAAGAGGAGAAAGTACTCAGATTACACAAGGCCCTCTATGGTTTGAAACAAGCGCCAAGGGCATGGAATTCAAAGCTTGATGACACATTAAATTCTTTGGGTTTTGCAAAATGCCCTTTGGAGCATGCTGTGTACAGGAGATCTCGGCTGTTAGTTGGTGTTTATGTTGATGATCTAATCATCACAGGACCTTGTGTGCATGAAATTGAGAAGTTCAAGGATCAGATGAAGCAACTTTTTAGTATGAGCGACTTGGAGTCTGCATTGAGTTACTACTTGGGTATTCAGGTAAATCAAACAAGTGAAGGAATTTATCTGAATCAATCTTCTTATGCTCAAAAGGTTCTGCAGAAGAGTGGATTAGAGGGCTGCAACTCAACTCAGGCACCTATGGAAGCACGTCTGCGTCTGAGAAAGAACGATCTTGAGAAGCCGGTAGAAGCCTTAGCGATGTATCGCAGCCTAGTCGGCGGCAGTCTCGGTATTTAGTGCACACAAGGCCAGACATTTGTTTCTCAGTTGGGATTGTGAGTAGGTACATGGAGAAGCCCACCATGGAACATCTTGCAGCAGTAAAGCACATTTTGCGATATGTTCGCGGAACACTTGAGTATGGATGTTTCTATCCAAAGGAAGGCAGTGGAAAGCACAAGTTGACCGATTCTGATGATAGTGATCTGGCTGGAGATTTGGATGATCGGAGGAGCACTAGTGGAGCGATCTTTTACCTTGGGTCAAGTCCGATCAGTTGGTTCTCTCAGGAAAAAAAGGTGGTGGCACTGTCATCATGTGAATCTGAATACATGGCGGGTGCAGCAGCAGCATGTCAAGGTGTATGGCTAGCTAGGCTGCTTGCAGATCTGATGGGAGAAGAAGTCCAACCAACACTGCTAAGAATAGATAACCAGTCAGCCATTTCCCTCTCCAAGAATCCAGTCCATCATGAGAGAAGTAAGCACATTGATATCCGATATCATTTTATTCGGGAGTGTGTTGAGGATGGATAGATCAAGGTGGAGCATGTTCGTACTAATGATCAGTTCGCTGATATTCTTACAAAGCCGCTTGGAAGGGTGAAGTTCTTGGAGATGCGTGGCAGAATCAGCATGCGTTCATGTTGAAGACAACAAGCTTCAGGAGGTGAATGTTAGTTTTTAATCTCGTTGTCTAGCATGCCCAGTTTACTTCCTGCCACGTTTAGATTTGTTTATTTTTCCTTTTAGTAAGGAGGGCAATCACGTGTGGAGATATGTCTACCCACGATGGTTATATGGGCCAGAAGTGTGCTGCGTTCACGCTGCGGCCAAGTCCGTTTTGGATGCGTTTATTCCGCATCGGTACGATTCATCGCTCGTGGGATGGCACGCGCAATGGGTGGATCGTGACGATCTTTTAGCAATTCTGTTAGTCAATGGAATAAAAGGAAAGAGGCAGAAAAGACGCAAGATTACGCGTCGCAAAACCTCTCTGGTGACTGCGTTTCCTCTCTGTTCCCTTCCACCTCTCGTGCGTGTGTTGCGTTCTTCAGAGAGAAAATTCAGAGAAAGGTGAGAGTAGATCACAGCCAGAAAACTGACAGTAGTAGCCGGCTGCAGTAGTTGCAGTTCTACCAGCGGGAGCAGCACGCAACAACAGCTGCGGCAGCTAGTACGAGCAGCAGCAGAGCAACGGCGACGGCGTGCAGCGGCAGAGCAGCAACACTTGGCAAGAGCAGTAGCGCGACACACACATACGCGTATCCGTACAAGAGAGCTCCGTTGTGTTCGGGGATGACGGCTACGGCAACAAATCGAGGGGGCAAGGAGGGGAATGGATGCGGCTCACTGTGAGGGAGGTCGTGGACGTGCTCGGAACCGCGGGGAGGCGCCGGTGGTGGAGATCGACCGCGATGGCGCCGTGGCCGTGGCGGGGAAGACGACCAGATGGCGAGGTTGTGGAGGGCTTCAGCTCGAACCGGAGGTTGTAGGAGATGCAGACGAGGCCGACGAAGCTCTAGAGCATATCCTCGCGGGTCGGGGACGGCTCCGGCCATGGGAACGGCGGTGGCGCGTCGACGACAACTTGGGCACGAGGTCCAGAGGAGAAGTGCGAGATGGAAAGGGGCTAGGATTTCGGGGGTCGCGCGCGGGGGGGGGGGGGGGTCTTGTAGGCGGGGGCACGGGGTGGATGGTCGCCACGCACGGCCATCGCCGGCGGATGGCTGCCACGCCTCCCCCGTCTCCTGTAGCGAGAGGGAGAGGACGAGTGGGGGTGGCTGGGCCGGTTTTAGCTTAATGGGCCAAGGGTCCAGTAGTTTAGGAACCCTTTTTTGTTTTCTCTTATTTCCTCTCGTTTCTAATTCTTTCTGCTAACAGTTGAATTTTGTCAAATATGAAAATTGCCGCATAAATATATTGCAATACAACAGAGCTCCACAAAAAATGTTTTAGGCCATATGGGAAGGTCTAATAATTTATTTATTTTTGAAAAGGCCAATTTAATTATTGTTGGAGCACTTCAATTATTTCTAGGGGCACCTGGAAATCCGAAAGAGGCTGGTTCCAACATGAAAAAAAACAGAGATTATTTTCCGCACTTTGAACATTTTAGATTTTACGTTCGAAAACTTCTATTTTGTACTTTAATTTAAAATTTGAATTTGAATTGCGATTTGGATCAAGTGAAGATTAGCAACAGTATTTCTGTCAAAAAAAAGATTAGCAACAGTAATGTGATGACATGGCACCTTTAATAGGGGATTACTGTAGCATGACACTGGGGGTGTTACAAATCTCCTTCACTACAAGAAATCTCGTCCCGAGATGTAAGTAGGGAAGTAAAGAGTAACTTCGGGAGAATTGACCCTTATAGGGTTAATTATCTGGTGAACAATTCAGGGAATGAGGCAGAAGTATCTCTCGAGTTGAAACTTAATAAAACATCGGGAGAATTAAAGTAGGCATGAGAATTTTCAAGCCGTAGACAAATGTTCGATGCCTGAAATAGAGGGTGAGAGGGGCTCAGAGCAACGAAATAAATATCGCGTCTGACACCAGAATAGAATAAGTGAGGGAAGGTGGCTCATAAAATACATACGAAGCCAAGTGTATAGTATACTTCATAATCAAGGTTGTACAAGAGAATCAAGTTTCGATCCTGTGGAATTGTGGGTTATGGGCCCACCATGTGGGTTAAAAAATAGGAAGGGTGCTGACTTCTTGCACAGTCATGATAGCAAAGCATGTCAGAGGAAAGCCTGTCAGTTATGTTTGAAGGAAATATGCCCTAGAGGCAATAATAAAGTTATTATTTATTTCCTCATATCATGATAAATGTTTATTATTCATGTTAGAATTGTATTAACTGGAAACATGATACATGTGTGAATACATAGACAAACTTAATGTCACTAGTATGCCTCTACTTGACTAGCTCATTAATCAAAGATGGTTATGTTTCCTAACCATAGACATTTGTTGTCATTTGATTAATGGGATCACATCATTATGAGAATGATGTGATTGACTTGACCCATTCCGTTCGCTTAGCACTTGATCGTTTAGTATGTTGCTATTGCTTTCTTCATGACTTATACAAGTTCCTACAACTATGAGATTATGCAACTCCCGTTTACGGAGGAACACTTTGTGTGCTACCAAAGCGTCACAACGTAACTGGGTGATTATAAAGGAGCTCTACTGGTGTCTCCAAAGGTACATGTTGAGTTGGCGTATTCGAGATTAGGTTTTGTCACTCCTATTGTCGGAGAGGTATCTCCGGCCCTCTCGGTAATGCACATCACTATAAGCCTTGCAAGCAATGTAGCTAATGAGTTAGTTACGGAATGATGCATTACGTAACGAGTAAAGAGACTTGCCGATAGCGAGATTGAACTAGGTATTGAGATACCGAAGCGATCGAATCTCGGGCAAGTAACATACCGATGACAAAGGGAACAACGTATGTTGTTATGCGGTTTGACCGATAAAGATCTTCGTAGAATATGTAGGAGCCAATATGAGCATCCAGGTTCCGCTATTGGTTATTGACCGGAAACAATTCTAGGTCATGTCTACATAGTTCTCGAACCCGTAGGGTCCGCACGCTTAAGGTTTCGATGACAGTTTTATTGTGAGTTTATGAGTTTTGATGTACCGAAGTTTGTTCGGAGTCTCGGATGAGATTACGGACATGACGAGGAGTCTCGAAATGGTCGAGACATCAAGATTGATATATTGGAAGCCTATATTTGGATATCGGAAATGTTCCGGGTGAAATTGGGATTTTACCGGAGTACCGGGAGGTTACCGGAACCCCCCGGGGGCTAAATGGGCCTACATGGGCCTTAGTGGAGAAGAGGAGAGGAGGCAAGGGCTGGGCCGCGCGCCCCTTCCCCCCTAGTCCGAATAGGACAAGGAGAGGGGGGCGCCTCCCCCCCTTTCCTTCCTCTCCCCCTCCTCCTTCCCCGTTCTCCTAGTCAAACAAGGAAAGGAGGGAGTCCTACTCCCGGCGCACCCCTCCTAGGTCGGCTGCCCCCTCCCCCTGGCTCCTTTATATACGGGGGCAGGGGGCACCTCTAGACACAACAATTGATCTCTTGATCTCTTAGCCGTGTGCGGTGCCCCCCTCCACCATAGTCCTCGATAATATTGTAGCGGTGCTTAGGCGAAGCCCTGCGACGATAGAACATCAAGATCGTCACCACGCCGTCGTGCTGACGGAACTCTTCCCCGACATTCTGTTGGATCGGAGTACGGGGAACGTCATCGAGCTGAACGCGTGCTAGAACTCTGAGGTGCCGTAGTTTCGGTGCTTGATCGGTCGGGCCGTGAAGATGTACGACTACATCAACCGCGTTGTTCTAACGCTTCCGCTTTCGGTCTACGAGGGTACTTGGACAACACTCTCCCCTCTCGTTGTTGTGCATCACCATGATCTTGCGTGTGCGTAGGAAAATTGTTGAAATTACTACGTTCCCCATCAGTGGCATCCGAGCCTGGTTTTATGCGTAGATGTTATATGCACGAGTAGAACACAAGTGAGTTGTGGGCGATACAAGTCATACTGCTTACCAGCATGTCATACTTTGGTTTGGCGGTATTGTTGGATGAAGCGGCCCGGACCGACATTACGCGTACGCTTACGCGAGACTGGTTCTATTGACGTGCTTTGCACACAGGTGGCTGGCGGGTGTCTGTTTCTCCAACTTTAGTTGAACCGAGTGTGGCTACTCCCGGTCCTTGCGAAGGTTAAAACATCACTAACTTGACGAACTATCGGTGTGGTTTTGATGCGTAGGTAAGAACGGTTCTTGCTCAGCCCGTAGCAGCCACGTAAAATTTGCAACAAAAAAATAGAGGACGTCTAACTTGTTTTTGCAGGGCATGTTGTGATGTGATATGGTCAAGATGTGATGCTATATTTTATTGTATGAGATGATCATGTTTTGTAACTGAAGTTATCGGCAACTGGCAGGAGCCATATGGTTGTTGCTTTATTGTATGAAATGCAAACGCCCTGTAATTGCTTTACTTTATCACTAAGCGGTAGCGATAGTTGTAGAAGCAATAGATGGCGTAACGACAACGATGCTATGATGGAGATCAAGGTGTCGCGCCGGTGACGATGGTGATCATGATGATTAGCTTCGAGATGGAGATCACAAGCACAAGATGATGATGGCCATATCATATCACTTATATTGATTGCATGTGATGTTTATCCTTTATGCATCTTATCTTGCTTTGATTGACGGTAGCATTTTAAGATGATCTCTCACTAATTATCAATAAATGTTCTCCCTGAGCATGCACCATTGTGAAAGTTCTTCGTGCTGAGACACCACGTGATGATCGGGCGTGATAGGCTCTACGTTCAAATACAACGGGTGCAAAACAGTTGCACACGCGGAATACTCAGGTTAAACTTGACGAGCCTAGCATATACAGATATGGCCTCGGAACACGGAGACCGAAAGGTCGAACATGAATCATATAGTAGATATGATCAACATAGTGATGTTCACCATTGAAAACTACTCCATCTCACGTGATGATCGGACATGGTTTAGTTGATTTGGATCACGTGATCACTTAGATGACTAGAGAGATGTACATCTAAGTGAGAGTTCTTTAGTAATATGATTAATTGAACTTAAATTTATCATGAACTTAGTACTGATAGTATTTTGCTTGTCTATGTTTGTTGTAGATAGATGGCTCGTCTTTGTTGTTCTGTTGAATTTTAATGCGTTCCTTGAGAAAGCTAAGTTGAAAGATGATGGTAGCAATTACACGGACTGGGTCCGTAACATGAGGATTATCCTCATTGATGCACAGAAGAATTACGTCCTGGAAGCACCGCTGGGTGCCAGGCCTGCTGCAGATGCAACTGGCGATGTTAAGAACGTCTGGCAGAGCAAAGCTGATGAGATGTTCAACTACTCGACAGTTCAGTGTGCCATGCTTTATGGCTTAGAACCGGGACTTCAACGACGTTTTGAACGTCATGGAGCATATGAGATGTTCCAGGAGTTGAAGTTAATATTTCAAGCAAATGCCCAGATTGAGAGATATGAAGTCTCCAATAAGTTCTATAGCTGCATGATGGAGGAGAATAGTTCTGTCAGTGAACATATACTCAAAATGTCTGGGTATAATAATCACTTGATTTAGCTGGGAGTTAATCTTCCTAATGATAGTGTCATTGACAGAATTCTTCAATCACTGCCACCAAGCTACAAAAGCTTCGTGATGAACTATAATATGCAAGGGATGGACAAGACTATTCCCGAGCTCTTCGCAATGCTAATAGCTGCGGAGGTAGAAATCAAGAAGGAGCATCAAGTGTTGATGGTCAATAAGACCAGTTTCAAGAAAAAGGGTAAAGGGAAGAAGAAGGGGAACTTCAAGAAGAACAGCAAGCAAGTTGCTGCTCAAGAGAAGAAACCTAAATCTGGACCTAAGCACGAGGCCCGAGTGCTTCTCATAAGCGTAATGGACCTTTGGAAGCGGAACTGCCCAAGTATTTGGCGGATAAGAAGGATGGCAAGGTGAACAAAGGTATATGTGATATACATGTTATTGATGTGTACCTTACTAAAGCTCGCAGTAGCACCTGGGTATTTGATACTGGTTCTGTTGCTAATATTTGCAACTCGAAACAGGGACTACGGATTAAGCGAAGATTGGCTAAGGACAAGGTGACGATGCTCGTGGGAAATGGTTCCAAAGTCGATGTGATCGCGGTCGGCACGCTACATCTATATCTACCATCGGGATTAGTTTTAGACCTGAATAATTTTTATTTGGTGCCAGCGTTGAGCATGAACATTATATCTGGATCTTTTTTGATGCGAGATGGTTATTCATTTAAATCAGAGAATAATGGTTGTTCTATTTATATGAGTAATATCTTTTATGGTCATGCACCCTTGAAGAGTGGTCTATTTTTATTAAATCTCGATAGTAGTGATACACATATTCATAATGTTGAAGCCAAAAGATGCAGAGTTGATAATGATAGTGCAACTTATTTGTGGCACTGCCGTTTGGGTCATATTGGTGTAAAGCGCATGAAGAAACTCCATACTGATGGACTTCTGGAATCACTTGGTACTAGCGAACCATGCCTCATGGGCAAGATGACTAAAACGCCATTTTCCGGAACTATGGAGCGAGCAACTGATTTGCTGGAAATCATACATACTGATGTATGTGGTCCAATGAATATTGAGGCTCGCGGCGGGTATCGTTATTTTCTCACCTTCACAGATGATTTGAGCAGATATGGGTATATCTACTTGATGAAACACAAGTCTGAAACATTTGAAAAGTTCAAAGAATTTCAGAGTGAAGTGGAAAATCATCGTAACAAGAAAATAAAATTTCTACGATCTGATCGTGGAGGAGAATATTTGAGTTACGAGTTTGGTTTACATTAGAAGCAATGCGGAATAGTTTCGCAACTCACGCCACCCGGAACACCACAACGAAATGGTGTGTCCGAACATCGTAATCGTACTTTACTAGATATGGTGCGATCTATGATGTCTATTACTGATTTACCCGCTATCGTTTTGGGGTTATGCTTTAGAGACGGCTGCATTCACGTTAAATAGGGCACCATCAAAATCCGTTGAGAAGACGCCTTATTTACTGTGGTTTGGCAAGAAACCAAAGTTGTTATTTCTTAAAGTTTGGGGCCGCGATGCTTATGTGAAGAAACTTCAACCAGATAAGCTCGAACCCAAATCGAAGAAATGTTTCTTCATAGGATACCCAAAAGAGACTATTGGGTACACCTTCTATGACAGATCTGAGGGCAAGATTTTTGTTGCTAAATTCGGATCCTTTCTAGAGAAGGAGTTTCTCTCGAAAGAAGTGAGTGGGAGGAAAGTAGAACTTGATGAGGTAAGTGTACCTGCTCCCTTATTGGAAACTAGTTCATCACAAGAACCGGTTCCTGTGACAACTACACCAATTAGTGAGGAAGCTAATGATATTGATCATGAAACTTCAGATCAAGTTACTACCGAACCTCGTAGGTCAACGAGAGTAAGATCCGCACCAGAGTGGTACTGTAATCCTATTCTGGAAGTCATGTTACTTGACCATGGCGAACCAAGGTTGGAAAAAGCGGTAGGCATAAGCGAGGCGGTTGGCCTTCGCCTAGTGCCTAGGCGGTGCCTAAGCGCCCTAGGCGCGTCCTAGGCGGTAATATAGTTTTTACCCGGAGTGTATTTTTGATTATTATATGGTTGTTGATATTAGTTTAGGGCATATAAATAAGTTAATTATTGTCTGCTACCATTGGAATATAACCCGTTTGGCGTATCAGTGTAGTATGTGGCATGATTTCTTGCTTGGGTAGGCAATTCCTTACTTACCCTGCCCAGACCTCCATTTATGCCCTAGGCGAGGCGTTTGTCCATTGCCTAGCGCCTAGGCGTGCCTAAGCGCCTCCTTGGCACTGCCTTTTCCAACAGAGGCGAACCTACGAACTATGAGGAAGCGATGATGAGCCCAGATTCTGCAATATGGCTTGAGGCCATGAAATCTGAGATGGGATCCATGTATAAGAACAAAGTATGGACTTTGTTGACTTGCCCGATGATCGGCAAGCCATTGAGAATAAATGGATCTTCAAGAATAACACTGACGCTGATGGTAATGTAACTGTCTACAAATCTCGACTTGTTGCGAAAGGTTTTCGACAAGTTCAAGGGGTTGACTACGATGAGACTTTCTCACCCGTAGCGATGCTTAAGTCTGTCTGAATCATGTTAGCAATTGCCGCATTTTATGATTATGAAATATGGCAAATGGATGTCAAAACTGCATTCCTGAATGGATTTTTGGAAGAAAATTTGTATATGATGCAACTGGAAGGTTTTGTCGATCCAAAAGGTGCTAACAAAGTGTGCAAGCTCCAGCGATCCATTTATGGACTGGTGCAAGCCTTTCGGAGTTGGAATAAACGCTTTGATAGTGTGATCAAAGCATATGGTTTTATCTGAGACTTTTGGAGAAGCTTTGTATTTATAAGAAAGTGAGTGGGAGCTCTGTAGCATTTACGATATTATATGTAGATGACATATTGTTAATTGGAAATGATATAGAATTTCTGGATAGCATAAAGGGATACTTGAATAAAAGTTTTTCAATGAAAGACCTCGGTGAAGTTGCTTACATATTGGGCATCAAGATCTATAGAGATAGATTAAGACGCTTAATTGGACTTTCACAAAGCACATACCTTGATAAAGTTTTGAAAAAGTTCAAAATGGATCGAAGCAAAGAAAGGGTTCTTGCCTGTATTACAAGGTGTGAAGTTGAGTCAGACTCAATGCCCGACCACAGCAGAAGATAGAGATAAAATGAAAGATGTTCCCTATGCTTCAGCCATAGGCTCTATCATGTATGCAATGCTGTGTACCAGACCTGACGTATGCTTAGCGATAAGTTTGGCTGGGAGGTACCAAAGTAATCCAGGAGTGGATCACTGGACAGCTGTCAAGAACATCCTGAAATACCTGAAAAAGGACTAAGGATATGTTTCTCGTTTATGGAGGTGACAAAGAGCTAGTCGTAAATGGTTACGTCGATGCAAGCTTTGACACTGATCCGGACGATTCTAAATCGCAAACCGGATACGTGTTTATATTGAACGGTGGAGATGTCAGTTGGTGCAGTTCTAAGCAAAGCGTCATGGCGGGATCTACATGCGAAGCGGAGTAGATAGCTGCTTCGGAAGCAGCAAATGAAGGAGTCTGGATGAAAGAGTTCATTTCCGATCTAGGTGTCATATCTAGTGCATCGGGACCAATGAAGATCTTATGTGACAATCTTTGGTGCAATTGCCTTGGCAAAGGAATCCAGATTTCACAAGAGGACCAAACACATCAAGAGACGCTTCAATTCCATCCGAGATCAAGTCCAGGTGGGAGACATAGAGATATGCAAGATACATACGGATCTGAATGTTGCAGACCCGTTTGCTAAGCCTCTTCCACGAGCAAAACATGATCAACACCAAGACTCCATGGGTGTTAGAATCATTACTGTGTAATCTAGATTATTGACTCTAGTGCAAGTGGGAGACTGAAGGAAATATGCCCTAGAGGCAATAATAAAGTTATTATTTATTTCCTCATATCATGATAAATGTATATTATTCATGCTAGAATTGTATTAACTGGAAACATGATACATGTGTGAATAAATACAAAAACTTAATGTCACTAGTATGCCTCTACTTGACTAGCTCATTAATCAAAGATGGTTATGTTTCCTAACCATAGACATTTGTTGTCATTTGATTAATGGGATCACATCATTATGAGAATGATGTGATTGACTTGACCCATTCCATTAGCTTAGCACTTGATCGTTTAGTATCTTGTTAATGCTTTCTTCATGACTTATAAAAGTTCCTACAACTATGAGATTATGCAACTCCCGTTTACCGGAGGAACACTTTGTGTGCTACCAAAGCGTCTAACGTAATCGGGGTGATTATAAAGGATCTCTACTGGTGTCTCCAAAGGTACATGTTGAGTTGGCATATTTCAAGATTAGGTTTTGTCACTCCGATTGTCGGAGAGGTATCTCTGGGCCCTCTCGGTAATGCACATCACTATAAGCCTTGCAAGCAATGTAGCTAATGAGTTAGTTACGGAATGATGCATTACGTAACAAGTAAAGAGACTTGTCGATAACGAGATTGAACTAGGTATTGAGATACCGGCGTTGAATCTCGGACAAATAACGCATCGATGACAAAGTGAACATCGTATGTTGTTATGCTGTTTGACCGATAAAGATCTTCGTAGAATATGTAGGAGCCAATATGAGAATCCAGGTTCCGCTATTGGTTATTGACCGGAAACAGTTCTAGGTCATGTCTACATAGTTCTCGAACCCGTAGGGTCCGCACGCTTAAGGTATCGATGACAGTTTTATTATGAGTTTATGAGTTTTGATGTACCGAAGTTTGTTCGGAGTCCCGGATGAGATTACGGACATGATGAGGAGTCTCGAAATGGTCGAGACATGAAGATTGATATATTGGAAGCCTATATTTGGATATCGGAAATGTTCCGGGTGAAATCGGGATTTTCTAGATGCAGGGAGGTTACGGAACCCCGGGGCTAAATGTGCCTACATGGGCCTTAGTGGAGAAGAGGAGAGGAGGCAAGGGCTGGGCGCGCCCTCCCCTAGTCCGAATAGGACAAGGAGAGGGGGCTGCGCCCCCCTTCCTTCCTCTCTCCCTCCCCCCCTTCTCCTAGTCCAACAAGGAAAGGAGGGAGTCCTACTCCCGGTGGGAGTAGGACTCCCCTTGGCGCGCCCCTCCTAGGCCGGCCGCCCCTCCCCCTGGCTCCTTTATATACGGGGGCAGGGGGCACCTCTAGACACAACAATTGATCTCTTGATCTCTTAGCCATGTGCGGTGCCCCCCTCCAGCATAGTCCTCGATAATATTGTAGCGGTGCTTAGGCGAAGCCCTGCGACGATAGAACATCGAGATCGTCACCACACCGTCATGCTGACAGAACTCTTCCCTGACATTCTGCTGCATCGGAGTACGGGGAACGTCATCGAGCTGAACGTGTGCTAGAACTCGGAGGTGCCGTAATTTCGGTGCTTGATCGGTCGGGCCATGAAGACGTACGACTACATCAACGGCGTTGTTCTAACGCTTCCGCTTTCGGTCTATGAGGGTACGTGGACAACACTCTGCCCTCTCATTGCTGTGCATCACCATGACACTACTAGGAAAATGCTTATAGATAGAAGTTTACCAGTAGCGAGTTTTTGTGACCCCACGCTACTAGTAATTACCAGTAGCGCTGTGTAGAAAACACGCTACTACTAACATATAGCAGCAGCGTTTGTTTGTTTGGGACGCGCCATCTTGTTACATGGGCCGCAGGCAGCATCATGTAGCCCACTTAGCTGTAGCGTTTGTTACGAAAGGGTGTGGGCTTAGCGATGGCGTGGTGCTCCAACCAGCGCTACTACTATAGCTAAAGAAAACCGCCCATGAGCGCCCTGCACCCCCTCGTCTCACACAATCCCCTCCGACGAGCAGCCTTGCCCGCGATTAGGGTTAAATCCCCGGCGGCCTCACCCCCGTCGACGGTGCCGTGCGCCGCCACCACGCGTGGTCGCCTCTCGCCTCTTCCGACGCTCCAGCCCTGTAAGTCCCCCTCTCGATCTCCTCCTCCCTGCGCGCGCCACAGTAGCTCCTCTCGATCTCTCGGTTAGGGTTCGTCGTAGGGGCTCCAATCGATTTGCCGCGGCGGCTCGCCATGTTTAGGGATTTAGGGATTGCTCGGTGGCTCCCCGCTTCGATGCATGGCTCCAATCGACCCTACTGTTAATTAGTATCACATATGCATCATAGATCGTCTTTGTTAATTAGTATCACATAGGGGAGAGAGTAGAGGATTTCGGTTGGTTGTTGTTGACATGATTTGGCATTGGATTGGGCTGGCTCATGTTTGATTTTTTGCTTTGTGGTTGGGCGGTTTCGACTTTTCTGATGTGATGTTATGGATATTGCTTCTATAGGAGTGTAAGTGCTCGGTTCGGGTTGTATCAAGTGCCCTTCTATAGGATGTTGTATAGGTGTTGTTCATGTGGGAGAGAAAGCTACAACTCATGTTTATTTAGTGTGCTTTGTTGTGAGAAATCATCAAGATTTAGGATTACTGATATGAGAAGGGGGTAGTTTATTTAGTGTGCTTTGTTGTGATTAACGAAGATGATATGAGATAAAAGTATTGTTATGTTTTGCCATATATTTTTTTGTTACATCTCTAGATTATTGAGCTACTAGTATTGTTTAAGCTTGTGTTTAGTGCAAATTTCATGCCGATAGCGGCCTTCATCTGAAGAGTTAGGGACATTAGTTTATTAGATTGCTAGCTTTCTTGGTATGCTTCGTTGGCAATTTCTTGTGACAGGATTCTAATTTTGTTTGAGTCTGCAACAGAATAAGTTTGACACAGATTTGAGGTGCATCAAACTCTTGTGTTTTATCATACAATCACTCTACTTTTGCAATTTGTGATTGTTGGACTGAACTTTATGTTTACTTTTTAGTTGTTATTTTGCTTGCCATGTGAACTCTAGCTATGAAAACTTTATGTTTACTTTTTGGATCGTTAATCCTTTAATCATATTGCTTTAGGGAAATCTCGCCACTACCAGCACCACCACCATGACGACGGTGCAAGTCAAGGAGCGCCAAAGAGCCTTGCAACTGGCACGCTGTTTGGCATCTACTTCGAGTCTACTTTTCTTCATGCGGCGGTAATAAATTATATGAAACTAGTACTACTATTTTGTTTTTAGCGTTATTGGCATTAATGCATCGTGTATATATCATTTTGCTTTTTGTACATAGATCGTCCCATGCAATGTGAGGTCAGAATTCAACAATCTGACTGGAGACTCTGTGACATTTGAGGATCCTGGGGACCCCTACACTATGGAGATCGAGAAAGGACAAAAGATGACGCGGGTGGGAGGATATGGATGGGTCTGTTTCATCGACAACATGTGTATCACCGGTGGTGAGTTGATCAGCTTCTCCTTCAGAGCTGAAAGACCCAAGCTGGCCGTGATTTATATCAACAAAGCAGAAGATTATGAGGATTATGAGGATGATGATGACCCACTCGGTGATGCCATCGTAGCTCAAAGAATGAAGTTGAGCGAGGAGGAGGTGTGCAACCTATGGGACATCATTCCTCCATGTGCTGACTTCGTCGTCGTGACCTGCCTGACAAGTACCATGGTTGATCGGCATATGATGGTATGTTGCATTTACTGTAGTTTTTAGAGTAATTTGATGATATGCTTTATCGTTATACTTAGTGTAGAGTCCGATGATAAATATGCTTAGTGAATCTTATATGCTTACTGAATCTTATATGCTTAGTGAATCTATGCTTAGTGAATCTTATATGCTTTATTGTTATACTTAGTGTAGAGTGCGATGATAAATATGCTTAGTGAATCTTATATGCTTACTGAATCTTATATTCTTAGTGAATCTATGCTTAGTGAATCTTATATGCTTTATTGTTATACTTAGTGTAGAGTCCGATGATATATATGCTTAGTGAATCTTATATGCTTAGTGAATCTTATATGCTTAGTGAATCTTATACTTAATGTAGAGTCCGATGATATATATACTTAGTGTAGAGTCCGATGATATATATGCTTAGTGTAGAATCCGATGATATATATGCTTCGTGTAGAATGTGTGAGGCTACTTATCAATTGATATGTTTTTCTTATTCAAAAATTGCCAAAGAGCCTATCTGAGAGTTGTGGTATCAAGCCTGATGAAGAAGGCTCTGCTGGAATACACCTTGCCGCAAGGGGCTCCGTCACCACTTGTGCGTACGGTGTGGACACGGACGGTCGCACACACTTTAACTCGGTTGGGTGGAAGAGCTTCCTCGTCGACAAGAATCTTCATGTTGGACAAGCAATCCTAATTACTATCAGGAACACCCACCGCCCAGGCTTGAGGATGATGGTCATCATCGACATCATCTAGAACTTCATATGCATGCGTGTGGCTGTTGAACCATATATATGCTAGTATGACTACCTAGTAGACTTAACAACTATGATCTATCCATGCATTGTTGACTACTATATGAGTTTGCGAGATTGTGTGGTTATATTAAATGTGGCACTGTCGTTAATGTTTGTGAGATGGTTCTGTGAACTTAGTTTATTTACCTTTGGACTTGTCTTGATTTCCATGAATATTGCACCTGACTGCTTTTTTATTTTTTATTTCTATTTTCCTAGTTGTAGCGTTGGTAGAAAATATGGCGATACTACTATGTGATTATAGCAGTATCGCTCGTGGATGAAGCAGCGCTACTAATAAGTATTTTAGCTGCAGTGCTTGTTCAGAAACGCGCTACTGCTAAATAATAGTTGTAGCGCCCTATAGCAGTAGCGCGGGTGCCCGCGCTACTGGTATGTAAAAAACCAACGCCACTACTAAGCTTTTCTCTAGTAGTGTGATCTTGCGTGTGCGTAGGAAAATTGTTGAAATTACTACGTTCCCCAACAATGTTGGCAAAAACGTTGGTACCAAGGGCGTGGGACAAAGAGAATGTGACGCCCCCGATTCAATCGTACACTAATCATGCACACAAACATATACGATCAAGATCAGGGACTCACGGGAAGATATCACAACACAACTCTAAAACATAAATAAGCCATACAAGCATCATAATACAAGCCAGGGGCCTCGAGGGCTCGAATACAAGTGCTCGATCATAGACAATTCGATGAAAGCAACAATATCTGAGTACGGACATAAGTTAAACAAGTCTGCCTTAAGAAGGCTAGCACAAACTAGGATACAGATCGAAGAGGCCAGGCCTCCTGCACAGGATCCTCCTAACTACTCACGGTAAATGGATTAGCGGGCTGCACGTAGTAGTAGACACCTCCAGCGTAGTAGGAGTCGTCGTCGACGGTGGCGTCTGGTTCCTGGGCTCCGACATCTGGTTGCGACAACCATGTAGAAGGGAAAGGGGGAAAAGAAGGAGAAAAGCAACCGTGGGTACTCATCCAAAGTACTCGCAAGCAAGGAGCTACACTACATATGCATGGGTATATGTGTAAAGGGCCATATCGGCGGACTGAACTGCAGAATGCCAGAATAAGAGGGGGATAACTAATCCTGTCTAAGACTACGCTTCTGGCAGCCCCCGTCTTGCAGCATGTAGAAGAGAGTAGACTGAAGTCCTCCAAGTAGCATCGTATAGCATATTCCTACCCGGCGAGCCCTGTTAGAGAGCGACCACCGAGTTGTATCTGGCACTTGGAAGGGTGTGTTTCATTAAGTATCCGGTTATAGTTGTCATAAGGTCAAGGTACAACTCCAAGTCGTCCTGTTACCGAAGATCACGGCTATTCGAATAGATTAACTTCCTGCGGTGCACCACATAACCCAACACGCTTGATCCCATTTGGCCGGACACACTTTTCTGGGTCATGCCCGGCCTCGGAAGATCAACACGTCGCAACCCCACCTAGGCCAACAGAGAGGTCAGCACGCCGGTCTAAACCTAAGCGCACAGGGGTCTGGGCCCATCGCCCTTAGCACACCTGCATGTTGCGAGGGCGGCCGGAAGCAGAACTAGCCCCCTTAATACAAGAGCAGGCTTACGTTCCAATCCGGTAGCGCCGCGATCGGCCCGACGTCACGAAGGCTTCGGCTGATACCACGACGCCGAGTGCCCATATCTTTCCCACGTAGTTGGTTAGTGCGTATAGACCAAATGGCCAGACGCGGATCAAATACCAAGATCTCGTTAAGCGTGTTAATGATGTAACCGCGGACACCGACCAGGGCCAGACCCACCTCTCACCTAGGCGGTCTCAACCTGCCCTGTCGCTCCGCCACAAAGATCTGCACAGAGGTCCATTGGGACAAAGGTCCGTTCAACCACTCGCGGGTGCTCCACGAGCCGACCCGACTTTAGTCACCACATGTATCATGTATAAAGTATATAGTATATACCCGTGATCACCTCCCTAGTGATCACGGCCTGATAGTATAGCATGGCAGACAGACAAGAATGTAGGCCCACTGATGAAACACTAGCATCCTATACTAAGCATGTAGGATTGCAGGTAAAGGTAACAACAGTAGTAGCAAGGACAGGCTATGCATCAGGATAGGATTAACGGAAACAGTAACATGCTACACTACTTTAATGCAAGCAGTATAGAGAAGAATAGGCGATATCTGGTGATCAAGGGGGGGGGGTTGCCTGGTTGCTCGAGGCAAGAAGAATGGTCGTCAACACCATAGTCGAGCCAGGGGTCACTTTGGCAGCCTCTGGGTCTCTAGGAAAGAATTAACAGAGGGAACACAATAAATAACAGAGCAATCAAAGCATCACAAAGCGTAACATGGCAATGTCTGGCGGTGCTAGAAGTGACCTAACGCAGTAGGAGGTGATACCGGCGAAGGGGGAAAACGTCCGGGAAAGTATCCCCGGTGTTTTGCGTTTTCGGACAGATGAACCGGAGGGGGAAAGTTGCGTGTTCGCGATGCTAGGAATGTGTGGCGAACGAACGGGCTACGTATCTGGATTTGTCTCATCGTTCTGAGAAACTTTCATGTACAAAGTATTTTCATCTGAGTTACGGATTATTTTATATTCATTTTCAAAGTTTATTGCATTTCCTAGAATTAATTTAATTCGAAAATAGAACAGATTATAATTTTGTCACCTAGTGCTATTATAGCCATAGTGTATGACAGGTGGGGACAATGGGTTGGGTTGACCCGGTCCAATGTTGACTGGTCAACATATGAATAGTATATGTGGGTCCCCCATGTAATAGGCTTAGACTAATTAATTTACCAACTAATCTAAACTAAATTAGTTTAGACCTAATTAAACTAGGCCGGCCACACACTGCTGTGGCACAGCCCACGCGCACACAGCGCACACACACAATGCTAGGGAGTAACTCTATTACTTTTAACACAAGATAGCATTTTGTGATTTTTTTAGGATTTAGTCCATGCATTATCTGAAGCAGGTCCAATGAAACAAAATGAGGCTTGTTACGTCTACTTTCTGTTCATATAATTTGTACCCATGTTAGAACTTGTCTTAGCGCTGTTTAGTGGCAGTTAAGAAGGCTAGTCATTGTAGAAATACAAAAGCTAGCTACTGCTACAGTAACTGAATGTTACTGTAGCCGTGTAGCATAGCAGCAGACAGCGGCTGCGGGAGCAGCAAAGCTGCAGCGAAGCAAGCGGCATGCACACGGCCGCGCATGCTGGGCGCAGGGAGGGACGGACGCGAGGCGTGGGCGGCCGCGGCGCGAGCAGTGGCACGGGTTGAGCGCGGCCACGGCTCCGGCGGCGACCAGAGCAGACTGCAGCAACGCAGCGGCAGTACAAAGCAGCCAAGCAGCAGAGTAGCGCAAGGAGCAGCAGCAGGTAGCAAGCAACGGCAGCCGAGCAACAGTAGTGGCACAGCAGCAGGCACGCGGGCGCGGCCAAGGCCCGGCCGGCGCGCGGGCTGGGCGCGGATGTTCAGGGGCGCGACGGACGGGGGTGAGCGCGAGCTCGGGCAACGGCTGCTACGGCGATAGATCGACGGGAAAAAGAGGGGAATCGGCCCGGGGCTCACAGCGGGGGTCGGTGGCGAGGTCGAGGAGGCCGGGGAAGGTCGGGACGCGACGAATCCGCCGCCGAACAGGGCCGGCGGGCTTGAGGGCGATGTCGGTTGGCGGCAATGCGGGGCCTTCAGCTCGAACTTGCCTTCTTAGGTGAAGTGGACGACGGAGGCGCGTCTCCTGGAGACCTTGGAACAACGAACGCTGGCCGGTGGACACCGTGACGACGAAGAAGACGATGAGCGCGGTGACAGTAGCTCGGGCGCGAGGAAAACCGAGAGGGAGAGGGGCGAGAGCGGGGAGGGGAGGCGATCTAGGGTTCGGGGCGCCGCGGGGCAGGTCTTGTAGGCGTCGGGGAGCTGCCGGATGGCTGCCCCGTGGCCATCGGCGCCGTGGACGGACGCTCTGCGTCCACGGTGGCTGCATGAACAGGGAGGAAGGGGATGAACGGGTGTTGGGCTGGCCTTGCCAATTTGGCCTAGTGGCTGAGAGGAACAGGGGGCCTTTTCTTTTCTATTTGGTTATTTCTTTTTAAAACTTATCGGTTTTCTTTTTTCAGTTTCATTTTATTTTTAGTTTTATAAAATACAATACTAGCCCCTAAATTAGTATTTAGTAACTAGGACACTCCCGTAATTAATTTGGTACATTAATTAAATAGTTGGCATTTGTTTATTTAATTAAAAGAGTTTAATAAATATTTTCAGCTATTGTTTTATTTATTTTAAAGTATTCAAACATTTTATAAAGGTGTAGTTTTTCTACCATAATTACCTATGCATTATTTGGCATCACACGAACATTTTAGTTTTAATATTTGAAAATTTTCACCGTTTGACTTTAATTCAAATTTAATTTTAATCTGTCTTAAACTAACGCAAGTTTATCGACAGTAACCGAGGAGACGTGGCATTATTAGCAAAGGTTCACTGTAGCTTAATTATCCGGGCGTCACAATTCTCCTCCACTACAAGAAATCTTGTCCCGAGATTTTAAGTGGTGGAGTAAGGGGAAATGTCTGGTTACGAAATTCTAACGAATCTTCTCGATCTTGGTTGCTCTTCTCGAAGAGGTCGATCCACTACATTGATGTCTTCATTTCTCTGCTCCAGGTCATCATGATGAAGGCGTCTTCCTTTCTTCGAGAACTCCATCATACTTACGAAAGAATAAGGGGGGGGGGGGGGGGTATTCCGGGGGAACGGACCTCTGCACGGTTGATTAACCGGTAGATAACATTGTTAGCCCAAAACTACGGACTAGCTAGTTCTCCGAGGATCAACCAAAGATGCACGATCAGCTAGGTGTTGGTGCATAAATATTCTACAAACGCACACACCTATACTTGAACTGGAGTGCTACTAGTGAGGAGGCTGGTTGTAGTGGCAATACTACTACACTTCCGATTGCTACTTGCTTTGGATCAGCTTGATTACAATTGAAGGACCTGGGGTCCTTTTATAGGCCGTGATGTGCACAGCTCACACGCACGCTAGAAATTACCGGGCTACTACCATGGCCATGCAAGGCCATTTCGTGACTACTACTAGGAAATTACCAAGTACTTGCATGTACAGCTCTAGTCTACTCCTCGTCAACTTCCCTGCAATGCTAAGTGAACTACCAGGAAACTACTAGGTAAATACCACTTCCTTTCAAGCCAAGGAAGCTACTGCTGCCGCGTGCATGCAACCGAAGACTATGGTTGACCCAACAATCTCCCCCTCAACCTTGTCGAAGGAGCTTGATATCCATGAGCCCGACTTTGTCGCGCAGTTCTTGGAACCGGACGCGACCAAGTGACTTGGTCAGGATGTCCACCTTCTGCTCATCAGTACTGATGAAATCCACGATCACCGTGCTTTTCTCGACGCAGTCACGTATGAAGTGATAGCGGAGATCGATGTGCTTGCTGCGGTCGTGAAGCACTGGATTCTTGCAGAGGGAAATCGCTGGCTTGTTGTCGACGAAGATGAGCACAGGGGCGGTGTCCTGATTCAGCATCTCCCGAGAAGGCGAGCAAGCCAAATCCCCTGACATGCCGCTATAGCTGCCGCGATGTACTCTGCCTCGCACGAAGATACAGCGGCAACCTTCTGCCTCACCGATTGCCAGCTGGCGGTACTATTTCCGAGAAGGAATAGTATGCCCGAGGTGCTCTTCCGAGAGTCCACGTCACTAGCGTGGTCGGAGCCGCTGTACCCGACCAAGCTCTCGCCGTCGCCACGACGATACACACATCCATGCGTGAGCGTACTCGCGATGTACCGGAGCAGATGCTTGACGGCAGCCAGGTGATCGCTTGTCGGAGCTTCCATGAACCTATTCGGTGCCGACAACAAAGCGTGATGTCGGTCGGGTGTGCACGAGGTACCTGAGGCTCCCGATGATGCTGCGGTAGAGCGTAGCATCCACCGCCTTCTCGGAGCTATCCTTGCTGAGCTCCAGTCGTGCCTCCATTGGAGCATGCACGGCATGGCAGTCCTTCATGCCTGCTCGCTCGAGCATCTTGGTGGCGTAGGCCGTCTGCGTGATCGTGATGCGACCACCCTCCTGGTTCACCTCCAGCCCAAGGTAGTACCGGAGCAGCCCGAGGTCGCTCATTCTAAAGAGACGATGCATCTCTCCCTTGAAGCGTTGAACCTCTTCGGCTCTGCCCCGGCGATGACAAAGTCGTCGACGTAGATGCCGACAATGAGCAGCGTGTTCGCGGTGCCACGCGAGTACACACCATGCTGAGAAGCGCTGCGTGAGAACCCAAGGGATGCGAGGCTTGCATCAAGCTTGGCGTTCCACGCCCTTGGGGCTTGCCGGAGACCATACAGGGCCTTGTGTAGTCGATACACGCCCTGCTCATGGCCCTTGGCAACGAACCCGGGTGGCTAGGAGACGTACACCTCCTTGTTAAGGTCGCCGTTGAGAAACGCCGACTTGATGTCCATGTGGTGTACCTCCCACCCACGGTGAGCAGCCACCGCAAGGATGAGCCGCATGGACTCCAGCCTTGCCACCGGAGCGAAGACTTCCTCGAAGTCCACACCCTCACGCTGTACGTCGCCTTTGGCGGCAGTAGCGCCAATGCTTGACAATGGCGCCGTGCTCGTCCTTCTTCACCTTGAACACCCACTTGAGCCCGATGGCTCGGTGCCCAGCAGGAAGTGTGGTGAGTGTCCAAGTGGCGTTGTCAGTTATCGACGCCAGCTCGTCCAGCAACGCGTGGCGCCAGCAATCCTCTTGCTCGGCCTCCACGAACATGGTCGGCTCCTCGCCGGCCATCAGATGCAAGACGCCGTCGTCATCAACGTCCTCTTCCTCGGGCTGTTGCGGTGTTGCCGCAGCCTCGCCGAGGAGATCCCCATCTTGGCCGAAAACCGTGGGGGCGCCAACACTGTCGTCGGCGTTGAACAGCTCCGACCTTGCTGTTGGCGGGTCGTGAACAGCCTCCGGGAACCACCTTGCTTGATGTCGGGGTGTGCAGGGGACACCATACCGGGGCGGTGTTCTCGGGGTTGCGGTTCCCGGATCCACACCTCCCGGGCTTCCCGGCGTGGCAATTCCTCAGGTCTTGCTTCCCGAGGTTGTAGAGTACATGGGGTACTCTACGGTGAAGGAGCTGCTTGCCGGGGACTCCCCCGACGTCTCCCAAGTCCATCACGCATCTTCGTCGAAGATGATGTCACGCGAGACATGCACACGCTTTGAGATGGGGTCGTACATCTTGTACGCCTTAGATCCCGTCTCGTAGCCCATGAACACCATCGGGGTGCTCCTGTCTTCGAGCTTCTTCAGCTGTGGGTGTGCCGTCTTGACATGCCCGACGCAGCCAAAGGTGCGGAGGAAGTGTACATCAGGCTTCCTTCCGTACCACGCCTCATAAGGCGTCTTGCCATCGACGCTCCATGTGAAGGAGCGGTTGAGGATGAAGACGGCCGTGAGCACGGCCTCCCCCCAATACGTGCTCGGCACCTGCTTTGCCTTGAGCATGCAACGTGCCATCCCGAGCACCGTCTGGTTTTTTCGCTCGACGACGCCATTCTGGTGCGGCGAGTAAGGGGTTGTGAGGTGACGTTGCACCCCTTTCTCGTCGCAGTGCTTGTAGTACGTGGCCGACGTGAACTCGCCGCCACGGTCCGTGCGCAGCACGCGCAGCTTGTGGCCACGCTCGACCTCTGCTGCCGCTTGCTGCTTGACGATGGCTCGCTCCGCCTCATCCTTGGAGGCGAGTAGCAGCACCCACATGAACCTGCTGTAGTCGTCGACGAGCAGCAGGATGTAGCGACACCCACCTGGCGTTGCCGGGGTGATTGGGCCACAGATGTCCCCATGAACCAGCTCCAGGGGTTTCTGCGCCCGACAGCGTTCCTTCTCGGGAAACAGCAGACGCCGCGGCTTTCCCGCAAGACATCCATCACACAGCTCGTCGGCGTGCTTGATGTGAGGTAGCCCACGGACGAGGTTGCCTCGCGCCATCTTTCGCAACCCGTCGAAGTGCTGTTGTCCTAGCCGGGCATGCCAACGCCACGCGTCGGAGACATGACCCTGGGCAAGGCACACAGGATGCACGGGTTGAAAGAAGAATTTGTAGAGGCGGTTCGACGAGCGGGTTACCTCTATGAGCAGCCTCTTCTGCTGGTCACGCACGGTGAGAACACCGCGCCGGATGCCGATGTCGAACCAGCCCTCATCAAGCTGTCCGACACTCACGATGCTGCTCTTGAGCGCCGGGATGAAGTAGACCTCCGTGAGCATACATGATCACCCCTTTGTCGGCGAGCAGCGGTCCCACGCTTCGTGGATCTCCACCACGGATCCGTCTGCGAACCGCACCTTCCGGTGATTGAGCGGTCTAGCTCCGCCGTCGTCGACCGAACCAGTCATGTGGTTCGTGGCGCCGGTGTCGAGGAACCAACCCTCACTTTGCTTGCCGCCTGCAAGCGTGGGTGTGGTCACGGCTCTTTCCTCGTTGAGGAAGACGTAGCCGCACGCACATGCCGTTGTCAGGGAGCCATCTCCCGTCAACACGGAGGACCCCGAACACTTTGTTGTCGGGGTGTGGCTGATCTGAGTCTCCGTGCGCTCCTGCATGGAGCCGATGGTCGCCAGCATCATGGTCGGAGCATGGTCCGCCATATGCGTTGTTGCCACGCCAACTTGCGCAATCTCGTCGGGTCCCGAGTACTGGGACGCCGTCGTTGGGTGTGGCTCCCCCACACCCGAGCCTTCATCGCCTCGGTCGGCGAGGCCCCAAAACGCCGTCGTTGTCGAGGTGTGGCACATCCTTTGAGTGATGGTTCCCGTGGACGGGTTCCGTGCCTCCTGCACGGAATGGGTGGTTGTCGGAGCCGTGGTCGCGAGAGACGTTGTGCTCTCCTGCACGGGCTTGACTCTTGCCAGCATCATTGTGGGCCCGCCGTCCATGTTAGCCTGGACGAGGTTTGTCGTTTCCGCGGCTGCCTCGTCGGCTTTCCTCCTGCGGCAATCCCAGATCCAGTGCCCCGGCGTGTTGCAGTAGCGGCACTTGCCATCGTTGCCAGTGCCTCGCCCTGCCTGGCTTGTCTTGCGACCGCGGTTGCCGCCGCCGCTCTGGGCACGGCCTCCGCCTCTGCCACGACCTCTGCTTCCCGTGGGGGCACCTCCCCCACTGCCGGAAGAGCCGCCGCGGCCGCGCTGCTGAAGCTGCGCGTCCCACTGCTCCCTGGTGAGCAGTAGTTCGCCGCCAGCACGGTTGTCGGCTTCGTCGCCACGCTCCTCGACGACCTTCAACCGCACTACCAGCTCCTCGATCGTCATGGTGGAGAGATCCACCAAGCTCTCGATGGACCAGGCCAGTTGCTTGTACTGCCTGAGGACGACGCGGAGGAACTTGAGAATCACCATCTTGTTGTCGATGTGATCTCCGAGCGTTGCGAGCTCGTTGACGAGACATTGCAGCCGCAAGGCGAAGTCGTCGACTTGTTCACCGGCCTTGAACCGGATCTCCTCGTACTAGAGGCGCAAGGTTTGGGCCTTCGACTCCCGTCTGGCGCTCCACGCCCGATCTGTGAAGTCTTGATGGTCTCCCATGCTTCCTTGGCCGTCTCCTTAGCGCCAAGGGTGCGCACCATCTCCTCTGGGATGGAGCGCAAGATTGCCTCCATCGCCAGCCGGTCCTCCTTGTACTCGACACCGCCAGTTTCCATGGCTTTCCACATATGCCGCGCCTCCATGATGACTTTCATCATGACCGACCAACTGGGGTAGTTGGTCCGCATGAGGAGAGGGAAGGAGGTGCTGGACATGCCCACGTCTCGGACGGAGCGTGGCGCACCCAGCTCACCTCCCGGCCTTCCTCGCAGCGTGAGCGCGTCCGCCGCACGGGTGTCCTCAGCCGAGCTCTGCTCGGCGGTCTTGGAACCGTCGTCGGCGACGCCTCCTTTCGGCATATGCTTCGGCATAACCTGAGGCTGTGATGCCAATTGTTAGCCCAAAACTACGGACTAGCTAGTTCTCCGAGGATCAACCAAAGATGCCACGATCAGCTAGGTGTTGCTGCATAAATATTCTACAAACGCACACACCTATACTTGAACCGGAGTGCTACTAGTGAGGAGGCTGGTTGTAGTGGCAATACTACTACACTTCCGATTGCTACTTGCTTTGGATCGGCCTGATTACAATCAAGGACACAGGGTCCTTTTATAGGCCGTGATGTGCACAACTCACACACGCTAGAAATTGCGGGCTACTACCATGGCCATGCAAGGCCATTTCGTGACTACTACTAGGAAATTACCAAGTACTTGCATGTACAGCTCTAGTCTACTCCTAGTCAACTTCCCTGGAATGCTAAGTGAACTACCAGGAAACTACTAGGTAAATACCACTTCCTTTCAAGCCAAGGAAGCTACTGCTGCTGCGTGCATGCAACCGAAGACTATGGTTGACCCAACAAACATCAGGGAAGGTGGCGGAAAATAACTCTCGAATTGAACTTAAGAAGATATCGAGAGCAAAGTAAGAAGGTACCATAAGAAGTTTCAAGCGGATAGACAATCACCGTTGCCTGAAACAGCGCATGAAAGGGGTTGAACAGCGAGAATTAGTTTTGTGTCTGATACTAGAATTGACGATCTCTCGGAAGGTGGCTTGTGAATTACATACGAGGACACGCGCGAGGAATAACTTTGGGAACAGGGGGTGTACAGGAGAGTCAGATTTCGATCCTGTGGAACTGTGAGTTATGGGCCCACCATGTGGGTTAAAAGTAGGAAGAGTGGTGAAATCTTGCACGGTTTTGAAAGCAAGGCATGTCAGAGGGTAGCCTATCAGTTATGTCGGCAACAAAGTCGGTACCAAGGGCGAGGGACGAAGAGAACCATTTTCCTGCTCGTTGAAACAAGGCGGACCAATAGGCAAAGTTCTCATCCATCGGTGGTTACCGGAATGCCATCAACAAAAGCAACAAGGTCTTACCGACACGTTTGTACACCAAGGTGCTTACATAAGCAGGAGAATATTACTGCTTAGATCATATAGATCACCAGTAATGTTAAACAAAACAATGGAAAGGAGAAGGTGATCATCAGTTTAAACAGAACAATGGAAATGACAATGTGTCTAAACACATATTTCAGGGGTATATCCTTCCCAAGGGAAGCAGAGCATGATATCCATGACATGATATAATGTAGAAAACCCTTTAGGTAATGTGACAAAAATTTCATGACATTAACCATACAACGGTGTTTGGATAATAGAGCAAGAAACATTTAGCATTGGGCTTCAAATGTTCTTGTTGAAAATCAGAGTACCACAGACATGCTTCGAGATAGCATTGCATGGTGTTCAAGCAAAGGTTGGACTTGGATACACAAAGGATTCATCAGGAACAACTTATAGAATAAGTCTTACAATTTCCTCATGGAAGAATGGTTAACCTTGCTAAAAAGGAAACTATAACAGCAAGTCCTCCGGCCAGGTGTGCTAGGCATGACATCACCTTACCAGGTCATATAAAGACCAATATTGTAACTCTTGGAAATATGTTCCAACCATCATTCTGACCGAGATTCAGATTTGATTGGTGTCAAATGACCTCAGACTCAGGATGCCTGAGAAGAAAAGGTGCAACACAAATTGACGAGATGACATTGTAAGATCCTCGGGAAATGAACTATGGAAGCGAGTTTCGAAACAAGAGTTCATCATTAAATCAAGGAAAGGGTGAGGAGGTGACTGATGGACTCAGCGCCAATCCATTGAGAATTCCAAGAAGATGGATTTCCACAATCATGTGAACAAGGAGATAACATTTGTCAAATCAAATGGTGTAATGATGTATGCTCGAGGAAAACATACACAATTAAACATTGGTTGAAAGGTGCACCCGAAATATGGGCTTAGGTAGCATGGCCAATGTTAGAATGGTGATTCGATAACCAACGGTCTAAGAATGAAATATTGACCAACAACTTCAAAGCAATAGGATTGCTAGAAGGGCAGAATCCAAACAGCACCGTTCACCTGTTGGTATCCTGGTTAGAACCAACACGGGGACCAAGAAAGAATGGTGATGGTGAGAACTATATCAAGAATTAATAGTTGAGGTAATTCCCTCAACATTCTTGACATAACGGATGGTGATACTCCAAGATGGAATCATAATATAAGTTGGGTAGAAAGGAAACTACACAAAACATGAACAAGTTTTGTGTCGGAGGGGATGCGAGAATGTTTTCGATGTTAATACAAATCATTGAGGGGGCAAGGATGGTATTACTCATCCTGAATTCGACACACAACTTGGAAGAAGTCCAATGGTTGACAATGATCACGGCAAATTCGTCGAGGGTTTCAAGAAGATGTAATCAATCGGTGACGACATCAAGTCAAAGAAATGATGAAGCAAAAGATTATTGGAACCACGGGTACGACCCAAACTCGAAATTGATCTTGTTGTTCAAGGCGAAATGATACAACGAGGAAGATCGACGTAAGATTATCTCATCGTCATACATTGTGCTCTGGGAAGAAGGACCGGGTAGCACAGTTAAAATTTAGCACAATAATGATATAGCCGATCAGGTTAGGAATGACTTGAAGGATTAATAAACTCATAAGCAATGAAAATTACTTAAGAGTTATTGATTCGGAGTGCGAAACTGATTCACTTATCGATGTTTTGGGTTGACAAACAACCTAGCACCCATGAAGTGACAGCGACAGGGAAAGGTGGTACTTCATCAAAAATTCATAAGATGTAGAGCAATGGCATGATATCCTCAAGATACCAGGGGTAATACTCGAAGGTAGATCATAATAGAGGTCGGGCAGACGCACTGATCTGTAGAAGACAAATGTTTTAACTTGTCCGAGAAATGGGATCAAAGAAGAACAATCATGGTCGGAACCATGGTTGAAAAGGGTCAATTCACAAATACCAGATGATAGTTATCAAGGAAATAGTTATTATTACAAGAAGCTTCCATGATAGGATCTACATCGTGTCCATGGGCATGAACACAAAGTTCAAGGTCGACTCCCACTTCTTTAATGCATAACCTTTCATTCACTTCTCGCCTTCAACAAAGTTGTGGTGTTGAAATTTTATCTGACATAACACTAGTAGAGTATGACCCGTAGTAGTTTCCGGGTTCACACAGATTAGAAGAGGCATATGTGCAACCCATTGGGGCCTCTTAGGAACATATACCACAAACTTCAGGAGTAAATAACACAAGCTCGAAAGCAGAGCATGGTTGACAAAGCAAAGGATACAATTTACCAAAGGCATTATGTATCAGGGGAGGAACTCTCAAGGTTATTGGATATGAAGGACACTGTCGGATAATAACCAAGCAATTGGTCTCGCGGACCGCCAGGAATCTGATGTGAGTATCGGTACTCAATCAGAAGGAAAAAGAATGCAAAAGGCATTGGTTTATAGAACATCTGAATAATTCAACTTTTAAATAACAGAGGAACTATGATTTTCAAATCAAGTGATCAGAAGAAAATGCTCTGATTAAGGATGGATAACTTGAGTAAGCTTAGGGGTACAAATGGCGAAAATTTGATTGGTTGAGAACCAGCTCCTGTTCAAAATGACACCTGAGCCGGAAGGATGAATTCTAGGATTCGACCGAGGAATGCGAGTATCCTCAACGTATTGAATCAACGAACTTAAAATGAGAAAGACAAGGAATGCCAATAAGATTACGAGACTTGTGGGATTAATCATAATGCAAGCAAGCAAGAATTTCAAGAGCAATAAGGTGCTAAGGATTTTTGGAAGTTCAAATATTATTTCGATGACCTTAGTGAAACACATAAAGAACTGGGGATGAGTGGATACTCGATAAGTGGAATGAATTACCGGCATGGGTATTCAGGTGGCAAAGAACTGCAAGGCAGTAGGCACAAAGTATTCTCGGGACAACAGAGAGTATTTCGGGGCATTTTGTAATAACAAGATCAACGAGGAATGATGGTATGAATGGCAAGTGTATGAAGTTTTCATAGAGGTTGATGGTGGAAGGAAATCGCAAATGCGATGGCACAAAGACTCGAGAGAGCATCGTAGAGTAACTTCGGAATCTTCTAGTGCAACAGGCGATCATCTGAAGTGAGGGGCTCTCCGGGAGAAAGTATTTTCGAGAACCTAAAGTTAGTTTTGTTTTTAGCAAAATAATTCAACCCGAATAGAAGAGAGCTCAGAATCCTAGAGTATAGACGAGGAGTAAAAGATCCTAATACCACCTGATGGCGACGTGGGCTCATGGGCCGCACAAATATGTTAGTAAAAACTTTTTCAATGACTAGACTCAACTTCGGCCAAGGAGTTGGAAAGGGGGATTCCTACAGGCAGTCGGCTCTGATACCAACTTGAGACGCCCCCGATTCAATCGTACACTAATCATGCATGCAAACGTGAGATGGTTCTGTGAACTCAGTTTATTTGCACTGGACTTGTCTTGATTTCCATGAATATTGCACCTGACTGCTTTTTTTTATTTTTTATTTCTATTTTCCTAGTTGTAGCGTGGGGAGAAAATAGGGCGCTACTACTACGTGATGATAGCAGTAGCGCTGGTGGAGGAAGCAGTGCTACTAATAAGTATTTTAGCTGCAGTGCTTGTTCAGAAACGCGCTACTGCTAAATAATAGTTGTAGCGCCCTATAGCAGTAGCGCGGGTGCCCGCGCTACTGGTATGTAAAAAACCAACGCCACTACTAAGCTTTTCTCTAGTAGTGTGATCTTGCGTGTGCGTAGGAAAATTGTTGAAATTACTACGTTTCCCCAACAATGTTGGCAAAAACGTTGGTACCAAGGGCGTGGGACAAAGAGAATGTGACGCCCCCGATTCAATCGTACACTAATCATGCACACAAACGTATACGATCAAGATCAGGGACTCACGGGAAGATATCACAACACAACTCTAAAACATAAATAAGCCATACAAGCATCATAATACAAGCGAGGGGCCTCGAGGGCTCGAATACAAGTGCTCGATCATAGACGAGTCAGCGGAAGCAACAATATCTGAGTACAGACATATGTTAAACAAGTCTGCCTTCAGAAGGCTATCACAAATTGGGATACAGATCGAAAGAGGCGCAGGCCTCCTGCCTGGGATCCTCCTAACTACTCCTGGTCGTCGTCAGCGGGCTGCACGTAGTAGTAGGCACCTCCAGCGTAGTAGGAGTCGTCGTCTGGTTCCTGGGCTCCGGCATCTGGTTGTGACAACCAGGTAGAAGGGAAAGGGGGAAAAGAAGGAGAAAAACAAATGTGAGTACTCATCCAAAGTACTCGCAAGCAAGGAGCTACACTACATATGCATGGGTATATGTGTAAAGGGCCATATCGGTGGGCTGAACTGCAGAAAGCCAGAATAAGAGGGGGATAACTAATCCTGTCGAAGACTACGCTTCTTGCAGCCTCCGTCTTGCAGCATGTAGAAGAGAGTAGACTGAAGTCCTCCAAGTAGCATCATATAGCATACTCCTACCCGGCGATCCTCTCCTCGTAGCCCTGTTAGAGAGCGACCACCGAGTTGTATCTGGCACTTGGAAGGGTGTGTTTTATTAAGTATCCGGTTCTAGTTGTCATAAGGTCAAGGTACAACTCCAAGTCGTCCTGTTACCGAAGATCACAGCTATTCGAATAGATTAACTTCCCTGCAGGGGTGCACCACCTTCACGGCTATTCAACAATCACAAGCTCCATGCCCGTCGATGCTGACGGGGTGACCACCTCCACAGGGCCACGTTTGCTGCTGGGATCGGCCACTTCCATATGAGCATCCCCTTCCCTCATGCTAGCCATATCATCAGCTCGGTTTTCATCCTTGTTCTGGTTCTGCTACCTCTTCTGATTATTATTACGGTTGTTACGGCGCCTCGTAGCCCAAGCAGTTGTGGCTGGTGCCCGGAGGTTTTTGTATATTAGTGCTGAAGGAGGGTGGACTCCATCACCATGTTCTTTGAACTCATGACCCATCATCCCACACACCTAGCACCAGTCCGGCAGTCGCTCGTACTTAACCGCAAAGATCTCACGCTCTCCTGCACGGACTATGGAAGTTTCTTTCTTCAGAGGATTACGCACATCCAGGCGCACTCTCACACGATAAAAGTTCCCCTCAAAATCAAAGGATGAGGGTTCGGAATCAACAAACTCGCCGAGCTTCGAAGCCAGAGCCTTGACTTGCCTCTGAAGTGCCAGGGGCCTCCTTGGGTTACCGTCTCCCAATCCCCTAGACAGTTAAACTGCATGATAAACAAATTGTCCTCTAGGGTTTTGATCTTTACTGTTCTTGCTAGATCCCAAGCCGACCTCATATTGCGGAAGAACCAGTACGTGCTGAAGCCCTTATCCATGTGCACCCAAGATCATCCATCGGAGATCATCTGCTGGTGGCGCATCATCTTCTTCAAAAATCACATCATCCAGGTCATCTTCTCCCAGCGCCAACTCCTTCATGAGATCATCAATCTTTCCCTTGGCCTTGTCTCCCAACGCTGAGGAACCCCCCTTGTTCGCCATGGTCACAGCTCGAGATCGATCTTGATGCGATCGCGATCCAGAAACTCCGCAGACTCCTCTTGTTCCCTACTCCGTCCAAGGCCGAGAACAGCACAGGCTGTTCCTGAAAGCCCGAGAGGGAGGGTCAGAGGCGGAGGTAAGTCCCGGGAATTGAAGATTTTTCTCAACATCGCCGCCACCGACGAGAGGAGAGATAACCCTAGCTAGAGGTAAGTCCACCCTTCCACATGCAACTACAAGGGTCGCACCCTCCACGGTGGCTCCATGAACAGGGAGGAAGGGGATGAACGGGTGTTGGGCTGGCCTTGCCAATTTGGCCTAGTGGCTGAGAGGAACAGGGGGGCCTTTTCTTATCTATTTGGTTTTTTCTGTTTAAAACTTATCGGTTTCTTTTTTTAGTTTCATTTTATTTTTAGTTTTATAAAATATAACACTAGCCCCTAAATTAGTATTTAGTAACTAGGCCACTGCCATAATTAATTTGGTACATTAATTAAATAGTTGGCATTTGTTTATTTAATTAAAAGCGTTTAATAAATGTTTTCAGCTATTGTTTTATTTATTTTAAAGTATTCAAACATTTTATAAAGGTGTAGTTTTTCTACCATAATTACCTATGCATTATTTGGCATTACACGAACATGTTATTTTTAATATTTGAAAATTTTCACCGTTTGGCTTCAATTCAAATTTAATTTTAATCTGTCTTAAAATAACGCGAGTTTATCGACAGTAACCGAGGCGACGTGGCATCATTAGCAAAGGTTCACTGTAGCTTAATTATCCGGGCGTCACAGAGAACCATTTTCCTGCTCATTGAAACGAGGTGAACCAATAGGCAAAGTTTTCGTCCATCGGTGGATACCGGAATGTCAACAGCAATAATAATAGGGTCTTACTGCCAAATTGTGCACCGAGATGTTTACATAAGCAGGGAATTATTTCTGCTTATATCATATAGATCACAAGAAGGTTAAACAACCCAATGGAAAAGAAAATGAAATTATCGAATTAATCAGACCAATGGAAAGGAAAATGTGTTTACACACAATAATTGGGAGTATATCCTTCCCATGGGGAAGCGGAGCAGGATATACATGATATGACAACAAGTGCAAAAGCATTTAGATAAAGGGGGCGAGGGAAGAATCATGATATTACCCATACAACGGTGTTTGGATAACTGATCAAGAAACTTTTAGCATCGTGCTTCAAATGTTCTTATTGAAGATCGGATTACCACAAACATGCTTCGAGATAGCATTGACATGGTTTTCAAGCAAAGGTCAGACTTTGGATACACAAAGGATCCATCGGAAACAACATAGAAAATTAGTCATACAATTTCAGCAAGGAAAAGATGAGGGTGTGGCCGACAGGCTCAACAACAATCAATCGACATGTCAAAAAGGATGTATTTCCAAAATTATGTGAACAAGTTTGCGTTGGGGAAGGCAAGAATGTTGTCGATGGTAACACAAATCATCAAGGGGCAAGGATTGTATTTCTCATCATGAATTCGATTGATATCCTGGAAGAGCTCAGAATGTTGATGATGATCACGACACATTTGTCGAGAGATTTCATGAAGATGTAATCAATCGTCGACGACATCAAGTCAAAGGAATGATAAAGCGAAAGGTTATTGGAACCACAGGTACGACACAAACTCGAAATCAAGCTTGTTGTTCAAGGCGAAACGATATGACGAGGAAGATCGATGTAAGCTTAGCTCATCGTCGGAAATTGTGCTCCGGGAAGAAGGACCAGGTAGCACAGTTAAAATTTAGCACGATAATGATATAGCTGATCGGGCTAGGAATGACTTGAAGGATTATTAAACTCATAAGCAACAAAAATTACTTAGAGTTATTGAATCGGAGTGTGGAATCGATTCACTTATCGGTGTTCTCGAGTGACTAACAACTCAAAACCCCGGGGAATCTGAAATCGATGAGAAGCAATACGAGATGAAGACTCGTAGGAAGCAACGCGGTTCTTTGTTATTCTCGAGATACCGGAGGGTAATACTCGATGGAAGATCAAAATAGAGGTTACGAAGATGCATTTATCTACAGAAGACAAGTGCTTTAACTTGTCCGAGAAATGGAATCAAAGGGGAACAATCATGGTCAGAACCATGGTTGCAAAGGATCAAATCCTAGATATAAGATGATCTTATACCAAGGGGGTAATTAATTTTAAGAGAAGCTTCCATGATAAGATCTACATCGTGTCCATGGGCATGAACACAAAGTTCAAGGTCGACTCCCATTTTTCAATGCATATCATTCCATTTACTTCTCGCTTTTGATGAAGTTGTAGTGTTGAAATGTTATCTGGCAAAACACCAGAAGAGTAAGACTCGTTAAAAACTCTCGGGTTCAAACAGATTAGCGGAGGCATAGGTTCAACCCATAGGGGCATCTTAGGAACCTATTCCACAAACTTCGGAAATAAACAACACAACCTCGAAAGCAGAGCATGGTGGAAAAAAGGAGAGGATACAATTTACCAAAGGCTTTATGTATCCGAGGAAAGGCTCACAAGGTTATTGCATATGAAGGATGTTGTCGGATAAAATCCAGCAAGGGGTCTAGCGGCCCACAACAGAGCTGATGTGAGTATCAGTACTCAAGCAGATAAAGAAGAATGCAAAGGCATCGGATTATAGAAACATCTGAATAATTTGATGCTTAAAATGCAAAGAAATTATGATTTCTAGATTGGTGTATCAAGATCAGATGCTCTGATTAAAAGATGAGTAAGTTGAATAGACTTAGAGGTGCACCCGGTGGTGCACCCGATCAAATCTGGATCAAATTAATACAAGCTTATCATCACATTAAACCCAAAGTAAATACACAGTTCTCATTGAACAACATATAGCTCTTCAGAGCATCTAGTTAAACCATACATTGAAACTATGTAAAACATTTCAATGCAACAACAAATGCGAACATATCCACAACAAAGGTAACAATTGATCCAACGGCATAATGATACCAAGCCTCAGTATGAATGGCATATTTTCTAATCTTTCTAATCTTCAAGTGCATTGCATCCAACTTGATCTTGTGATCATCAACGACATCCGCAACATGCAACTCCAATATCATCTTCTCCTCAATTTGTTTCAATTTTTCCTTCAAGTAATAGTTTTCTTCTTCAACTAAATTTAACCTCTCGACAATAGGGTCGGTTGGAATTTCCGGTTCACATACCTCCTAGATAAAAAAATCTATGTCACGCTGATCGGCATGATTGTCATAAACACTAAATGAAACTAATAGTTATAAAAGGAAATATATATACCACATCTGAATCATAGACAGGACGAGGGCTGACGGAGGCGGATACCAAAACCATCGCACTATATAATGACAAACAATAATAAGTAAGAAAACTACACAACTATCTATATATAAATCATACAAGTAAGAACTTTATTTTAGAAAGAAGATAAGATCAAGAGGCTCACCACGGTGGTGCAGGCGACGAGATCGGCGCGGGCGTTCAAAGGCGGTGAGGACGGGGACGGGACAGGACGGACCGCCAGACCTAGAAAAATCTCGAGGAAAATGGAATGTGGACAAGGAGCTTCGAGAGGAGAAAGCTTAAGTGTGGCTCAGGCATTTCATCAAACAACTCATGTGCATAGGAGGTGAGCTAGAGCACAACACACCTCTCACACACCTCTCCCAAAAAAACAGAGCACTCCACTGCTCTGCTTTCATGAACAAGGGGTATATATAGGCATATCATTCGTCCCGGTTCGTGGCTGGAACCGGGACTAAAGGACACCCTTTGGTCCCGGTTCAAGCCACCAACCGGGACCAATGGTGGTGGGCCAGGAGCGAGGCACATTGGTCCCGGTTCGAGTCTTGAACCAGGACCAATGCCCCACGATGGCCTGGCCGCCCCTGGCCTCATGAACGGGGACCTATGCCCCCATGGGTCCCGGTTCTGGGCTGAATCGGGACTAATGGGCTGGCCCGGCCTGAACCAAAGCCCTGTTTACTAGTGTATGAAAAATGTGACCGACTATCAAATAGTCACCTTTGTTTTTTCTTGACTTTTGTTGGACTGACATTCCAGCAGTTGCATGCTTTTTTCCTCCAACAGCTTAGGACCCACACATCTTGTTTCTCTCAACGCCCCACCCCTCCCTCCCGCCTCTCCTTCAGTGACGGCACCTTGGTGAGCCGTGTGTCCTCATCTTCGAGAAGATCTTGGTTAGCCCTCGCAGCGAAGTCACCGTCTCGGCTAATGTTGAATCTGGCGCACCGTCAAAACTCGCGCCCCCCCTACCTTAACCAGTCAAGCCCGCACTACCCTATCTTGGCCTGAAAAATTCTAGGCGCCAGATCAACTGTAAACGTGGTGAATAATTAGCAAAATAAGTTGTCCACCTCCAAAAAGAGAAAAAAATGTATCTTTGTACACTGCCCAAGGGAATTTAACTATCTTGACAAGGCACGATCGTCTCCTAGCTAATTTGTTCAAGGGTCTAATCGAAGAATAAAACATAGCTGCAAAAGAGACTTCATGTTTTGTCAATGGACTGCCCAATTGTCAGTCCTGATTTTGGTGTCGACCTGATGGCCAACTTTTCAAAGCTAACTATAAGAAATACACAAAAACACAAATATAATAGTACATAAAAAATCCAACCATAGAAATGTGTGGACCACTGTCCAAGTTCTATAATACTAGAACAGAACCTGTGTCATGAGTTGTGGCGAATGGATAACCATGAACAATAGATGGTAGGGCACTAATTTTCCAACGACCAAAACTTGGGTCAACTCCCTAAGAGCTTTTGTTTTTCGTTGTGATCCAAATGGGTGTTGAACCACTTGTCTTGTTCTTCCAATTAGGACCACTCGTGTGAGCTCATTTCTTAACTCTATGGATGCTGTATCATCACTTCGTACATGTACTATCGAAAGAAAACAACTGAGACTGCAACTTCCTGGAAATTTGTCTACTCCTGGCAGCGAAATGGAACGGTTCCTATTTTCCGTTCTTTCAATATAATGGCGGTGCTCCTGCCCTCTTGACGACTTCCGTCTGATGAGTTTTAATTGGAAGGCCACCTTAGGGAAGATTGCACCTTTAAGCCTCTGTGCATCCGCTATGGACTTGAGGGACACATTTCGTCGGATTGCAAGCGTCCACGCAGCCCTCGCTCGGAGGAAGAGCTCCGGCGGGATGCCTTGGCCAAAGTGGCGCGCTCCTCTCAGCAGCTGCAGCCGGCAGAGCCTGCGAGCAGGCTGTCGCCGGTCGCTCGGCAGGCCTCTCCGGTGGGGAGGCCCTCGCCAGCGCCGGTGGACACCGCACCTGTGGGGCTCAGCCAGGCACCGCCTGCAGCTGTAGGAGGCGTCTGCATCCTCCGCCGCACCCCGGAGATTGATGACCTCGAGCGCCGGCTCAAGCTTGCGGTGGTGGCACACGTTGGCGCTCCCCGGCCGCCGGTGTCGTGCGTGGAAGCTGCGGAGGCCATGCGGTGGAGTTGCACATCCCGCGGCATTTGTTTTTCTGTGCACAAATACCACCCGGAGGATTTTCTTGTGGTCTGTTCTTCGCCGGAGTTGCGAAACAAGATACTGGCGGCGGGTTCTGTCGACCCTGGCAAGTTCAAGCTCTTCGTTCGCCCTTGGCTGAGGCAGGCTCAGGCAGTTTCGAGGATGATGCGCACGCAGGTCGATCTCATGATCGAAGGAGTCCCTTCCCACGCCTGGACTCGGGACATGGCGAAAGAGATCTTGGGCACGGCGTGCCTGGTGGAGAGCCTTGCGCCGGAAACGGCTAACAGGGAGGACTTGTCTCTGTTCAAGATTAGAGCTTGGTGCGTGGACCCCGATGACGTGCTGGCTGACAAGCAGATTTGGGTGCCGGAGCCGGAGGTGGATGAGGGTCCGGCTACGCGGCTGCCAACTTTCCGGCAGCTACTGAAGTACAAGGCACTCATTCACATTGGTAGGATCAGGGAGCACGAGGGACCAGGGACATGGATGCGGCCGCCGAGCTCTGACGGGAGTGGACAGAGCGGTTTGCCGGACGACTCAGGCGACTTCTCCGGCCGGGGAGAGTGGAGAGTTCTGCCATGGACGCGGGGCGTGCGCGATCACCGCGGCTCGTCCTATGGTCACCACGGAGGCACGTATCGGCAAGCGCTGCTGGGGCGCGTCGGGCCGTCTAACTGGCGAATCCCTCCCATGGCGATGGGCGTCTCTGTTGTTGTGCAGGCCAACGCTGGCAACCCAACGATGCTGGTACAGGAGCATACCCGTGCCGCGGAGGGCGGTGCACAGAAGGATCTGACACACCCGCCGGCGGCGAGGCTGGAGACTGGCGACGCGGAACAGGACCGACAGGTGGGGCTGTCCGCGGCCACAGCAGCGAAGGATGGGGAGGCAATTGACACCCGTACTCTTTCTGACCACGTGCCGGGCCCACAACCACCCTCTTTTGAACCAAGGGAGATGGATAAGGAAGTACAGGAGGGTGGAGCCGCTATGGTATTGGCTGAGCCAGGGCAGCTGGCGTCTGCGACCGACAGCGAGACGGGGCCAGAAAAGGCGGCGAATCCCGAGGAGATCAGACCGGAGGTGCTCGCAGTTGCGGAGATGGCCATTGGCGCCCAGGTGCCGGCCAATCGTGACCCGGCCCTCGTCGCATTGGGCCAGGTGGAGACAGCCCGCGCTGACACAGCTGTCGTGCGCTTTGTGGTGGAGGGGCCACAGGAGCGGGTGGATCGAGGCCCGACAGCATCTCTGGAGGCTGTCGGTGGGGGCCCTGCAGCGGATCCCCTTCGCGTTGCGACCGAGGCAGGTTTGGGATTGGATGGCACATGCGATGAGGAGCAGCTGTCTATCATGACCACGCGGGATATGGGACCTGCGGGCCCTGGCGCTGAGATGACCACGTCCGGTGCATGCATGCACGACGAGGCGCTGGGGATCGCTACTCTACAGGAGGAAGGGACGGATGTTTGTGATTTGGACACCCAACTATCAAACAAGGAGATCATCGCCCTTGGAAACGTCAAAACCTTTTGTGTTGGGCTCCTTAAGAAGCTTGCTCCACCGCTGCTCAAGGAGTTTGAAGGGCTGCGTGGGGTCCGAGCCGGCCAAGACCCGTTCACACCGAGGCGAGCCACCAGGTCGGGATGCTCAATGGGGCATAGGAAGTCTAAGGCGTCGGCAGCTGAAGTGGTTTTACTCAAGGCACTGGGCCTGGACACTGAGGACCTGGCGGTCTCCGAGGACGCGCTAGACCAGCTCGGTATGGTGTTTGACTCGCCCCTCCAGGAGACGCAGTTGAGGGCGATCGCGGCAATCTTCGGGAAGGCGATACCGCTCGACCTAGGAGGTGACTTGGAGAGCACGGCGCCGATCATGGTATAGGTGCAGTTTGGCCTGTCGACGTGGAGGCTACTCTGGCCATGTCGTACGCAGGAATGGAATTAGTATGCTGGAATGTGCGTGGCTTAAATGGGCCAGCTAGAAGGAAGGCTCTACGCAAATTTGTAGATTCTTTACATGTGGCGATTTGTTGTATCCTGGAGACTAAACTTGAAAGGGTGGACCAGTATATGATCATGCAATGTATGGGGCCTAAGTACGATGGCTACACCTATTTACCGGCGTATGATACTAGACGTGGGATTTTTGTTGCTTGGGACTCCACCAAGGTGCAATTGACGAACCACATCAATGATACTCATTCCATCATGACATACGTTTCCCCCGTGGGAGGCACGCCTTGGTGGTTGTCGGTGGTTTACGGTCCCCAGGAGGATAGCGAGAAAATTGAGTTCCTAAATGAATTGGCAGAGCGCAGGCTACTGTGTCTGGGGCCTTGGATGGTCATCGGAGATTTCAACCTAATCCTCCACGCGGGTGATAAGAACAACTCCTTGATCAACAGGCGATGAGCAGGTTCAAAAGTTTCGTTGACGACAACGCTCTCAAGGAGCTTTTCCTCCATGGGCGCAACTACACATGGAGTAACGAGCGCCACAATCCAACGATGACTAAGATTGACCGTGCCTTCGTGTCCATTGATTGGGAGATTAACCACCCCGACTGCTTGCTCCAGGCGCTGTCCACGACAATTTTAGACCACTGTCCCCTACACCTGGCCCTGGATGAGCACATAGGGCCAAGGAGGAGATTCCGCTTTGAGAAGTTCTGGGTGAAGATGGATGGCTTCATGGAGGTGGTGCAGGAGGCTTGGACTTGCGATCAGGCTATCACGGACCCATTCAGGAGACTTGACACACTCCTCAGGAACATAGCTAAGGCACTCGCGATTTGGGGTGCCCGTGGAGTGGGGCCCATGGAGGGGTGGTTGAAAAGTAGCCCGTGGAGTAGCGTGCGGTGGAGGCTGGATGAACAGGAGCCCGTGGAGGCTGGAGGAGGTCGACGGTGGAGATGAACAGTATCCTGTGGAGTCCCGTTTTGCGGTACGCCACACCCCTCCCGATGAACAGGACCCCCGTTTCGACCGTAGGAGGTCCGTCCGTTTTCTTGATGCGCCACACCCCTCCGATCAACAGGACCCCCGTTTGACCGTAGGAGGTTCGTTTCGTCCGTTTTGCGGTACGCCACACCCCTCCCGATCAACAGGACCCCCGTTTCGACCGTAGGAGGTCCGTTTCCTCCGTTCTGCGGTACGCCAGGCCTCATTTCCATCGCCTGTTCCTTCCAAGCCGGTTGGCTCCCACGCGTTCCGTTGCCTCCCGATGAACACGACCCATTCCGTTGCCTCCCCATGAACACGACGCATTCCGTTGCCTCCCCATGAACATGACGCATTCCGTTGCCTCCGTATGAACACGAGCATTCCGTTGCCTCCCCATGAACACGAGCCCTCGCCGTACGTATGCGCGACTAGGCGTTCGAGACCCCGCCCGTATGTACAAATACGTGGCCGTATTTTCTTTCTTGCACCCTGGCCGATGTACATACGTGTACATGCTACGTGCGCGCCTCTACTACGACACGTACGCGCCTCTACTACGACACGTGCGTGCCTCTATATCTTCCAGTATATATGTACGTACAAGTTCGCGACCAGAATGACAACGCTACGTACGCTTCGACCAGGTGGGTCCGGTATCGAGCAGTTCCTTGCGTGCGAAAATTTAGCTGGTGGGTCCCAGCAGTCAGAGGGGCGAATCGTTTTTTTTTTGCCCGGAGGCACTTCCTTTGCGTGCGAAGATTTAGCTGGTGGGTCCCAGCAGTCAGGGGGGCGAATCGTTTTTTTTTCGGACGCACTTCCTTGCGTGCGAAGATGTAGCTGGTGGGTCCCAGCAGTCGGGGGGCGAATCGTTTTTTTTGCCCGGACGCACTTCCTTGCGTGCGAAGGTGTAGCTGGTGGGTCCCAGCAGTCAGGGGGGAAACGTTTTTTTCGCTAAATATGGTGGCCCATCCGGTGGGTCCCCGCTGTCAGGTGGAGGAATAATTATTTTGCGCGAAATAGGGAGGCACTTCCTTGCTGCGGCCGTGGACCCAGTTGTCAGCCTCTCCACGTACAGTCCACGTCCGATGGAAGCCGTTCCTTGACCACGTTGACCACGCTGCGCCGAGAGCACCAGGGCGGTGGACGACGGCGAGGCCTAGGAAGGGGATGACGCGGAGCCGGGGAAGATGCGGCAGTGGATGCCCACGCGTAGAGGAGTACGAGGGTTCACTGGTTCGCTGCGGTGTGAGGCTGCCGTCACCGCAGAATAACAGGGGGTGTGGGTGAGTAGAGGGATGGCCTGGCCAGCGGTGGGAGTAGTAGGGGGCGGTGAGGCCTCCGCCGCATCGCAGCCGGCCACGGGAGGCAGGAGCATGAGGCACGATCGGCGCTGGTTTGGGCGGCTGCAGCAAGAAGACCAGAGGTTGAAGAAGAACTACGACCGTTGGATGGACATCGTATGGTCACTGGAGCTAGAATCGTGCATATTGACTAAGTTCACAAAGCCCTCCGTCCCCTGTCAACTTAGTAGGCCCACAAGTCAGCCTGCCACTATACTGGGTCCCAGCTAACAGGGGGAGTATTCATTTTTTTTTGTGCGTAATAAGGAGGCACTTCCTTGCGTGCGAAGATATAGCTGGTGGGTCTGAGCTGTCAGAGCCGGCCGCGGGGAGGAGGGAGCAGCCAGTCCCGCCGCGCTTGTTTGAGCGGCTGGAGTAGGAAGAGAAGAGATTGAAGAAGCACGACGGCCGTTGGATGGCCATCCAACAGTAACTGCTTGTGCGTCAACCTTTTTTTAGGAAAGCCTCAAATATGTGGAAAACAACATACAACCCATCTGCCATTATTTTTAATAATTTACAGCCCATTTGCTAATTCTTAAGGTTTTTTTGGAGCTCATATTATTTTTGTTAGCATTACAGCGCATATTGTGGCCACGGTTAAAAACTTATACAAAATTTTGCATATTTCGGTGCGGTCCGAACTGTTTTTAATCCCGAAATTTCGAATCACTTTCAAACTAATTTTAAAAATAAATGTATATCAATATAAAATCCAACAAATTCTCCACGCATAAAAATTAATGTAATTTAAAATCTCAAAATGAAAAAAAAGATATTTGAAACTAACTGTCGGTTTGATGTGTTTTAAAAATGTACAGCCCATTTCTCATTACTGATGGGCCATTTTCTCGGCCAGCCGAATGAAAGCTCTCCTCGTCTTGAAAGATTTGCAGCCCAACAGGCCTGACAAAGCGACTTACTTGGCAAATCACAAAAAAACTGGGCTGTGGTCGTGGACCCAGCTGTCAGCCTCTACACGTACAGTACTCTCCCGATGGAATGTCGTTGACCACATTGACCACGCCGCGCCGAGAGCACCAAGGCGGTGGACGACGATGAGGCCTAGGAAGGGGACGACGCGGAGCCGGGAAGACGCGGCAGTGGATGCCCACGCGGAGAGGAGTACCAGGGTTCACTTGTTTGGCTGCGGTGTGAGGCTGCCGTCGCCGCAGGGCCTGGCTTGCGGTGGGAGTAGTAGGGGGCGATGAGGCCTCAACGGCAGCACAGCCGGCCACTGGAGGCAGGAGCAGGCGGTCTCCCCGGCGCTGGTTTGGGCGGCTGGTGCAAGAAGAGCAGCGATTGAAGAAGCAGCAGGACCGTTCGATTCAAATCCAACGGTCACTACTGCTAGAATCGTTTGTTGACTAAGTCGACAAGCCCTGCGTACGCGTCAACGTAGTAGGCCCATAGGTCAGCCTCCAAACCGGTGCGCCCTAGATGTCAGTGGGAGGAATCATTTCTTTTTCGCGTAATAAGGAGGCAGTTGATTGCCTGCGGCCAGGCCAGCAGAAGGAGTAGGGTGGGCCAGGGAAGCCTGCGCGGCATCACAGCGGGCCACAAGAGGAGGGAGCAGGCAGTCCCGCCGGCGCTAGTTTAGGCGGCTGGAGCAGGAAGATCAGAGATTGAAGAAGCACGGCGGCTAGAATCGTGTGTTCACTGACAAAGCCTTGCGTAAACAAGTTAGCCTCGAAATCTTTGGCGTGTACAGCCCATTTGCTATTATTTTTATAATTTTTACTCATTTTCTAATTCATATGAAATTTATTGCAGCCCGTTTTCCATTTTTAGAATTGCCGGCCATTTTCTGGTCAGTACCAGTGTCAAAAAATTAACTAAATATGTGGGAAATTTTTGCTAGGGAACGAAATATTCTTAATCCAAAATTAATACCCATACTAAAACAAATTTAAAAATAAGTTAGTACTATGTCATGTTAAATCCTATGAAATACGTATAAGCTATCAGTGAAGAACAAAATTCAAAAAAAACTAATATCCCATTTGCTCGTCTTGAAAGATTTGCAGCCTAGTAATTCGGAGAAAACAAATAGGCCTAGCTTGGGTATTCTTCAAAAAGAAATACTGAGCCACCTATTTTCCCAAAAAACTGGTGCATGAGCATTTAACTTTATTTATTTATTTAGTTATTTATGTTTAGGGGACCATGATTCATGTGAGAGCGTCCCTTCCAGTTAATTATGGGCTTCTCTATTGGGCCTTCATCAGTGGGCTGCATGTTATCAACAAGTGGAAAATGTGTTCCGTACGAAAAATAGTATGAGCTACGTACGGTACGTGGCACTAAAGGATCAAACCGTGCAACGACTTCCAAAACATTGTGTTTGTCGTTCTAACAACACATTTATATTCAACCAACAGAGGAAATATACTACTGATTGTACATTGAAAACAACAGCAGCAACAACCAGGGCTGGGGGTGCAACAGAAGCAGTAAGCAGGCCAGAAGAGTAAAGACGCAGCTCTCTCTTCCAAACCAAACATCAGCCATCATTACAAAAGGGCTACCAAAAAGAACAAGTGTATGCATCAAACTAAATAAAGATCCTACTACACCAAGTGTACGCATCTAACTAACTGGCTCAGTTAGACGTTACTATTTATTAAGCTGTGGAGATTGGCTGACGGCTTGAACCAGATGGGTGCCTGACGGGGGAAACTCCAGCCAGCAGGTCGAAGTCTGATACTTGCGACCCTCTCTCCTACTTTGGGCTGCAGAGCGTGGCGACACATATCAGGGTATGGTGCATGCAGAGACGCATGGTACGTTGTGTACACACAGTTTTGCCTGATGAATGAAACCGCGCTGCCATCATGATCCTTGCCGTCGGTTATCTCCTGGTTAATCGGATAATTCAGTCCGACAAACAGAGAGCGTGTGCCAAGGCTACTTACCAGCCTCCAGTCAAAAATTCCTGAAGGCCCAGAGAAGCTGGGATCCTGCTCAAAGACCTTGCAGTGACTGTGATTGTATTCCGCGAAACAACACGTCCGGTACGTGCGAACGATCATCAATCTTTCGCCGTCGTCTGATCGAGCCAGGAACCACCTGCAACTGCCATGCCGCTTTTCTTTGAAAGGTTCTGGGATTAGGAAGGGTAGGGACACCAGGCGGCCTACAACATCATATCAAGTTGGAGTCAAATAAAAAAGGGCTCTTGATTTAGTCAATCTTAAGAACAACATGTTATGAGCATGAATATTTTTTCAGTAAATGTTGACAGTAATATAAGCAAGCCATCATGATATCATAGGAAAGTAACATACTGCTGTAACAGCCGTTTGTAGTGATGACTGGAGTAGGCCAGCAATACGTCCAACCATAGAAGGAGTCGACGGCGTAAATCAAGCCCTTGTGTTCAATGGCATCAGAGAACCATGGAGGATGTATGATCCTGCGATGGACGTGCAGATGTATCCACTTACCGCAGACACTGTCGGATAAGGCGAGACCGCGGTTGAAGAACGCATAATTAGCCTGAAATTTTTATAATTCACAGATCTTGTGGGCACTTGGCAGATTACAACCTTGAGCAAATCAAACTTGGTATCATGTTGGCTACTGTAAGATTCCGAGTATTCTGGGCCGCAGTGCCAAAGCAGTGCAGTGTTAATCGAAGGAAGGGGGATCAATCGCCGGGTGTAGACCTCCACGAGCATCCAGCTGCCGCGACCGTCGACGAGCACCATCCAAGACGTGTTCATGCCGACCCAGTACATACCGTTAATGTAGCTGAGGCAGACGGGGTTCGTATCGCAGTGAAGGGGGTTGATGCTCGCCACCCTACGATCGTTATGCTGCGTGACACGCCGTTTCTGAAGATCAGGTGGCATCAGCAAGCAAGGAGGTGGCTTAAAAAGCTCCGGCCCGAGGGATTTCAGTAAACGGTACAGCCCTCGACGCAGCACGCCGGGCGGCATGGTACTGAGATTGTCCACACGTGAAACAATGAGCTTGATTACCTCTGTGGGGAGCGAATTCCAGCCACTCTTTCGGCGGACACTGCTCGGTTCTGCCATTGTTAGTGCTTGGGTTTCGGACGAGGGGGGAGGCGCCTTAGCGGGGATGGAAGCTTGGACGAGATTATGTGCGGACAAAGATGGAGAAGCAAATATGTGCTGCGGGAAGTGGACAGGTGATGATGAATACAGCACGCCGCTTGACTTACGAGACACATACCAGCAGCGTAGGGTCATATCAATGCCAGACAACTTGCTTGAGTGATCACAGTACTGGTACTCCCTACATTACCTACTACAGTACTATGCCCTAGCTTGCTAGAGTAGAGTAGTAGAGTAGGACTCTGCTCTACTACTAGCACCGGAGGAGTAGTATATTCTAATCTAAAATAGTTACAAACTTCGATGCCCGATCGTGGAACGACTACGAACCGTGCTCAAAGACCGTGTCTACGTGGTGTTTGGACTTATATGCAAAAAAATAGCAAGATGCCCGTGCATTGCATGGCACACCATCATCACCAACTCAGTTTTTTCTCTACTCCTACTCCTATAAAAGACTCAGTTGGTGATGATGGAGGCGAGGTGGCGTGTTCAGCCGGGGGTGCAGCGGACGGCGCAGCACTATTCGATTTGTTATTAAAAAAAGTACTTGTAGAGATAGAGACATAGGGAGGAGCACGAGGTAAGGCCTTATCTGTAAATGTGGAGAGAGGTGCGGGTATCTTTTTTAAAATTGTCATAGTTGGCTTTATATCCGTCAGATATAGATCGGACGGTCTATATTACAAGATGGAAGGCAAACCATCATCACCAACTCGGTTTTCTATAAGAGTAGATATATATAGATGGCATGGTTAATATTACTTAATAGTATAGCCAATTGTTGACTATAAGAAAGTGCCATATCATCTGTAGCCAACATGTATAACAATCGATACTCAAAAACTAATTCTTAAAGGTCATTTCTTGCAAAGCACAATAAGTGTTATTTCTTCACAAGTTTTGGATGGAGGTTGAACAGTTGAACGCTTTTGTTTGCAAAAGATACCTTTTTATCTATTTCACCCGGATGTTTGTGAGCTCTAGAGATGAGATAATATCCGAAGAAACCTATCGATACCCGTTACACATGAGATGACCCCAACATCCTTTGTCAAAATAAACAACTCGTCGATCAATGCATTTCACTCTTTGGTGCAACACACGGGCACCTTACTACTATAGATTAGTACGACCAAAAATTGAACTAACATTATATATAGTACAATAAATACTCACCTAAAATTATATCATTCAAAACTATGTTCAAATACGAATCCAACGATATAGTTTTTGTTGACATGCACTAACATTTTGTCAGTTAAATCTTCAGTCAAATTCAATGGGGACTAATAAACCACGACCGATGTAGTACAAGTGTAGAGGGCGGCGCTGCACGGGAGTCTCACCTCTCACCCCGCTCGTGGCGCGGCAGTAAAGCCGTCATATCACAAAACCCAACCACTCCCAGTAATAAATGGCCTGGTAAAATAAACGGACAAGCAACCATCACATCCCTCCGTCTTTTTTGCATTTCATCTCTCTGCATTTACTTTCTCCGGTTCATCTCCCACGCTCGATCCCTAGCTACTACTCCTAGGGCCAGTTCTTTTGGCGGCTTCCCCAGCTTTTCCCACAAGACTAGTCACGGTGGAGAGTAACAATAAGGCGCCTCACTCATTTATTTGGGCTTCTAAACTACTACTCCATCCTGGTTTATTCCTCACTATTGTAATTTGTGCTAAATTTTGACCAAAGATTTAACTGATAAGATGTTACTCAAAAAACTTAGGCGCGGTGCATCTAGGTGTGTAAGTCATCTTACGAAAACCAAATAATCCGAAAACACTTAGGCGCGGTGCATTAACTTCAACCTCGTTCCTTGTTTCTTGACATATCAACCAATAAGAGATAAAGAGTGTGCATGCTTTTAATGACTTGAGATATCAAATACGGCATGCAGTGGTTAGTTCATTGCATGCAATACTATTAATTAGCAAATAAACATTAACGTTTCTCGTTTTCTCCTCCTCCTTGGTCACGGTGCACAGAGAAATAACCACAGAGAAGGAAGCTAAAAGTAAACAATTAAACGAGCATTTTTGCATTTGTTTTGCATTGAATCGTTTCACAAGCTTGACTAGTGTTGTTTTTCCACTTTTACAAAAACCGCATCATAATGTTCAAACGTGCATTTGCACGTACATAAGTAATAGTAGTACTCCCTCTGTCTAGGTGTACAAGTCTTACCTCCTTCTTGGTCATCGTGCACAACCAAAGATGACTTATTGACCTGGACGGAGGGAGTAGCACAGTCTGCAAGCATATATCGAGAGAGACGTGTAGTCCGATAGTATATAGTAAAGTTTGTGCTATATGCACGTACTTGCAAAATGCGTAATAATACACAACGTTTCCAAACTTTCCCTTTTACATACTTAATTAAGGACGCTAAAAATTCCTGAACGTTCGGGATTTATCATTTGCGTCCCAAAACTAATGAGATCGCCTTACGAAACAAAAATTATACTCCTCCTAAAAGTCACGGCGCTGGCAGGAGCGCTTGCGGCGGGCCACGAGTGCCCTGGTGGGCGGCCGTTTCCCAGCGCGCCGACACAACACCTCTTCCTCAGCCTCGCAACTCGCGAGGTGATGATTGGCGGCTTGCCGGCGGATGAGCGCGATCTCACCGGTGTGGTGATCCGGCGCCAACAGGTACTCCTCCTGGCTGGAAGCGTGCACCTGGTCCACGTACCGCCAAGCGTAGATGAGGCGCTTGGGCCCGACTGCACTCAGGGCGTCGGCACGGGCGTCCTCCGCCACCCTCACGGCCCTCACATGAGCTTTCTGCCAAAGAACCAATTGCTTGACTCTCTCGGACGCGACATAGATCTCCCAGAAAGCTTGTCGCGCGGTGTGCTTCTCTTCCTCGGCCTTCTTCTCCGCCTCTATTTTGGTGTGCTCTGCTGGAGGCAAAGCCTCCCACAAGGCGACATCCATTAATTCCAAAGCTCCTCAAGGCTGGGGGGGCTCGGCGTTCTCCTCGTAGCGGGGAGCCGACGCGTCCTCCGACGAGCGTGCCGGCGAGATTGAGAACGTCGACGCGTCGCGGCGAGGAACGGAACGCCGACGCGTCCTCCTCGACTAGTGGCGACGAGGAACGGAACGGTGACGCGTCGCGTCGCGGCGAGGAGCGGAACGCCGACGCGTCCTCCTCGACTAATGGCGGCGAGGAGCGGAGCGCCGACGCGTCCTCCTCGACTAGTGGAGGCGAGGAACGGAAAGGCGACGCCCTGACCGTACGCGCGGTGCAGCGAGGGGCTCTTAGGGCTTGGGAGGGGAGATGCCATGGTGGTCGATGTGAGAGGGAGGGGGAGGAGATAGTGATGAACGTGAACGTGAGGGGGAGGAGATAGCGATGTCGTGGGAGGCGCGGTATTTATAGCGAGCAATGGCACACCTATGTAAGATATGGACTGAGCTGCACTGACTTAATCAGGGTCAGCTTGCGTCAGCGACATGTGGGCCAGTACACTGCTGGGCCCGTATGTCAGTGACCCAATGCACCTGAAGTTAAGTAAAAGCTACGTGGGCATATTTATTGGAGCAAATTACGGGGGAGCGAAGGGGTGGAAATATTGCTGGTCACAACGGATTGGACGAGCGTGGGGGGAGGAGAGTCATGCATGCAGATTTTTTCACACGGGGTGGAGTGGTGGGACCGCCGGAGGGAGAAGGAGAGTTTGGCAGGCATATTGTTTCCACACATGGAGAGGAAAAAATTTGGAGACAAACGGGCTTCCTGCAGGTATGGGGAACGGTGCATAATAAGTCATCTTGCATGTCGGGCTAGGTATAGTCTCAAGTCATTAAAAACATACACGCCCCACACATGTTCATATTTCAAGGTGCACTAAATTATTGCATGCGATGATTAAGGCTGGCCATCATGGTGGTATCTTAGCTGGTACACGGGAATAGCAAACATGCTGATGTGGCAAAGAATTAAAGAAGAGAGGGGGGTTAGACTAACTAGTGTTCATGCATGCATTGGTAAACACATTTTTTTGTGAAGAACGACAACATTAGTTGAGTACTTTTGCAGACTTCAAAAACTTTTCCACCGCCTCTACTATCTTGCTAAGAGTAGATGAAATTTTTGAGTCGAGCCCTTTAAACTAGAAGGGAGGTAGTGGTACTCTAATAGCTAGGTGTGTAAGTCATCTTACAAAAACCAAATAATCCCAAAACACGTAGGCGCGGTGCATTAACTTCTACCTCGTTTCTTGTTTCTTGACATATCAACCAATAAGAGATGAGGGTGTGCATGCTTTTAATGACCTGAGACTATCAAACATGACATGCAGTGGTTAGTTCATTGCATGCAATACTATTTTAGCAAATAAACATTAATGTCTCTCGTTTTCCCCTCCTCCTTGGTCACGGTGCACGGCCTAAGATGACTTACTCACCTAGACGGAGGGAGTATCAACATTCACAATGTCAAATCAATATTTTACACTCATTATAAAACGTAGTTCTTATACTCATTATAATCAGTATTGTAGATATTGATATTTTTAGTATAAATTTGGTCGTGGGATTTCATTGATGCCTATCAAAGCGTGGAGGAAGCGGAGCTTAGGGCTTGCATTGCCGGTCTCTACATAGGTATTTCTCTTCATAATCATGTAATTTTAGAGACTGATTGCGCTTCTGTGGTAGCGTCTCTTGCATCGGGCGACTATGACAGGTCTGCTATGCGTGACCTGAAGATGAAAGCGTTGAGCATCTCGAAGTTGATCAACAATCTTCAATTGTCAAAGATTAGCCGTTCGGCCAATAAGGTAGCACACTTAATCGCTAAGTATAGCTTTGACAATAGATTAGATGGTATTCTTGTAAATAACGTGCATCACTGTGTGGTGAATATTGTATCGAATGAGTGTACGGTGTGGCTGGTTAATTAATATAAGGTGGTGTTTAAAAAAGTATATATTTGGTCAAACACTTTGCAAACGGCTGACGGGAGTAAAAAGGACCAGAGGGAGTATCATGCATGCGGAGTAGGCAAAAAAAATTGCTCATTTTTAGCCAGTCGAAGTCTCAAAGGGCGCGACCGCGCGAGGGAGGCGAAGGTCGTGGGAGGCGCGGCGGTTGATGGAATTAAGTGAAGTTACATCCACGCACCGGCATGGCGTGCGAACAGGCAGAAGCTATACCGTCAGGCCTACGATATAGGTCTAGTAGACATGGTATCTAGTGGGTCCCGCATAGTTCTCGAGAACTCTTTGGGGGCTTGCAGCCATCACCGGGCAAGCCAGCAACCCCACGCCATTCGCACGCCCTACTCGTCCCCGTCTTCTACCTCACAACAGTTCGCTCCCAGTCGTCCCATCCTTTCACATTAGTTCGCTCCCAGTTTTTGCGGGGTACAACAGTTCAACTTCTCCTAACCCTCCTCCAAAATCCATGGCCTCCCAAATCTCCATGGTCGCCGCTGAGTACCAGGTTAGAGCCATCACCGGTGATCAGTTCATCGTCATCTACACACGTGGATCCGCGACGGTGAAAGCATGGCTTGCTCGCTTCCTACGCATGTTCAACAGTTCAACGGATGAGTGGGTCGCTGGGCTAGATGTTGAGTACACCACAGTCCTGGGACGAGAGAAGGATCTAAAGGACGAAGAGAGGAAGAAGCCCGCCGTGATCCAGGTTTGCGTACATAACGTTTACTTGGTCTACCAGATATGCCATGCCGATGTTGAGTGCCAGGATTTTAAGAACTTCCTCAAGGACAAAACAGTGAAATTACATCATAGGCTTTAAGAACGACAAAGAAGTCCTGCGTCGGATAGGTCTTGTTGTAGACCAGCCCTTCGATCTCCAGAAGGCAAGCCTGGTATCCTCCTCTCAACCTTCAATGCTGACCCTGGCAGTAGCCATGATTGATCCTTCGTACGCTAAACTGAAGAAACCTCATCACGAGTTTCATCATGCATGGGAGTCGAAGACATTAGATGAAGATCACATCCTGTACGCAGCAATGGATGCCTACCTTTGTTTAAATATCTACATGGGTTGGATGAAGAAGCAGAGCCCAGTGTCCGGTTCAAGCAAAGAAGCGTCGGCGAAGAGGAAGAGGAAGAGGGACGAGGACAAAGTCGAGGACGTGGACTCGGACTCCGAGTAGGTGGCAGTGCCGTCGCTCATGCTGGTTCTACTGCAGTGTCAAGCTGACTAGTTGCTTAGTTTATTTTCAAGGGTGTGTTGTGCTGAGGCCCCAGCAGAACTATGTTTATGTTCTTTCTCGTTATTTGAACTGTTTAGTACGTAGAGTAGTACTAGTACTATGTCTTACTATTGTTCTTCTTGCAGTTGGTACTAGTGCTCATACCTTCGTGTTCCCACTGTACTTAATACGTTCGTACTAGTAGTATAATTTGGGTCAGTCGATTTGTGAAAGAAGTTCGACGGAGCGAAGGAAGAAGACGGCAGAAGAGGTGGAAGAAGCCCTTCTAGCCATCCATGTTGCATCAAACGGCTCACATGAGTCGACTGACCCAAATTGCTCCTTCAGATTGCAGGATCCACGTGGCATTCAAGGTCTTGAAGGTAGATTCCGCGTCCGCACCCGGTTTGCGGGCTCGACGCGCGCGCAACCGGCTTCCGCCGTGACAGCCACCATGCGCGCCTCCTCCGCGCGGGCGGAGACGACAATGACACGCTAGTTCCTCCTCGCCGGCGTGCTGGAGCACGCGCTCGTCCTCCTCTTCGTACGCTGCGTGCATAGACGCGGCTCCACCAGCTGCTCGCATGCTTGGCAGCGCGGCGGCATGGCGAGGAGGGACTGCAGACGACGTGAGCGGGCGAGCCTTCGGCTTCATGGCACAGGGATGGCGGCGACACGGCGGTGATGGGCGAGAAATTGTTGGCCGGAGCAGGCGGGCGCCGGCATGCGCAACAGCGGCGGCATATTGATGAGTGCGCGTATGGGAGCTTACTTTAGTTTTATATGAGGTTGGTCAAACTTAAAAGAAAACTGTACTAGTACACGTAAACATTAGACTTAGGCAGCGCTTTTATTATTTATTTATTTTGAAGTTAGTACCACAGCCATGATAAGGAATCATGTGCAAGCGCGTGAACGGGCCATGACATGAGACGATCGAGCAGTGCGTCACCGTGTCGCTCGAAGGACATCCACCGAACCTTTTTATATGTGTGAAAACAATCCTCGAATATTACTCAACTTTTTTTCCTGGGAAAGTTCTTGACGCTGCAATATTTCCATATATTTGAATTTAGCTCCAGTTTGTGTTTGGATTTGGACCTTCTAGGTGCGCACTAGTTTTTTTTAATACTTATTTTGTGTGTGTGACTGAGACAGAACGTGTGTATGTGTCCATATGTGTGTTGTGGCGGAAGGGCAATGTGGAGACGGTGTGCGTGTGATACAGACATAGAGAGGTGTGAATGTGCAAACGATCATGCATGAGTGAGACATAGACAGATGCCGATACGTTGTGTATACATGAGAGAACGGTCTTCTAGTTTACTTGTGTGTGTCTGTGTGTGTGAGAGAGGGAGAGAGGGAGAGAGGGAGAGAGAGAGAGATGAGCATCTATAACACAACAACCATCTCTCTCGATTCGTCCGTCCCTCGCACGATCGCATGCAACATATGCATCAACGCGCACATTTTGACATCCTCACTCGTCCCCTGCCCACCTCAAGGCCCGCGCAATCTTTTCGTGAATACCCATTTCTCTCCTTAGGTTTGTTTTCGCTCAATATCTGACACACACACACACACACGCACGCACACACTCACACACACACGCACGCACGCACGTAGCACAACACACATACACACTCCCCCGAGCACACAATTCATCCCCATCCAAGGTTATACGGCGACCACTCTCGCTTGTGCTTCTTTGCACCCCAACATGCACAACCCCTCAATCTTCAAAGAGGGCATCGAGCAGATCGAAGACGGCGACCACACCGTGCTAGAGAATGCGGGGTCATTTGGAAGCAGGGTGATGTGATGACGGCTGACTGACTCCTCCCCCCCCACCCTCTCTCTCTTGCACAAAATTACCAATCCCTCTCTCCCCCGCACAAAATTGTCAATCCCTCAACCCACGAGATCCTTCCCCTCTCGTCCATGTTTTTCCAGCTCTCTCATCAAACATGTTGTCTCTTCTCCTTCCACGTATACAAAATCACGTATATTACATGTCTCCATCTTTCTCACAGACCTAACTTCTTCCTCTCTCTCTCTCTCTCTCTCTCTCTCTCTGTATGTGTGTGTGTGTGTCTCGTTAGGTTTGTCTCCTACTCTCTCATCCACATACATACAATATTCCCGCCCTATCTGCTCCATCTTCAAAAGCTCTCTCTGCATGTTTCATTCACACAATGGGATATGTCAAAATGTTGCTTCTATAATGGCTGATGTAGAGTTTTGGTTGTTTTTGTTGCATCCTACAAAGTAATAACTATGAAATGCATTTAGATTCTCATTTGACTGGGATTATGTGAGTTTGAGCATGTTGTGAAGTACTATAGACCTTGTATACATCTTGGGATTCGACAATGATTGTAATTATTGAATTGTATAGACCACTACATTCGAAGTCAATAGCCTAATATATTTATTTAACAATTTCAACAAATGATTAGTTCACTACAAACTAAGAAAACAAATGTGCACTCCCTCCGTTTTTATTTAAGTCCCGTATTAGCATTGGTCAAAGTCAAGTTTTGTAAACTCTCAGAAAGCTTATAACAAAAAATATTAACATATACAATAACAAATAAATACCATTACATTCACTATTGAATGTACTTCCATATCATACATATTTGTTATGGTAAATGTTTATATTTTTATATAAACTTGGTCAAACTTTAGCAAGTTTGACTTCGGTCAAACCTAATATGCAGAGTTTACTACTACTACTCGCTAGTTGCTTAGCCGAATCACTCAACACGCCACACGGGGAGTCCAGTGTCACAAAATTTTGAGGTCGGCGGGAAAATCTCCCGCGACCCTGATTCGAGCAGTGGAAGTTACCATCATAGATTTCGGAACAGGCCTACGTACGACGCTTGGTAGGGGGCTGTTTTCGTAACTTCAGGTTCACCCTACCCAGCCAGCCCCACCCCGGCCCCCAGAGTAGTACACCTGAATACTCCCCATTTTCTATCCCCACCGCAAAATAGACTTCTCCGCGGCACCGCAGCCTTCGTGCTCCTCCACTTTACATCGGCGCACTCGTCCACCGCAGCGCATCTGCCTCATCGACGACCTCGTACGCCGCACTGGAGCCGGTCCACCGTCGTCGTCGTAGACGGAGCCTCTTTCCCGGCATCGTCTTCCACGGTCTCGGATCTGCTTCCCGGAAGCCGACGCCAAGCGCAGAAGTACCACCGTCGCAGACAATGAACTGACTCCCGTTGCCGACCATGACTCACAGAGGCCGCCGCGACCATCATTCTCCTCCTCGATTGGTAATGTGTGTATTGAATCACTTAGCAGTACATGTGCAGTTCCAATTTTGTTCATACCTACCCTTCAATTTTCCTGGGTGCTATTGTTCCCGTAAAAGTAATTGATTATAGCCTCCATTGTCCAACAGAATATCAGCTTGTAATTGTCTGTCGCTCCTGTATCGCGCTGTGCTTGGGTAGGTTTTTCATCTGCAACCAGCAGTGTGGCAAATGATGGAATGGTTTTTAGAACTAGCAAGATGCCCATGCATTGCACGCATCAAGATGCATTTGTATGAGTAGTTTATCTTGTGGGAGAAAAGGATGAACGAGGGAAGGCCTTATTTGCAAATCTGGAGAGTGGTATGGGTATCTTTTTGCAAAATTCCCATTTGTTTCCTTCCTATCTGTCAGATATAAATCGGACGGCCTATATTGCAAGAAAAAGAAGTATAGAGGAAAAAAGTAGACAGTAAAGGAAGTAGAGATAAATATTAAATATAAAATATAAAATAAATATAACCGTAGAGAAGAGAGTAGAGATAGCAGAGACGTCGGGAAAAAATCGCGTGCGCGCGGGAAAAAGCTGCCGGGCGTGCGCTAGTTTTGGCGCACGGCGTCCGACGCGCTTTATAAAATCCAACGCCCTCCCACCGCTCTGTGCCTTGCCACCGCTCTGTGCCTCGCCACCGCTCTCTCCCCGCTCTTTTTTGCCTCGCCGCCGCCGCGCCACCATGCCGCCGCGTCGCCGGGAAACTTGGGGATACCGCGGCGTCCGCGCGCGCCCCTCCGGCGGCTTCTCCGCCGAGATCCGGTTCCGTGGGATGCGCCTCGGCCTCGGCAATTTCGACACCGCCAACGAGGCCGCCCGCGCGTACGACGCGGCGGCGTGGCGCCTCCGATGGCCTCATAGAACATTGAACTTCCCCAACGTGCCGATGCGGGAGCGGGCGCAGGAGCTCGCGCCTCTGCCGCGGCTTAGCACCGACGAGGATCGTCGCGACAACCGGAGGCGGGAGAACTGTCTCGGCATCGCCGAGATGGACGAGGAAGCCATTGCGCTGTGGCGCCAACACTTCCCGCAGGACATCATCAACGTGCGCGAAGTTCTACAGCAAAGGAGGCGGAGAGGGATAAGAGGAGGCGGAGCGAGCCGCCTATGGCGAGGACAAGCGAGGCGGTGCCGGACGCTCAATTCAACATGAGGCTAGGAGCAGCGTCGCCCTGGGAATCCGACGACGATCGGTATCTTCACGCCTACAGTCAGACGTCGGAGGAGGACATCACCGAGGAGCAGTCGGACGACAAGTAGCTGAATTATCTTTTTTGTATCTATCTATGCTGAGAACTATCCTCTACTCTCTAGTATCTACTTCTCGATCTCAGCACTATAAACGCCTTTTTAGAGCGTCGCGGGTTGCGATTCTGTTGGAGATGCTCTAACATGGCAGATGAGTGCTTGAATGTTGCCCACAAGATGCGCGAGTATTAATAGTAGTATTTTTCTTGCCATGTTGAGATTTTGAAACCACGAGTGTGAACATGCAGAGGAGCAATGAAGACCAAACACGGGATATTTGGGACATCTTCAAGGAGCGTGGCAAGTTAAAGAGGAGCTGCACCGAACCTGTAAAACGAGCTTTGGTAAGTAACACCCTTTCAATTACTTTCGTGTAGCCTCGTGTTCTTCGATGTGTATATGTTGTAGTTTCTGTTTCTCTTAAGCGTGGTGTTCTTCGACGTGTAATAAGAAGAGTCTTAATCGTCCTAATGCTTTCGCTTTTAACTTGATGTAGGAACTGGGTGTTCTCACCGTGTAGTATGTTTTTATATTTCTTTTCCTTTTGAATTCACTTCTCCGAGTTCTGTTTATCTGGCTTCTACTAAATGGATCTAGGTTTCTCCGAGTATTGATCTAAAAAAGAAGTAACTTCATGTCAGGATGCAGTTCCTGCGAGGAGGGAAGTATGGTCAACCTCGAGATCATGTTTCCGAAATGAGGCTGGATTACACACAAGGTGCCAGTTCCCTAATGATGCTGGATTAGACACAAGGTGCAAATTCCCAGATGATGCTGGATTACACACAAGCCAGGTGGAGTCGTCAGATGTTCGTGTCCTCATGGCATTAGTAAAGGCTGAAAGAAAGCGTGCAACAGCCCTTGAGAATGCGAAAAGAGCAATCTGATGCTCTCTTCACCCAAGCCAAAGAAGAGATGGAAGAAGCCAGAAATAAGCTAGCAGAGGCAGAGCAGGCTAGGCGTCTCCTGCTATCTAAAACTGTTGTCAATACAAAATTTCCTTCATAATAGCTAGGTTCAAATGTTTATCCAGTCAGCATGCCTGTTGTGATGTCTGTGCATCTACTGATGTGGCACAAAATGTTTTTTTTGGGTCATGTAATAACAGCAATTACTTTCCAAACAATAACAGACGAAGCATTGGACATGGTATAGTTCACGCGCAAGCCCGACATTCCAAGTCCAACTTCCACATCAAACTCATGTTCACAGATATCTGCACATTCATACATAATGTCCACAACCATGATTCACTTCAAAGCCAAAAAAAATGTGAGGAGAGTTATAAATAAAGAAAAACCTCTACTAGTTCCTGCTACCAGTGCGAGCACAACAAGTCAAGACCATGCGTAAATTAATTATATTTTAGTCATTTTTTGTGTTCTAAAATGCCTGCCGGCTCGCGGAAGGACGTGTTGCCGGCACACGCGCGGATTCAATGAAGGCAGGCGGGGCAGTCTTAAGCTGGTTGCACGCGGCGAGGAGGCGTGCTCAGCCGGGCCTGCAGCGAGTGCGGCCCTCTTGGCCGGCGCGCCGGTTCAATGCCTGCGCTATGAGAGGTCGCGTCCGTGTCAGAGCAATCACTCCCTCCAGTCCTTTTTTGTTTGGGTATAACAAAATCTCGTTTTCCATTCACATTTTACAAGTAAAATTCGTGGACAAACTTTGACCCAAAGTACGATGGGGACTAGTAAACTAGAATGGAGGTAGTAGTTTTTTTAATCATAGAAGGGTTTCCCCTTCCGATTACTGAAAACCAGCATCTAAATCTAAACCATAGTATTTGCCCTAGAACTACCAGGTTCAACATCTAGTAACATAAACCCATACAACCATACGCCAAGGAGGCATTAGTACTATGAATTCCATTTTCGCTCCATACCAATCGTTCTAAAAACTACTTACTACTTATAACGTGCCATTTAAAATCGGAACTCTTAACCCCGCTAAAAATGATATTTTAAACATGGCTACTCGGTTCTGTGGCAATCGGGCGAGCCATCAGCTCAAGTCGTTTCACCTGTGGTCCCGATCATCAACTCCTACAAAGGTGCTCCACCACGCACCGGTACCCAGCGAATGCAGCAATCATGCACCTAGGGTTTTAGGGTTTGTTTGTTAACGCCGCCTTTACGTAACACTCATGTGTGCGAGACAGCGAGAGGCCGACTGTGCGTACCTCTTCTCTTCGTATATGTACTCCACTTTTTGTCCGTGTCCAAAAATTATAATAACTACTAGCAATGTGCCAATGCGTTGCCACACGATCAAAGTAGATTAATACATGTTCACCGATTTGATAGAAAAAAGTCTAGTTTTGAAATACGTATATCACTAAAAATATGTTATGTTTCACTCAAAATGTATTCCTTTGGCGGTTTTCATGAGATAAGGAAGGCATGTTATTGGTTTCAAGATTCGAGAAGTGGTACATGTCTAATTTCTACTCTTACTAGCAAGATGCTCGTATGCTGCAGAACATCAAAATCTCGTGGGAGAAAAGGATGAACGAGGGAAGGCCTTATCTGCAAATGTGGTGAAGAGTGTGGGTAAATTGCCATATTTTCCTTCCTATCCGTCAGATATAAATCGGACGACCTACATTGCAGGATGGCAGGCCCACCATCATCACCAAATCTATTTTTTATCCCTACTCTTATAAAAAGCATTGTCGGTGATGATCGTGTGCCTGCCATCCTGCAATATAGGTCGTCCGATCTATACCTGACGGATAGGAAGGAAACTATGGCAATTTTGCAAAAAGATACCCACACCCTCTCCACATTTGCAAATAAGGTCTTCCTCGCTCATCCTTTTTCCCCACAAGATAAACTACTCATACAAATGCATCTTGATGTTCAGGTAACGCATGGCATCTTGCTAGTTGTTGCAAAAAGCCCATGTGTGTGTGAGAGAGAGGGAGAGTGGAGGAGGACGGAGTGCATGTGTGACAAAGCCACAAGTAGTGTGTGTGCGATAGGTATCAGCTTAAAATGAGGCGATAGTGCGTGTGTGCACGATCAAGAGGGCGTGTCTCAAGAAGGGAAGAAAAAGTACATAGATACAAGGAGCAAGAGAGAGACATGTATGCGATGGTGGAAGCATGAGTGTGCGGGTGTATAAACCTATCTAGAGGCTAGCTAGTCGATAAATGCTTGTGAGAGAAATATGAGTCGGGGTGCGAAAGCGAGAGTTTTGTGTGTGAGAGAGAGAGACGGTAGTCGGGAAGGGGGGTGGAAGCAGGAGTTGTGTGTGTGTATGTCCGTGAGAGAGAGAGAGGAGACGGTAGTCGGGGTTGTCTGATCGGAGTCAGTCTAGGATGGAGACGAAAAGGAGACCGCAACAAATGTTGTGTCTACAGGAGAGAGAGAGAGAGAGTAATTTTAGTGGTATGAGTCATATGTAGAGACATATAGGGTGTGTGATAGAATCCCATAGAGATAAAGACAAAGTGAAAGACGAGTGGAGACTGTGTGTGTGGCGGTGAAAAAGAAAGCTTAGGTATCGAATGATACCAGAGAACAGTAGAGACGTGAGAGATAATGAAAACCGTGTAATGTATAATGATATGGAGAGTATGACACTTCTCAAGGGAGACGTCGAGAGACCATGTTTGCAAGGATAGGAGAAACATGAAGTGAGCGTGCGGATGAGCTGGAGAAAAGAGAGTGATCTCTACCTGAAGGAGCATGCATGCGAGAGAGATGGGCATGAAAGGAGTGAACAAAAAAGGGATTCAAATATTTGAATTTGAGATGATGATACATGTAATCCATACTCGAACCAAAATTGATCTATCAAACATGCATACTCATATGAATTCACGCACATCTATGTTATTTAATATGTAGATATTACTGATCCATACATTTTAGTAGAACATAATATGGTTAAATTTTTTCGAATTCAACCTTAAGATTTCGAGATCGTTGTATTTGTAAATCATATTATACATATAAAGGAGCAGAATTCTTTGTTGTGCTTTTGAAAGTATATATGTAAAAAATGATGTATATAGAATGTAATTCCAATTGAAAACGGATCCCGCCCGAAAAAAATAGTAGAATACAAACGGGATTCGAATTGAGTTGGCACGGTAAACATGCACTGTGCAAAATTTGAACGAAGCGGGGAAAGTCGCAGTAACCGCCCGAAACTAAAATCTGCGAGATGGAAATAACTACTGCCTATGCCTGCCGCGCAAAGCCTATCTGCTGGATTTCTACAGGTTTCGATAGGGGTAGGTTTGTAATTTCACCCAAACGTGACGTAACGGCCTCTCACCCGGATTCATACACGGTGGGCGCCAAAACACAGTGTGCCCTCGGCCGAAATCGACTCTCTCCCCGATTCATATTCATACACGGTGGGCGCCAAAAAAAACTCTCGTCGGCAAATATTCGGTGTATGCGAGATTACCGTCTTATCCCCAACCGATTAATGTTGCTGTGATGTAGTAGAAATTTGAAACAGGGGCTAAGTTTGTAAATTTCCTCGCATTTGAGACAAGCGCGCCCTGACTACATGGTTCCCCCCTTCCTCTCTACCTCCCTTTTCCCCATTCGTACTCTGTGGGCGCCAAAACACCCTCTCCACCCCACCCTCCTCCGTCCGCCGCCATCCGCCACCCCATTCACCGCCGTCCTCCTCCGCCATGCTGGAGCTAATACCCCGACGCCGCCGTCCATTACAAGAGATTGACCTCTCTCATCCACGCCTTCGGACCGGGATCCTTGCATCCCGTCCTCTCGCTTCATCCCTGCTGTCGTCCACCTTGCTCGCGCCTCGCCCTACGACTGCCTCGGCCCACCGCGCTCGCCGCCACCGCCTACCCTCCTAGATCTGCTTCCACGCCACGACAGCCATCGCTACCACAGCACCGTCAAATTCTCACCAGATGCAAGACACGGTGCCGCACTGTGAGGCGGTACTCTTTCAGATTCTGCTCAACTTATTTATCACAAAGAAGAAAATAGATCGCCAATCGCTTTACTCTGATTTCTTGTCTTGGTTGCATGGTTGCCTTTGTCCGTTTGCACCTTTAGATCCGCCATGGCACACTCAACACTATACTCCCAATGCTTATGGTTTTCCCCTTTTATATTCCACACTAGTTAAATTACAGTAGACTAAATTTCAAAATTGGGTCAGTCGATTTTTCAGAGCTCGCCGGAGTTCACCAGTGCTATCCAAGGGGCTCGAGTGGTTGTGGGGCCTCGCCGAACGAAGAAAACTCGACGCGGGTGGGGGGTGGGGGTGGCGGAGGAACATAGGCGGTGGGGGCCGGTGGTCCGGCCGGCGGCCCGTACGGTGTTCTGTATGGGAAGAATCACAGCCGAGGAAGAAGAAGGGTTAGGAGACGTAGGATCTTCATCCAACCGCCTGAAATGGTCGAAAGACAGCTGGGAGTTGCATTCTTAATGCGCTCTGGTTCATCATGTGTGGGCACTGCGCAACCAACATTTTATTATCCAAAATCTGCTTGCTCTTCTTTACCATGTTCGATAGAGTTGTGACACAAAACGTAGGACCGACTCCAGCAGACTGTACCCATACTTCACTGGCCACACCACAAGCCCCACCACACAGGACCTGCACTCCAACAAAAGGTATATCGATTTCATTTGCCATAGCAGCAGCTGTACCACAGTAAAATCCCACTCCAGCAAAAAGTACAGCAAGTCCACCGGCCGAAGACCTATCCCAACTGCAGAGACGGCCAATTCCTGTAGATTGAACCCCATTCCATTTATTCCCAGTTTAAAAGACAATGCTTTCAATGTTGTTAGGGACTACGTGCATATATTCCCATCATGGGAAGATTATTGTGAAGACAAACACCATTTTCACATCTTCCTGTCCAACTTACGTGTAAGTGCTATTATTCATGGTTATTATTTTCCTGTTTTATGTTGATTGAACACATAAATGATTTACATTACATTGTTGTAACTAGGCGAGGGTCAATCTGGATAGTCATGACGAGGAAAGCTTGCTTGTGCTTTTCAAGGAAGCATTGCAGCAGTATCGGTGTTACCTGAGGAAATCACACTTTAGTGGCAAATCTATAAACGAATTTCTGGTGAAGTCTCCTGTGCTAAATTTAGAAGACATTGAATGGAAAAACATTGTTATGCACTGGTCTCGCTCCCAGGATGAGATACTGTCTATGAAATCACATGACAATTTGAACTTCTACTTTTCCGCATGTGCCTAACGGATCTTGTTTGCAGGAAATCTGCTCGAAGAAGAATTCCGGTTTGAAAAGAATGACAGGATATCACAAATATGTTGCCCGCTGCTTTGCTCTTGTTAGTACCTGTTGTCTTGTATCACTGTACTTGCATACATACCTGGTTCATTATGTGACAGCAGTATGCATGATAGCTTGCTTATCAATTGTTCGCTCCAAATTCTTCAGTATCCAATGCCAATGTTTTTTTAGCTCTGCATTGTTCTTGTAAGTACATGATGTCCTTTATCAGTGTACTTATAATGACAGGTAGTTGTTCATGTACCATCACTCTGCAGCTTATTTTCCTTTGCCCTCCATTTTCTACACATCAGATCTATATTTACTCTTACCATAAGGTTGGTACTCAAGAAGTTTAGCTGTGCATTGCTCTTGGCTGTACCTTTTGCCTGTATCGCTGCACTTACATTTATAGGTACTTGGTTATGTAGCATCACTCTTCATCTTATCTTAAATATTCTCCATTTTTTTGTATATTATCACATCTATATTTACTCTTAACAAAATGTAGAATAAAGGCAATGCTTATGAAGAAGATTCTGTGGTAAACTTCTTGAAAGGCCTTTATAGAGCCTGTCTTCACCAATAATGTAAGTTTGTCCATCTCAAGCCTTCAAACTTTGTTGTATATATTTGGTTAGGCATGACTGCAACAGCTGTTTATTTTTGGTGTTTGCATCAAATTGCATGTTTAAAGTTTATTATGGTTAGGCATGACTGCAACAGCTGTTTATTTTTGGTGTTTGCATCAAATTGCATGTTTAAAGTTTATTATGTACTCCCTCTATTCCAAAGTAGATGACCCAATTTTGTACTGAAGTTATTATAAAGTTGGGTCATCTATTTTAGAACGGAGGGAGTAGTTCATAAACAAAATTTTGTCCTTTCTCAATTTAAGTTTTCAGTTGTACAACCAAGTTCCTTATTCATACCATGTAAATTAAAGTATACAGAGCAAGTGATCTTCTTTTGCACTGCATGTATGCTTCGTTCTTCATCCGTAATCCAGGGTATGGTGAACCTACCCACTACAAAGACAAAGTGTCATATTCTGCAATGTCTTAACTATGAACAATGTCATATCATTCTACTACTCCCTCCGTCCGAAAATACTTGTCATTGAAATGGATGTATCTAGATGTATTTTAGTTCTAGACACATCCATTTTGATGACAAGTAATTCCGGACGGAGGGAGTATTATTTAAACTGTCTCTTTATTTGCCAATCTGAAATGGGATAAATTGACAGCACACTAACCATTGATACTTATGAGTTCTTGATTTGTAATCCAGTGGTGTCGTGAAGCTGCCAACTCCTTCAAAATGTCATTTCCTGCCATGTCTTGGCCTAAACAATACCATATTGTGTTAATGCAATTTTAAACCGCGTCACTTTATTCGTCAGTAAGAAATGTGATGAATTGTCAGCACTGATACTTTTATGTGCAAAACCTGTCATCCGGTCTTCGCTTGTTTATCTTTGAGTGAGGAAGATTTAAGTGTTGAACAAGCGCTTGATCTCATCATCTTGCTCAGCTGCTGCTTATGCTGCAGCTCCCTAGTAAGGCTAACCTTTCTTGAACTCTATTGAAGTGTCTGTCGGTTTTGTATATTATTTTGTCGGCGTGTTTATTTGCCTTGGTGGCGATCTTTGATGCCCGATGTATGTAATCTGTCCGCTTGTGCTTTATTATCATAGTGGCGAACTTTGATGCCCAAAGTGGATGTAATATGCTGTAATTTCTTTATTGTATAGTCTAGGTTTTTCTTATTCACGATGCTGCAGTTATTTTATCGTCTTTCGCAAAGAACCGCCAAACCGTAAAATTACGGTACATAATCGGGCCGTCATGCAATCATGATGTAGGTTGGGCCTGAAACATGCCGAACAACTAACGGGCCGGCAGCATCCCGAAATGAACCCCGGCCCATGATTGTGCGAATCAAATCACGTGCTTTTAACAGGCCAAAATTGTTTCGGTCCTTGTTTGGCCCAATCAGATATCGGCTGCGAGCAGGCCGGATGCAAACCAGGCCGTAGTTAGGCCCAACTATATGACGGGCATTTAACAGGCTGAAATTAATATAGGGCCGAAATGTTAAACGGGTCCTTAAGAGGCCAAAACTAATGCCAGGCCGAATTACTAAGTGGGTCTCTAGCAAGTGGGCCCAAAAGCATAGTGTCCAGTTGACGGGCCGAATCTGATATGGGCCATAATTGAGCCCATAGCCTCTTAAAGGGCCGTACCTGATCTGGGCCGTAATTTGGCCCAGAACGTGGTAGGCTTTTAACGGGCCGGATCTCATATGGGCCACTATTAGGCCCGGAACGTGGCAGGCCATTAATGGACCGGATCAAATATGGGCCGGCATTTGGCCCAAAACATGGCAGCCAGTTAATGGGCCGGCCTACTAGGGCCCTCAAATTCTTGTAAGCCTATAGCTAGGCCGACCTGTTAATGTCGGCGAAATCTCGTGGGCCTTTAGTCGGGCCGGCCCATTATGATCCGCAAGAATCTTGTGGGCCTTTACCTGGGCCGGCCCATTATGGCCCGCGAAATCTTGTGGGCCGTTAGCTGGGCCAGCCCATTATGGCCCGCAAAATCTCGTGGGCCTTTAGCTGGGCCGGCCCATTATGGTCCGCAAAATCTTGTGGGCCTTTAGTTGGGCCGGCCCATTTAAACTTGATGGGCCGGTCCACGTGTCAAAATATCATAGGCGCGTCTCACCCATTGGATGAGTGACACCTGTGCCAGCGCGGACCTGACACGTGTCTCCTCCAGCCAATGATGATTTTACATGTGAAAATCCCCATTGGTCGGGGCTGTTAACGGGTTATCGGATCCAAAACCCGACCCGATAGCTTAACGGCGTTCCGTTACGGTGGATGCTACGTGTTGGTCACCCTTGACGAAAGTACTTCTGTGACGCGCGATTTATCGTCACGGACGTGGACAATTCCGTGATGATAATTTTGGTAATGTCATGGAACACTTCGACAACACATGTATGACTATCTTGATTCTGTCATAAATTTGTCATGGATGTACATGCATGACAAAAAACGCGACCTACTATGAAAAACACGTATCATCACGGAAGTGCATTTTTTTGTAGTGTTATCACCGCCACTTATCTTATTAATCGTCTTCCCAGTAGAGTCATTGGCAATTCTACTCCTTTAGAGTGATTGTACAATCAAAAACCTGATTATAACTATCTCAAAACCTTTGGATGCGCTTGCTATCCTAATCTACGTCCTTACAATCGCCACAAGCTTGAGTTTAGGTCTACACAATGTGTTTTCCTTGGCTATAGCAATCTTCACAAAGGCTATAAGTGCCTTGAGATTGCTACTGGACGCATCTTCATATCTCGTGATGTTGTTTTTGACAAAACTGTCTTTCTATTTTCCAAACTTCATCCCAATGCCGGCGCCTTGCTTCGTGCTGAAATTGCACTTCTACCAGACTATGATCATGGGGGCGCGTTAACTGAACCTGATCATGTGCAAAAATCCAAAGAAAATTATGTTTCTGTGGATACTTGTGCTAATTCGGGGCGTCATTTTATGTATGAGGAAACAAACAAAACAGGTGCAGAAACCCACGCTGATCCGACTGACAGCGGCAGATCCCATGCAGATTCGCCCGCCAGGCCTGCCTCTGCTGACGGCGCGGGATCCCAGGCGGATCTTCCTCCCGTGCGCGCGGCTGCATGCAGGCTGGTGGCCGACCGCCCCGACCAAGTGGATCCCACTGGTCCAGATGTGCCCACGAGCCCATGCGACTGCAGGCGCACCAGCCCAGGCGCCGGAGAGGCCCAGTCGCCCGCTGCCACGTCTCGGCGAGCCCAGGTGGACCACGGGTGCGCGGGTACGTTGCCCAACGCCGCCTCTGTGCGGGTCCAGGCAGACCGCGGATGTGCGACCGACCGTACACGCGAGGACGGATCCTCCTTGGATCAGGAGCCGGCTGGTTCGCTGGTTGTCTCGGATCACGAGAGGGCCGGATCTTCTATGGCTGATTCTGCTTCGCCGGATCGCATGCACCATCTGCAGCAACTGCTCCTGTGTCACCTACGCCCCTTCTTCGAAAAACAAGGTCTCGGTCAGGTATTGTTAAGGAGAAACAATATAATGATGGTACAATAAGGTATGACAAACTCAAACGAGCTTTTCTTACCACTACTGGTGAACCAATCAATTTGCATGATGCCCTTGCTAATAAAGAGTGGAAGGAAGCTATGGATAATGAGTATAATGCACTTATGAAAAATAAGACATGGCATTTAGTACCACCGAAACATGGCAACAATATCATTGATTGTAAGTGGGTATATAAAATAAAGAGAAAGTCTGATGGAAGCATAGACAGGTATAAGGCAAGATTAGTTGCAAAATGGTTTAAACAAAGGTTTGGAATTGATTATGAAGATACCTTTAGCCCTGTTGTTAAGTCAGCTACTATTCGACTTGTCTTGTCTATTGGAATTTCCAGAGGTTGGACTTTAAGACAGCTAGATGTCCAGAACGCGTTTCTTCATGGTGTTCTTGAGGAAGAAGTGTTCATGCGGCAACCACCAGGATATGAGAATCAAAGCACACCACAGTATGTATGTAAGTTGGACAAGTCATTGTACGGTTTGAAACAAGCCCCACGAGCTTGGTATTCCAGGTTAAGCATGCAGTTACAAAATCTTGGGTTCACACCATCTAAGGAAGATACTTCTCTATTCTTTTATAACAAAGGGAATATCACTATCTTTGTGCTTGTTTATGTTGATGATATAATTGTTGCTAGTTCAAGCTCAGATGCCACTGTTTATCTACTTAAGGATTTGAAGCTAGAGTTTGCTCTCAAGGACTTGGGTGATCTTCACTATTTTTTGGAGTTGAGGTAAAGAAAATTAAAGATGGTATACTTCTCTCTCAGGAAAAATATACTAATGATATCCTCAGAAGAGTGGGATTGGAGCATTGCAAACCAGTAAGTACACCAATTTCTACCTCAGAAAAGCTTACAGTTGAATGTGGAGAAGCACTTGGGTCAGAAGATGCAACAAATTATAGAAGTGTTGTAGGTGCTCTACAGTATTTAACACTTACATCGCCCCGATATTTCCTATTCAAGAATAAAGTCAGCCAATACTTGCATGCATCCGTAACTACTCATTGGACTGGCAGTGAAGAGAATTCTTAGATATCTCAAATTTTCGTAGGACTTGGGCTCGAGATACCAAGTCCTCTTCTATGCTTGTCACCGCTTACTCACGATCTTGTTGGGCAGGATGTCTTGATGATGTAAGGTCTCTGTGTGGTTTTGCTGTTTTTCTGGGAACAAATCTTGTGTCTTGGAGTGCAAGAAAGCAAGCAACTATTTCTAGGTCAAGTACAGAGGTTGAATACAAGGCCCTAGCAAATGCTACAACTGAAGTAATGTGGATACAGACATTACTCTATGAGCTTGGGATCAAAGCTCCACGGGCTGCGAGATTATGGTGTGATAATATTAGTGCAACCTATCTCTAAGCCAATCCGGTCTTTCATGCACGCACAAAACACATTGAGGTTGATTTTCATTTTGTCAGAGAAAGAGTAGCTCGAAAGCTACTGGACATTCGGTTTATACCTACTGGAGATCAACTTGCTGATGGGTTTACAAAACCTCTCACCATGAGAAGGTTGGATGAGTTCAAGTACAATCTCAGCCTTAGCAAAGTTTCATAAGGTTTAGATTGAGGGGGAGTGTTGAAATAGTTGGTTAGTTAGAGATAGAGTTGTATAGGGATAGATATCTTGTTTAAATCTTGTACCCTTCTCTATCTCTTCTTCTGTTAGCTCTCCCTCGTAATCCTTCTGTAACGATCGTTACCTGTAACGATCGATCTCTCTCGATATCATCTTGTAAGCCACGGCATTGCCTCTATATATACAAGTGCGGCCCGAGCAAAGGGTACTACGCTTCCCATATCGTTTCACAGACCGAACGAACCCCCTTCTTCCTGGTGTACGGTGCCGAGGATGTGCTTCCGAGTGACTTGCTGCACAATGCTCCCAGAGTTGAACTGTTCTCGAAAACCGAAGCAGAGCAAGCACACGAAGACGCGGTCGATCTCTTGGAAGAAGAACGCGAGATGGCTTTGGTCCGATCGACCATTTATCAGCAAGATCTGCGTCGATTCCATGCCCGCAATGTCAGAAGTTGAGTGTTTCAGGAGGGAGACCTTGTGCTCCGAGTGGTTCAGAAACGACCTCACAAGCTCGCTCCAGCCTGGGAAGGTCCCTTCATCATCACCAAGATGCTTCACAATGGAGCGTATCACATCTACAATCTAGCCAATAAAATAGACGAGCACGTTCATGGAACGTGGAGCTGCTTCGTCCTTTCTATACCTAGAATCACTCGACCCGTCGAGTTGTAATAAAAGCATTTCAGATTATTTTCCAAAGACAAGATCGTTATAGTATCTTAATGATTGGTTTCCCGTAATTACTTGCGTCCAAATCCCCCAGTGGGTAACTTAGCCGCGAACCCGATTCGCCTAAGTTGAAAAACACTCCGAGTGGAGAGAAATCCTCCCACTCGGGGGGCTTAGCTGCGACCCCGTAATCGCCTAAGTCACAAATATGCTCTGAGCTCTGACACAAGTACAATGCTCCGTCCCTATCCGCAAGGACGACGATGCGTCAACTCAGAACCACCTCTGAGCTTCGCCACAAGTACAATGTTCCGTCCTTATCCGCAAGGGCGACAAGCCGTCGACTGAGCACCACCTCTGAGCTACGCCACAAATACAATGTTTCGTCCCTATCCGCAAGGACGACGAGGTATCGACTGAACATCGCATTTGAGCTCCGTCACAAGTACAATGTACTTTCATTCGGCAAAGGGTGAGAATATCAAATCCACTCGGAACCAAAGGACAATCAGAAACAGTTTTAAAAAATAGAGCAAAAGCCACGATATTCAAAGAAATCCAAGTTCAGATAAACCCTGCAAAAGTTCAGAACTGCAGCGAGCAGGAGTACTCAGGCATCAAGCCTGAAGGAGTTTTAACGAATACATGATCACTCGGCATCCCGAGGCAAATAAAGGTGAAGCGTAATGTTTTTCGGTCACTCGTCAGGAGAAGGGCTGGCTGGATCACAGAAACTGTCGAGATCAATGTTATCTGCAATGCGAGTGGCAGCTTCAAGGAAGGTGTCCATGAAGGACTGGAAGGTGTGCTTCTTAGTGTTCGCAACCTTGAGGGCCGCCAGCTTGTCTTCTGTGGCGTCTTTGCAGTGCACTCGGACCAATGACAGGGCAACATCAGCACCACAGCAGCGGACGATTTCTTCCATTCTTGCACTCGGCCAGGGATCTGATTCAGTCGAGCCATCAGCGACTCGAGATCTTGTGAAAGTTCCGCCTGAGGCCAGAGTTCGGCGTCAACCCGAGTCATCGCCGCCTTCAGTCGGGCAAGATAAGCAACAGCACTGTCCATGCGTGATTCCAACCGTAGCAAGTTCATTGCGACATCATCTTTCACAGGACAATTGATGGGGTCGAGACCCGTCTTGACTCGCCCAGTCTCAGCTTCAAAGTCCTGACAAAGTTCTGTGCAGTCGGAAAAAATGGTGAGTCGATAGTATGACAAGATGTACCAATCGACAACAATTAATCAGTCGAATGACAATACCTTCGATCTTCAGGACCAGTTTTGCAGCAAGTTGTCTGAGATAGGACTCCAGCTCGCCCTTCTGGGCTTTGAGGCTTCCGACTTCATTGGTTAAGTTCTCCTTGTCCTTCTTCAATTGCTCGACCTCCCGATTGGCTTCAGAGATGGCGGTCTTCAGCTTCGAGTTCTCCTCTTCCAACTTGCCGACCGAAGCCAGCTTCTTGTCCGCAAGCACTGTCTTCTCTGGCGCCTCCTTCTGAGCAGCAGCAAGATCCAGATCCTTCTTCTCCAGAGCCTCCTTCATTTTCTCTAAAGAAACAACACTCTTCAGACGAGCTTGAAGTTGACGGTTTTCACTACGCACATCTGTTCGTGTGAAGTCACTCGGTTCAGAGAGACTGAAAGAAAAAAACACTGAGAAGCGCGAACCACAAGGTGGACAGTTGACGATTGGTTACCTCCCATGATGGTTGTTTCTTCTTGAGCAGTCTTGAGGTTCTTCTTCGCCAGTTCAAGATCAAGATTGAGGCTGATTTCCTTCTTGTTCAACTCAGAAAGTTGAGCCCCAAGATCACAAGACCTCTGCAGTCAGCGAGAGAGATATATCACGACGTAAACAAAAGACAATCACAATGAAAGTTACTCTAAGACTACTGCCGAATCAAACATTCAACAGTAGTCTCGGGGACTACACCCAGTGGGTGCACTTAGCATGCCCCCACTGGTTTGGATCAACACTCGACATGGTCTGCCCAGCATGAGTAAAAAAGAGAGTAGATTCTCAGACCCCAGCTGACTGCCAGCAGTCGACCGTGGTCTCGGGGACTACACCTAGTGGGTGCACTATGCGTGCCCCCACTGGTTTGGACAAACACTCGACTCAGCATAAGTCGAGTGGAGTGGAAGACCTATTATACTCTAAGGCAGTCACACCCAGTGAGTGATCGGATATGAAACACAGACCCATGATAGTAGATGCACATATGGGCAGCGAAGCAACAACGGCAGTTTTCATGATTCAAAAGTTTAGTCGGGAGTTAACTGACCTTAACATTGGTCTGCAGAGCGGTGCTGGTGTTCTAGGCCACCTAACAGGCCTCGTGCATCACCTTCACTTGCTCCATCACAAGATTCACCTGGCGAAGAGCCTCCCTGGCGGCACTTGGCGAGTCGTCTGGAGTTTGGTACGTAGAAAAGAGTGATGGTGCCAAGGCAGTCGAAGCAGCCACTGGGTCGGACGCATGGAGTTGCACTGGAGCAGCAGGAGTTGGAGCAGTCGACCCCGATGGGATATCAGTCGTCAGCGGGTCGGCGAATGTGACGTTGGTCCGAACCGGATCTCCGGATCACTCGACCATCGTCTCAAGCACCTGCAATGACTGAGGGACCTGAACCTCAGGCACTCTCCCGCTCGAGCCCTTGCCTCTCCTCCTCCTCTCCTTCAGAGGCACTTCTTCTTCATCATCATCTGGAAGCACGACAATGTCTCGTGGAGCTGCAGCAAAAAGAAAACATCAGAAATTCAACTGACCGACAACTCAATCGACAAAATAAGTTTTAGTCGAGCGGACTTACCAGCTCTGGAGGTGGCCGCGTCATCGGTTTCCTCATCTTCTGGGGCCTTGTCAACGTCCATATCAGTCGCGGCAGAGGTTGGGCTGGAAAGGTGCACGATGCACTCAGTCAGAACAGAAGAACCAGTCGGTAGAGGTAAACACAGAAAGGATACTCACCCAGATGCAACGGGAACATCCATCTTGATCCTGGGCAGAGTCTTCCGAGCTTTTGGAGGAGCAACCTTGGGCTGCTTGGCCACTTTTTCTGTTGGCTCCGAAGTCGACGTCCGAGTGCGCTTCTGCGTTTGGGTGCTTGGGGCCACGCTCTTACCGCGCCCGCCCGCTGGGTCATGGTGTTGCTTGGATCGACGTTCCGAGCAAGGCGGCGAGTCGACCGCTTCTTCATCGTCCGACTCGTCGCTTTCCTCTTCGTCTTCATCATCCGGGAATTCCCAATCACCGCTCTCCTCCGCGCTATCCTCTCCCTCCTGGCCTAAGCTCCAGAACTTGTTCACCATTGGGCATCGAGTACATCTCAGTAATAACCTACAAGACAAGAAGTCGAGTAAATGTCAGTCGGATTCAAGGGCAGTCGGAGTATGTACCCAAAAACAGTCGGCGATGGAAGACACACCTTGTCTGGCTGATTGTTGTCTCTGAAGGGGTCGACTCTCCTGGCTCCTCTAGGGTTGTCCTTGTTTCCTGTAATGCTCTTCAACCACAGAGCCACCGTCTTAGCTGGTACTTCCTCTGGATGGACCCGAGCGGTGTCGTCGACCCCAGAGTACATCCACATAGGATGCTCACGGGCCTAGAGAGGCTGGATGCGTCGACTGAGGAATACCTCCAGTAGATCCATGCCAGTGACGCCCTGATTGATCAGTTGGACCACCTCTCAACTAGCATGTTCGTCTCCACGCTCTTAGCAGCAGTCACTTTCAGCAAGGAAGGAGTCTGAACACGATCAAAGGTGAAGTGGGGAAGTCCGGTCGACTGGCCTGGAGTTGCGAGGTCCTGGCAGTAGAACCAGGTCGAGTGCCAGCCTTTGACTGATTCAGGAAGAGTCATGGAAGGGAAAGAGCTCCTCTGCCTCTTCTGGATACCCAAACCCCCACACATCTGAATGACATGTGTTTTCTCGTCACTCGTGTTTTCTTTCTTCTCCGACTGAGAACGGATGGTGAAAATGTGCTTAAAAGACCCCAAGCCATGATCGACACCCCAGAAAATTCTCGCACATGGACACGAATGCAGCAAGATATGTGATGGTATTGGGAGAAAAGTGATGGAGTTGGGCGCCGAAGAAGTTCAAGAAACCCCGGAAAAAGGGGTGCAGAGGAAGCGAGAAGCCCCGGTCGACAAGGGTGGCGAGCAGAACACACTCAACCGGTTGCAGCTGCGGCTCCGTCTCCCCCTCCGGCAACCTCGCAGCACCCTTGGCGACCAGCCCGGACTCCATCAGCTCGTCCAGATCTTCCTGCTGGAGCAAAGACCGGATCCAATCGCCTTGGATCCAACCCGGCGGCAGCGCTGAGCGCGACGACAACCCACGATTCTGCTTCTTGCCTTTCGCCGCCCCTGTCGCCTTCTTCGCGCGTTCCAGCGTCGCCGTCTTGTTCTGCACCATGGTGGCGGAGCGGTGGCGTCGAGAGCGGAGGAGCCGGATGCAGTGGAGAAGCAGAGGAAAAGAGGAGAAAATAGACGCGCACAGTGCAGGCGCCTCGGCTCCGTCGCCTTATAAAGGCCCACTTCCGAGTGGCTGACGCGTGGGCCCAGGCGATCCTGTCAAATCCCGCAACAGTCACGCGCTGGGTACGTGGCTAAAAAGGTAGCGCGGAGATCGAGGCACTCCTGTCTATCCATCCCACTTACCTCGGCACGCTCCGTCTCGTGCGCTTCCCTGAAATTTCGAATCCCGTGAGATCCGGGATACGCCGCAACCAATCGCGCCAAAGATTTTGCGCCCAGAAACAACACTCGACAGATGATGTTACAAATTCAATCGGCAACTTTCTGAATCTATCAAGGCGACTGAAACGAAGCTGAAGTTCTAACATGAGTCTTCCGTCCTGCGTAAATACTCGTGAAGCGCAAAGGTCAGAGCGGGATCAACTTCAATCTTCTTTCCACTCGGACCTTAATCCATTCGGGGGCTAATGACGAGGATACATACCTAGGGTAGGGTCATAGGCCTGACCTATACGCCCTACCCAAGGTTACTACCCTAGAAGCAAAGAAGCTCAAGAGACAACAGAGGATACCCAGTAAAGGTGTCGAGTGCAATGCACTCGACCAATGAACCACCCGGGTACCCCTCCTTCCCGAAGTCACACGACCAGACAACCACTCGACCATACAATGAACCACTCGACCTACTGAAGACCAGAAGTCACTCAGAACAGCAAGGGGCAAGCATTCACTCCGTAGTCTTTAAGGTCATTAAAGGCACTTAAGGCTGGCGTTACCAGTAACGCATCAATCTTTATGTACATTCAACCCTCTGTAACGGGGGATGGCTGGGGTCCTGGCGAACTCTATATAAGCCACCCCCTCCTCTGGAACAAGGGTTCGCACCTCGTGTAACACACACACATTCATACATTCCAGTCGACCGCCTCCGGGCTCCGAGACGTAGGGCTTTTACCTCCTCCGAGAGGGGCCTGAACTCGTAAACACTTGCGTACAACCTTGCCGTAGCTAGGACCTTGCCTCTCCATGCGTACCCCCTATACTTACTGTCAGACTTAGTACCACGACCCCTACTCCGAGTCAGATGGTTCTGCGGCACCGGGGATTGTACTACGAAGGTATGACGGTAGTGTTATTTTTGCAGCTTACATATGCATATTTAACTGCAATACAGCGCGCCGGCTCTACCGTACCGTTTTTGTTACTGCAGCAACTGGGGCACAAGGTACAGTTTTATATTAGTTTCAAACTTTCTCGGAAATATGTTTTTCCTATCAAGCGAATATAGTTTTAAAAATGATATTTTTTTTTTGAAATTTGTGAACATTTTTTAAAACATATATTTTTTGGATTCAATATTTTTATATTGGGAATAATTTTTAAAAACACGAACATTTTCGACAAATCCAAACATTTTTTGGATTTATGACCAAATTTTGATAATGGAAACATATTTTGAATTTCTAAACAGTATTTGAACACATGATTTTTTGAAAATTTCTATTAAAAAAACTCAATTATTTTGATTTTATCAACAATTTTTGAAAATGGTGACATTTTCTGAAAACACATATTGAGTTGGGGCACAGTTTTGTCTGGCTTTCCAATTCTTTCGAATTTAATATTCCATTTTACTATATTGTTGTTACTTTTTTCTTACTTGATATTTTTTATTCTTGGTTTAGTTGGCCTTTTCTTTATCATGATTTCTTCCAGGTTTGATTTTCTTCTGATTTTTCTTTTTTTTTATCTTGCAGTTTTTCCTTTCCTGTTTCTATATATTTTTATAGATTTAATGTTTCTTCAATATATGCTGAACGGTATTCAAATAAAAATGAACTTTTTTTAATACACATTGAACACTTTAATATACACTGAGCATGTTCCGTATAAGTGAAAAGTTTAATATAAAGTGAACATCTTTTAAATACATATTGAATGGTGAAATGTTTTAAATGCACACTATTTTAAAATACAAGATGAAAAATTTTAAACACATAGTAACTAAAATTTTATTTACATCATGAACAATTTTAAATATTTAACCCGGTAAAGAATAAACTCCCAATTTTTCAGCAAAAGTCAAACTGAAAACCGGAAGAAAAAAATAATTCAAGGAAGCTCACCACCCATCATGTTAGAGCGAGCTGGACCACTAGGCTCGAGCCTGCAGCATAGCCTCAACTTTATGATGCAAAGGAGCGTCATACAAGAGATCTCGCCTAGTGACCTTCTATTTGACAATCAGTGACGTCAATTAGTTGAGGCCATAACTGAAGCGACATGCAAACAGGCCGACCGACTCTAGCAAAATTGACAGCGAGCGCGTTAGCAAGGAGGCTGTGACAGTCCTGGCCACGGCGATCCCTAACTTTGTCGTGGAGCAGCGTGCGATCTACAAGGCAACCAGCGTTCAAGTTGTCGCTTGCCCGGAAGTGGCCGCAGCAGAGGCGTGGCTGTAGGCAATCACGGATGAGAACAATGTCAGCTACGCCTGCGACAAACTTTTAGGCGCCCCGGTGGGACAACTACAGCACCGGCGCCGCCATTTCATCGTGGACCTCACGTCCACCATCGACGGACAAGGTGCAGACTCCTCCGAGAACGAGTAGGGCATGAGAGGCGGTTGGGCCTTGTGTCCCACATGGGTCGGTCTGCATCCCATGTTCTACTCTTACTTGCGGGAGACCGGATCTTCACTTCATCGGTTTTATCACCCGTGTTCATGAAGACGGCGGATGGAGGAGACGGTCCCAGAAAGGGAACAACAAGGACTTGGACGCCGACCACCGCCATAAGATTGGTTTAGGGCCGGAACGGTTTTTCTTCTTCTAAATGTTTGAAATGTAATAAAAAAATTCGTTGTGTTTGCATGAATCTCTGTTGGTTTATGAAATCCCGGCCGGTTTACATAAATTTCGTCCGGTTAATTCTAACACTGATTGAAATGTATGCGGACATCGTTAAATGATGGCCTCTGGCATCAGTGTCTGTGGACTAGTCTCTCAGTCCACGGACTGATGCCGGATCAAATTTGCGAGTGAATATTGGAGATGCCCTTAGATCCCTTCAAATTAAGTGCGCATATCAATTTGGACCATCTTTATCTTTAGCCAAATGATTATGTATATTATGTGAATCCTCAATTCGGAGTCAAAGTGCGTTCGATGATCCTCACTGGGAGGCCGCCGCTGATGGACGCCGTGAGCCCCGGCACAAACGTCGGCGCCCAGCCACTACGGCCATGCTCTCCAACCACCTCCACGTCGAACGCCTTCACCACGGCCACGCCGACCGCCTTCATCTCAGTTATGGCGAGCTCCTTGCCGAGGCACACACGGAGGCCGGCTTGGAACACCGGGTACTTGTAGAGGTTCGCCGGCGCGAACGAACCGCCGGGTCCGGTGAGCCACCGGTCGGGGCGGAACGCCTCGTAGTCGGCGCCCCACATGCTGGGCATGCGTCCCATGGCGTACGGGTGGTACATCACGCGTGACTCGGCCTCCACGTAGGTGCCGTCCGGGAGCACGTCCGCAGCGGCGCAGAACTTGGAGTCGAACTGCACCGGCGGGAACAGCCGCATGTTCTCGAACAGCACCGCGTGGGTATACTGCAGGCTCATCAGGTGCTCGTAGGTGGACGGCTTGTCGCCGCCGGCCTCCGCGCGAATGGCGGCCGCGACCTCAGGGTTCTTGTGCAGGTGGATGAAGAGCGTGGTAAGCGCGGAGGCAACCGTGTCCCGGCCGGCGAGGAGGAAGCTGACCACGATGTCGCGGAGATACTTGTCGTCCATGGCGACGTCCGAGGCCATGAAGCGGGACAGAAGATCGTGGCTGTTGTCAAAACCCAGACTCCGCCGCTGCAGAATCATGGCCGACGCAAGGTCGTCGACGAGCTTGATGGCCTTCTTAAGCTCCCTCTCGGACCCAATGTTGAGCATCCGCTTCATCTTCCACACCAACGGCGAGGCCGCGGCGCCCCGCATGGCGCAGAACCGCGAGGCGGCGTCGAACGCGTTGGCTAGGTCCGACATCGGCATGTCGAGGTCGAGGCAGCCCGGGTCCAGCCCGAAGGAGATCTTGCAGACGGTGTCGAAGGCGAACCGTCGGAACACGTCCTGGAGGTCGATCACCTTGCCCTTGTCAGCGGCGTCGGTCAGGACCGGCAGGAGGCGGGCCTCCACCTCCTGGGCGACGATCTTGTAGGCGTAGGAGCGCACGGTGACGCTGCCGAGCTGGAGGCTGGCCATCTTGCGCTGGTGGCGCCAGGCGTCGCCGTCGACGTTGAAGATGCCGGCGCCGAGGAGGTCGCCGAGGAGCGCGGCGAAGCGCTTGCCCTTGGGGAAGTTGTCGAAGCGGGTCCTGAGCATGTACTCGACGTTGGCCGGGTTCGCGGTGACGGTGCAGCCGATGACGTGGAATTGGACGGTTCCCGTCGGCGACTCGCGGAGCAGGTGCGCGTACCAGTCGGCAAGGTTGGCGAAGTCCTTGGCCCATGACCCCGTGAGGTACGTCCGGCATACGTGGCAGCCGCACCAGGGCCACCGGCGCACCAGCAGGAGCACCGCGCCGAGCGCCACGGAGAAGATGGACAGGCTGAAGAAGAGCAGCCCGGCGCATCGCGCGCCCCATGACAACTCCACGGTATCCATTGCTCTCTCTTGGATTAGTTGCTCACGAGTCACGAATACGAAGCGGGATCCGGCCGGGGGCGGAGCCGGAGACGATGTGAGCTGGGTGTGGAGAGTCATGGAGGCCGCCTCTGTCTATATATACGCCGATCGAGTTGGGCACATGGAGCATGATGGGCGTACGGGGCAAGTTGCCGGGGAAGAAACACATGGAGTACGTGCGCTGTGCGCCAGTGCTTTGAGTCTTTATGACACTTGGTCCCCGTTACTTTTTTTCGAATTAAGGAGTTGTTGGCTCCACATTTTTCATTCCAGAGTGACGTAAAAAAATGTTTTTTTCCGGATAAAACACTTGTATTACAATGTTCAGCTCAATCACATTAGGAGGGCCAGACCCCAACCATGTCATGGCTCTACCTTCCATACGAGCAAAAATAACTAAACAATTGGTAATCATATGCTGTGATGTAAAAAATGTTGCAGAGAGAGTAGTCTAGTGGACTTGGGTGTTGCGTGGGTGCCGACCTATAATGTTCGCATTGGTGGTTGGCTTCTTGTAATTATACTCTCTGCCTTCTATAAAAATATGATACGCTATTGGCGTACTCTCGAAAAAAAAATGTTGCAGAGCCATTTTTCATCAACAAAGTTTTCCACCCCCCATGTGCACTGTGAGAAAGAGTTTTCTAAGACAAATTTACTAAAATTGATCTGACGGTCGTCTGAAAAAATGTTGCAACATGCTTCCATGTTGTGTTTTTTCTTTCCTTTTGCATTTGCTACTGCTAGGTTGTCTAAATTTGCAATCTGCGTAGTTGATTTCCCAAGCGTGGCCCTGAGGCCGAGAGTGACCCAAAGCCAAGGACGATGTGGTATGAGAGTCAGAGATTTGATGGTTTGAACATGAGAGAGGGTTGGCTCCGTTAGAGAAGTACAATTTGGGGGGGGGGGGGGGGGGGGGTATAGGGATGGTCGCATGGGCGGTGGATCCATAGAGGTGCAACTTCAAGAGGATGGTGCCGTCGATCGTGGGTAGTGCAGGCAGGCAGCAGGGCTGACGACATGAGGAAGGAGAAAGAACAGTAGCCGATGGATTCAAATCGGGCGATGAACGCTATCTTTTCTAACTTACGTATTGCCAGTCCCATAGTTTTTTCTCCTGGTTCCTAACACTACTTTATTGGCTTAAAAGTGAGTATAGTGAGGATACAAACATGATGAGCACTCCCCCCCCCCCCACCCCACCCCGGCACGCGCCTCTGTATAGCTAAGATACAATCAACAAACACCAACACACGCAGACAAAAACATATCGGAAATAACAAAGTTCAAAAATAAGATCAAAGTTATGTGTATGCGAGGAAAAAAGAGGAAATGCCAAAGTGATTAGATCCATGATTGACAGACAACAATGACCAAATCCGCACTAATCATCTCATGACACCACATGGACAATGAGATGTTCAACAACAACGCCTTCAAAAAAGAAGGGTGCTCAAAATCCTCTGTTATCGGATCCAACCACCCAAGGTCAGAATCTAGGGTGTCGCCTTGAAGAACCTGCACGAACTTATATGAGCAATGCCTTGAACAAGCTAACGACATAAAAACATCGTCATTGCTAGGTATAACCAAATTGGATCAAGCCTAAGCTCCAGGGCGGGCCATGGCCCATTGGGCCTTGCCTAAGCTCCGCCAGTGTTGTTGCCACAGTTTTCTCACGATCCCTGCAGCTACATGGTGTGCGACCGCCGTCAATGCACAACCATCTCTTTAGGTCAAGTAGTCTCTTGGCCCTCCTGACTTCGCCCACCCCGCCCTAGGCCAGCGAGCAGATCAACAACCGCGGAAGAGCAGCGCTCGGTGATGTCACATCTGGATTTTGTTGAAGAAGCACGAACGGGGGGAGGAGAGAGGAAGAAGCCGACCCTGCCACCGTCAACAGCCGCACGGGGCTTTATTCGGTGATTCCAGCCGGCCACAGAAGAAGAAGAGGAGCGAGGAGGAGGTAGCCCTGTGATGGAAGATGGAGGCACCACCCGTGTCACACGGGGAGATCACCACAGGGGGCCTCGGCCTCCTTCATTTTTTCGCCTCTCTTTATATTGATCGAAAAGTCATTCCAAAGTGTTTTTGGATACACTCCGGAGTTACATTCCGCATGAGAAGAACTTTTGCAAAAAAAAAAAACATGAGAAGAAGCACACAATTGGCATCCTATTCCTATGGCTATGTATATCTGCAAAGAGTTAAACGACACAACAAAATGCCAGAGGCAGGAGGTCTCTTTTTTATTTTTTTTATTTGACTGCTGGATCGGCTAACTAAGAACAAGTGATCTTGCTGTGCCGTGGCCCGACACGAAACGGTTGAACTTCCCTTTTCTCGCGTCCTTGATTGATCTCCTCCATGGGCCATGGCCCATGAGTACGTACCCGTCCTGTGGTTACATATCGCTGCCGGTGCGGCTGGCCACACGTCAATTCCAGCATCAGCAAAGGTCAACTCCACATCGGTCGTCTCCCCCGACGGACACCCCACCCCACCCGCACCTCATTGTCACCTCGTCTCGTCTCGTCGTCGTAGACCCTGTTGCTGCCACGCACAACACACAACGAGGCTGAGTTAATTAGCAGCGACATGCGTCTCTACTATTCCCTCCGATTTTTAAATATTTGTCATTTTAAAGATTTCAAATGAACAACCATATACGGATGTATATAGACGTATTTTAGAGTATAGATTCACTCATTTTACTTCATATATAGTCATTTATTAAAATCTCTAAAAAGACAAATATTTAGGAACAGAGGGCTCCGTTCTTAAATAGTATTTGTCTTTTTAGAGATTTCAAATGAACTACCACATACAGATGTATATAGACATATTTTAGAGCGTAGATTCACTCATTTTGCTCCATATGTAGTCACTTATTGAAATCTCTAGAAATACTCCCTCCGTTCCAAAATTGTTGTCTTAGATTTGTCTAAATACAGATGTATCAAGTCACGTTTTAGTATTAGGTATATCCGTATCTAGACAAATTTAAGACAAGAATTTTGGGAGGGAGGGAGTACAATATTTAGAAATGAAGGGAGTACTTCCTACATACTCCCTCTGTTCGGAAATACTTGTCATTAAAATGGATAAAAAGATATGTATCTAAAACTAAAATACGTTTAGATACATACGTCTAGATACATCCCCTTTTATCCATTTTAATGACAAGTATTTTCGGACGGAGGGACACTAGTAGAAAATGGGGCAATGGTCCAGGCCGGGTCAGCCCATTAGTCCCGGTTCAGTCCAAAACCGGGACCCATGGGGGCATTGGACCCGGTTCGTGAGCCCCGGGGGCCGGCCGGGCCACGTGGGCCGTGGTCCCGATTGGTGGGAATGACGGGACCAATGGGCCTCGCTCACAACCCACCACCATTGGTCCCAGTTGGTGGCTTGAACCGACCAAAGGCTGCCCTTTAGTCCCGGTTCATGCCACGGCTGGGACCAATGAATTGCCTATATATACCCCTCGCGACGAGCACTTCACTGCTCTGTTTTTCTGCCCGGCCGTTGGAGAGCTTTGTGTTGCTCTAGCTCACCTCCTATGCACATGAGGTGTTCGATGGAATGCCCGAGCCACACTACTTAACTTTCTCCTCTCCAAGCTCGACCGCCAAACTCCATTTTCCTCAATATTTGTCTAGATTTAGCGGTCTGTCACGTCGTGTCTCCGTCTTCACCGCCGTCGATCGCCCGCGCCGATCTCATCGCCGGCACCACCGTGGTGAGCCTCTTGTTCTTATCTTCTTTACGAAAGGCAAAATATTCTTACTTGTATATTTAGATAGATACTTGTATTATTTTCTTACTTTTATTATTGCATCTTATATAGTGCGATGGTTCTGGTATCCGCCCCCGTCGGCCTAAATCCTGTCTATGATTTGGATGTGGTATATATTATCTTTTCATAATTATTGATTCATTTATTGTTTATGGAAATTATGCCGACCAACGTGACATAGATTTTATTTATCTAGGAGGTTGTTGAACCGGAAATTCCAACCGACCCTATTGTCGAGAGGTTAAATTTAGTTGAAGAAGAAAATAATTTTTGAAGGAAAAATAAGAAAAACTGAGGAGGAGAAGATGATATTGGAGTTGCATGTTGCGGATGTCGTCGATGATCACAAGATCAAGATGGATACAATGCGCTTGAAGATTAGAAAGATTAAAATATATGCAATTCATACCGAGGCTTGGTATCATTATGCCGTTGGATCAGTTCACTACTAGAAAAACCCCTACTAATGGCGCACCTAGTATGGCTATTAATGGCGCATCTGTGGTGCGCCATTAATAGCACGCCATTAGTAATTTTACTAATGGCGCACCACCTGCGCCATTAGTATCTGAGTATACTAATGGCGCACTGAATCGCCATTAGTATAGGCCAGGTGCGCCATTAGTATGCCTCCCGAGGCCATGTATACCAGGTGCTTTGGCATACTAATGGCGCACCACCTCTGAATCGCCATTAGTAATCATGGCATACTAATGGCGCACTACCCGTGATGCGCCATTAGTATGCATTGTCATACTAATGGCGCACTATCATGTGATCGCCATTAGTATGAGTATTAGGTTTTTTATTTTTTATTTTCTGTTTTTTGCACAGGTTACAAAATGTATAATTTGACAAAATATAGACAGCACACATCAACAACAGATTCATCAAATACAATAGAAGATTAGTCTTTGAATACAATTCATCATATTAGTCTCCGAATACAATTCATCATATTAGTCTCCAAATTGAAAAGACCGAACAAAGATAGAACATTATATTACAAGTCTCGAGACCGCGAAGTAGCGAGTTTGTCTTCACATTACAAGTCGATATCGATCATCTAAACTACCATTACATAGAAGAGAGCTGCGGTCATCACGATGAGCATCATCACGATGAAACTTCGTCTTCATCCGGTTCCTCCAATGCTCCCTCCCTCTCCCGCTAGATAGCGGGCGTATCTAGATTCGGCCTCGGCCCTAGTGGTGTACCCTTTGTAACTGTTACCGCTGAATCGGTGAACCTGTCTCCGACACTCCTCCCAGTCATCGTAGACTCCGGGAACCTTACCCTTGTACACGACATACGTCGACATTCCGGCAAACTCAAGGGCCTCTCGGGGTACCTGCAAAATCATTATCCCAGGTGGACATGGATGCAATGTCACATGTCACATGGATCCCACACCCAAAGGAGCTGGTGAAGCTTCATGTGTATTTCACGAAAACCAGCCTGACTAAAGAGCTTTATGTAGAAAACAAATCACTCCACCAGCTCACACAGGATCATTGGTCACAACCCCTTTATAAAGAATGCCATGGACAACGCCACTTGAAGATGCAAAATGCACTTCAAGATGCCATGGACAACCTCGACTATCAAACTAAAAGATAAGTTACTAAAAACAGAATAGGTTCATTTTAAACAGAAGTTTGTAAATAGACATTTACAACAAACATGGTAATATTATTATTAATATATCAAGCTGAAATCAAAACTTCACACGAAACAAACAGTTTTTCCACTAAAGATGGTTGGTAAATAATCATGATTAATATTCGTTATCCAAAAAGAACAATTTCATAGATGTCATTTTTTATCACATATATCAATTGAGTAATTTTGCATGCTCCCTCTTATCCCCTCTTTTCACATGGGAGGTAAGAAGGTAAGAATTAATCAGACCACTACTTAATCAAATGATTAACTCAGACCTATTATGTACTCTTACCTCACACGTGAAAAGGGGAGGTAAGAGGGGCCATGCTAAAATTTGCCATATCAATATGCAGCTTCCATGATGCAGAGCATACAGAGAAAAGGAGAGATAAATATTATCTTCTCTTGGTAGTGCATCCCTTTAATAAATCCTATTCACCATTGGGCGGCAGTTCATGTGTTTTTCTAGGTATCTTTGATCAGCACATACTTTTACATTAATGTGACAACTAATAGCTAGAGATGATAATAGAAGGCAATTCATTGTGTAAGATATTTGTATATTTCTATCTCAATAATATAGCAGGAAGGTCTCTGCTGTTTTCTATCTTAATAATAGCTAGAGATGAGGGGAGCTACTGGTCGCTCTCTATATATGTAGTCTGGACAAATTAACTAGCATCTGTCAAGTCTTGCAGAGTTCCACACCATAAAAAAGTCTTGCGAGTTCCGCACACAATAGAAAAGTCCCCAGACTATTGACTGCAACGAGTTCAAGATTGAGTGGCTGACGATTTGCTAACATGTGACCGTCAATGTTGAGCCCCAGGAATTTGCTTAGATCAACAAGCCTACTAAAAAAATCATCATTGATGAGTCTCAAACTCTCAATGCAGGGAGTGATAGACTTTGACTTGATTCATTCATTTGCCATTTGTCAATTTTATTTTGAAGGGTTTGCCATTTGTCATTTGTGTCAACAACTCTAGGCCAAGATAATATCCACTTCTCAAAAAAAAAAGCCGGAAGTTGCCAAGACTATTTGAGAACCTCAAATGGCATTTCTTCATAATAGTGCAAAGTACTCCCTCCATCCCGTAATATAATAACGTTTTTTCAAGTTGACATAGCTTGAAAAACGTTCCTATATTATCATACAGAGGGAGTAGTTTCAACCAAAGCCAAAACTTTGCAAACATGACCAGGTTCATAGAGAAAACATCAATGATAATTTCCCCTATAAAAAAAACCTGGTCCAGAATTAACAATGCTTGGTTTTTGAACAAAAACTAATATGCAATGTATTTCAAAATGCTAGGAATGTATAATGCAAGAGCATATCAAACCAGATGCAGCAGAAAGAAAGAAACTAACAATCACACCAGTAAATAGTTCAAGCATAATTGTTTCGAATCACAGCAGAAAGAAAGAAACTAACAATCACAGCAGCAAATCCAATTCTTCAGTTTAATGCTATATGCCGCTAGTGGTAAAATTCGGAACCTCAAAAGCCAAATCAGTTCAGCTTAACAGAGAATACACTGTTTTTCTGTTTCTTACCCTACTGTAATTGTTTCGAATAAATAATTTGTGGACAAAATTTGTACATCAGCTTTCTTCTTGTTTTGAGGACAATAATTGCTTAACTATTTTTCCTGTAATTCAGCCCATGCCGAGCTGCGGTACCCGGATGTCGATGCATAGTAGAGAGCTACCAGAGCCTCTTATCCATGGGAGGAGGGAAGGGATAGGGGTCGGGCGGTAGCTTACCTTGGAGGAGCGGGCAGGTGGAGGAGGCGGACGGAGAGGATAAGGTGCTCCGCGACGGTGGTGTGGACGGGCGGCGTCTGGCCGAGGTCGCGTCGAGGCGGCGGGCAGCTGCTGGGCGGGTCGAGGCGGCGCTGGGCGGCAGGCGGCGTCGAGGCGGCGGCTGGGCAGCGTCGAGGCAGCGGGCAGCAGCGTCGGAGAGGAGAGGGAAGGGATCTAGGGCGAGGGAGAGGGCGAGGGAGAGGGAAGGCGAGGAGAGGGCGAGGGAGGGAGAGGGCGAGGCGAGGGCGGTGGGACAGGCAGCGGGCGGCGGGCGGTGGATCGAGAGGGAGAGGGAATCGGCGAGGGGAGAGGAAGGGGGATCGGGCGAAGGGGAGAGGGAAGGGGATCGGGCACAATACTATTGGCTCACCTCACCGTGGTTCTCCATTATCATGTCCATACTTATGGCGCACCTCTTCGTGGTGGGGCTTTAGTTTTTTTTTTATTTCAACTCGTGCCAACTGGTTTTGTACCACCATAACTGATCCACATCAAGCCCACTCTACTAGCTCGACCGGGTCAAGCCAGTTCTCACACCAGAGGTCCTGGGTTCGACTCCTGTGCTCCACAAATTTTTAGCATTTAAAAAGCTGTTTGATACTTATTTATGTTTAAATATGTTCAAACTTGTTTAAATAATAAAAGAAATATTTTTTATAAGACAGTAGCATTTAAAAAGCTGTTTGATACTTATTTTTTATATAAGACGGTGCGCTGAGTGCGGGGGTCAAGGCGGCGGTTGAGTAGGGGAATCGAGGTGCGGGGGGGCGTGCGGCGGCAGTGGACTGGGGGTGCTCGGCGAGGGGGCGGATCTGCCGAGGTGGGATAGCGATCGAGATGGAGGGGGATCGAGGTGGGCTCCACAAAATTTTTTTAGCATTTAAAAAGCTGTTTGATACTTATTTGTGTTTAAATATGTTCAAACTTGTTTAAATAATAACAGTAATATTTTTTTATAAGACAGTAGCATTTAAAAAGCTGTTTGATACTTATTTTTTTATAAGGCGATCTTGCTGGGTGCGGGGGTCGTGTGG